>OY856409.1:1630424710-1631624710 GCA_963693085.1 Alisma plantago-aquatica
CATTAATGAAACTATACTTATCACCACACCATCACCAGATACCAATCCTTGTCACATCATGAAGAGGATCACACCTCCATTAGGTCAAAATCGTGCCCAAAGGTCATTAAGACCATCACATCATTCCTTGTAAGAACATCATTATCTTTCCAAAGCTTGTAACAAGGTTCAACATACCATCAACATACTTGTGATACACAGGTTTAACATAAACCTGCATTAAGAAGCTTATGATGTTCATATGGCAACATATTAGGGTTATAACAACATTAAGAGAGTATTCCATCATCATAGTAATCACACAAGGAAGCTAAGTATGACTAATCATCGTCACCTATGTGTATTAGGGTTAGGTGTAACAAGATAAGCTAGATTAGTGTTATACATCAACTCATTATGGTAACTATTAGTTTACATTCATATGAGAGAAAAGGTAATATGGAAACGTTATGTGCTTAGAACCATCAATTCGACATCATCAAAACCAAACCATAAAATCATGGGCTTCACCCCAGACCATCAGATGTTGGATAAGCAAAACCATAGGATGTAAAACAAGTAAAACCTTGAACCATTCATCTAGGGAAACCATTGATTTATGACCTAGAAGAGTCATTACATGTGACCTAGTCAAGCCATCAGTTGTGGACATGTGATCCACAATCATATGTGTCCAATGCCACCAATAGGTTGTGGCATCCAGTGCCACCATCAGTTGTGTACTATCGACTAAAGAGTAAAAAATCCATCCAGTTTGGAACCAGAAGAGCAATTGCTTGATGACCTAGAGCGACCATAAAGTGTGGAACCTAGTGAATCCATTAGTTGTTGTCAAATGGTGGAAAAATAGATCAAAAATCCAAGTGAAACCATCATTTGGTGGAAGGAGGGAAATCACATCGAATGAAACCACAACAAGTGAGTATCAAAACCATCATTTGAGGGGAACCAAACCCTTTTTTGTGGAGGGGAAACATAAACATCGGTTGAGTGATCAAGATAAAACCCAAAATAGAAACTAAGTCAAGGATATTGGTTGACACAATAAGGTCAAGCAAGATAGCATCAAGAACCAAACCATCCAGCTGCAAAACAAGAAGGAAAACCATCTAAAAAATCTTGAATAAAGACCATAGTTTGAGAGTAAAAGCCATTGTTTTCTACATGAAGTCAAGGTCTAGAGCTTCTTCCACCAAGTAAGGTTCATGCACAAGGTTTAGGGTCCATACAATAAGATGAACTACTCAAGAATCATCACATAAGCTTAAACTCTAGGCAAAGATAGCATCTTTTCACTTCGAGCTTCATTTTAGAGCAAGAATATGTGCATGCAAGGTATAAGAAAGCATTAAACGTGGAGAAAGTTATATAACTCACCTCTAGGATGAAGATGGCACTCCAAATAGCAAGGCATATAAAGGAAGAGAAAATAAAACCCTAGATTAAGAACTCCACTCGGCCAAGCTAGCTCCTTCTCCAAAGAAGAATCAAACCCAAAGCCAAGGAAGCAAGAAAGAGGTCTTCTTTAAGATCTATCACAGGCTCCATCATGAAATGTCATTGTTTCAACCAAGAATAAGAGAGAAAAAGGTAGGGCAACAAGGAAAATGGATAAATGGAAGGAGATCTTACTTAGGACAAGAACAAGCTAAGGAAACTCCACAAGCTCAAGGAGAGGGTAGATTTGAACCCTAGGTGAACATGCAAGGTAGATTGGTCAAGCTTCTTCTACCTTGGTTCCTTCTTCTTCATCTAGAAAGAGGGACTAGATCCAAGCATAAAGGAATACAAAGAGGGGTGAAAAGGGTTTGTTTGCATGGAAGGGAGAGGTTTATAAAGTTATGGGTGAGAGAGAAGAGAGGGTTAAGATGTCCTATCATGTTTTCCATGTGCCCATGGACGAAAGCATCACTTACATGCAAAGTAGAAGGTCCATAGGTTGTGGGATCTGGGGGGTATCAAATATTGAATCCCAAACCATTTATTTGACATATAACATAGGGTAACCATCAGATATTGATCATTTGGTCACAAGGGTGAAAAGCCTAGCTCCACCATTGGTTTGCACATCCACTTGGTGAACCACCAACCCAAGGAGCTCTAAGAGAGGAAACCATCAACCCTCACACCTCAAGGGAGCAACATATATTACCAACTCACAAGTATGGTCATCAAATCCCATCTCACAAAGAAAACCATTGAGTCCCACCACTCAAGGTAGTTATCCATGAGAGGGAACCCATACTCAACCTTAGATAGATGACACAATAAAACCCAAGTGCATCAAGGTGCCACATGAAACAATAACTCAAGAATGATAAGAAAATATGTGAGGAACTACAAGAATGTGACAAATTGCAACATGAATCCTACATATGGTTAAATTGCATAAAGCCCAAAACAAGCATATAATTGCATAACTTGCTCAAACGACCTCCAAACTGGGCCAAACTTGAAACTTAAGCTTGTCACGTGATATAAAAGCATGTATTGGGGTTTAATTAAGGTTTTAAGCATGAAATTATGATAATCAAGCATGTTCGACCAAAAAGCAAGGTCATGGGTCTTGCATTTTATAAGTGTAACTTAACTTGTCATATTTGGGTTACACTTACGTTTTTTGAATCACATAGTAAATTACTAGGTTTTCCTTTCACTTATCTCCATTACCCTTCACTTCTTTCATTTTCTGGTCACCATTATTCTTGGGATCAATTATTATTAACTCATTTACACAAATGTTTATCTGCCAATAGATCCTTCAATATTTAGTTTAAATGTAATTCCTTCTATTATTTCTAATCTTATTTTATCTAAAGTAAACAAATTAAACACTTCCTTATACTCATTCTAATGATATCTACCCATGACTTATCATCCCAATTAAGTTCACCTTTTTATTTACTTCATGCACTGAATATTCATGCCATATTATTAACTTCCAAGGGTATTTTTTTATTGAGAAATCTATACAATTCTTATAATACTACTCAAATTTGAGTGTAAAATGGATAATGTTTACTCCTACTCACTCTTTTATATTTATAATCATCTTAGATCCCTATTTTGTGACTTATGGAATACGATTAGCGTTCACGTGTGATTTGCTCAGTGATCCTTAAATCATACAGTAATGGATGCATTGGGGTTATATCATCTTAAAAAAGCTCCATACCTTTGACATAGAAATAATAACTAATCAAAAGCATATATATTATTTTACAAGAAAATATTCAAGTTAGTGATCCATCTCTCATTTTCATTATAAACTTTAGGGTATTCAAGAAGCCTTCTCAGTTTATTACATATTTATACATCATCACAAGCATATCATTGGCAAATAACCTCACTATGGTGAATTAGTGTTTTTTTTATTATTCAAATCACATGTAAAACATAATTTCCCTTTTAATACATTCCATCCATTAAATACAACATACATCATGTCAAGTATCAGCGAATCAATCCCTCAAAATCAACCATAAAATAGATTATATCAATCTAAAACATCTGTAATGAATCTCAAACAAATATTTAATTCCACCAAATATTCAATAGTGACAATTAATTAATCATAGAAATTCAATTTACATTTCATTTCATATATGCCTATTATATTTCCATATATCTTGCTTATTTAGGTTTTTTAGGTGATATTTAGATAAAACAATGTAATACCTACACCATCAACATCTATTAGATTTCATTCTGAAGTCCATAGTTTAAAAAATAGGAATCATAAAGAATGATCTAAAAGAGTTGATATATAGTATTTCCAAGAAGTTTCTCACTTGATTACCCATCATTCTAAAAATTTATGCAACAATCTCATTGATCTCTAGTCAGATAGAATTATGATTTCAACATGATCAAATATCTTAATAGGGATATACCAACTCACTTCAGGTATCGAGCATATCAAAAACATATTTCAAGAACTGAGATTATAAAATTATATCCAAGACCTTGAAACCAACAAATTTTATTCCTCCTTTCATGTCAAGAATGCTAGAAAGGAACAATTGGAGAGAAAGAAAAAGAAAATATGGTCATTTGATTTCATTTTATCCAAATTATAGGAGGTATGAGTTCATATATAGGAGACAAGAATCACAATGGAAACCTATCATAATAAGACTAACTTCCTTGGTTTCATCACTTCAAGGAAGATAGAACCCAATATTAGCATTCCCATATCTTTTCCCTTCTAAACCCAAATTCTCTCTCTCTAGAATTTTATACCTCAAGGATGAGTAATGGATTATGAAAGATAATAATGTAATTGATTACAATATAGATCAATTGATTTGCTTGGAAAACTTGCAAACAAGTCCAAACATTACTTTTATATCTTTCAATTAGTAAATGTAGGATTATTTTACTTTCCCAGAAAATTAATGAGTGCAATAATATTATATCTCCTTCATATCAATTCCAAAAATTATAAACATTTAGTATAATTCTTGAAATGAATTCCCATAGTCACAATCAAAATGTCTTCCATTTTGAAGTAACCAATAACACACGAAAAATCAAAATACCACAAATTATACTCCAGTATATACAACATGGTCGGTTGGGTTTCTCCAATAAAATGTTGGCCAAGAAAATAGGTCTGCAAATATCTAAACACTCTAAAATTTTATAGTAATACTTATATTATAGCTATCTAATCTACATCCTAATTTCAAATTAAATAATGTGAGTCTAAAATAATAATAAAAATATACTACTCTATTCTACTTATCATGACATTTCTTTCCACATTTTTATTCCATGTTCTATCATTATCTAACAATTAGTAAATTGAGATCCAAAAGATTTAAGAATTTTCAATATGATTTTTTCAGTAAACCCTAGATATATTGAATATGAACATGAATACAATGTATACAGTGAATACAAATATATATTGGAATCTAAAATCGCACTAAATGTCTAAATATTAAACTTAGATTTTTAGCTTAATTGTCCCTAATTACTTACAATCAAACATGTGTATCGTGTCACCACAAGTTCAACACATTATAATTAAACTATTAATTATTAATCATATTATATAAGGACTAACTAAGAAAAGTGTGTGCTTGTATGATTAAACTCTAATTAGCAGGTTAAGATAAAATTAGGTCATTACAAATTCCCCCTCCTTTTAATATTTTGTCTCAAAATCTAAGAGAAAGGTGGAACAAGATCATAACATTTAATCACATATCTCTATCAGTACTTCTTTGTGTTACTATTGAGTTCACCCTTCTTAATTTTTGCTTAAATTTCCCATTTCTTATAATTTACCTTGATATATGTAGTGCATGGTATAAGAAGAATATTTTGTCTCTCATAATCATCATATCCATTTAAATATTACATGTGTTATATAAAAAATCTAACTAACATCATTTATAGTGTATTTTGATCATCATTATACTTAAGAAATTGCTTTATATATTTCTATGCACCAAGATTGTAAATTACTTCTCATTCTTGTCGATATTCATCTATTCTTTTCACAAGGAATATTAATAAGATAATGTATCTTTCTCAATTTCTAGATTTTCTTACAAACTTCATTTTCATACTCAAGTTTAGTTTATAAGAATTTTTTCATAAATCTTTAGCTTCATACATATCTTGTGTGCTTAATCTTTTTTCCACCTAGAATTTATTAAATATATATTTCAAGGTATCTCTTCATTCTTATTCATTTTTTCTCCATCTTACAACTTATTAATCTCCTAGACTATATTCAATGGGATCCTTGTTCAAGGCAACCACATAAAGTAGAATTGGTAGTTTGATGAGGATATTATCACATCAGAAAATTCACAAGGGATGAAATCCCTAGAGTTTACTTCTACTAACATACAATAATCACCACCCACAAGCAGGTGGATCTCATTGTCATATAGTTCAGAATCAAACCCAAAGGACACCATTTTAAAGACCTATTCAACCAAACTAACCAGACAAGAACTAGTATTACCACAAGATTTGGATTTGGCTGCTGGTTATATTAGGTTGCAATAGTAAAGGTTGGATTAAATGTTTGAAAAATCGAAGGATGGGACACTAGGGTGGAATGGGTTTTACAACTTCTACCTATCATTCACTCTCTCACTCCATCACATTAAAAATGGAAATGCATACACTCATGCTAGGAAAATCCCCCTTTTGGCATAAAGATTAAAATCTAGATAGATGTTTGTAAGCTCGTTGTTGCATTACCTAGAAATCATATATCTATCACCCAAAAAAACCTATCTAAAATTCTCTTCAAGGTTTTAACATGAATCAATTGGTATCCTAGACCTTGGGTTCAAAGTTCTCTACACCCAAGATTTGATTTACATATAAACTTGATGATTAGGCAAGAATATAAGCGTAAAAATGATTGATCCAAATCATATATTGTTCAATACAATAGTAGATGCAGTAAGGAAAGTAAAATTTGGAAGTGGGGCTACTCCCCACACCCTAATGAGAGAAGTACTCTCTCTTGGAAGCAACAATAGAAACAACAAAAGAACAGTGGAACAAAGCCATGATCACAATATAAATGAAAGTAAATATGTGGTGTGCAGAAGCCTATCTTCATGTTGGAGACCGATGGTGGATTAAGTAGTAGCACAAATACCATTGGACATTCATCAGAGGTGGAAGTGGAGTGTCATTCTTCCTTCTTTGGGTGATGGGACTTTCATGGAAAAAGAGAGCAAAAAGATGATGGCAGAGGTCATCTATCGACGAAAGGAGGCATTGTAGAACAAGCCTCTTCTGAGGTCTGATCCTTAGAACCTGGACATCAATAAAGGTGGAAGGTTCCTTGGTTGACATTCATCAACCGATGGTGAAGGTTGATATCTCCTGGAGATTTAAGGTGTAGAGTGAAAGCGGCATCCTGGCAGCATCTAATGGCAGATCTTTTTCCTCTAGGTCTTGGTGTCTTCTATTTATAGGATTTGGATAGGGTTTTGAACTCTACCATCCACCATGGAGTGAAGTCTCAGCATCGTCATGAGGATGAAGAGGCAGAGGTGATGTCGAGAAAATGATGGATCATCATAGACCATGAGTCTTATGACATTCAATGCAGCCATCGGTAGATGAATGGCCACATAAAGACCATCGAAAGGCAATGCAAATCAGCCATCATAAGGTGAAGCTGAACTACCTTGAGAAAGTGAACGCAGGTTAACCATCAGAAGGTACAAGTTGCTTGACCATCAAAAGATAGTGTAGAGCTTCCAATAAAAGGTGAATCAGAAGATCCATAATACGAGGTATGCATGACTTCCATCGAAAAGCAGTCGCAGAGGTTCCCATGGTTGTTTATGTGGGCCAGCCATCAAAAGGTAGAAATGTTAGGGACCATCAGAAGGCACAACTGGGGTCTCCTTCAGTGTAAACCTAAGGAATGGAAGAATGAGCAAAACTGATGAATTGCCAAAAGTATGGAAACCCACCCCAAGCGGGTTGATGAGGTAGGGTTGATGATCAGTACTGATGGAGTTTCTTTTGAAGAAGCCAAATGTCAATGGAAGGGTAGACTAATGAAGAACGATGGCTCAACATGTGTATGAAAATGAGATGGAACTTCAGCAACTAATGTAGGATTAGATAATCAAAATATGGCCCATTTCATCAAAACTTTCTGGGCCTGCTAGTCAGTTAGCAGGGCCACAACTTCCTAAACTACTCTCATGTCAAGAACTTCAAAACTACAACTAAAGCCAGGAATTTGATTCAAAACCTTATAAATTATCATAAAATAAAGAAAACGTAAATGCAAGCTATTTCTTAGCTAAAATGATGATAATGGGTGCAAAACTATGCTTAAAATGCAGCTAAATCTAGGATGAATATGCATTCATCAAACAAACCTAAATTTAACTTTTGCTTGTCCTCGAGTAAAACAAAACTAAAACATTCACCAAATGAATATTGTCAACCATGTGATTGCCTTACCTTCACATCATATTCATTTCCCTACAACTTGATATGGCCAAGCAGCCCAACTTCCTGAGACCGCAGAACACATCTATCCATGTCTTCGTTTCCAAATTTTCTTCCTAAAACACTTTCTCACTACCATTCCCAATACTAGACACATATAAGAGTTTTCATGAGCATTCATAGTATCATGCAAAACAACAAGTATGAAAATGATCTGGCACTGGGGTGCATAAAAAGTACATCAAAATTAGGCATTCATTGTGTCTCTGGGTAAAAAATGGAGAAAAGGGGGTTGTGGAATGAAGATGCAAATCTCTCCTCCATTTGACTTCAGATTGATTTTATTTATGCAAATAAATATATTATAATAGAGAGGGGTGTGGAATAAGAAAATAGAATAGGGAGGGGCATGCCACCCCAAACTTGGAGTTTGGCACTTTTTATTGCTTTTTATTTTCTTTTTTATGTATGGAGGGAAAGAAGATGTAAGAAGAAGTGTAGAAGAGGGTTCAGATAAATATGAAACTTGATTTACAATTTGGTGTGTTGGGTTGTTCTCCGAGTCCCACTATGCCCAAATAGTGACATGATAGGGGGAACAATGATGATTCCATGAATTTGTTTCACTAGTCAGTTAGAAGAATGATGTGTTTCATCCCTCTCAAATCCTTCAAAACTTGCCATCTTTTCAAGGGAAACATGATGTTTGGGTTCCTAGGCCACATATTTCTATTTGTTGGTTATTTTAAGAAATTGGTCGTTGTGAGGTTTTTCTTCGAGTAGGTGGAGTTAATGATGCAAAATGCATGGATGTATAGAAATTTGAATATAAGATAGTTAGGTAATGGCTTTTTTTTACTCTAAAGAAAGAAATTTAAAAAATATGCTAGATGCAGTGACTGGGGTATGCAACGATAGATCTAACATATAGGTGTGAGTAGGGAGTAGAATGTGTGCCACCCACCCTCCACCCTGAACTTAAATATGTGCTTGTACCCAAGCAAACACTAAAAGAAAGATGGAAGGGAAGAACTATGATGGTTGGACCACATGGTTGCTCTCCTTTCAACAAGAGTCGTTCACCTAAAATTAAAATTGTTAGAACTAGTGATCTTTTCATGATATGCACTTACTAACTAAATCGATATGAACTAGGATGTGAAAATTGTTACATTTGAAAGTAACACTTGGGTTGCCTCCTGAGAAGTGCCTTTGTTTAACGTTGATGGCTCCACACCTGTAAAATCAATAATGATATGTTGGAAGGAGAAGTGAGAGAGTTTGATTGGCTTGCATGTTAGTGTTAATGAAATATTGCTTGAGATGTTGACCTTTGATTGTGAATTCACCAGTCTTCTCACTCCAAATGATAATAGATCCATGAGGGAAGATGTGCTTGATAATGAATGGATCCAACCATCGGGTCTTGAGATTTCTTGGAAAGAGGTGGAGACGAGAGTTTTGTAGTAATACTTGGTCTCCGGCTTGCGTAGCTTTCTTATTCAGGTATCCCACATGCCACATCTTTGTACACTCTTTGTAGATGCATGCATTTTCATACACAGTTAGCCACAACTCTTCAAGCTCTTCACCACACATTTTTTAGGTGGTCACGGGCAACGAGGTCGAGGTCACGTTGTGGAAGAGAACCAACCTGGTGATCAATAGATTTAGAAGGTTGGTTAGTTGTAGATGTTAGTAGTAGAGTCCTAGTGTCATCCCTGTACTCTCAGGTCTAGGTATGGGATGTGTTTTCTAGATGATATACTCATATCGACACGAGATTTTGGTAGTATGTCAATGTTTGTAAATATATGGCATGTACATGTGAAATATCTTTTGTATGCAGGATGTGACTGAGGTCTTTGGACCCATATATAAATACTTTTTACAGTATAAGAGAATGGAATGATGGACTTTTTGTAAACGTTCTAGAGTTTATTTACATGGTTGGAATTGGTTTTAATTATCCCACATTTTTTATTATGTAATTAATTAGTAGTTGATCATGTTTTGTGTTTTGAGTAATCACGCTTAACGTGATGAGGTGTCATACAAAGTATGTCCCAAAGCAGCTAGGCCATTGATGATGATGTTGAATCTTGAATACATCTTAGAAACTCCTTCTTTCTTCCCCATCTTGAAGTTCTCTAGGAGGATGTTCAACATGTAGATATTTTACTCCTTCACTTGCTTTTTGATGACATAAGTAATGCACAACTTATCACATATTGCATAGGTTGTGTCCCATGAGGAGATGTGATTGAAGGCGTAAGGGGTAAGAGCTGCATAGAGGATGTTAATTGCTTTAGCATTGAGCTATGCATTCTTTAGAGCTGATTCATCCCAAGTTGATACAGATCTAGTTGGCTCCTTGTAGGGTGCAATCATCACTTTCCACATATCAAAATTCATTCTTTGAATGTAAAATTGCATCTTCCGCTTCTAATAGAGGAAGTTGGTTTCATTTATGACTGGGTGGGTGCATGGAGAAGCATCCCTCTAAGTTGAGGTAATGAAGTAGGTTCTCACCCATCTTCTCATCTTATAGGATATTTGTTGGAGAAGATCCAATCTCAGATACCACGTGTTTGATCTAGGGATCTAGAGAGGGGAGAATATAGCTTTAAACTTTCACAAGAATAGTTAGAACTTCAAATTATGTCAATTGAAACCAAATGGTAAAGGTGAATTTTAAGTAATATCTAATCAATCATAGAAATGATGATACAGATTAAAACAAACACTTGGACAAGGTGTTTAGAGTGGTTCCAATCTCCAAATTAGGAGATTGTCAATCCACTACCTAGAGAGGTCAACCTCTAGGACTTTGCAACCCATGTATACTTATATTCCATTATAAGACATCAAATAAGACCATCTTAAATCCAAGGGCTTACCTATCCAACATCTAGTCTTCTACCTCACAACATGTCTTACCCACTCTTACAAGCAGCTCAATTCCTTCTCCTAGGACATCTCCTCCTTTCAACAAGTCTTTAGCCTTGAGGATTTACCCACCAAGCTCCTTGTATCTTCCTCCTTGTCCTTCTCCTTCACTTGGAGAAGATATTCACACCTTCTTCATCCTTGAAGAAGAACATCAACTCCTCCTTCACTCAGAGAAGATCACTTCATCCTTTGTGCTTTGAGAAAGGGCATTGGGAGGGGGAAGATGGAGAGATTTACAAAGTAACAATGAGGTATCTCTCTTACAAAATGCCTAACTCACTCATAATCACGAAAGGATTTGTAAATGAGAGAGAGAAAGGGGCTCAAAGGGGCATATCACACGCAATTATAGTAAGGACCAATGATAGCATGAATAAGCAACCTTGGAATGAACTCCAAGAGGTCCTATTCATAGATGGGGGTGTTCCTCTGAGTGTGGGATCATTTAAGAATGAAAAATAGCCATTCTACAACTTGTAATGGTTTATTTTCGTTTCTAACAACTCTCCAATAGTTGGAATCACTTTTTCTACATTCTCCATACAATGCATTTGGTCAAGTTTCAATAAAGGTAACTTGATCGATCAACTATATGACAAAGTCAATTTTCAAACTATGGTTGAGTTTGTCCTGGGGAAACTCAACCAATCAGCTAAAATCAACTTTGTTCAAAAAGTTGGTCAGTTGAGTTCTATGAGTGTACAACTTGACCGATGCAACCATTTTAAAAAATCCACCACAGATCGGTCGAGATTCAAATTTGACCAGTTAAGTTGTGACAAATTTTCTGAAATGATTTTTAAGTGATCAAATGATGGAACTAAGTGTCCCTGGTTTTTTCTCATCTCAGTTACAAGTCATATCATCAATACAAATGATTACAAAAATATTCAAAGGTGGTTTGGAGTGTTTTCCACAAAAGTGCATTTGCATTGCTTTTGACTTGAACTTGGACAAGCTTGGGCTTGAGGAATTTGATCCTTTTCATGTACCTAATGCCTAAAATCAATCTTAAACAAACATATTAGATACATATGAATGGAATGGTTAAGTCATTATAAAAATATGGACAATGTATAACTTTCAAGTCAATAACTGATGCATACTTGTTCACTAACTTAGCTTCTTTTTATTGGTTTTGCCTTGTATAGGTGACAGTTGGTGCATGTTTAAGTGTCATTCAGTTTCTCTTAATTCATTCCTAGTGGAACCCAAGATTGGAATAAGAAGGTGTAAAAATTGGTATAACCAACACTAAGAGGCCAAGATGGAAACCATGGATGCTCATAACCATGAGGGGGATGACCCTATTGTTCCTCCTCCATCACTAAAGCCATTGCATGATTACTTCATGCTCAGTAACTACACCTCTCCAATTGCTACTAGAGTGGATCAAGTGTTGGGTCAACATTTCTCAATCCCTCCATCTCTTCTTGGATTTCTCCTTGTGTTCTACAAGCTTGATAATAAAAATCCATATCACCATATATATGCTTTCATAGAGACATGTTTTGCCTTATGTGCAATCGCAGCTACAGATGATTCCATTAGATGGACCTTGTTCCATTTTTCCCTCAAGGACCAGGTGAACAAATGTATTTGTCCAAGCTAGAGCTTGTTACCTGGGAAGCTGTGAAAATGATTTTTGAAGAACTTCTACCCAATTGCTAAGTTGACTTAAATGTGAAGAAATACCACCTCATTCAACTAGGGGAGAATGAACAAATTCATGATACTTGGGAGAGATTCCATAAGTTTCTTAGGGATTGTCCTCATCAAGAGGTGCCCATCTTGTAGTTGTTCCAATCTTTCTACACTACTCTTTCCAAAATGGGTCAAATAGTGGTTAACTCATCTTGTGGTGAATCTTTCATGGCCAAGCCTCTGGAAGAATCATCGCCCCTTTTTTATCACTTGGCTGAAAACTCCCATCACAGTTCTTCTAGTGTGGATGTGCATAGTGATAGAAATTGGAAAGCTTCACCCCCTCACCATAAAGATGACTCCAATTGGCAAATGATGAATATTTTGGTGGATATGATCAATCTAATGAAGACTCATGTGGGAGATTCTTCTACACACTCCACTAACTACATGGAGGCTCTTTGTGAGGATGTCTAAGCCCTAGTAGCTGGAACACCCAAGGCCCAATGTCAAATTATTATACTCTAGAATGAAGGAATCACCCAAACCTCTCTTGGAAGGAAGGAGAAGAAGGAAAACGGTAGTATAGGAAACACCAAGGATAGAAATATAGCTCCAAATTTGAGGAAGAATTCCTTGGGATATTGAGGATCTTTGATGATTCAAAGAAAGATGTCTCTTCTCAACAGAAAAACATTAGTTGGTTGGAGCAAAGGATTGATCAAATATCCTTATCTCTTGTTAGAAGTAAGGAGGGGAGGATCCCCTATAAAACCTTGGTAAACCCCAATAGTGTTGGTGGAACCATGGGTGCTCCTCAAGGCACCTATAGCCCACAACAATGGCATTTGCCCATGTTGCAACAATACCAAGGGACTTGTAACCCATATGATCCTCCACCTCCACAACTTCCCTACAACCACCAATAAACTGCACCTCCACCACAATTCATTCTCCAAAATGCAACCCCCCCGACACACACACCCCAAAGGCCACCACCTCAGGGATCACAAAATCCATCACAAGCTTCCTCCTCTTCTACTCATGAGAAAGTGAAGGTTGTGACTATATTGAGAAGTGATAAGACTTTAGAGCAGCCAAGGGATAGAGCATTTGATGGTTTTGTGAGTGAAGATAGAGTTTATATTGTGATTCAAGGCAGTGATACTGAGATTTGAGGTAGTGATATTGTGATTGGTAGTCATGGTTATACTATGACAATGGATGATGATATTGTCATTCATGTGATACTGATTAATGATTTTGTGGATGTGAACAAGATGGGTCCACAACTACCTCTTTTCCCCGATCCTCTTGAAGAGACCTTTGCCTCTAAAAGGAAGAAGAAGCACACTGAAGACATCATGGAAACCTTCAAGCAAGTGAGAGTTAATATTTCTTAGTTAGATGACATTAAGAAGATTTCCTATTACACAAAACTTTTGAGCGATAAGTTCATGTTGAAGAGGATTTTGACTGAAAGGATGACAAATCAAGTCAAGCTCACTGAACAAGTGAGCTCCATTCTATAGAACACAACACCAAAGATTAGGAAAGATCATGATGTTCCCATAATTTCCTATTACATTGGCACACATCGCATAGACCAAGAACTTCTTGACTTGGATTTTAGTTTGAATTGGTTGTCATATTTTGTGTATGTTGAATTGAACTTGAGGCAATTGGAGCCAGACAACTACACCTTGCAATTGGTTGACCGTTCTGTGAAAACACCTCAAGGGAAAATTGATGATGTTTTGGTGAGACTTGATTATAACACATCTTCCTTCTTTCCTACTGATTTCATTGTTTTGTACATGGAAAAGGACATGAGGAAGGTACCTATTATCTTGGGAAGACCCTTCCTAGCTATAAATGATGTAGTGATACATGTGAGACCCGACACCATGTATGACCTTCATGCACATGAAGATCAGGTTAAACATTAATAAAGCTTCTGTCAAAGGTGTTGTGATAGGTGCCACATAAGAGGATTTTTATCTCATTGATTTCCTTGAGGATATATTGAGGAATGACTACATATGTTAATTGAGGCTACCACTAAAGGTAGAGGTCTATAACCTATCATTGGGCTTCCTGATGAAGATATTTTTTGAATGAATGAGCTTGCATTAGTTGTTGCAAGTGAAGATCTACCTTTTGTTTCTAAAAAAATCCTTTGAAAAGCTCTATTGAAGACCTCCTATTCTTGGACTTAAATCCATTCTTGAAGATTTGAAGTATGCATTTCTTGGTTCAAATGACACTCTCCCATTGATCATTGCTTCTATTCTCTCTCCTGACCAAGAAGATGATCTCATTTCCATATTGAAGAGAAACTTTAAGACATTGTGTGGTAAATTGCTTATTTGAGGGGTTCTAGCCCCTCCATTTGTGTCCACATGATTTATCTTGAAAATGATGCAAGGTAAACCCATGAAATGCAAAGAAGGTTGAATCCCAAGTTGAAATAAGTGGTCATTCAAGAGGTAGTAAAGTTACTTGATGTTGGGATCATATATCCCATTTCTAACAGTCCATGGTGAGTGTTATAACCTAGTTTTTCATATGTATTTACATATTTGGAATGCAAATATTTGAATAATACGGATATGTTAGAAAAAATGATGTGCTTTGTTTCAAAGGTATAGATTTAATTTGCAAATCCTCCTTTGCAATGGTTTTTGTGGATTTAACTATTTTCAAAAATCCAATAAAAGATATGAGGAAAAGAAAGAGAGAAATTCCTCACCAAATAAATTACCAAAAGTAATGGATAATTAGCATTCTACATATAGGATTATGTATAATTTTCTAGAAAAGTGGTGTCAAAGTCAACTAATGGATTGGTTTCATTTCCACATTGTTTATAATGAGAAGAGTTATCAAAATAAGAAATATGGCCAAGTTGGGAGGAGTAAAGAATTAATTTGATGCCTTAAGATGGGGCACTTGGAGACAAAGAAAGGTATTGTTAACTTGTGTATTTTGGTATTCAATCTCTCTCACACCTAGATATAAATGTTAGAAGCTTCCCTTTAGAATTTAGGAGAAAAAGTACTTCCCATGTGGTGTGAGTAATTAATTTAAATACTTTGAAAAGAAGAAAGATTTAGCTATTTGATTTATTCCAATAAATCTCAAAAATTAATTAAGGTTGGTGAAGACTTTAATGAGTTTCCCAGCAAGTTTAATTTAAAAAGGACGTTCTTAGAGACCTAGGAAAATTCGTAAAGATAGAGGCACCTACTTGAAATTAATGAATTTTGACCCTTATTTGAAGAAAGAGAAAAAGGATATCTAGAAGCATCCTTTTTACACCAAACTAGGCTGGATACAAGATTATGGTATAGTGAGGAGCATATCCAAATTTGGGATGAAATGAAGTAGGTATAAGTGGGATAAGGATTTTGTAAGCTTCCATAAGAAAGGTGCTTAAATTTTGATAATAATAATGTGTCACATTTAATAAGACTAGAACTTTATGGAGGAAACCCTTTAATTGTTGCACGTGGTGTGACCCTCAGATATCAAATCATGGACAAGAGGTCATCACCTACATCTGATCAGAAAAAGAAATAGAAGCCTACCTCCCCTCTCACTCTCTCTGCAACACCTACTCTCTTTCCCTAGTCTCTCTTTCACCCAGATAACTTCTCTACAACATTCCTAACTCTCACCCGAGTTGTTTGAGCAGTGATTTAAGGGCACTTAGTGCATTGAGCACCAATAAAATACCACCCCTGTGCCAGGGGTCTTCACCAGTAATAACTTGAAATCAGAACCCAAGGTTTAGACCCCTGTTAGCACTATAAAACTACCCTATAGCTTCTCCCTATACTGGAGAAACTCACACGCACCCATGATTGTAAGAAAGGACCTAGTGTTCCCTTTCCTTCCTCACCATCGTCACACAACATGTATGATACCACAACAAAGGAGTGCCACTTCTAAGCAGTTCCAATGGCATCCTAAGGTCCCATCAACTTCAAGGGGATCATCTGAGTATGAATGGCCACACCTAGAACTCCTCTGCCTCCCCTGATCCTCTTTCCCTTTTCATTGGAAAAGTGTGCTTCTACGAGAGGAACTGCTACCCATCACAGAGAAGCGAGGCACAGAGGGGCCACATTTTTGAACTAGAGGGATGGAAATGAATCAACCCTTTCTCTTTATTTCTTATCTCGGTTTGATCCAACCCGGCACCTCCTGAACTATCGGTCCAAGATTAGAAGAGAAGGGAGTCGTAGATGACTTTACAGGGCATGCTCCAATCAAAAATCATTACATCAAACCAAGAAAAGGTATTCCTACTGACGTGGCCTTCTCCAATTGGCCATTTTATAATTATTTTGTGAAAATCTTAACTAATTATAGGTAACCCAGACTGTAACATGTTATATATGAAATTTTATTAGAAAAAATGAGAGGAATGCAATTACAATATAATTGACACTTGATATTGATTTCTCTTCCAAAAGTACATAAATATACCATCTTTAATGTGAAATATGCATAGAAACCCTAGTTTCATGAATATAATGGTCATCATTTGTTTAAATGATATTAGTGGATAAAGCTTAACACTTTTAGATAAGAAGAGCATCATGGACCTAATTTGGGTTAAAAGTTCATATGTTGCTAAAATTAGGGCCTCTAAAGTAGAGAATCAGTAATATGTGTGAAAGTGGTGTTTAAAAAATAAAAACCCTACATTTGCACGTTGACATAATTCATTACATTAAAAGATCTTAATTAATGTTGTAGTCTTAGATTGTTGAATATAATGATAATTTGATATTTGTAGTGGCATTGTAATTGAACATAACTAAATAAACATCCAAAAGTGTAGTTGTTCAATCCTTGAGAAACACTCGGAAAACACTGGCAAACAAATGTAGGTAGTCATAGGCATAACCACATACCTTTTTTAGTAGCATGTAGATCTTATAGTGATACTTTAAGCATATATAATCAATCCAATCAACACATCCAAAAAATTCAGCAGTTAATCAACAAGTATGTAAACTCTAAAGTGTCACCATCACATTAATCCCATTAAACCCTAATCAAGTCCTAATCTAGGGTTTATGTTTCCTTGTTATCGAGTTATCATTGGAGTCATGCTTTGAAACCATAATTACTATATCCAACATATTCTTTCATGATGATTCACTTAGATTCAGTTAGTTTCATTAACAACATATCAAGTTAGGTTCTTTAATTGTAATTCTTTATAGGCATTATTATTCACATTAGAAACCTTGTTATTCAACATTAGTATCATGTTTGCACACTTTTTTCATGCACCCCATGCACACTTTATAACTCGTTATACTGATCCATGCTTTTATTTCTTAGTGTTTTAGGTACATGATAGATAAGGTGATATCAAGATGTGATGAATCGATGAAATTTACTAGAAGTCATTAAAGTTTGGAAGGAGGATTACATAGATACATGTTCTCATAGAGTTCTCAAATGTACAATTCTGATGATAGAAAGTTATGTAAGTTCAAGATTAACATCTTGTAAACAATGTTTTTGAATTAATGGATATTATTTATGATTATTTTTTATTTGCTAAATCTGGAACAATTTTAGGTAATGACTCTCATTTTTTTTCCTTCCTTAATTGGGGGCTACTGAAATATTAGGTCATTACATCAGGTATCAAAGTGCTTGATTTTTCAAATAATATTTAATAGTTTATAATTTCAAATAATCTACAGAAATATGAAGGAATTATTAGGGATTTTTCTAAAGACAACAGTGTCTAGAACAGACTGTGACCCAAAGTATGGAAAAAGTTTCCTCCACACCACTAGTCAACTTACGAGGACTACTGGGCCTGTGCATCCTTCCTGCCCATAGTCAAAAGATTTTTCTTGAAGTTAAATACCTTCAAGTTTTCTTCTCACCTTGATTCATGCACTTCTCATCTTCTTGCTTAATAAACCCTAAAAGATATTTCTATCCTCTTCTCAAGCTAGGGTTTTTGAGAAGAAGTAGGTGTTGGTATATATATGCCCATAGAGCCATCCCAAGCGATTGCATGGAGTCGAATATTAATTAATCAATTAATGTGATTATTTGGTTAATTAATGAATTCCAGAATATTCTAATTAATCCACGAGCGTTTTAATTAACACAACGTTTATGTTTACCAATGGGTTTAGGAAACCCTACTTCCCTTCGTATCTTATTTAAATATCTATATAAGATAGATAGAGGCTTTTCAGTTTACACTCATGCACGTAAACCCTAGCCGTCACCGTCCTTAGGAGAGGAAGGAGAGAAACGCACCACTAGCACGCCGCCGCACAGACATGACTCCTTCCCGCTGGCTTAGGAAGCATGGCATGGAGTTCCATTCCATCCGCGTGGACGAAGTAGAGATGCAGACGCTGAGACGCCTGCGTTCGGTGGATACGACAACCATCCGTGCGCATTACGAGCGGCGCACATCATCACATAGGAGCGCTGCCAGATTTTCCTACGACAGAGAGCAGAAGAGAAGTTCCGTCCATGTAGGTCAGCAGTGTTGCACCATCGTGCAGCGGGACATCGCCACACTTGCTCCACGATAAGGTATATCCTGCAAACACTCCTTCCAAATATGTTGTTGTCGAGAGATCCTATTTTGGGTTGCGTGGATTTTATTGCTTCCGCCGCGCATGTTTTCTCCACAAAACCCAACAGTGGTATCGGAGCAGCGTTGATCTACGGTGTATTTGGATTCATTTCGATATGATCGAATCATTGTATACTATTTTTATGTTGCATGCGATGTGAATTAAACCTGCTAATGTCCAAATCTAAACCTAATTCCACATACGTCGTAGGCTTCTATTTTTGACATTTTGGACAGGGTCGACTATGGAAAATATTGATTTTCCTAAGTGCACAGAAGTAAAATTCCGTAGAACTTTCAGGGGAGTCAAAAAATTATTTAATGGGGAATGTCCCGCATTAAAAGTACTGCAATTTTAATATGTATATACGTATATGTAGATATACCTATGATAGCATACATGTCGCCTTTAAAATCTGTTTTATGTGGTGAATGCATCCACAGTTATGGCCTAGTATCCTCTTTTGTGAATGTTGTGAATGAATGTGGATGTCGATCTTGTGGATATGTTTGTTTGTGAATTCTATGGATGTATAATGGTTACATATGGATCCTTTGTATAAAGTATTCGGCTTGCATGCCGAGCCTCATCTCTTATTTCAAAGTGTAATTTATTCTTTCCTTTTATATTTGTACTCATATGATGTAATAGAGATAGGATTAGTTTTAGTTTTGTAAACTTGATGTAAGGAGGCCAGTTGAAGATCCAACTCCAAGGAGTGTCCATGGAGAAGCACCATGAAGATCTAGTTCCAAGAAGCAACCTGAAGATCCAACTCCAAGGAGCACCCATGGAGAAGCAACAAGAAGATCCAATTCCAAGAAGAAACTTGAAGTTCCAACCTCACGAAGCATCCATGAAGTTGTTCATTGTAATGTTGATCATTACATGCTTACAGGTTGATTCATAGGTGTTGCATGAGATGCATAAGACCATAGGTGGACCGTAATCCTTTGTTTCTCCAAAGGATTACAATAATATGGCCATAACCGATGTATTTGTGTTTATGATTGCATGTCTATTGTTTGTGGTTGTGGATATAGTAGTATATGATACGTGTTATAAGTATGTGGTGTTTGGATATGTATATGTATTAATTTTTTTTTTTTGGTCGGTCGAAACTCCTGTTGCTTTTTTTTCATTTTGTATAATATCTGTACAAAAGAATGTTGATTCCCAAACAAGAATCAACAAGAAAAAAAAAGAAAAAAAGGGAAAAAGAACTATCTATACAACCACAACACTTAAACCCCCGACAAAAAAAGATATCAGAAGCTCAAAAGCCCAGGCCATCCATCTTCAACGAAACCTCCAGAAAAATGGAAAATGAGCACACGAAACCCATCTGCATCAGCAACAGCAAGAAAAAAACTCAGGGAGAAAGGAGCGTCGACACTCCAAAGAGTGGGGACTCGACCTTCACCCTAAGCTCCAAGGGTAGCAACAAGAGGGAGCAGCAGAACATCCCAAACGACCAGCCAGCTAAGAAGAAAAGAGCGTGATAACTCAAGATGAGAAGCTGTGTGCAGAACATCCCAAACGAAGCCAGCAGAACATCCCAAACGACCAGCATCAGCAACAGAACTGTTAAAAGGAGCACCAGTAGCAGGACGACATAGAGAACATGCAGCAGCATCAACAAATCCAGAACCAAGCTCCAACATAGCCCCAACAGCAACAATGGATCATCCAAGAATAACTCGAGATCGGGAAAGAATCATAACAGAAAAAAACCTCCCAACGCATCAGCAACAGCAAGAGAAACTCAGGGAGAAGGGAGCATCGACACTCCGAAGAGTGGGGACTCGACCTTCACCCAGAGCACCAAGGGTAGCAACAGGAGGGAGCAGCAGAACTTCCCAAACGACCAACCAGCTAAGAAGATAAAAGCGTAGCGCCAAATCTAAGAGTTCCAGCTTCCAAAAGCAGCACACAACAACTCTAAGCCACTGCAAATGCAGCAGCAGATGGACAACAGAAAACGAACCTCTGTTGCTACTAATGTATACAGCAGAAAATGAGGCTCTGTTCCACACACCTAACTCCATGAGTTCCAGCTTCCAAAAGCAGCACACAGCAGCTCTATGCCTCTGCAAATGCACCAGTAATCAGCAACAACACTAGCGTATGCGCAACCATCAACACCAGAAGCCAGCAGCAGATTTTTTATCTCAACGATGTCTCTCATGAACTTCATCACATAATATCCACAATTGGTACTATTTGGTTGCTCTGGACAAAAAGATCAGCCGGGGAGCACCAAGCACATAGAGACCCAGCAGGAAGACCAACATCCAAGCACAAGGATCAACTCACATCCTCAAAACGTCCAGCATTAGAACCACCAGAGCCAAACAAAACCGGCAACACCAGGGAATGTCAGGCACCATATCAGTCCTTGCGAAAACTTTAAAGCTTCAGAAAAGAAACAAAAGCTTGAACAGAACACCAATACCCAGCGTCATTCAACAGAACATGATCCATCAACACCCCTTCCGCATAGCAGGAAAGTTAGCTCCCAAAGCACTCAAAAAGAGAAAATTGAGTGAGCTCTGCCACTCCCAAATGGGATCAGCTCAACCACTCAACAAGAGCCAGCAACACACCAAACAACCACATCCATCCGTGAAAGAGAAAGGAAGAGTGAGCTCTGCCACTCCCAAACCGGGATCAGCTCAACCACTCAACCGAAACCATCCAAAGCCACCAAAGGATCAAAAGAACAAGCCATACAGATCACAGAACTTCTAGGCACATAGCAACACCAGCAGAAAGCGCAAGGAAAATCTGAGCAGGAAAAGGAAACCCAGCCTTGTCCAGAGAAAACAAGAAGGACCATGCCTAGCCGAAGAAGAATCTGCCACAGCACCAAGCAGCAAGAAACCATCCAACGCCAGCAGACCAACCAGCAGAAGAAGCAAGTGAAGCACCCCAAACAGAAGAAGGAGAACTGCCATACAACAACCAAATAGAAGCTACCCATCCAGCACACCAACTGCCAACAAGAAGAAAGCGAAGCACCCCAACAGAAGAAGGAGAACTGTCAAACAAAAGCCAAGCAGAAAACCTGCCCATCCAGCTCCACAAACGACCACCTACAACACAACCATACGTTTGCCAGAAGATAATGGATCAGGCTGCAACAAAACCAGCCCTGGGCCAAGAACAACCCACCAAATCAAGAGCGAGCTCTGCCACTCCCGAAGGATAAGCTCTCCACTCAAGAAAGAAAACCAAACAGCAGCAGCAGGACCCAAACATCAACCACAACCAACCATCTCAGGGAAAAGGGAGCGTCGACACTCCGAGAGTAAGGACTCGACCTTTTCCCTAAGAGAAGGGGGAAACAAAGGATCAGACCAGCAAAACAAACAACAGAGAAAGGCCCTAGGGCATGTGATTCTGAAAATCCACATAATCCCTACGAATCAACTTCCATAGTTCAGTCCAACTTTTTTCTTTACCTTCATGAACACAAATATTCCTCTCCCACCAAAGATAATAGAGAGAACATAACACCAATAATCTGAACTTGCTGCAATGACATTTAACCAACTCAGTCCAGGAATTCATATCCAACAAAACATTCAGCTCCAACCCAATAAGATTCCAGATATGTCTTGAAAACGGAAAAAGAAAACAAATATGTGTAGTGTCTTCACCATCACACTTACACAGAAAACACATAGAGGGAGTAGGAATGCCCCTTCTCCTAGCATAATCTGAAGTAGGAATATTGTTATGAGCAGCTTTCCAAGCATGAATTTTAAATCTATTCGGGGCTCTAGACTTCCAAATCCACTGAAAGACATCGGAATCACAACACTTATCCCTAACAGCACTCCAGACGTTCTTCAACTTCGGGCGATCTTTATTGCAAAAAAGGATAATATCTTCCTTGTTCAGCGAGCAAGGACACTTCTCAAGAAACTCAATAAGGTTCTTGTTGTTTCTAGAAGGAGGGATATTCCAGTGTCCATTAGAGATAACAGAGCTAGCATAGCAATCAACAGGAAGGCCAAGCTTAAGAACCGAATCAACACCCAAACAGTCTTTTAACAAACGGTTATTGGGAACCCAGGGGTCAACCCAAAGCTTAATACTTTTGCCATTACCAATAACATAAGAAACATGATTAATCATGGTGTCTCTGACATTCATAATCTTCAAAAAACTCCAAGACATATTAGTACTAGTAGGGATGACCCAAAAGGAAGATTTGAGTAAGTACTTCTCATTAATCCACTTGACCCATAAGGAATCCTTTTTACTAGCAATATCCCAAGCATTAGCTAGAGTACAAGCCAAAGAGACATCCTCAATCTTCCTTATGCTAAGGCCACCTTCAGATTTAGGTTTGGTAACTTTCTCCCACTTAACAAGATGAAGCAACTTTTTATCATCCTTCTTCCCCCAAAGAAAATCACGGCAAAGCCTATTAATATCTTCTATAACAGACTTAGGGATAGGGAAAGAATGAGACCAGTGAAGATAAATAGAACCAATAGTAGAGTTAATTAACTCAAGCCTGCCAGCCATAGAAAGACACCTGGCTTTCCAGCCCTCAAGTCTTGCCTTAATCTTATCAACAAGCGGAGCACAAGCTTGTTTATTGATCTTGCCAATAACCAAAGGAACACCCAAATACTTTGAAGGAAGCTCAGCTACTTTAAACTTAAGAATATCAATAATGGATTTACTATCAGCACCCTTGCTAAGAATGATCTCACTCTTGCTAGGATTAACATACAACCCAGAAAGTCTGCCAAAGTAGTCAAGGATCTTCAAAACATTCTCAGCATTATCCTTGTTAGCTTCCAAGAAAATCATAAGATCATCAGCAAACACCAAATGAGAAACATACATATTCTTAGAAGCTTTAATGGGACTAATCATACTCTTCATAACCGCCTCATTTATGATCACAGAAAAGGCCTCCATAACAATGACAAAAAGGTAGGGAGCCAGGGGATCCCCCTGCCTAATGCCATTAGACGGTTTAAAAAACCTTGAGGGCTCCCCATTAATCAAGATTTGATAAGAAGTAGAATTAAAAATCTCCTCAATCCAACCAATCCAAATAGAAGGAAAACCCATCTTATGCATAACAGAATATAAGAACTTCCAATTAACAGAATCATAAGCCTTCAAGATATCCACCTTAAGGCACATCTTGGACCCTGCTGAATGCCTATTGAAATCATGAAGAATCTCATTGGTAAGTAAAATGGAATCTTTAATATTTCTCCCTTTCACAAAGGCGTTCTGATTAGCACTAATAATGAAAGGCAGAACACCTTGTAATCTATTAGCCAAGATTTTGGAAATAAGCTTATACACCACGTTGCATAAAGCAATCGGCCTCCAGTTCTTAATCTCAGTAGAATCTGCACCTTTAGGAATCAAGGTAATAAAAGTATTATTGGCTTCTTTCAACATCTTTCCCTTAGAGAAAAAATCAAAGATAGCAGAAGACACATCCTCCTTAATAATCGTCCAGAACTTTTTAATGAAGAAAGGATTAAACCCATCAGGGCCAGGGGCCTTGTCAGGATTAAGATTGCTGACCACATCATCAATCTCCCTCTGTGTGACATTGGTGATAAGAGAAATCTTATGAGCATTAGACATAGTAGCACCAGTCCAACAGAAATCACCAAGAAGACCAGCATTAGAATGATTGTTGTTGAACAGATTATAGTAAAACTCAACAATATGCTCCTTAATCAAACTAGGCTCATAGCAGATCGCATTGTTAATCATAATGCAATTGATAGAGTTTCTCAATATCCTCATCTTTAAGGACGAATAAAAGAATTTAGAGTTCATATCCCCCTCTTTGAGCCAAGAAATCCTAGACTTCTGCCTAAGAAGGATCTCCTCTGCAAGCTCGGCTACAGAAAGCTCCCTTCTAAGCAGTTGAGCTTTCTCCACAAGGTCCAAAACAGTAGGATTATGATCAGCACAGATCTGAGCTTGAAGTGCTTCATATCTGAGGTTCTTAACTTCATCATGATAATTCCCAACATCCTGCTTGTTCCAACTGATCAAATTCTCTCTAAGAACTTTAAACTTCCTATAAACTTTATACATCGCACAGCCATCAACACTAACATTCCAAGAAGAAGAGATAATATCAGAAATAGAAGACTTAAGGGCCCAAGAATTCATAAATCTAAAAGGAGACTTAACAACTTTAGGTTCACCAATAAAAATGTTCAGCTGTCTATGATCTCCAAGAGTATTCGAGACAAGCTCACCAGAAATGTTATCAAAGTTCGTCAAAAAGAGATTATTAACAAGGGCCCTATCAATCTTAGAAGTGATAAACCTATCACCAGGTTGGTGATTATCCCAAGAAAAGAACGGGCCTTTGAGGTCAAGCTCCACAATACCACAACTAAGCAAAAAAGAATTAAACTCCTCCATAGACTTCCTGGTAGGGGGGCATTTGCCTTGCCTCTCAATATCCTTCCGAACAGCGTTAAAATCCCCAATCATCAGCCAAGGTTTAGAGCAAATATGAGCCGTACTATCAAGGGACTCCCAAAGACTAGATCTAACATTGTCTTCCGAATGACCATAAACAGCTGACATCCAGAAATTGTAATTACCAACTTCAACATCCAAAAGAACATGCTGATCAGTCTCCTCCAGCTTGATAACATTACAAAAGTCGGGTTTCCATAACACAATAATCCTGCCAAGGACATGAGAATCGATGTTGGACACATAGCCAAACTCAGGAAAAAACTTCGACATAATCTTGTCAATCCTCTTCCTACGAACCTTAGTTTCAATCAAAACAAACACATGACTGTCAGATCTTCTAACAACCTCCTGGACACCTCTCACCTTGTTAGAGAGGCCCCTGACATTCCAGGAGGTCATCTTGATAGAATTCATTTATCCACTTTGGCTGTTAAGCTGCCAGCCTCAGCGTCATCGTTACCAGTATGGAGTTCCTCCACTTGAGCCAAGATCGGAGAAAAGTTTGAATCAGCAATCCTATGAAAAATTCCAGTAGCTAGTTTTGCGTGAATTTCTGGAGGGGGATTGTTACGCCACCTATCACCAGGATCAAGCTGAAACTTATCCACACCAGAGATATCTGGAGAAACAATGAGTGATATCTGAGTAATCACTGGAGTATATGGAACTGAAGAAACCAAGCTTGGGATAATATCCATTCCTTCATTTACTAACGCCGACAACACTTCATCTTCAAAAACAGACTCTGTTTGCACAGCACTACCTTTTCCTTTCAGAATTTCGGCTTCATCAGTAATCTCTTCAATCACATAATTGGATTCAGTACTAGACTGCAGAACCGGACAAGCATCAAACACTTGAGCTGCAGGGGTTCTCTTAGCCCAAATTTTCCCCTTAACAGTACCTCTGGTCACCTTCTGAGCTCTGGACGGCAGCTTCTTACATTCTCCATGTCCCAAATATCCACAGCTAGAGCATCGAAAAGGAATCCACTCATACTCAAGGAATACCGTGTGCTCTTCCCCTTCATCACTTCTCAGAACAAGCTTATTCGGAAACTCAGCTTCCTTCCCCATTAGAACCAAAATTCTCGCAACATCTAATCGCCTTAAACTGAGCGTAGAGTCATCCATTCTCACCGGCGTCCCCAAGACCGAGCCAATTCTACTGAACGACCTACTGTCCCAAAGCTCCATCGGAAGATGTAAAATGTCAACCCACACAGGAACATTTGCGAGAGGTACTATGTTCACTATATCACCAGGTTTCCATCTTGTAAGCACCACCGGTCTACCTTTAACCCACCATTCACCCTTAACAGCTTCATCCAAATCATCAGAGTCATCGAATTTAATCAGAAACATACCATCTCCTAAATCAAAAACCTCAAAAAAACTTCGGGTTCTCCAGACAGAGTCAAAGAACGCAGTAAGAGCAGGAATGTTAGGGAAGAAATCGATAACATAACCAAGCAAGCACTTGTTCCATTTGTTAGGATTCTCGTCAGCTTCTTTCTTAGGGTAGAGTATCTTCCCTTCAACTATGGCAACATCAACCTTCTTCAGATCTGCGGCTGTCCCGGATACTTTAGGCCTAAAACTCTCCCAGCTGACCGGAGGAGCAACTTCAGAAGTAACAGCAGTTCTTCCTGTCGTCGACTGTACAGATTTACTAATACTTGCAGCCGACAGCTCTCCGACGTCCCTCAGATCTCCAGGGGGAGGCTGCTGGAGATTCGCCGCCCCCCCATTCGCCTTGTCGCCCACGGAAATGGGAGCTCGGGAAGCCGAAGCCATTTTCTGTTCTTAGACCTATGTATATGTATTAATAAAAACCATCAATTAATAATATTAAGTTTTAGTTTCCTTCCATAAAGCAACACACATGAAAAGCTTGATCGACTATGTGTGGGCACGCCTCCGCGTGGTACACTGTCTATCTCATGGAAGTGTGATGGTGGGTGTGTGGGTCTGCCTCCGCAGGGTGCACACTCATCATGTTGGCTTATGGGTTGGACTTAACTAGGGAACCTTGATAGGATCAAGTACCTAGAGGCACACAGATGCATCATGGCAAGGAGTTGTGCCTGATCATCTATCCAAGAGTTGCATATGATGCAACTGGAAAAAGTTTCCTACCTTAGTATTTGGTCTTTGACACCGGCCTTGGTTGGGCATTGATCCAATTATTTTGGGTCTTGGCTCACTAGAAGGTTGTGCGTTGCAATCTTCCGAGTTGATAGTGAGGGCTATCAATTTGAATAAAATAGTGGGAGCGTAATTAATTAAAGGCCTAATTAATCTCATTTATCAAATCTTTACAAGTAAAAATGTTTTGGACTAAATGCAAGTTTTTCTTTTGTAGAAATCAAATGATAAACAACACTCACACTTTCTCATTGCGATCGGTCCTTGATAAGGAAAAACTCACCAGAACCAACTTTCAAAACTAGTTTAGGACACTGAGAATTGTTCTCACACATGAGAGTAAGCTCTATGTCCTTGAAACACCAGAGCCAGCGGAGCCCGCCGTAAATGCGCCCAAGGCTGAAAAGGATGCTTACAAGAAGCACCTTGATGATGTCGTGGATGTCAAGTGCCTGATGTTGTTCTCAATGAACTATGAGTTGCAAGAGCAGCATGAGAACATGAATGTCATGGAGATGGTAACACATCTCAAGAACATGTATCAACATCAAGAAAGACAGGAGAGATATGATGTCTCAAAGGCTTTGTTCAAAAGCAAGATGAAAGAGGGAGACTCAGTTGGCACCCATATACTCACCTTGATTGGGTACGTGGAAAGTCTATCCAAGCTGGGATTTTCCCTAGGTCAAGAGTTGGCCACTGATGTGATTCTACAATCGTTTCCTGAATCATATAATCATTTTTTTCATGAACTACAACATGAACAATTTTGACAAGTTGTTGTCAGAATTGTTAAGCATGTTGAGGACAGCTAAAGCACAGATGAAGAAAGACAAGCCCAAATCTGTGATGGTGATCAATAAGGCAAAGGGAAATTCAAAAGGCAAAGGCAAGGCTAAGAAAGGTTCTAAAGTCGGGCAGAAGCCAAAGTCATACACGCTCAAAGCTAAAGGTGGGATCTCCAAAGAAGGCAGTTGTCACCATTGTCACCAGCCTGGACATTGGAAAAGAAATTGTCCTCTCTACCTAGAGGAACTGAGGAAGAAGAAGTAGGGGATAGACATCTCCACTTCAGGTATATACATTATTGAGATAAACTTAAATACTTCTTCATCAAGGGTACTGGATACCGGATGTGGATCTCACATATGTTCTAATATGTAGGATCTGATAAGAAGTAAGCTTTTACGAAAGGACCAAGTCGAGCTGTGGGTTTCTAATGGAGCAAGAGTTGCTGCCACCGCAGTTGGAGTTATTAGTTTATCTTTGCCTATGGGCCTTGTAATAGAATTAGAGAATTGCTATTATGTACCTGCCATTAATAGAAATATTATTTATATATCTTGTATGGACAAGAGTGGATTTGAATTTCACATTAAGAATGGAATTATTTCTATATCTAAAGATGAGATCTTTTATGGCAATGCCCCTATGTCTTATGGTATATATTTGTTAGAACTTGAGACTAGCATATATAATGTAAATACTAAAATGTTAAAACTTGACAACTCAAACAAAATATTCCTATGGCATTGTCGTCTTGGGCACATAAACGAGAAGTGCATATCTAGACTCCATAAGGATGGTTATCTAGACTCTTTTGATTTTGAATCATTAGAGACATGTGAGGCATGTTTATTAGGGAATATGACCAAAACTCCTTTCACTAGACACAATGAGAGAGCCAGTGATCTGCTAGGGCTCATACATACTGATGTATGTGGATCTTTTAGATCAAATGCTAGAGGGCGCTATCAATACTTCATTACCTTCACTGATGACCTCAGTAGGTATGGCTATGTATATCTTATGAAACACAAGTCAGAAACTCTTGAAATGTTAAATACTTTCATGAATGAAGTAGAGAAGCAACTTGGTAAGAGTATTAAAGCACTCCGTTCAGATCGAGGTGGCGAATACTTAAGCCAAGAGTTTGAGGACCTTCTGAGAGACTGTGGTATTGTATCATAATGGACTCCACCTGGTACACCACAACATCATGGTGTGTCAGAAAGAAGGAATCGTACATTATTAGACATGGTACGATCAATGATGAGTTCAGCCGAACTTCCAATATCGTTATGGGGATATGCTCTTGAAACCGCAATGTTTACACTTAACCGTGTACCTTCCAAATCGGTTCAAAAGACACCATATGAGATATGGAATGGGAATCATCCCAATTTGTCTATGTTAAATATTTGGGGATGTGAAGCTTATGTTAGGAAACAATTTCCTGAAAAGCTTGGACCCAAATCGTAAAAATGCTATTTTGTTGGATACCCCAAGGAAACTCGGGGATACTACTTCTACACACCAACTGACAACAAAGTGTTTGTTGCTAGGACTATTGTATTTCTTGAAAAGGAATTTATTTCCAAAGGAATTAGTGGGAGGAATGTAGAGCTCGAAGAAGTTTGAGACCAACAAGAAAGCAGAGAACTTGAGGAGGTACATAAGGAACATGAAGACTCACAAGTTGTTGTGGAATTTCAAGTTCCAAATGTAACACATGAACCTCATAGGTCTAGTAGGACACGACTTGAGCCTGAGAGATTTGGATTTCTCGTGACTCAAGACAGTGACGAATTGGGCATAGCAGATGAGCCAACTTCCTATCTAGAATCTACTAAGGGACCAGAATCTAAGAAATGGCTCGAAGCCATGAGATCTAAGATGGAATCCATGTACACCAACAAGGTATGGACCTTGGTGGATCCACCCGAAGGGGTAAGACCCATAGGGTGCAATTGGGTCTTTAAGAAGAAGACTGACATGGATGGAAATGTTCAAACCTATAAAGGTAGATTGGTTGTGAAATGGTTCCATCAAATTCAAGGTGTTGATTATGATGAGACCTTCTCACCAGTTGCCATGGTTAAATCCATCAGGATCATGCTTGCCATTGCAGCTTATCATGACTATGAGATTTGGCAGATGGATGTTAAAACATCATTCCTTAATGGGAATTTACTCGAGGATGTGTACATGACACAACCTGAGGGTTTTATCGATCCAAAGGAAGCCAATAAAGTGTGTAAGCTACAAAGGTCAATCTATAGATTGAAGCAAGTATCTCGGAGCTGGAATCTACATTTTGATGAAGTAGTCCAAAATTTTGGCTTTAGTCAAAATGAAGATGAACCTTGTGTTTACAAAAGGGTTAGTGGGAGCACAGTCGTATTTCTCATATTGTATGTGGATGACATACTATTGATGGGAAATGACATCCCTACTCTTCAGACATTAAAAGGTTGGCTAGGGAAGACCTTCTCTATGAAGGATTTCGGTGAAGCATCCTATATACTAGGGATAAAGATCTATAGAGATAGATCTAGAAGGCTTCTAGGCCTAAGCCAGAGCACATACATTGCCAAGGTGCTAAAGAGGTTTAGCATGGAGGGTTCTAAGAGAGGTAACTTTCCCATGTCCCATGGGGTTACAATCTCTAAAGCCCAATGTCCTAGTTCATGTGATGAACGGGCATGCATGAGTAAGATTACATATGCATCAGCAATTGGATCTATCATGTACGCAATGTTATGTACTCGTCCTAATGTGTCGTATGCTTTGAGCATGACGAGTCGATATCAGTCAGATCTAGGTGAATGTCACTGGACAGCCGTAAAGAACATCCTAAAGTACTTGAGAAGGACTAAGGATCAATTCTTGGTATACGGCGGTGAGGAAAAGCTCGTGGTAAAGGGTTACACTGATGCTAGCTTCCAAACTGGCAAAGATGACTACAGATTGCAATCTGGATTTGTGTTTTTCCTAAACAACGGATCTGTGAGCTGGAAGAGTTCCAAGCAAGAGACGGTTGCGGATTCTACAACAGAGGCTGAATATATTGCCGCATCTAATGCTACAAAGGAAGTTGTGTGGATCAAGAAGTTCATTTCTGAACTTGGAGTGGTTCCAAGCGCTGGTGATGCAATTGAGTTGTTTTGTGACAATAATGGAGCAATTGCACAGGCTAAAGAACCAAGATCGCACCAACGTTCCAAACATATTCTATGGCAGTTCCATCTCATAAGAGCGATCGTACAATGAGGAGATGTGAAGATTTGCAGAGTACCTATAGAAAGTAATGTGGCTGACCCACTCACAAAAGCACTTTCAGAGAAGAAACATGACGTACATGTTTGATCACTTGGATTGAGATTCATGAGTGATTGGGTATAAGTGCAAGTGGGAATCTGTTGGTATGTATGCCCATAGAGACTATCATTCAATGACTGTAATGGGATACTATGTAAATGATTTGTAATACTACATTGATTATATCAATAAAGGCAAGTTTCCAATCTATATGTTTGTGTTTTATATTGTGAGATGACCATAAAACTTATAGATGTCTATAGAATAATATACTCAATGACATATGTCTTCGGGTTGATGACCTGAACAGTGAGATCATATGTATGCTAAGAGTATGTATTCTTGTTTTATCCCTAATCAGTTGTTATTGTGGAAATATCCATAGACATCAATAACACATAAGATTAGAATGTATGTTGGTTGATGGAAGAATCTCATTATCCATGATATGGAGATATCAAACAAAATACATAGATACTTATTAGAGAACAGTGTATCGGATAGACCCACCTTGAGAGTGACACATGGATACCATGATTGGTAGTTAGAGTCACATCTCATAATGATGGTGGTGATTGTGGTTTTTGGACCTGAAGTCACTACACTTATCACATGTTGTTCGGTGTACTTTGACATCATCCACTATGGTCCTGAATAAGGATTGCCATAAAGATGGTGCTTGGGTGCACTGTGACACATGGGGATGACTGTGAGTGATGTAGATGGAATTTGTCCTTCCTATGGGAGTTTGATATTTCGTCCACTTGATAAGCGAGACTGAGAAATGCATGGCCATGCTGATGTGAGTCAATATGTGATATTGAGCTTACATATATCTCAAATAGTCTGCTCTAGTTCAAGGAACATGGATTGAATGTTGAAAAGGATAACAATTCCATGACTCGAGTTCAATCTGGATATCAGTGACAAAATAACTATACAATCATTGTAACACCAGTCATGAATGATAGGTTAACTTGTTATCCAACTTCTCCAATTACTTGGGTGGCAATGAAGTCTTGCTAGATACCAATCATTGCTTTTGAAATCATAATATGATTATGGATATCACTGCCAACGTAATTTGGAGCCTACCGGGTCATACGCATAGGATGTGTTGGAATAGGAGTATAATTGTGGATTTGATTGGAATTGCTCCGAATCACATTGATTACTAAAATGTTTACGTAATGGATTAGAATAATATTGGAGTGACTGGCTCTAAGTTCAAGTGGGAGTCTGTTGGTATATATATGCCCATAGAGCCATCCCAAGCGGTTACATGGAGTCAAATATTAATTAATCAATTAATGTGATTATTTGGTTAATTAATGAATTCTAGAATATTCTAATTAATCCACGAGCATTTTAATTAAAGCAATATTTCTGTTTATCGATGGGTTTAGGAAACCCTACTTCCCTTCGTATCTTATTTAAAGGAGGATTGACGGCCGATATCTATATAAGATAGATAGAGGCTTTTCAGTTTACGCTCATGCACGTAAACCCTATTCGTCACCGTCATTAGGAGAGGAAGGAGAGCAACGCGCCACTAGCACGCCGCCGCACAGACACGACTCCTTCCTACCGGCTTAGGAAGCACGACATGGAGTTCCAGTCCATCCGCATGGATGAAGTAGAGATGCAGATGTTGAGATGCCTGTGTTTGGTGGACACGACGACCATCCGTGCGTGTTACGAGAAGTGCACATCATCACACAGGAGCGCCGTCGGATCTTCCTGCGACAGCGAACGGAAGAGAAGTTTCGTCCGTATAGGTCAGTAGCGTTGCATCGTCGTGCGGCGGGACATCTCCAGACTTGCTCTGCGATAAGGTATATCCCGCAAACACTCCTTCCAAATACGTTGTTGTCAACAAGATCCTGTTCCGGGTTGCGTGGATTTTATTGCTTCCACCGCGCATGTTTTCTCCACAAAACCCAACAGTAGGACTAAGGCATCTCCGCCAATTAATGTACATGTAATGCGGAAAGGGTAATGTATATGTAATGTGGAAATAATAATGTATATCCAATGTGGAAATAATAATGTACAAGTAATGAGGAATAATAATGTACATGCAATGCAAAAATGATGATAAAGAAAAATGGTTTTATGAGTTGCAAGGGTAAGTTGTGGATGGGACTTGGGTTGGGTTAGAAAAACCCTAGGGAGTCAAGGGACATAGAAACCCTAAGAGGTAGGGTGTAGTCTCTAACCCAAACCCCAAACCCTATTTATGGGGAATAATAGTAGTGTGGTGATATAGGACACTACCCATATGAATCCTCAAAAGGGATAAAAAAATATAAATAAGTGTAGAGGACCCAATCTACCCTAATGCATGTGAAAGATTTTAATATACATGAGAGACAAAAGAAACCAATGGTTATACATGAAAATGAAAATATGAACATAAAGTGCTCATCTCGCTAATGTTATCTTAAGAGTAATGGATGAACAAAAGAATATCCCCAGTGACTGGGTATGCTACCCCAGAGAGTGGGTAAGAAATCAAAACTACCCCCAAAGAGTGGGTATGTTATTGAAATTACCTCCAGGGAATAAGTATGATACCCCAACGAGTGGGTTTGCTATTGAAATAAACCCCCATAGAGTGGGTATGCTACCCCCAACAAGTGGGTATGATTGGAGGTCACTCCTAGCAAGTGAGTATGAATTCCCACAATGAGAGGGTATACCATAGAGATTGGGAAAATACATATTGAGAAGTTATAAAAAAATGTGTGAGTTAGGTGACTCAATCTTCCATTCATATGTGGATGTTGAACAAGACATCATTGAGAAAACTTTTAAGAAACATATGAATAATGCATTTATATATGTAACATGCTCAAACCCTATATCAATCTCTGGTGAGTTAAGAGCATGGGGTGAATGAAGTCATCACATGGGGAGGACTAATGATCATTCTTACCAAGGAAAGCCATTATATGAAAGCCCACTATAGAGACTAAAATCCTTAGAGAGGGTTCCCCATAAAGAAGCCCCACTTAGAGAGGGAACACCATTGAGAAAAGAGGATAAGGTTGGCCAGGTTAAAATAAGAAATGCTTATTGAGGTTCCATAAATTAAAAAAAGATGATGATATGAAACCCTTAGTCTGACTTTTAGGGATAGTGTCCCAACCTTGGGTGGGTCAACCCAAGAGTGGGAAAGGGTCTATGGGGGAGGAAAACCCTAGACCTATAGGGTCGAGTTGTGGCTAAAGAGCCCAACATCCTCCTATGAGCCACGATGGCACCATAGTTTAGGACCTTCCATATAAAGGTAAGTTGACTAAATCAATTTAAATATTGAGGTAAAATTAACTGTCACCTAAAAGTGGAGAATTAAGGATATGAAATATGAAAGTGCATACATTGAGTATGGTTCTTTGAACCCAATTATGCCATCTCTGAGGAACATGAGGAAATGTCACTATGGAAGTGATTTACAGTATGAGACTTGTGGCATCCAACTTATAAAAATGAGAATTACTTAAGCAGAAGTGAATCATTTGCAACGGATTACTAAAAATCGCTAAAAATTAAAACTTTTTGCAAAGAGATCCACACTTAGGAAATCTTTTTCATCAAGAACCAAAATATAATATTTACATTCTATTCCATAAGTACACAACGTGTACTATCTCTTCTTGAGGATTACAACATCAGCTGTTCTATTCAACATTATGTATAGATAGCATAAAACCTCGAGGCATCAAGCTAAAATCTTGAGTTGATGATAAAAGCACTTTCTATAAATCTCGAGGACCTGAGAGTACAGAGACGACACATAGGACTACTATCTATACAACTATACAGGCAGTATCTCCACCTGAGATATTACTGTTGTCCTCGATGCTGCTGTTGTTCCTTCTCTGCTAAAGGTTCCCTGCCTCTTTTCCCGCATCCACCTAAAAACATTGGATCCCACGGGGGTGAGACAATTGTAAATTGCTCCAGCGGGAGATATAACTCTCCGCCAAAACATTGTATTGCAATTTAAAGATATGAAACTGGGTAGAGGTTAAGTAGTTTAAAGCATTCTCAACTTTGTAAGAATTGCAACTATTTATGATAGAGAAATATATATCATCTATTCTTTTAATAAGGAATAGGAATGACATGTATATCATTTACCCAACATTCTATACCATCATATCAAACTTTTCTTGTGACACTCATCATCTTGTTATGTCACCCATGAAACATTCTTGTTTCATTCTGTTGGCCTTAGCCAACCTGTTAAACAAATAAAGAGATATATCAACCATGTACTCATTTATCATCAATACAGGAATTGGATTAATACCAATCCTAAATCATCATTACAGGCATTGGGTTATTACCAATCCTATGTTATCACTATAGGCATTTAGCCTCTTCCAGGTATTGGACTCTTCCAAACCTGATTACACTTCCAGGCATTGGACACTACCAATCCTGATTTCACAGCCAGGCATTGGACTTTAGCCAACCCTGATTACAGGCATTACACCTCTGCCAGGTATTGGACTTTAACCAAACCTGATTACACATCCAGGAATTGGACTTTAACCAATCCTGGTTTCACAGCCAGACATTGGACTCTAACCAATCCTGATTTCACAGCCAGGCATTGGACTCTAACCAATCCTTATTTCACAGCCAGGCATTGGGCTCTAACCAATCCTGATTTCACAGCCAGGCATTGGACTTTAACCAATCCTGATTACAGGCATTACACCTCTGCCAGGTATTGGACTTTAACCAAACATGATTTCACAACCAGGCATTGGACTCTAACCAATCCTGATTACATAGTTCATGGAATTTAATTCCTTTAACTCATCATTGATCATTACATATTGCTTTAGGCTCTGAACCCTTAGGTTAGCCTGCATAGCTTTACACATTCTTTATTGAATATAGTTGTTCCTCTTATTAAGTTTATTAAAACATTATCCTTTCTTATAATAAACTTTTTATAATCATTTTGGTACCTCTCACTATGCCATAATTTCTCTCATGGCTCATAAGGCCCATAAAACATCTTGTCACCTCTCACTAGGCAACATAACATATTACTTCATGTAATACAATAGTAACACCTCCATTCCCTCAATAGGGTTAGGGATTACTATTCATATCATATTATGATTTCTCATGTCCCATTACCCAATTTAGGGTTAAGGTTTCCCATCTCACATTAGGATTTCATAGTTATCAAAGTATATCAACTTTGAGATGCTGACTGTGAAGTCTTTCATATCTTTATGTATCACTTACCTCATTACTTCCAACTTTCTTAAGTTATCAGCTTATCTTGGATTAAGGTATTTCCCATCTTAATCCTTTCATCCACTAACCTATCACTCTTACCATGAAGTGCATAGGTTACACATAAGAATGGTCCAATTATCTTTAATGATATGAACTCATCTCAGGTTAAGGCATTGCTTACAATAAGCTTGCCTATAATCAACCATTTATGATATTTCATCCTTATAAGGTTTTACCCACTGTTTTATTATTAGGGTTCTGGGTTGTCATCATGTTGTTCAAGATTAAGGCTTCATGTATTATAACTTCAATTAGGGTTTCACATACCTTTACCCTTTATTAGGGCTTTGGGATTTCACATGATATCATACTTCATTAGAGTTAGGATTGCATATAGCATCATCCCTCATTAGGATTTCACATCTCATTGCCTATACTTAATGTTTACTATTCATACCAACTAGGGATTTCTCATGGCATCATCCTCAATTAGGGTTTCTCATAAAATCAACCTCAATTAGGGATTCACATTGAATCAACCTCAATTAGGGATTCACATGGAATCAACCTCAATTAAGGTTTCCACTATGGTTACCCACATCTTGGGTCTACTATTCATCTCCAATCAAGGTTTTACATCTCATTTCCCTAAATTGGAGTTTCTTATATCATTACCCTAGATTAGGGTTACATCCTCACCCTGGATTAGGGTTTCATTCAGAATTGCCCTCAATTAGGGTTAGAGTTCAATAACCCTGTCAATTAGGGTTTATGTTCATGATTAGGGTTTCATGATCTCTTTGCTTACGAATCATACCCTTAATCACCTCATGAATCATATTCATGTATGAACCTCATTCTATCATCTTCTCAACTTGATTAGGTCATATCAACCCTTCAATCAAGTACATACAACTATGATTAACATAGAGTACCACCTCATTGTTCCTATAAGCAATTAGGGTTCATCCCTTAATTGGCACTAATCACTTAGGTACTATTAGGATTTCAACCTTTGTACCTTCATTGATTATCATTACTAATCATCATTTGATCAATGGATCATTCATCATCTTAATTCTCAAGAGATTCAATTACATTGGACCTCCAACACATAAGGTATCCAATTGAATTGACCAATTGGATCTTCAATTACAATAGGTGTCCAAGTGGATTAAACAATTGAATCCTTAATCAATCTTGACTACTTGAGCCCCAAACGGTCTTAGTCTTTCAAAGTTCAAATGGTTTGAAACTGTTTGGTAAAGGTGGTTCTTGAGACCGTTTGCTAAAGCAAGTACTTGAAACTGTTTGCTAAAGTACCTTTTTGAAACCGCATGGACTCAACCAGTTTGGGATCGTTTGGTCCCAAACGGTCTTGATACCATTTGCTCCAAACCTCCTCAAAACCGCATGGACCAAAGATGGTCTCAACCTATCAAGTCAATTTGGGGTTCTCAATGTTGATTCCTTCAGTCATTGAATTCATGTAACCAATCTTCAATTGGACCTACCACCATACTTAAATTGAGTTAATTAGGTCATCCTTCAACTGATTTGACCCTCAATTAACCTTCAATTGATCATCAATAAGGGTTTGAATCAATTGGATTAGGGTTTGGAATCGATGATCCTTCAACATTAACCAATGTGAGTCTAGTTGCTTTAAAACTATTGGACCATCATCCAAATTGAACATATCCTGACCCCAAATGGTCTTGAGGTCATTTAGGTCGTTTGGATGACCTCCAAACGGTCTTGAGACCGTTTTCCCATGTCAACATCAAAATCCAAGTCAATCAATCAAAGTTTGGATCATTGGATTGATCACCAAATCAACATTTGATTGCACTTCAACTTAGTACCTTTAGATCTTCAAACACCTAACCATAGTCAACCCTAGACCTCCAAACGGTCTTGGGTGACACCCAAATGGCTTGGGATCATTTGGATGACCTCCAAACGGTCTTGAGACCGTTTTCCCATCATATCATCATTAACCGTGTCATTCAATTAGGGTTTGGATCCTAGGATTGGTCACCAAATCAGCACTTAATTGTATTTCAATTTGGTATCTTTGGACCTTCAAACACTTGACCAAACTTAACCCTAGACCTAAAAACGGTATTGGGTGACCCCCAAACGGTCTTGAGACCGTTTGGGTGATCCCCAAACGGTTTTGAAACTTTTTTGGGTCAATCAACCCAAAACATCAACTCATTCAATTGCAAAATCAGCACTTAGCCGATTAGGGTTTATACCATATGTTTGAATCTTCAAATACCTAACCATACTCAACCATAGACCTTTAAACGGTATTAGTTGACCTAAAAATGGTCTTGAGACCGTTTGGGTGATTCCCAAACGGTAATATGAACTCTTGGCATTCATATAATATACAAGAGAACTAAAATTTAATAACTTATACATTTCATGAAATCAGCATGTATTGTATCACAAAGTTCAAGGATATTCAAGATATTGGACCCTTTTTATACCCAGAGGTGAGTTTCTTTTTACCTTCAAATTGGATCCATTTATAGTGCCCATCAGTTTGTATATTTTTGTTTTTAATGTACATTAGGTCCTTTCATCAACTGTGTGGGCTTGTTTATACCCATTCATTTAATCATGGCTACAACCAATAGTGAAGATCAATGTTCATGTTGAGATTTGATAGGATTTCATAATTCATATTCATGGTTCTTTTAAAACATATTTGTAGATGGAAAAATAAAACTTCATATCTTAAAAGTTCACGTAGTTGAAATAGCTTACTTTTTGTGATATAGGAGACTCACTAATACCATACAACTAGAAAATACACTAGTAGGTTAGTAAAAGGATAAAAAACATAACTAGAAAGTCAAAGTGTACATTATGAAATTCCAGTTAGATCAAGATCAAGGTCGTGGAACATAAATATGCACACGTGTATCAAAATATTATAAATCAACACCTAGGGGTCACAAGGACCAAATTAGGGTTTTTTAGTCCCAATGAACTTAGGTGTGGTATTGCATCCATGGCCAATATTCCATATCTTCAAGGTTTCAAGATTACTATCAAGTTCTGACATTGTTTTAAATAAAAAAATGAGGGATGGTCAACACCGAATTCATATTGGGAACTTATTCTAAACCATTATCAAAAGGGTCAACTTGTCACTAATAGAAGAATCAAGTTTCATAATAGTTTACATAAGATGGTTCAAGGTCAAGATAATAGTACGCAGAAGTTTTCCTAAGTTAAGAAAGGGGAAGTCATTGATTTGATTAGCCTTAGAATATATCATCACAATATTAGGGTTAGATCAACTATATAAATCCATATTAATTTCATGAGCATGAATAATCAAATAGTGGCAAGAAAGAGTCTATTTATTTCCATTAAAAATTATGCCTATATCTAGGACTGCAAGTCATTGAAAATATTAGTTCTTGAGGTCTGAAGTAACAATCTTGAGAATGGATCATCTAAATATTTTCAAATAATAAAATGATTCATCTTTTATGATCACTATTTATTTGGGATTATATCTAAGCCTTGAAAGTAGATCCAATGGATCCTATTGAACTTCCAATTAAAAGTGATTATTTATATATATTATTCAGAAACTTATAGCATCGCATAGAGTTTTTGAAAGTTTATATCAATCTTGTCAATAGCAATCTTTAATTTTGTAACAAGTGGCTACAATCACACCACTAGAAGGCATGTTCTAGGATGCCTCATTCCCTTGGGCCCATCAACATTGGGCTTTACATGGCCCTGCACACCCAGACTAGTTGGGTTGTAGACCTCAAGCCAACCTTATCTGGCCTTCTGTAGTAAACCACTTGGGTGCTCAGATGTGTTTAGGGGAGAGTGACTCCATGTGGATGTCCTTGTGTAAAGAAAGGTACAACAATTTTAGAGGAAAGGGAGGGAAAGAAGGAGGAATGTTTTGGTCCATGTGGAGGCACCGTCTATGCCTGGTGGAGGTCCCTTTAAGTTGGATACATACTATTGAGGTGACCCGACTACAAAGATTTTAGGTGGTTCTGTGGAGGTTCTACAATTAGTAGTAGTAAAATTCCAACAATGAGAAGGGGTTTTTTGGGGTAAGTTTGGCAACAACAAACGGTAGGTATAGGTTGAGGTAGTTGAGGGGAAGAAGATAGGGGAGTTTGACCTAGGGATTAAAATTTTTATTTTTCTTAGGTGAGATGCCACAGTGGATTACTTGCTACACTGAGATTTTGGCACATAAATAACCCATCCTAAGTATGAAAATGCTTTGATTTATGAGGAGAATTTAATGGAAGACGAATCAGGAAGAGAGGTGGAGAGACAAGGTGAGGAGATATGGGAGCAGAGTAGAGCTATATTGTGGACTTTCCCAAATCATTTTCAATGTTGAAAACAACCTCACAATTGGGGGATCTTAATTCAATAGATCAGCTAGTCCTATAAGATAATGAAGTCATGCCAAAGATTAGGAATCTAGGGGGCGGGTATTGATGTCATTAATTAATAAATCGTCATTAACATAAGAAACTTTAGTCCAATTTTCTCTCATGTTAAAAAATTCATATCTCCTAAACCATAACACTAAATGAAGTGAAGTGTTTGATATATTTATTACCAAGAAATCTCGATACATACCAAAATAGATACTAATATAAACTTTTTTGACCACTCAAGTAATTTCTCTACTAAATCTTTCTTGAAAAGGTATTTCCTTATAATTAGTTACTACGTTTCTTTCAAAAGACTAACTCAAGTCCTTCATTGATATTGTCTTTACAACTTCTCATAAATTATTTTATTTCTCCCAATACCATTATATTGGTGAACAAGAAAAAAAAACATAAATTAAATCACCCAAAGCCTTCACATTACTTGGGTTATTTTAAGCATGTCACTAAGATAAATCAAGTCACACAACCAATCATTTTTTTCAAAATTGATAGAGACAATATATCTAGTATTAGTTCAATGATGAAGTGGGGTTAGAAAAAGGAGTACAAGGAAAGGAACAAATCATAAATTGAGAATTAATATGTCAAATCCACTTCATCACACATACCTCAAGCACTTGTGAATGAATAATTATAGTTCAAACGTCATAAATCCAAAACTCCAAGCTAAGCATCCAACTAAGGTGTTGTACTTGAGATCTATGATGATTGTGTTTCAATGTCTAGAACTTATGAACTCTAAGATTGCATCAAACTTTTTTCAAAGTTGACGGGTATCACAAAGAACTATAGTTTATATTTTTTTGTGTAAAATAGCTCAACATTTTGTTTTCTCCATTGTTTTAATCATTGTTATTTTCCTTATCTTCATGAATTTATTTGTTTACCTCTTTTATATGTTTGTTATGGTAAATTGCGATGAAAAGGCCCTCATCTACTAGTGGTGTCAAGGACTTTGGTCCTAATATTAACAAATATTTTCAAAGAATTCTACGCACATAGCATTGCATATATGTAATGTCAATATTGATAGACTTGGGGTTCAACAAATGACATGCAAAAAACCAAGTGAACACCATTGACAAAGATAATAGGAACTTTGGGCAAAGTATATCTCTATGAGACTATATTGAACCCAAGATTAACAACCATATTTCATAATTAGATAAACTACTAGTCACAAATAATAATAATCAATTTGAAGCTGGTCTAAATACCTTGATCCACACACATAGTCCAATAGAAAATCCTACTCAATATATCCATACATTAAAAAAAATTCAATGACAATAGGAAAATGAATAGAGTCTCAAAAGAGGATCCTATATTCGTATGAAAATTTTCTTTTCACATAAAGGAATAATCCTCGTATAATGTCACTCGATTATGTATAATTCCTACTTAGGAAGAACCTTACGAAGCCTTTATTGAGAAAGTTTAGATAGTTTTGGAATTAGATCACTACATAAATCAAAAGTGCTATGTAAAGTAGGGATGATGAAATATATGAAGGATCATGTGAAAGTATATGGGTTATCAATGGAAATTACTTAATAATGGCTTGCATGAATGGTTATTAGTAGTCAATGATTTTTTCACAACTCTATAATTTGATGACTAAGTTCTTTTATAAACATTTTTACAGGAGGATCTCTTGTACACTATGATATAAATATATGTTTTATATCATCCATGAATGGAATTCAATGATCTTGTATTGAGTAATAATCTAAATAAAAATTCGCAAAGTTCTTGCATGATTTATTTTCTTCAAATTGATGATTCTATTTGTGTTGTCATTGTTGTTTGATCCTAAGATGTCTTGGAAGAAAACCAAGGAACTTACCATTCTAGTGTCCTCTCTTCGAAAGTTCTTGCATGGTTTAGATCCACAATCTACTTATAAAGGATGAATTTATGAATTTAAGAGTGTCAACTTTTCCATTAATAATTGAGATCATGTCATGAATAAATTCATACCCTAATCCCAGTCCCACGACCTAGGCAAGAAGTGTTAAGGGGGTTAGAAATATCATGTCTAAATGGCCATAAAAATCACACACACATCATTTGCAAAAAGAAACAATATTACACTTCATTGAAAAAGAACCATAATGTTTATACATCTACTCTTTTATGCAATATGGAAAGGAAACAACAAGATGAGAAAATATAAACTAAATACTACTTCCTATTTACATAATATCCCATGTGATGATCTGGCGTTGTGTAACATTCTTTATTTTAGTAAATAATGGATAAAAAGACACATTGTAGTTATAATTATTAGCTTTCTTGCATGGCCTAAAATCACTAAAATAAAGACACAATCAATGAATGCATTTGTACAATATTAAAAATAGTTAAAAAGTTTAACAAAATAATATTGTTGGCATGGTTTATATTAAAAAAACAACAAATAATTCAAAACATAGTTTATTTGACAAGTTTGTTATTACAAATTTTCCTAGTTATGCTGATATCAACATGTATATGGTTCACTACACCAATAATATGAGGGGAGATCACCTGATTCCATCTCTTCATTTAAAGGAGGAGGTCACCATTTTTGTAGAAGTTCCATCTCTCCGATTTGAGGAGGTCACTTGTAACCAATATACACATCATTATTCTAGACAGTCGTAGGGGGTAATATCATTTATGTTTCATATATATTTGGTGAGATATAATATAGAAATTCAAAAGTCTGTTCAGTAGGGAACATGGTAGCTTAGGAAAGTACATAGACAAGAATATTTCAAGAGTGTATACAAGTATCATCAAAACCACCAGTGTGTTCAAGGAGGAAGTATAATAACACACTTTTTGGATGATTTTTAGAGTAATAGATTCCAAGTAAATATGTCAACATTTTAGATTAGATTCTAGTCAAAATGATTTTGATCAAGGGTTAAGATCATGATATGTAAAGACTATTATTTAGTTATTCAAGATTAGGGGTCTTAGTTCCTACTTATACCTTAGGGATGATCATTCATCTATCAACTACCAATATCTTGATATCTCAATACAAATTATAATGTCAAGTATATTATTTGGATGGATGATCTACATAGCTAATATAGGAATTCTAAATAACCCTAATCATTATCATCCACACTCATTTCATTACCAAAATCCTAGTTCATCATCATTCCAGATCATCATTGTCAATTATAAGGTAATCCAGTTTTACTAGAGTCGTGATAAACTTATTTATCATATATCAGGGTTTTCTTAAATAGATTAGGGTTTGAAAATAAATAAGAAAATCTTTGTATAATGATTTTATGGAATGATAAAAGGTTTATCATAAAATCTTACTGAAATAGACATATTAGTGGTCCATATTATTCTAGATAATTCACTGAGCATGTGGATATTTTGTGGGCATTTTTGGATATCAGAGCTATTTGTTATATATTTAGAAGATTGGACCAATAGTAGATACCTAGGAAATTAAATAATACATTTAGAAGAAAGAAAAATACTAGCCTAACTTCATGTACCAGAGAAGGAATCCTAATTTGTAAATTCTCTGACTGACCCAAGAGCCAGTGCTCTAGATATAGGGGATGCAAGAAGAGATAAAAGGGTAAAAAACCCATGCTAATAAAATCAAAAGTGTGATAATGTCTAAGCATATAAATCAAAGAAAGACATTGAATATTTTGATAAAAAACCATGGCTTCTTCCATTGAAGTAGCGATCTAAGAATCAAAAATAGAGGAAGAAGAAGGGGGGCACACAATTTGACCAAGAATCTCTATTACACAAAGTCATCAAATTTCTGGTGTCTGCACAAAGTCAACATGCTATCACTATCCAAGAACCCGAGAAGTAGAGTCACAAACATGCACTCATTATGTAGGTGGAAAACCAAAGAGGGAGTAGTGAAATTGATGATTATTCCACAAACATGAGGAGTTTCAGAATGTCAGAGGTTTTGTGGGTCTTCTAGAGCCATCTCTTGGCTTCAACTTTGTGCGTAAAGCTCAAACGAGCTAGTTGGTGGCATCACAGAACCTTAATGGTGCGGCTCTTTGAGTTTCCATCGCACTAAGCGGGGGTAGGGGATGCTTTTCTAAGGTCTATTGGTGGTAAAAGTGTTTGGAATTTGTAAGAGGTGGTCGATGGTGAGATAGTCATACTCTAGTTAAAATGAGTGGAGGTGGAGTTGGGTGTAGGATTAAGGTATTGATGACAAGAAATTGATGGGCTCGTATGGCTAGAATAGGTGTGACAGAGCACTTTCAGCCTAAAATAGGTGTCCTACTGGGTAAGGTTCTATCATGTGAAGGTGTCGACATTCCATGTTTATTGGAGATTTTGACATTTTTGAAGTAACAATTTCTATGGTGATTTTTAGGTATTGTTATATACATGAGAGGATTTTAGATTTTAGGAACAACTTTGATGCATGGGGAATTTAACTAGAGGGAGATATTAGAGTCTGAACCCTAGTTCTATAGTGTGGGGGTTCCTCTACAACATGTAAGGAGGGAAGAGAAACACCCCGTACACACATGTACACACGTCCCTTGATTTGGATCTGGGTTTGGGTCCACCTATATAGAGTATGGTAGGTTTTAGGTAATCAAGAAATAATTAGGCTATTAGACCAAATTTTCATATCTTTTAGATGTAAGTTTCAAATGAAATGAAATTTGGCAATCACTTCACATAAGTTCCCTCTACATATACAAAACATTTGTAAGACAAATGATATAGTTAGATCACTTAATTAATTAGTTGAATATTCTATTTAATTTGACTAACTTTTGATGTCTAAAGGAGCACAATATTATAAATGGGACACCACATTATCAAATTGAGTTTACAAATGAATTGACTATTGATGAAGTCGTTAAGGTAGTTCTATATTAGACATAAATGAGGTAAAAATAGTAATTGAATAATATTAATGAAAAACTCACTGTGCTATAGATTAGATATCAATACCCAATGTAAGAATTAACGATATATGAATTTTGATATCTATACCTTGCCAATAATATGAAATAATTTCATACAAACAATCAATGGTTTTCATAATATGAGGTGAATTTTACCACATTCTAGAATTAATGAGCATATTTCCTAATCAATCAAGAATCCATTTAGGCCAAGCTCATGAAGTACATCAATAAAGGCGAAGGTCCTTATTTTCCATTGTTTTCATTTCAATATACTCAAAACACTAGGGAACACCCATGTTTTATCTATGATATCACTCAAGTTAATGAGAATCTCAACCGATCAATAATAATAACAATAATATCCATCATTTCAAACCAACAAATCAATGAAATATAGAATATCTTTCTTCCCCGTGTCCATTTGTGTAGAATTATCCAAGTTGTGAGTGTATATTTAGTGTGTATTGGGGTTCTTAGACTTTGTACTTTGTGCTAATTTGAATTTGTGACTCATGTTATGAACTACTTTGTCATGTGATCTGAATTTTTGTTCTCAACTCTTATAAATTACAATCATCTTGTGTACAAGAACAATCTGAAGGAAAATTTTCTTTCCTTTAACTCTTATTTGATAGAGATATCACTTTCAGGATGTACTTTTGAGTATTAGTAACCCAATCATGGAAATCAATAGGTTTAAGTATCTTGTTCTAGGATTTAGTGGTCATGCCTGTACCAAAAATATGTCAGTCATTAGGGGATAGCTAATTAACACCAACTATCTCCCCATCTCTCCTCCGTCTCTCCATCATTCCTCTGATGTTTAGAATATTCACCTCATCAATATATCATGATATTCACCATTGGAGATGTAAACTTCTTTGTATGGCCCCTCTTTTACTTTGATTTAATATTTCTTTTAGGCTAGTACCTCAAGTCCTTCTTTAGAGGAAGCTTAAGTAATCATGTTCCCTCTTCATGCTCATTTTATCCCTCTGTTAACACTTCCCAATCAGGAAGGGAAGTCATATATTGTGTAGTTTCATTGCACATAGATATGGAAGCTTCAAGTTGTCACCTACTATGCACGACAATTTGAAATTTCATCGTTGTGTATTTATTGCACATGTGGTTATTCTATAACCTAATAACACCACTCCAATCACTTATTTGATAAAATCCATGATACTATAACTACATCATAGTGGATTAGAAGGGATATTTGTCATCTTTCATGCTTATCTTGTCCTGGTCCATGGCATCCTATTAAGGCTCATTCTTCTGCTTATGTCCTTATGGTATCCACCAACAAGATAACCATGTCATCCAAAGATATGATAATCTTCATAAAGATGAAACTCTACTACCCCAAACATGGTATTACCCTCACAATAACATGGATTTGCATTCCACCATATGTGAGTAGTGGTTGGATCAGGGTTAGGTTGGGAAATAAGTAGGCCTTTGTTCATTTATACTTAAAGGAACAATATTGCCTCTCTTATGTATGAGTTTGGGACCTATTGATTTGAGACTTCAGGATATAACTAGAATGGACCATTAACTTGTGACCATATAGGGTGAATAAGATGAATTTCCATATACTTTGAATCATAAAGGCCACCATGTCCCCCACCAAAAATCTACCCTAGTGATGACCCTTGTATGATCCCTCCATCTAGGTTTAAATACCATGATTTGGGATTTCACTCCCCAAAACTTAGTCTATATATTGTCTATCAACTCCCAACATAGAGAATCTTTGACCTGCAACCTTTCCATCACCATACAGTTCATTATATGCAACCCCCATTAGAAGAAATTATAACATGTGAAGTTATATATTGTTCTAGTACAAGTTATTCTTCTTGTATTGATCTTGAACCATCTATATTTTGTGATACATGTTCGACTAATGTCTTGGAAAATTATTTGGTTAACTATCTCTTGAGCCCTAAGAAATTTAAGTATAACTTCTTTCTTTCTTATGTTTCTACATCATCAATACTTTTAATTATATATGGGTCACTGTATAGAACAGTATGAATAAATACATATATTTTAATTGATTTTATCATTGCAAATGGGGAAATAGGTAGGTCCATTCATTTGAGCTTCGAATACCATAAGTTTTTCTTTAAATGTAAAGTATTTGGGAATTTCTACTAAAATTCATATTGCTCCTTGTTTGTGTCATTCACACAATAGATTCTTGTCATGTAATTATAAATTACATCGCAACAAAAGTGTTAACCAAAAGCGTTAAAAACTATAACATTCCAATCACTTCCAACCATTGTCTAGAGAACTAGCATATCCCTCTTTTGTAATCTATAACCATTCCAAAACAAAGAATTTGCAATACTAAAAGGTGTTGAACTGTCTGCCTTTATCCAAATAGTTGAATGGTAACCTTATGAAATCTCCTTATAATTGTCTCAGTAACAATAATTACATGTATCAACACCCCCCTAAAGTGTCCTCCACTACAAGTCCCTTCAAGATGTCTATCTTGTGGTTTTTACCCTTCAACATAACCTTTGATAATACCTCATGTGTTGAATAACTAGATTCTAATATCTAATATGATGCCATGTATATGGCCAGGGTCCTTGCAAATATAAACATCCTTGTCACTCTATACTTAGGAAAAAACAATTCCATGAGTAACACTATTAATCTCACTAGAACATTATGCCATCTTGTTCTCATCCTTTCCATCCTCAGGGATAAGAGTTTATCCTAAAACTACTTCTTTACACCATGCTAAAAGAAATTTCCATTCAACACTTGTAGAGTTTACCTTTGTCTATTGTTATTGGTGTCACTAGATTCATCCAAACCTCTTTATACATACAACATGATGCAAAATGGAGCAACCAGTACTTTGGATGGTGGCATAGGTCATATCTTTGTATATATTGCACCATCTTATCTGTGAGACATGGATATCTATGTAGACATATAAATTTCAATGGGTGCAAGACTGCAATATGTTCACCAATATACTCTCCAACCTATATATAATTCTAAATCTTTTGATATCCATGTAGTCATAAAATTTATAGAACTGCCAAATAAATTGAAGGCTTGTGTTGGACAACAAATACATTTCATGCATATGAATCTTTAAGTCCCTCATGACTTCACACCCTTTCTTACATACCTTACATACCACCCCACTTTGTAGTCCTACACATAGGATAAACATGATTACCAATTTAAACTTGACCTCAAACCTTCCAACCCCATGTGTTGAACAACAAAGGTCATGTTTGGGTTATGAAGCACCTTAATCAACACCAAAAGAAAACTAGCATATGGGTTCCACATGGCTCCTAACCCAAACTCTAAATTCTTGAATAAAATACTGAGAATTTGACTGATGTCTTACTATTACAATAATCATGAAATTCCCAAACCCAAAAGTTGTATTCCTATTAACTACAAAGACAAGAACAATATCGTCCTTATGAAGGTCACTCGTAGGGTATTTCTCTAGATACGTATTAGGGTACTTCAATGAACTTGATTATTGAAAAGATCACTTGTGGGGTAATAGTTTCCACTAGTACCATGAATTTTTATTAATAAACAAGGTCAAATTTATATGACAATACCCAAACTTGTCTACTTCACCCCTAACAACAAGGAAGCTTTTAACTACTCACCTCATATTAAAGATCAATAACTAATAATCCACTGGATGATAACCCATTAAGTAGAATTTATTATTATGTTTATAATTAATGAGACCTAATTTTGGAGTGAATGGTGTTATCTAACTATTGCTAATTTCTTGTCTTAGGAGTCTGGAATGAAGTTTCTAGAGTTTTGTAAATCAATTGGTATTGATTTCAATAGTTGTTTATATGCTGAAAAGGCATTATCTGAACTTGAAAAATATTCTAGATGGAATCACATTAGTTCTTTGTAGATGGCCAAAGATCAGTTTGATTCTTTTAAATGTGTTATTACTTTTTTAAGTCCTTTTGGTTTGCATATTGTGTTTTTATGTTTATTTCTTATTTGAATATATGTTGTGTGGTGTTCACTAAATGTAGAAGGATACTCATACCTTTCATCAGGAAAAGCTAATTACAACTAAACACCATACAAGAAACTAGAGTGGCCCTAATGTAAATCCATATTCATATTATTGGTGGAAAAGTCATCACAATATGGAAGCAACAACCTTGTTCTGGTCATAGTGGTGGATTGTTCATTGATTGGAACCATTAGTACTCTACACACTTGTCTATCCACTAGGGGTCGTACTATATATCCATTCTTACCAAGAACAATTGTAAAAACTAGAAATGGGTCTAATGTGCTCTCTATGGGGAGCCTAGAAACAAAAAATGTCCCTTTCTCATCGAGCTTAACATCAATATTCCTCATATCATTTTGGGGTGAATTTGACCTCACTAGATCTGATGTTGAGCACAATTAACCTTATAAACCTCTAGGTCTCATATCCCCATCAAGGAATACAAAATTTATGATGTAGTTTCTAATATACATATTCTTAAATCTCTCAACATGGCCTTCTATCGATGCTTTTGGGAGAAAATTAAGCATATCTTAATGAATTTTTTGCTAAAAAAAATTCAATGAGGAAACTTATTCCCAATTTGATTTTTTACCAAACCCACATCATCCTCAATAAGAAACTAGACTAACCATTTCAGACCAATTAGTCTTTTCAAATATTCTTATAAAACTATTGGTAATATTCTTAGTAATCATATTATACCTCATGTGGATGCTCTAGTTGGTTCCGAACAGTCTGCCTTCAATTTTGGAAGACATATTCAAGATGAATATATCATGGTAAAAAAATGATACACTTCTACAAACCTTCATGCAAGCCTCTTTTGACTCAAAAAACCAATTGGTGATTGCATTTATGATGTATGGACAATTTCTATTTTCCTCCTCAATGGGTTGAGTGACTTCACAGTGGCATCAAATTTTGTCATTTCTTTACATCAATTAATGTCCCTCCTTTTGAGTTTTATCAGATCCAAATGTCTACTCCAAGGAGGTTCTTTCTCACCTCCTCATTTTATTATTCACATATGATATCATTCAGTCTCCAAATGAAAATATTAATCTCACCAAACCTAAGGATAATGTATCGTCAATATTTTTTTGTATTACACATTTTTCTTACATTTATGGGACCTGAAAATCACTGTCAACATTTCCACTATCATTGGTATGCATTTTTCTCATTAAAATATGCTTACATTCAAACACATCTTGGGCTGCCAAAAATAAATATACCAAATAGTTCTCCTTTGAAACATTGTAATGTTGTTTGGGACGTCATCCTCACTAAAACCAACACGACTCTTACTTGTCATAAATGTGAATTCCTCAGTAGTACTAGGAGGTTGATTCTCAACTCTCACAACCTTTGATTTGTATTTTTTTACTCATCCATCTAACTTCCCTTATTTCCAAACATTTAGGCTGTTGGGAAATAAGGTTCCTTGTGATAAGTCGAACGGAACTAGTATTAAATTTCACTATGATACTTATTGTCTATATTTCATTTACTCCCTTAATAAACATGTTTTTCATTCTCATTGGCATTCTAAAAGTTAAAGTGGTCCATATATATTCTCCCTTTTCTTCCCAGACTCTAAAGACATTACACATTTCTTTTTTACTTGTCCAATTTCTAAAATGATTTTGCTTAACTTCTTACTTCCATGCCATATGACAATTACATGAATGTAATTCATTTTACTAATTATTTGCTTTTTGGATCTATTGCAGAATATAAATTGATCTAATAGTAAAACAATTTTTGCAATCTGTGTCATTGTAATATTTGATGCAATACGAATGATTATTTTTGTAACATGAGGAATAGAATAGTTAAGGTTCTAACCCAATGTCCTTTATCTTCTTCTACTAGTTGTCCAATTACATGTGATGTTTCTTAAACATAGAATGACATGGATAAAGGCCCCTCCATGGATTTTTCCTTCAAGTAGGAAGGCAAGTCACCACCACTAAGGTGAGTTATTTCGTTTGAATTGTTTCTAGAAGGCTCAGATGAGGAATCATAGGTGGGAGGCCTCTTACGTACAATATGGTCTTGTTCATGTTTTCCTACAGAGGAGATCATGCTACCTGGTCATATTTGTCTTTTAGTTCCTTTCCTTTTTCTTTGTAGTAGGTTATCTTAAGGGTACCCTACCCATTTTTTTGTACTCATGGTCCAACTCTTTTGGATCAAGCTTTAGTTATTCATGTATTTCTTGTACCTAATAGCATTCCCTCCTCAATTCGATCCATTTTTGTATTTGTTACTACTGATTCTTTTATAAAGCCTTGAAGGCTTCATAAAAAATGAATATGTATGACCACAATAATGTTTTCTTGTATAATTATATGTTGTGGTCTATTAAACTTGACGAAATTTAGAGAATTTTTAACATTATTAGAATAGATTGATAGTTGATATGATTTAACCTAGAAATATGATATATGGTCAAGAAAAGGATTTTATGTGAAGGAAAATATGTGCCTTGTGTTTCTTATGCGGCACAAATTGTGTCTCACTTTGAATTTTTTTTATTATAAGTACATCGGTCATTCATTTTAGTAAAACTCTAAACTTGATCAAAATCATGCTTAAATTTACGAAACATAGAATGGATTTTAGCTTGATATGCACTTATTCCTTAAAAAGACAATCTAAAGCTATACTACTTTTGATCAATTCTATTGTGGGTGATAGCATGATTCTCTAATATAAGTTCAATTCCATGCACACTTGTATGCATCAAGTTTCTAGCACTTGATAATATTCTTTCCCTTTCTACTTCCACTGATTTCATAGATGAAATAACAAGATTTTAATATATAGGAAGCTAATTTGAATCATATTAAGATTGATCTTATAATATTTTAAAATCCATTTAGTTTTAATGACACGTATCAAAAGAAACAAAAGAGAACAAATAAATGATGTGGAAGTATATTATAAGTACTAGTCGTAAGTAATTTGATTCACACTTATAATTTCTAACACCCTGTATATCACTATCTATATATGAAAAATCATAAAAATTGAACTATCATGGCAGGTGTTTCATTGTATCAACTCACTTATCGTTTTTCAAGAGAACAATTCTAGTTGGAAAATTTATGGTGTGCTGGATCAGTGGTATATATATAGAAATAAAATATCAACCCTAAATGCTATTTGCATTTTGGGAAATACACTCACCTATATAAGACATATTTGATGCTTATAAGATAAAAAAATCCAGGACATGTAAGGTTATAATACAATAACTCAAGTTTAAGTATCTTCATGTCAATAAGAGATGACATAAATATGCTTGTGATTTTTTGACATACATCAAATAGATAGGTTTCAAAACATGGAAGGTAATTAAAGATTTCATTCTATATTAATTAAGAAAGAAGATTTTTTGCTTTCTCATTTAGTAAATGAAAACATTATAATTCATAAATATGTTCATCGAAGGCATATCTTAATTTTAGTTAAATTGTTTTCCCAAGGACAACCAAAATATTAAATGTGGAATGGTTGATAAAATCTATTTTGGATGTTCTTCTAACTAAAAAAATATCACATCACCCAAAATGTAAATATTATTACATGACATCATCATATATTTCTTTATATAATTATGATATTATAGGAGTCTACCATAATATAAAATTACATAGAATTTGAGTATAACTTGTTTATTTTCTTAAAGTCCAATCCTTCCGTTCTAAGGTTCTACTAGGGTGAACAAGATGCACATGCAAACATTTTACACTTAATAGATAGTCAAATGAATAAGGTACCGTTACATTTCACACAAAGTCATCACATGTGAGACCTTGTTTCTAAAGCATATCAAGAGAAAGGACACCTCATGGTCATGTACAACAAATGAGACATGTACTCAATTGGGTACCTATGCATACTATCACACTGAAGATGTACTATGAGTTTATCAAGATCCTTATTCAAAATCCATTCAAATAAGTGTAATCCGTTGTAGAAGACACACAAAGGAAGCACACTAGGGTCTTCCTTAGATTGGTCGGTGAAATTCCATACAAGTAGATACATAAAGTAAGATTTCCACCATCCCATATAATTGGAAAAGTATGACCAAGACCATGAGCCACCATACCTATTTTTGAAAGAAATTGTGCTCATTTGTTCATTGAGTGACACATCCTTTTTGAGTCCCCTTCTTTCAATTATATTCTATCTAAATGTCAAGAAAAAGAAAAATATACCCCATAAATAAAACTACCTCCTATAAATAGTACACAATCACCATCATTCATGGGATGATAACCTTTTCACATGCCTCACCATTCTCATTCCATATTCCCTTTTTATCATCCACTTCCCACCTATTACAAATAAACATTTCTACAAACACCTTTTAGATATAGACTACCTTGACACCGTCATCTCACATTATCGAAGTTTAAGTTCTCCTATGGGTCATAGTGACATGAAACTGGATCAAATCCAATAAAATATCATGTATATAATGAAAAATATATTTCCATTCTTTACCATCGACACCTTCTTCTGATGTGTTCTCTATTCTTTAATACATGTGATAGGATTAGGTTTCACTGCCAAGATCTATCAAATTATCTAAGTCATATGCATCTATTCAATCTCTAGATTGAGGGATATGCCACTTGATCATATTATTCATCAATTATAAATATTGTATAATATATATTTTAACTAATTTCTCATTCCATATCTAACGTCACTCTACAATAACTATAATGTTGAAAACCAAAATTTTGAACCCTAAGAAGAGAGGAGATATGAAATGACCTTGATACAAGGTTGGTTATGTTGATTGTTTTGATTTTCAAACCTTAACGAGTGAGTTTTGACATCTACAGTCAAAAGAGTCATTGTCCTATCAATATCCAAATTCTATCAAATATTTGAGAAGGTGGGTATTTCAACAATGTCCATCACTTAGTTAATTCATATCTAATTTGTAGTAGATGTAGTTAGATGAGTAACATCATGGTGGTGGTTGAAACTGTGATATAAATGTATTTACTATTATTACATGTCCTTTGTTACAATAATCGATTTGTGCATTTAGTTTCACTTTTCTTATTTATTATCTAATTTTGATTTTTTTATTTAATTAGATAATGAAGACTCATTGTACCATTGCTCCCACTCTCCTTGTGATTGTTAGCTGAATTTTGCTATAAAAGACCTCGTACATATGTGGATGATGCTTGAGCATTCTGACTATAAATTTAAGACTCCAGGATAATCAATTGAGTAATGTGGTGGTATTCTAGAGTTATGATCCAGTTGGGTAAAAGTGTCTAGAACCCCAATTTGTGAGTCTCACAACATTATTTATGATGTGTTCCTTAAAAGTAGAATTATTATTGGGATGGGATATTGGAATGCCAAAATTTATGATAGGATATGACTACTCATTGTATGATGTGAATAAATCTACTCATGTTTTTTATGGGCAAATCAATAGCAAATATGGAAAATTTGTTGAGTCAAATGTGTTTCTAGAAAAATGTGAAAATATGACTAGTATACATATAACACTGGTGATATATTCATTAATTGGTTTTATGATAATTATGGTATCACCATTAAATTGAATGAGTTTCTAATATCATTTCTAAACACTTCTATTGTGTACAGAATATTATTTTTTACCACAAGCCTAAAGATGCTTGAAAGAATGAAAATAATTATAATGAAAAGAAACACTTCTATTTAGATAAGTAGTCATCTTGCAAAACTACAATGGAACTGATTGAATATTCAACAAGAGTGCTACTACATGGAACAAAAAGTAGAAAAAATTATACACATATTTAACTATGATATTTATTTGTTTGGAAACTTGTATTAATGGACATATTTTATCAAGAATTTCCAAATAGCGTTCTCATTTTTTTTGAGTTCGTGGTTGATATTGAGAAGGGGTCGTTTCCAATGGTAACATAGGTAGATAGTCTCATTTTTCATGACTATACATCTTAAATTCTTCTACAAGAAATGAAGGCTCTTTATTCATTGGTTATAATATGGCTAGGAAGTGCTTTGTGTGGCACCTGAAGCTAGGATAAATCATAAGCATGTCCTGAGAATGGGGTCATGCATTACAGACATAATTATTCAAATAAAATCTGGTGTCATGTATCAAGAAAAACAATATTTAGTATGTGTAGACGTTAAAAATCCAATAAATTCTATATCACCAGTACAAAATTTTCAACATTTCCATTCAAAAGGATCGACCAAAAAATTAAATTTATGTGATTCAATATCCATAAACGTATCTTAATCAAAATAAGGTGTGCTTCACATTTGCAACATTTATGTTAGGTCTTTACAATCCAAGTCATGAATCTATGTAGAAAGTACCCTACCTCTGATCCAATTATACATGGATGCTTATACTACAAAGGAGTGTGACAAAATCACACCTCATGGTGACTCCTTCTCCTTATTCAACAATTTCGAGGGAGGAGACTCCTTACCAAGATAAGTCGACAAGAGTTATTGATACTCTAAAAACATTAAAACAACGATCATGTATAACATACTCTACAAATGATCAAACTCATGATAAGAAATAGGAAGTATTCAATATCATACATTTAAAAAAAAGTATATATGAATTGACACTAGTAGTTCATGAGATATCACTAAATACAAGAAACATATATACTAATATAAAATAATTAGACGACTGAGATAATCTGAACTTAGCTATTCAATCACTTTTATTAATTTTTCTCGATTAACAATATATGTTTAAGATATATCTAATAGATAATCTAAGTCTTTATACGAGTGGATTTCAGTTGACAAAGACTTCAATCAAGAAAAACTTTGTAAAGTGATATGTAAAAAATGGGAAAACCTATCTAATGACTTTTGTACTTAAAGCTAACAATCATAAAGGCTTTATATGAGTACGAAAAAGGATTTTGGATAGATTTCAAAAAATCATCACCTGTCCTTACATCATATCTATCAAGTTGTAGAAAGGCACACTTGTACAATCATATTCATGGTATAACTCGACCTATCAACATACAAACATATATAAGATTACATGGTCTTTGTAGTTGGATCTTGACTTAGTTCCTTGATTACCTGAAACACTTAATACACATATTAGTGGTACAATTTGGAAAAAAAATTACATCATCAAAATATTTGAGTGCGACATAATTAAAAATCCAACAAGATCTAAAAATAAATATAAAGATGAAATTGTAGAAAATAATACCTACTTATAGATTCATAATATTTTAAAACATCTTTGGGTAATAATTGTCAATGGTATTTTCACTTGGTAAATTAGAAATTCTCTTGTTAGACCAGACAAAATTTTCTTTGAATCTGGAGATCGAAGTAACAAAAGTCTTTCTTCTCCAACTTGGATTTCAAATAGCAGAACATTAGCTAATATAATTTTAGAAGACACTTTTGTTGGAGTCACATGTTGGAATCGACAAATGGAAAAGTCGATATATGTTTGCATTTAGTATTTTTGAGAAGATACCTTCAAAATATTGTAGTTATGCATCACAAGATTTAAGCAAACTATTACAATTAAAGCTTATATATCTACATCAGGTTTTACTTACACAAGAAATAGTAGAATATGTCAACCATTCAATTTAAGTGGCACAAAAATTATGACAAATATCAAGGTCCCTTTTAGTTACGTCTTTCTATTTATGAATGTAGTTTTATATGTATGAAGTGCTTGAATTTTAGATTATTAGAAACCTTACAAAAATATAAAGTATGTACACAATATAGTACAATAACTTAACAATTTCTTTATGTCAATAACATGCTATTCTTAGGTGAAAGGTGAAACTCTTTTCTTCTAACTGTAATGATTCAGAACTTATCCAAGTCTAACTATAACACATATTAATAAATATAAGGACTCCTGATAAAGGTATGAACCTAGATTTAGTGAAGTAGTTGTACTCTTTGTAGTCATTCTTTGTGTGACTTTTGTGAGGAACACTAAGTGAGTCTCTAAGACTTTAATCAAGTTGTATCTCCCTAAAATGTTGTAGAAGAAGAAAACAAATTAAAGCTTGAAATATCTTCATTTGTACTTTCCTACGATGAAAACTTGTGTTCTTAATTTCTTATTTGTAACAACGTCTACCTAGTTTAGAGTTACTTTGCAATCTAGCATGTCATTTATATAGGTTGTTGAATTTGGAAGGGGTGGTGATATGGTGAGAAGCTAGGTCTTGTTAAAAAATAGTTGTTCTCGATTTTCCATTATTTTGGCTAAAGGTTGGCTTTTATAATTTGTTATCATTAACTATTTTGTAATTTCATTTGGTTTAACAAACACTTTAGCATTAAGTATAGTTCTCTAGTCAATGGATGTAAATTATTATTAGCAAGAAATCTATAGGTTTTGGAATTTAATTGGATATATTTGTACCCACCTACAACCTTTATAGATTATCATTCATAGATTATATGAACTTTGTAGATTCTCGTCTAGAATATACACTTATGAAAAATATGTTGAATGCTAAAATGATAGAGGAATGTATTAAATGTCTTCATTTTAATTTTAAGAGAAGCTACCAACTTTTTATATCCATATTTTCTATAACTTCTACAAGTATTCAAATATAGAACTGTTGGGTTTTAGGGGAGATAGAGAAGGCAGCGGAAACAAAAATTTTCTTCTCCCAAACCTAGAATAAAGGAATCACGTCAACGTCTATACAATAGGAAGGATGGTTTGTAGAGGCGTACCTTATCCCGAGGCTTGCTCGGAGATGTTACCTCGCGGCATGCACGGTCTTTACCTCCGGTCTTAGACGGTGTCTGAGCAGCTCCTGGTCTCACCGGGACTGTCAGGATTGACAACTATCCTCCGAGCGGTACAAGTCTCCCGCCTCTGCAGTCATCCACATAGACTACCTAGAACTCCGATCTCCTTGTCCGATAAGGAATCAGAAGGAGTCACACCCTCCTGTCGGCGTACTAGTCACCGATACACTCTCCTGCCACCAGTCGCTTTCTACAGTTGTCTTTCCCTTGTTGTGCCTCCCTTATCGGGTAGCACTTGCTCAGGCTCTCTCTCAGTTACCAAAACCAGAGAGAACGACAACATTACAGAGCAACTGGTGTTCTGAGTTGTTGTTCCTAAGAAGCCCCACTACCCATATATATATAGGAGGGTCATCGGACAGGGTTCTCTATCTCGTGCAATGCGGGAGTAAAGCAGGAGTAGAAGGGTTCGAGAATTTCCACAAAACAACCAATCTGTGCCAGCTGAACTAACCGTTTCATACATGAAATGGTCGGTTGGGGAGTTGAGCCGATCAGTTCACACCTCAACCGATTGGTTGGGGCACCTGAGCCGACCGATTCACTTTTGAGCCGATTGGTTCGTGATCCTGGTCCAACTCAAATTGACTTCCAAATTTGTTTCCGATTAATCATATATTAATCCTTGTCCAAATCAAATTTGTACAAGTGAAACAAATTGTATCTGCAAAAATAGTCTTCTGACTTTCCAAACGATCTCAGTTGGTCCATGAGTCGGCCGGTTCAACAATTGAACCGATCATCTCACTAACACATGAGCCGATCGAATCACAACTTGAGTCGATCGGTTCAACAACCTGAGCCGATCGGTTCATCTCATGAGCCGATCGGTTGGGGCACCAGATTGTGCAAAATCATTCAATCAAAGTTCCAATCAATCTGATACTCCAATCAATTGGTCCAACACCTTGAACACTATGATACTGAGCTATCAATTGATTAAGCATTTAATTGAACTACTAAACTCCTTTAGTAATCAATCTAAACATCATTTGTGGATAAAATCCTCTTCCAGGTTAAATCCTATGTGTGTGACCCTGCAAGTCCATTTCATGTTGGCAGTGAAAGTCCATAACACTTATGACTTAACAAGCAAAGAGTGGTGCGTAGTCGCACATCAGTGCTACCCAAGTAAAATAGAAAGTTGGAGAACAACTTTCAATCCTACAATCCATGAATGGTGTTACAGTGAATGTATAATTCCTTTGTCACTGATATCCCGAATGAACTCAAGGCATGGAACAGTCATCCTGTCAACATTCATTCACTTTCTTGATCTCAGAGTAGATTGGAGGAGATATGTATGACATCAATATCACATACTATTTCACACATGCGTGCATGCCTATCTCAATCCTACTCATCAAGTGGCCATGGATATCAAACTCCCTCAGGAGGGACAAAGCCCATATCTATCACTCACCCCTCAAAAGCCCCATGTGTCAAAGTCACCCAATCATCACCTTTATAACAACCCATGTTTTAGGACTACGTTTGATGATGTCAAAGTGTACCCAATGACATGTGTTGAGTGTAGTGATTTCAAGTCAAAGAATTAAATTCACCACCATCACTGTGAGAACTGACTGTGACTACCATGTCATGGTTCCATGTGTCAAACTCACGGTGGGTCTGTCCAGTAAACTTTTTCTCTAACAAGTACCTATGTGTTTGGTTCGATATCTCCATATCATGACTAATGAGATTCTGTCATCAACCAACACCACAATCTAGTCTTGTGTGTCATTGTTGTCTATCTACCTTCCACAATGACATCTGACTAGGGACATAATAAGAATGTACAAACTCTTAGCATCCGTATGATCTCATCGTTCAGGTCCTCAACCTGAAAGCTTGAGTACTGTCATTCTCTAGACATTCAATATGTTCTATCACTATCTCATATGACTGAACCAGAAAGAATCGGAAGTTTGCCTTTGATGTTTATCAAATCAATCTTAATCATCCCATGATTGGCTCTCAGGGCATACATACCAACAAACTCCCACTTGCACTGTGATCCAGTCACCCTTGAATCATATTCATAGTGATCTTCAAACATGTCCCACATGTTACTGTGCTCTAGTGCTAATCATAGTGAGTTATGGAAACACCTTTCTAGAGTCGATATTGACTACATGTCTCTCATCTCTTTGTTGTACGTCACACGTATGAGATGGAGTTACCGTAATATGCGATCTAGTATCCTTTTCTAACCTTTAGCCACATTGCATGACCAAGTGCTCCTAACTTGTCATCAATGACCAGAATATCTATAAGTTCATCTCATGAACTTCCAGATCCATATAGTATCCACTATTGTTCTCTAACACACGGATACTCGTCATTTCCTTTTGAAACTACTTTATTGGAACGTTTCCATTTATCAATAAACATTCACTTTTATATATCTCATATATATTTTGCGATTAATTTTCTATCCTTTTTCTGGAAGTTCGCATCAGTGTAACTCTTTACAGTGAACCCTTCCTTATTTCCATAGAACTAGTACTTCTCAAGTACTTATCAAGTTCTTATGGTATTCCAGTAACCGTTACTATAACTAGACAAACATCCACTCGTCATGTCCCACATATGAGTTATTAGGATTGAGCATATCATATTGTCATGTCCTACATACAAGATGATAAATGCATTTCGTTCTTGCCATGTACATACATGCAAGATGATGGGATGATTACATACATGATAGATCTATATCTATTCTCAGTGTTCCCATTCTTCATAAGAATTGGATACTTGGCCTTGGGATACTAACTCCATGTAACATGGATAGGTTTTCTCCCACTGAATCCATGCACATTGAACCCTTCAGTACAGATTGCCAATGTATGCTTTCTCTTTTCAGGTCAAGAGGTTTTTGAGAACTATCTCTATATATCTCTATTCCTATCACATAGGAAGCATCTCTATCTTCCTTAAAGATAATTTCCACTTTGGATTTCCATTCTAGAACATCTCCATTTCACATCAACATTTGGAATGTGAATACGCTCCCACTAATTCACAGATCCCTTCTTTATCTTTAACATATCAGTCAAACCCTTTGACTTTATCATCAAAGTAAAGATCCAGCCCTGAGTTGCTTGTACTTAATCAATCACATTGATTAGTCCATTGTAACTTATAGACTTCATTTGCATTAATGGATTCATAAATCTTATAAGTTGTATCACATACACATCCTTGTCTTATTCCTCATAGGAATGTGGTTTTAGTATCCATATGCCAAATCTCTTAGTCATTAAGTTGCAATCAACAAGCATCATCCTTCTCAAAATGTTATCCATGTGTCTTAACACTTAAGACTCATTTGCACTCATGGATTTCATCTCAATGGGTGCTACCATCAAGGTCATACCTTATGGTTTACATGGAAGTCATTTAGGATGTAATGGTCACAAACCATAATTCAAAATATGGTTCCTCATATTCATCTTGATAGTTGATTCATCACATGACCAACTCATCACATGGATAATCGAGGTGTATCTGTCAAGGATATAAGAACTCACAACCCTTTGTTGTCCTTTATTAGTGTGGGGTATTCTTTATTTAAGAAGAAATTAGTTATTTGATAATCATCCTCTAACTCCTTAGAGTATGACTCCTTGTGATTCAGACATCACCATGCCTTAATCATGAGTTTACTATGATACACTATCATAATGACTCACAAGGTTCTCAAACATTTGGTTCAAGTATTTCATTCTTAGATCTCATCAAGAATTAACACTTTACCAAATTCATACTTCATCTATGATATTCTTGAACACTTCAAGATATTCATATTGGTATTTCTCTAAACACCATTTGAGGTACTAGTATTAACTCCAATAGGTATGTAAATACATTACATGTATTACACCTAATAGGATAATCATTCTCCCACTACTACTAGTGAAGATTGATTGATCATGTCTAAGAGATTCATGTCTCTTACTGGTTCTCTAACCAAAAAGAGTCTAGATTTATCCATCCTATGGAAAACTAGAAATGAATTTCTCATGATTTATGCTAATTTGATTGTTTGAGTTATCAATAACTTTTAGGTATCATTTTATCTTATGCATATCAAGTATCACAAGATAAACAAGGCACTGCCACAAAGATTGAAACATCAACTTTATTAATTGCCATCATTGTCATACAATATGCAAAGAATAATGTGTTTCTATCCATTGACAAATATGAAATAGTAGTTCATAACTCTATTACATGCCTTCAAGGCTGAAAATAAACTAAATTACTCCTATCTATGGTGGCAACACTTGCCCCATTTATTGAGTGCTTTACATTTAATATATTGATATCATATACCTCAAAAAAAATGTTACAAATTTATTTTATGACACCTTCAGGTAGAGACGTCCATTGCCTCCTTCTTCTTTAGTTCTTCCAGATAGAGTGGACAATTCCTTTTCTAATTTCCTAGCTTTTGACAATGGTGGAAATTGCCTCTCTTGGTCATGCCTCCTTTGGCCTTGAGATCTGAATACGCCTTGGGTTGCTGGCTACCATCAGAAACCTTCTTAGCTTTTGCCCTTGCCCTTACGCTTGGACTTGCCTTTCTTGCTACTAATCATCATCACAGACTTAGGCTTGTCCTTCTTCATCTGTGTCTCGGCTATCCTCAACATGCCTAACAACTCTATCAACGGCTTGTCAAAGTTGTTCATGTTGTAGTTCATCACAAACTGACTATAGGATTCTGGAAACGATTGCAGTATCACGTCAGTAGCCAACTCTTGGCTCGGGGGAAATCCCAGCCTTATCAGGTTCTCCACATACCCAATCATCTTGAGCATGTGAGGACCAACTAGATCTCCTTCTGTCATGACACACTTGAATAGTGCCCTGGAGACATCATATCTCTCTTGCTATTCTTGATCTTCATGCATATTCTTGATATGCTGAATCATCTCAATGACACCCATGTTCTCATGTTGTCTCTGCAACTCGTGGTTCATGGAGCACAACATCAAGCACTTTGCATCAATGGCATCATCAAAATGCTTCTTATAAGCATCCCTTTCTGCCTTTGGTGCGGTAGGAGCAGGTTCCTCTGGAATTGGAGTATCCAGGATATAGAGCTTTCACTCTTGAGTGAGAACACTTCTCAATGTCCTAAACCAGTCATGGAAGTTAGTCCCATTCAGCTTGTCCTTTTCAAGGACCGATCACAATGAAAATGATTGTTGTTTGTTGTCATTTGTACTACAAAAGGAAACATATGCAGTTTATTCCAAAACTAAATTTTGACTTATTTGATTGATTTGAAAAGTTGACGATATAATTAGGACTTTAATTAATTATCACTCCCACTATTTTTGTTCAAATTGATAGACCTCGCCATCAATTCATAAGATTGTAGCGTACAATCTTCTAGTGGGTCAAGATCCATATTTCATCAAGTCATGAGTCAGCTTTGGCTGATCACCCACAATCTTGACTATTTAGGTAGGCCATCATGCTAATTGCATCATATACAACTCTTGATGAATGAACATGCACAACACCTTGCCATGAACATTCTATGCCTCTGGGCTTAGACGCTCTAAGAATCACCAGTTAAGTCTAACCCAAAAGCCGACACGGTAAACATGCACCCTACTTTGGCAAAACCTACATGTCTACCCTTCACACTTCCACGAGATAGACGGTGCACCACGCTTTGACGTAACCTATGCTTGGTCGATCAAGTTTTTCACGTGTTCCACTAATGGAAGGCATAAAAGACTTAATATTTATATGAGGGATTTGGTTTTATAGGTACATATACATATCCAATCACCACAATATATAGTATGTATCATATACATGCTATATCCAAAAGAAAACATGTGAAATGATAAAAGTGATGATTATGGCCATCCTAATGTGATTCCTCGAGCCAAGAGGAATCACGGTCATCTAGGTCTACATTACATGCAACATGTCCATGATGAAGTGCTATAGTCATCCGAGTTGATCAACTCATCATATGAATGACCTGCTCGCCTTGGTCGGTCATCTGGGTGCCACCAACCGATCGGTTGACTCCTCCAACCGATCGATTCGCCTGGTCATCGTGCATCTCTTCATGGACGCCACCTAATCGACTTGTCTCCTCGAACCGGTCATCTGGATCGCCAACCGATCAGTTCACTCCTTGAACTGATCATCTCAGTTGTTGGGTTTTAGGGGAGGCAGAGAAGGCAGCGGAAACAATAAATTTTCTCCCCCAAACCCAGAACAAGGAAACGCGTCAACGTCTATATAATAGGAAAGGATGGTTTGTGGAATCATACCTTGTCCCGAGGCTTGCTCAGTGACAATACCTCGCGCCTTGCACGGTCTTCACCTCCGGTCTTGGACGGTGTCTGTACAGCTCCTGGTCGCACCAGGACTGACGACTCCTCCTCTCACCGGGACTGTCAGGGTTGACAGTTGTCCTCCTGAGCGGCAGAAACCTCCCTCCTCTGAAGTAGTCCACACGGACCACCTGGAACTCCACACTCCTTGTCCCACAAGGAGTTGGAAGGAGTCACACCCTCCTATTGACGTACTAGTCGCCAACACACTCTCCTGCCTCCAGTTGCAACTATAGTTGTCTTTCCCTTACTGCACCTCCCTTTGCGGGTAGCACTTGCTCGGGCTCTCTCTCGGTTACCAAAACCAGAGAGAACGACAACTTTACAGAGCAACTAGTTGCACTGAGTTGTAGTTTTGAGAAGCCCCCAATACCCCTATATATAGGAGGGTCATGGGACAGGGTTCTCCATCCTGGGCAATATGGGACTAAAGAAGGAGTAGAAGGGTTTGAGATTTTCCACCAAAAACAACCAACTCGCAACCTGAACCGATCGTTTCACAACTGAAACGGTCGGTTGGGGACCTGAACCGGTCGGTTGACACCTCAACTGATCGGTTGGGACCCATGATCCGGTCAGTTTGTGGTCCTGACCGGTTCCTGATTGACTTTCCAACTTTTGTTTCTAATTGGTATCGAATACCAATCCTATTTCCCAATCAAATTGGGAAATTGAAATGAAAGGAAAATTCTCACTGATCCTATTTTCCCAAGTTGCTCGGTTGCACTAGTTGAATCGATCGTCTCAACACTTGAAGCAATCAGTTCACCCTGATCTCGAGCCGATCAGCTCAACACTTGAGCCGACCAGTTCACCAAGCTCAGCCGACCGGTTCATCACATGAACCGATCGGTTGGGAGTATAGGTTGTGCAGAATCAGTCAATTGTGATTTCAATCAATCTAATACTCCAATCAATGTGTCCAACACCTTGAACATTATGATATTGAGCTATCAATTGACTGAGTGTTTAATTGAACTAATAAACTCCTTTAGTAATCAATCTAAACATTGCTTGTGGACAAAACTCCTCTTCCAGGTTAAATCCTATGTGTGTGACCCTGCAGGTCCATTTCACGTAGGCAGTGAAAGTCCATAACACTTATGACTTCACAAGCAAAGAGCGGTGCCTAGTCACACATCAGTTCTACCCAAGTGAAAGTAGAAAGTTGGAGAACAACTTTCAATCCTATAATCCGTGAATGGTGTTACAGTGAATGTATAATTCCTTTATCACTGATATCCTGAATGAACTCGAGGCATGGAACATTCATCCTATCAACGTTCATTCACTTTCTTGATCTCAGAGTAGATTGGAAGTGATATGTATGACATCAATATCACATACTGATTCACACATGTGTGTGCACGCCTATTTCAATCCTACTCATCAAGTGGCCTTGGATATCAAACTCCCTCAGGAGGGACAAATCCCATATCTATCACTCACCCTTCAAAAGCCCCATGTATCAAAGCCACCCAATCATCACCTTTATAACAACCCATGTTTTAGGACTGCGTTTGATGATGTCAAAGTGTGCCCAACGACATGTGTTGAGTGTAGTGATTTCAGGTCAAAGAATCACACTCACCACCATCATTGTGAGTACTGATTGTGACTACCATGTCATGGTTCCATGTGTCAAACTCACAGTGGATCTATCCGGTACACTTGTTCTCTAACAAGTACCTACGTATTTGGTTTGATATCTCTATATCATGACTAATGAGATTCTATCATCAACCAACACCACAATCTAGTCTTATGTGTCATTGCTGTCTATCTACCTTCCACAATGACATCCGACTAGGGACATAACAAGAATGTACAAACTCTTAGCATCCGTATGATCTCATCGTTCAGGTCCTCCACCTGAAAGCATATGTCATTGAGTAATGTCATTCTCTAGACATTCAATCTGTTCTATCACTATCTCATATGACTGAACCAGAAAGAATTGGAAGCTTGCCTTTGATGTTTATCAAATAAATCTTAATGTATCCCACCAATCATCCCATGATTGGCTCTCAGGGCATACACACCGACATCAGTTGCGTCAGGTGGTCTGCTATTCTTCAACATAATAGGAAATAAAAGATCTATCCTATTTGACATTTGAATTAGGAAACCCCGAGTTACATTCAGGGGGAGAAAAGGTAGGAAAGAAATCTCGAGTTATCTCGAGTTACATCAGGAATAGGAGATAGGGAATCGGTGCGCAGACCGAGATGTAAGCAACCACATTCAACCAAGCACACATACATAGGGTTTATAGTCCATAACCACGTTATACATCCACCACAAAAACTCGTTTAAGGGTGACACTTATCGAGTGCATTAATATTACATATCATATATGTATATTGGGATTTTGTGGATTTAGGATTGGACATGCATAAAGCCAATTTTATTCGCATCATATGCAATAAATAAAGGCTACAAACCAAAATTGATCACATCAATAATCCTAAAGCATAGAGCAGTTGACGTGGATCTGATACCATTGTTGGGTTTTAGGGGAGACAGAGAAGGCAGCAGAAACAAAAATTTTCTTCTCCCAAACCCAGAATAAAGGAATCGCGTCAACGTCTATACATTAGGAAAGATGGTTTGTAGAGGCATACCTTGTCTTGAGGCTTTCTCGGCGACGTTACCTTGCAGCTTGCACGGTCTTCAGCTCTGGTCTTGGACGGTGTTTGAGCAGCTCTTGGTCTCACTTGGACTATCAGGATTGACAGCTGTCCTATGTCTCCCGCCTCTGTAGTCGTACACACATATTGCCTGGAACTCTGATCTCCTTGTCCCATAAGGAATCAGAAGGAGTCACACCCTCCTGTCAGTGTACTAGTAACCGACACACTCTCCTGCCACCAATCACTTTTTGCAGTTGTCTTTCCCTTGTTGTGCCTCCCTTATCGGGTAGCACTTGCTCGAGCTCTCTCTCGGTTACCAGAACTAGAGAGAACGAAAACTTTGCAGAGCAACTAGTGTTCTGAGTTGTTGTTCCTGAGAAGCCCCCACTACCCCTATATATAGGAGGGTCATGTGACAGGGTTCTCTATCCCGGGAAATGTGGGATTAAAGCAGGAGTAGAAGGGTTTGAGAATTTCCACAAAACAACCAATCTGCACCAGCTGAACTGATCGTTTCATACATGAAACATTCGGTTCGGGAGTTGAGCCGATCAGTTCACACCTCAACCGATCGGTTGGGGCACCTGAGCCGATCGGTTCACTTCTGAGCTGATTAGTTCATGATCCTAGTCCAACTCAAATTGACTTCCAAATTTGTTTCCAATTAATCATATATTAATCCTTGTCTAAATTGAATTTGTACAAGTGAAACAAATTGTATTTGCAAAAATAGTCCTCTGACTTTCCAAACAATCTTGGTTGGTCCATGAGATGACCGGTTCAGCAATTGAACCGATCATCTCACTAACACATGAGCCGGTCGAATCACAACTTGAGCTGACCGGTTCAACAACCTGAGCCGATCAGTTCATCTCATGAGCCGATCGGTTGGGGCAGAAGACTATGTAAAATTAGTCAATCGCAGTTCCAATCAATCTGATACTCCAATCAATTGGTCCAACACCTTGAACACTATGATACTGAGCTATCAATTGATTAAGCATTTAATTGAACTACTAAACTCCTTTAGTAATCAATCTAAACATCATTTGTGGATAAGCTCCTCTTCTAGGTTAAATCCTATGTGTGTGACCCTGCAGGTCAATTTCACATTGGCAGTGAAAGTCCATAACACTTATGACTTCACAAGCAAAGAGTGATGCCTAGTCGCACATCAGTGCTACCCAAGTGAAATAGAAAGTTGGAGAACAACTTTCAATCCTACAATCTGTGAATGGTGTTACAGTGAATGTATAATTCCTTTGTCACTGATATCCCAAATGAACTCAAGGCATGTAACAGTCATCCTATCAACGTTCATTCACTTTCTTGATCTCAGAGTAGATTGGAGGAGATATGTATGACATCAATATCACATACTGATTCACACATGTGTGCATGCCTATCTCAATCCTACTCATCAAGTGGCCATGGATATCAAACTCCCTCAGGAGGGACAAATCCCATATTTATCACTCACCCCTCAAAAGCCCCATGTGTCAAAGTCACCCAATCATCACCTTTATAACAACCCATGTTTTAGGACTGCGATTGATGATGTCAAAGTGTACCCAATGACATGTGTTGAGTGTAGTGATTTCAGGTCAAAGAATCACATTCACCACCATCACTATGAGAATTGACTGTGACTACCATGTCATGGTTCCATGTGTCAAACTCACGGTGGGTCTGTCTGATAACCTTGTTCTCTAACAAGTACCTATGTGTTTGGTTCGATATCTCCATATCATGACTAATGAGATTCTGTCATCAACCAACACCACAATCTAGTCTTGTGTGTCATTGCTTTCTATCTACCTTCCATAATGACATCCGACTAGGGACATAATAAGAATATACAAACTCTTAGCATCCGTATGATCTCATCGTTCAGGTCCTCAACCTAAAAGCATACGTCATTGAGTACTGTCATTCTCTAGACATTTCACCTATTCTATCACTATCTCATATGACTAAACCATAAAGAATTGGAAGTTTAACTTTAATGTTTATCAAATCAATCTTAATATATCCCACCAATCATCCCATGATTGGCTCTCAGGGAATACATACCAACAAGAACCCCATGCATCATTTATTTCCATTGCTCCATAAGGGAGTGTTTCCACTATCTCTATCACCGATATGATGTCTTTAGTCTCATAACCATGTCAAACATACAAGTTAAGGCGGATTGAATAAATGATCACTAATCATGTTATTGAAGAAAGGACTATCATACACCAATCCTCCATGTATTTATAACTCTAATAGTTTTAAAGTTTATTTTTACTAGAAATTAATCACCAATCACTTCTTCTCATCATCAATATCATCAACTTACAATTGCTATAAATTCCTTTTCATTATAACCTAAATAATGATTTTGATCTTGATGATTTCATATAAATTACTAATTATAGGAATGTCAACAATTCTAATCGATGGCTTCACATAACACCCTATTAAATATTTATCACCAGACACTTCATGTGAACAATTTTTTTAACCTTCAAAATGTCTAGTTGATGCCTCCTTATAACCATCTAACTAATATATCCCTTCGTTTCACTAGGTGCCTTGGTGCCCAAACCAAGGAGTGGTTGAAAGTTGTCTTTAAATTATCAATGATCAATTGTACTTAGTCAATAACCTTGATGTTTGTAGTTGCAAAATAGTGTTTGCTGCTTGATTTCCTTTATTACAAACATGGTTTCATTAAAACAATGTCTAGTCTTCTTGAGAAATATGGACCTCTGAACATGAGCTCTTTTGGGGCTTCTTCATCGACATAATGAATATCAAGAGGGATATAATAATAAATCCTAATTAAATAGAGAAACTTTATGCCTACATATGACTTACTATTTATTAAATAATAACTATCACCAAATTACTACCTTTCAACCATTCATTTAACATTCAAAAGGGATATTTCATACCAATATAACCTATTAGTCAATACATCCATTCATTTTTCAAAGTTCCTTGATTCCCAACCTGATGAGTGGTTGGAAGTTAGCACATATATCATTAGCAATCATTGCTACTGATATTAACCCTATGAGTGCATTTACAAAATAGTACTTCTTTCCTATAAGGTCCATGCATTAAAAATGTCATTTATTAATCATTTCCATTGATACTAACCCTATGAATGTCTCATATGTTTGGAAAATACTTGTTTCCAAATATGAGCTTTGTTTGTGACTTATTAAAAAGGACAAAGGCTGTTGGATCTATTCTACTACAATAGGAATCTGATTATTATTCCTATGGCCTAAATTTAAGGAATAAAGTAGATATGAATAGAATGTTTCATGTTTTGAAAGATTTTAGGTGTCATGTGTCAATAAGGTTAGAATATGCTAATGAGAATAGCATTATACTAGCTTCAGTAGCGAGGCTGCTAGTGACAGAAAGCTCCAACTTCTCTCAAGAAACAACATCTGATTCCATCATCTACCCACAACCATCAAGCTCAAAATTTTACTCTGACCTTCAAAGGACGGCTGCGCCGCCAATCTCAGACCCACATCATAGCTTGGCAACACCCAAAAACCCCTAGCAACATCTCCTCCCTGAACAACTTAACATTCAAGCACATATCTCCAGAAACTTCGCCCCCACACCAACATCGGGTGGATAACACACCAATACCCTTGGGTAAAACCATTACATATGTCTCCAATATTTGCATTGATAGCTACAGACATAACTATAACTCCCAACTAGAACAACGGTGACTCCAACATAGGAAGATCAAATTCTATACACTTAGGATGATGCTGCAACGACTAACTTCATCTGCCGTTTCATAAGAGATAGTATGTCCCCCAACATGAGAATATGAGGACACCTCACAGTGGCCCAAAGTCAAAACAAACATCTCAAACACAAGATTGGAGCCCCACTTCATCTCTGCAAAGCTTATAAGACATGAAAAAGCCACATTTTTGTCTACCTCACACAACCCTATCCATTCTAGTTTAAAGATGGCATCACTTTTCCGTTCATGAGCTACCCTTTATCCGATCATGATGATCACTCCATCATCCAGCTACCACGATCTTGGAAATACCATAAACATGACCTCCCACTAGGCATCAACAAGATCCAGATAGGTCACAAAAGCTTTGATGTCATCATAGACTATGACAAGAAGTTCAACATCTACACAGTACATGGATGGGCAGACATGATAGCAACAATTAAACTAAAGCCAGAATGGACCATTTTTATCAGACCTATCACTGATAGAACCATGATGGCCTGCTTTACTGACTTCAACAATGAAATGCCCATCAAACTATACTCACTATTCTTCTTGAAGGATGAAAACATCTCCACTAGTTCAGACTTTGTAGACCAACTTTTCGTTCTAGAAAAACACCAGCTTATTGAAGGTACCAAAGTCAATCCCATTATGATCACATCTGGCCAGACATCACATATAAGCTCTGAGGAAGAAGATACAACTTCATCGACATAAAATCCTGTCACCATTGTGGACAGGTACCAACAATCTTTCATCACTGATCTCTCTCCCCAACCCTTTTATGAGTTATATAAATCTCAGAATCTACAATCGCACAAGACATCCTCTCCCTCAATTTTGTATGATCTCAATTTCCCGCCACTTGGTCAGTCTTCAGCCATTGACTTAGCTATACAAACCTTCAAACACAACACAAATATTTTCACCTAGTGAGGAGCCCTTTCAAAACACTAATTCTACGCTCTGCATTGCAACAGATGCTCCAGTAGAAAACACTCAACATCCCAATACACTGATCCTAGATACTAATACATTTTCCACAAACTTGGACATATATCATACAACTGTTACTATCACAACACCCTTTCCCTAGAAGACAACATATACTTTTCCAAGAAAAAGGCCATACCCCATGCAGCTACCACATTTTCCAACAAATCATAGTGTAATTCTAGATTTGACAAATCTAATCACAGACCTAAGCCCAATGTCAAAGAGATTATCACCCATAACCCTTTTGCTTGTCTCTTCTCAACTACAAATTCTACAACTCTTCACATGCATACGTCCACCACCATTTCAAACATCCTATAAAACCTTCTATCTGCTCAAAGCCAACACCACCCATTGCATCGAAGGTCTTACATCACGTTAGCAACCCTAAAAAAACTCAACCCCTGAGAAACCTAGATGTACCTCACCTTTCCTTATGGCTCCATCATTACATCTCAAAAAGGAGTTTCCCTTCGATATTCCTACCAACTCTATGAGGCTCCTGAAAGTTTTCACTAGTCATAGCATCCTTGTCACCATCACAAACAACATCAACAACAACACTGTTAACATCCTCGACGTTACCCGTGACATGGCATTGCTTCTCCCTGACCACACTGTCCTGAAGCCTAAAATACTTTCACTCTCCCAATTCTCTACTCTTTCCCAGAAGGCACTAATCTTGATCACCTTTTCAGATAGGTTATGACTATTCCTTGTGGTATTGGCTTTTTCCAAGATAATATTACTCGGTGGACACTGAACAAGGCTCATCTCTTGCTGGATCTGGTGGTTTGGGATGGGTTGCGATAGCTGATCTACCACCACACCTTTGGGCGGTCAATGTTTTCAAACTATAGCCCAATCCATAGGAGCTACACTTTAGTTCATTAACTAGGACACTCTACAACCCACACAATACATCAAAGCCTTTATTGTTTTCTTTGTTAAATAGGCTATCACACTCCCTATGTCTCTCAAAATCCGTCTGGGTGAAAAAATTATATATGATCAAACTTTTTGGCTAAAAACCCAGCTTCCATCAAGACCACTTTCTCCGATATTAGTTCTGACCCCCTCCTGGTACTGCCCATCCAACATCAAAAAATCTTTCACAAATATCGGAAAACCCACTGAAAGGAACTTGGTTTGGTAAAGAAAGAGATCTACTACCAAGTCTACTAAAGATACCAACCATTATGTTAACAATAAAAGACCAAGAACGTCATCACCATCTATAGATAGCACAAACAATACTCTACAAAACTCCTTCAAACCTTTCCCTTTTCACAACAACAATACATACTCCACTATGAATATAGATTTTGATATTGTGAAAAAATTGAAGACTGCAATCATTGACGAGATCCGATCATCACAGAGTCTCAAACCAAAAAGCAAAGGAAAGGCTATGGGAACCATCCAATACATCAACACCTTATCCACCATAGCGGAAGGATTGACTAGAAGAAACTATTTTGCCATAGAAGAGCTAGATACTTATTTGCATTCCACATGTATAGTTACTTATACTTCAAAACAAATACTATCAGATTCTACATCTTCTGAAATTGACAAAAACAACATAGATAACATAGAAGGCATAACATCATGGCATGATATACAATCTTTCACAAACTTCGCTGATAAATTAGGTATCACATTTGATGATGACACATCAACACATCAGGCCCCAAACAACATTGAACAATATATGAACTAGAGAAACCACAAAAAGATATATGATATATATTCACATCTTGAAAAATTGCATATCTGCTAAATCCACAATTTATTATTTTGTTTTAAAATCATTTTACATTATGAAGATTACTTCCTGGAATGTCTATTGGGCATTAAATCTCAACTGTAGAAAAGAAATCCACAAACACATATAAAAAAACAATATCAACATCATCACCATTTAGGAAACTAAAATAACTATGTCATCTTTTTCCCTCAAAACAATAGGAGGCAAACACATTAACACTTGGCACCAAATCCCACTACTAGATTTTAAGGGAGGTCTCCTTATAGGCCTCAACAACAACCTCTTTGACATCAGCACTTTCTCCATCACTCTTCACATCACAAACACCACTAGCAACTTCAGTTGGATCTTCACTCGCATTTATGGAGAGCCCACTACAAACAAATCAAAATATATGGCTGAAATTACACACCTCAATGAGCATATATCACACAAACGTTGGCTTTTGGGAGGGGACCTCAACCTCACCACAAAACTTTCAGAGAGAACTAACCCCACCGCAACAATAGTCTACATGACTTCTTTAGATAAAGCCTTCCTTAAACTTATTTAAAACCACCACATGATTGATATCCCCACCAACCAATGCTCGCTCCACATGGACTCGTCAACAAACTTGGGCCAAACTTTATCACTTCATGTATTCTATAAAATGGGAAGATCAATACCCCCATTCCTATTTCACTGTCGCCCACCGACCCATCTCAGACCACTTCCCCATCACTATTGATACAAAATTAGGAGAAATGGAGACACAAACCATTTCATTTTGAAAACTTCTGGATCACTGATCCCACTTGTCTGAACCTATGCAATAGGCATTGGGTTGTGGCAAATAATCATACCAGAAATGTTGCCTCCCATATTCACAACAACATAAAAAGTGTCAAGAGCAATTTGAAAAGTTGGAAAAAAGAAACCATTGGAAATCTCTCACACAAACTTATTGACCTTGAACAACAACACTTGTTTGTAGATTGTGATCCATTAGTTGACCTAGTTCTAGTTCTCACTATAAAAGTTGAACTAGATCATGTAAAGCAATGCTTGGACGCCATGTGGAAGCAACATGCTAAAATCAAATGGGCTAAGGAGGGCAATAAAAACACCAAATTCTTCCACAAACTTGCAATAACAATGCTCGAAAAAATATCATTACAAAATTGAGAATTAATGGAAGTACTACATCAAACAAGCACCTGATCACTACACACATTGTCTGACATTTCAATCATATTTTCAATATTGGACACAAGGTTGTTGTACTCGACTCCATCAACTAGAAATACTTATGTGGATGTTATATCACCTCACCACAACACATTATTTGTCCTTTCTCCCCTGAAGAACTTGATATGGCCATCCACTCGCTAGGTAAAAAAATCCCATGGCCCTAACGGATTTAATACTAAATTTTACCTAGAAAACTGGAACCACATCAAGCAAAACTTTTACAAACTCCTCAGAGCTATCCATCACAACACAAACACTCACAATATTCTCAAATACATTAACCAAACGAATATAGCCCTCATCATAAAAGTTACTCATCCCAACCAGATCTCACAGTTTAGACCCATTAGCCTCATCAACACTTCATAAAAAATCATTGCTAAGGTCCTCTCAAATTGCATCAAACCCCATTTAGAAAAAATAATCTCCCACAACCAAAATGCTTTTCTCAAAAGTCGATGCACTCATGATGCCTTCATCATGGTGAACAAAACTCTACACATTTGCCACAAAAATAAAACACTGATTCTAGCCATCAAACTAGATTTTGAAAAATCCTTTGATTACATCAACTAGGACTGCCTCATCAAAGCCATGTTGGGATGTAGTTTTCCTAACATTTGGAATAATTGTATACACACCTACATCTCCACAAAATAATTATCTACCATTATAAATGGATCACCCTTTGACTATTTTCACAACACCAATGGACTCAGACAAGAAGACCCCCTCTCTCCATACATGTTCATCATTGTAACGTCCATTCTAACCAACATGATTAAACTTGGTACATCACATGGGCTTATATCCTCTCCCCTTGAATGCCATGAGAACATCATACAATTTGTGGATGAAACCATGATTCTTGTCAAACTTGAAGACTCTACCATCATCAACACTATCCACATCATTGGTCTCTTCTCATACATTTCAGATCCTAGGATAAACCTTTCAAAGTCTTCAATATTTGCAGTCAATACCATCAACATGTACAAAAACCTCCTCAAATGCAAAATTGAAAACATTCTCATCAACTATCATGGACTTCCTATCACACCACACCCCATAACTCACTCTGCTTGGAACCCCATCATGACAAGATTCAAATGAAACTAAACTCTTGGACCAATAACTTTCTCAACTTGAAAGGCCAACTTACTCTCATTAACAGTGTCATTACACCTATTACTACCCACTTCCTCACCTGCATCCCTTTACCTAGAAAGACCCACAAAATGATTGATAAAATTAGAAGAAATTGTCTCTAGAACAACCACTTAGAAAACAAATAGTATAGAAACATCCATCTAGTCAAATGGAGCACCATCACTGCTCCAATTAAACATCAGGGATGGGGCATCAGTAATATAAGAATTCATGCCATCTGCCTCATCAAAAAAATTATAAACACTCTTACTGGTAGTACCAACAAGGTCTGAAAAAACTTTATTCTCCAAAAATATTACAAATATAAACTACCTTGGCACCACACCCCACACAACCTATCTTCCCCACTTTAGAAATACATCAACAAAAACATTGTTATGACCCACTCTGTGATTAATCAGTAAGTACCTTGATTAGAGCTAAGCACTCTGTTAAACATCATGGATAATCATGATAAGTTAAGATGTGATTCAATGGTTGAGATTTAATCACCTGAGGAAATTAATGATAATAGCAATGATGATCGTTAGGTTAATTAAGTTGGATTAAGTACTCACTGATGCATTTAGTGCTTTGATCAGGTGAGACAGTCCAATTAGTATGTTTTCCCGCTTCAAGGTTGTAGAGAATCCCTTTCTTGAAAAGTTGCAAGAGAAATCATCCAAATCGGGCATCCGATGTACTAGATATGACATTTCTAAGTCTTTTGGGATGATTTTGCAAATTTTCCATTTTATTTGATCTTTACCCCTTTAAGTGGGTCGGCTACCTTATATATATTTTTTTCATCTCCTTCCCGATCATTAGAACAGGAGCATCCGCAAGCGGCGCTCTGTACCTCGCCCGACCTGTAGCTAGGGCAGAGGAGGGGGTGGCCGTTTGAGCCTGGTAGCTTGTCTCGAGCAGTTTTTCACCTCCGTTCACCTTCCTCTACCCTTCTCCTTCCTCCCTTCCTCTTCTATTCTGCCCTAACCTAGCAGGCGCCGACCTACAGAGCTGCGATCAGCAGCTGCTACGGCCGGCCAAGCACCATCTTGAGCCCACGAAATGGCAAGTAAAAGCTAGCTTTGAGTTCGGCCAATGATCAACTATCCATTGGTGGCTGTCTTCTTCACCCTAACCTCCAAAACATGGCCCCAACGCCTAGGGTGGCACCCCCTTGCAGGTGCTGCTTCGGCCAGCAGCTGAGTAGCGGCCAGGAGCCTTCCTGGGCGCGAGGAGCAACACCAAATCGGTGCCCTTGAGCTCGTCTGGGGTTCCTAAGCAGGAATTCGTAGCTGTTAGCCTTTGATTCAGCCGTAGCTGAGCTCCCCTTCAACCTGTTCATGGAAGAAACAGTTGCTTGCTTACAGCAGGTCCGTCCAGGATTGCCTTGGGCATGGCCAGCACCTCAAAACGGTGCCATGGAGTTCGGCCTTAAGGCCCAGGTACGGATCCGCAGCCCTAGCTCAAGAGTTAGCTATCAATCGAACCAATTTCAGACTTTGTTCGTGAAGAAGTTATTCTGCTGTTCTGCTGCTGAGTAGCAGGAACAGTAAACCAATAAATCAAAGGAAGAAGACGATCTGAAATCGCCCAAAATCCGGCCTTGAATGCAATTCCGGACGAACCCAGACAGTTCGAAACGCGGTGATTAGGAGTTCATTTAGTTATCATCATTTAACTCCTTCGTTGGAATTTTTTAGTAAACTGTGCATTTTTGCACTGATATCAGTGGTTATCGGGCGTTTTATCAGTATTTGATGAAACTTGAATTTTATTTTATAAATTGCTTCTGTATGATTATACATGATCTAGAACAGCTTCTGATCAGTGTTGAACAGTTCAATGATTTTATTTGGTGCAATGGAAACCAAAAGTGCTTAATACAATTACTGGAATAGAAATACTACAGATGATTTCATATATGTGAAGTAAATTACTCTTAGCAGTGCACTAAGATGTTCAATTGAATGAATTCAATATGCACATGCCAAATTGACTTGAATTTGGGATATTTATGAATTTTAAATCTGCCTGCATGCATGATATAAGGATAGGGTGTTGCCATGTGATAAGTGAATGAGGTAACTGAAACCCTAAGAATAGGGTGTACAATGAATCAAGTATTTTGATATCAAAATTCTCAGTATGAGATGTGGTGATGCTTAACTATTGAATTGTATGTTTCTTGTGCATTTAACTTTACATGCTTATTCTCTTTGAGTTGGTATATATATACTGCAGGGTTTCTTATTTTCACAATACATATCTCGTAAATTGCAGGTGATGAGATATGACATGCCCTAAAAAGGAATGTTACTGAGATATGATATATGTTGAATACATGAGTTATGATGTTTCTTATGATATGATATGGCAGGCCGTGTGAGCCTTGTAAGAAATGTTAAATGAGTTATGATTTCTGTTTAAAATGTACCTATAATGTTAATGTTAAACTTAGGTGCCCTGAACACCGTAGAACCCCTTTGAGAGGTCTGCACCTTAGGGGTGAAACTCGTGTTCAACATCAACCGGTTGAGTAATTCTGGTGGCACGAGGACAGAAGGGTTATCCAACACCAACCGGTTGAGTAATTCTGGTGGTAACCCAGTGTTGACTCCCTGCGCCTGTGTACTCAGGTTAGAGGAGGAGTCTAGAGTACACTCTTTTGAGAGTGCAGTGAGGCCCTTGTGAGCCTGAGGCCCTTGAGCGTCTGAGAGTCCTTTGCAGACCAGGACGAGAAGTCAGACTTAGCATTTCCCTGGTGTGTCGCTAAGTCTTGTACGGTGTGGTCGTAGTGCACTGCGAGTCTCTTATGCAGAGTACACTGCATAAGATCAGGACATAAGTTAAAATATGATCATATAGGCTCACAGAGTTCCTTATAAATGAAAGAGTTAAGGAAGACTAGAGCATAGTCTTCTAGTAGTTATTCTTTGGATGCAATATTTACATTCTTTGTTATTTCAATTATATTGTTTTAGAACTGCTCAGTGTAGTATTTCTTGTATATTAATCTGAATAATAAACTTAACGAGTTGTTTAGTGATAGTTAAATGAAAAACTATTCACTGAGCGAGTAGGCTCACTCCTCTACTCAAACATTTTCAGGTCAGCGACAGTTCTAGGAATCTGAAGGATCTTACCACCCTAGTCAGTAGAAGGTATATGTAGTTAGTTAGATAGTGGTCTCTTAGTCCTTTCCCCTCGGTCCTTGGGACATGGTGCGGGTGAGAGAGAGTATGTATGGCGAATGTGTAAAAGATGTAAATTAACTGTTATGTTCTACGTTCTATTAAACAATGTTACATGTTGTAAACTCTGTTTATGTTCTCTAGCCAGTTTAATTGAAATGCTTCCGCAATAGTTATTTATGTTTTAGTTTACAGCAATAATCCGGATATCATTATGAGGTTTTAAAAAGAAAAAGGTTCTCAGTGAATTGTTTATGTAATAATCCCTCCGTCGCGCCCTAATCTCGTGATTAGTGGTTAGTGTGAGATCGGGGTGTGACATCTTGGTATCAGAGCCAGGTTGAGTACATAGTTACTCTAAGTCAAAGTCAGGGGACGATAAGAGACCAATAGGATTAGGATTTAGGTGTCTTCCTTCTAACTGCAATTTTATAACAGGAAGTGTTCTGTTATAGTATTGTAGATAATAGGAAGATGATGTGGTCACGAGGATCAAGTTGAGAGTTTAACCTGAGTCATCTGGAATCATTAGGATCGAAAGATAGAGTTATAAGTGAGATAAATAGGAAATGATGTGTTTTAGCTCTGGGAGGTCTGAGTGTTTAGATATCCTGGCCAGGTGTCTGAATACTTAGATTGACCAGTATCAAGCTACTCTGTCTATTCTTCTCTGAATACCCTGGCCAGGTATGCAGAGGAAGGATAGGCTAGAGAGAAACCCTAGAAATCTTCGGGTTAAGAATCGGAAATTAATGTAAGAGTAAGAGATTAAATATAGGATGCAATAAAACTCTTGTTTTATATTGCTTATTTGATTAGGGATCACTAGAAATGCTCTTATATGCATGAAATTAGATTTTCAGTTTGTAAAGTAAACATGATTCTTTTATGTTGTTGTGTGTTATGAAATGATTTATTTACTGTTTATATTCTTTGTATTAAGTAGACCAGAAGTTATGTTTAAATGAGTTTGCCCTAAGTGGATATTCTTTCCACATGTTTGAGATTAATAGGAGTTGGTTAATCATGAGTAGCTCTTGGCTTCAGGACTATAGGTTCGGCCTGGTCCGGCTGGCAGGATGCGTTACTGGGATTTAATGACTCCTATTAACAGTATAATAAGAATAGACTCTGGATAATTTGGACCCGAATCATAGTGAGAATGTACATACGCTGAGATATTGAGATGTAAGGGAAAGATTAGAGCAGCTAAGAAGTAGCTGGAACTGATATCATAGGCCCAATGTTGGAGTCTCATATGAGCATTCCTTAATTGGAAATAAAGGGACACGATATAAGGTTCAAATTAAATTTACTGATTTGTATTATATGAACTCTAAGTATGAGAATATGGAGAAGATATAAGAAAAATATGCAAGGGATAAGGTAGTAAGAATTAACCGTGGAATGGATCATGGAATATAGTAAATGTATTTTTATGTACTTCAAAGCAAAGAAAAACAAAAATTTAAATATACAACAAGTATATAGAAATAAAGAGTTTTATGTAAATCATAAGACCAGGATAAGAAACTTAGTTGAATTAAGAGAAATGTTAAAATGATGATTTTTATTAAGGAATGAGGATTACATGACATAATTGAGAGTATGGAATGCATATCTTTATTATAAAGTTTAATACATTCATACATACTACCTTGAAATTCTGAGTCTCAATAGACTAACTGACTTGTTTCTAAAATAAAGAACAACCGCGTAAGTTAGAAAGTGAATGCATCATATATGTTGCATATCTACCATGGTAGAGACGTCTAATTGAATGAAATAATGATACACAATATGATGATGAAACCCTAGCAAGGTGAATTGAGAATGTAATGTATCTAAATGTCAAAATGAGAGAAAGGAGATTCCAGTGATAAGACAAGGAAGTTTTTAGTAAAAATTTTATGAGATCCAAGTTTGAATTTCAAACTAAGGAAGTAAAATCACATCACAATAACGTCGTGTTGTTGATAATGACCAAACCTTAGAATGTTTAGAGTTGTAGTAGTTCAAGGGATGTCGCTAGTGATTTGACCTTGAATACTAGCATCTCTATAAAATAAGATCATGATATTTGTTCTATGAAAAGTAATCTAGCACTGATAGTGATCCATGGTTTAAATGTGGCCAATCTGAAAGGTAGACAAACAACATGAAAATGACTTGGAGAAAAGAGTAAGATATAAATTGAAATGTAACAAGTGTGTTTGAAACAAAAGGAGAAATATAACATAACTGAAGTGTAATTTGATATAAATTCTTACGGTAATAACATGAAGTAAGTAGCATAGAATGAGGAGTATTACCTGATACATGTTTTGGAGATATCTGTTGTAGTTCATGTTCTTATGACACATCGTCACTATCTTTATGATGTGATGATAGACTGTCACCCTGGGAAGACGAATGTGGTAGTTGATGCCCTAAGCAGGAAGTCTAGTTTTGTAGCTGATGCATTCTCTATGGCATGTTTCAAGAGAGACCTGCTAATAGAGATGCAGAAGTTGAACTTAGACTTAGGGGTGACAGAGCAGAGTGGTTTGATTGCACAGATGCAAGTCAAGCCTACTTCTTATGATCAGATCAAGGAACTACAATAGGGTGATAGTGAGTTAAACCAGACCATGCATGACATGACAGGGGGAAGAGACCAGAGTTCAAGTTTTTAGATGATGGTGTGTTGTATTAGCATGATATGTTGTGTACCTTGAGACAGTGATTTGAAAGAAAAGATTCTTGAGGAGGCACATGTATCGATGTATGCCATGTATCCAGGTAACACTAAGATGTACATATCACAATGGATTTTGTGGTAGGGTTAACCAGGAAACCTAGAGGTTATGACTTGATATGAATGATTGTGGATAGACTAATTTTGTCTGCTCACTTTCTTCATATTAAGTCAACCTTTGATGTCCCGAAGTTGACTGAGATATATATGGATGAGATAGTCAGGTTGCATGGTATCCCAGTTTCAATTATACCAAATAAGGATCCTAAGTTCACATCTAGGTTTTGGAATCAGTTGCATCATGCTTTGGGCACAAGTTGAGATTCTGTACAACTTTCCACGCACAGACGAATGATCAGTCCGGGAGGACCATTCAGACTCTTAAGGACATGCTGAGAGCATGTCTCATGCATTTAAGTGGAAGTTGGGAAGAACACTTGAGCCTTATAGAGTTTGCATACAATAATAGTCACCATTCTAGTCTTGCTATGGCTCAGTATGAAGCTCTATTTGGCAGAAAGTGTAGATCATCCATATGTTGATATGAGGTAGGTGAAAGGCAGATTCATGGATTAGAGATAGTGGATTTGACCGCTGAAAAGATTACTGTGATCAAAGTACAGTTGAAAGTTTCACATGATAGACATAAGAGTCATGCCGAGAAGAGGCGTTGACCACTTGAGATTCAGGTTGGTGATGAAGTGTATCCGAAAGTTTCACCATGGAAAGGAATGTTGAGGTTTGCCAAGAGAGGCAAACTGACTCCTAGGTGTATGGGCCCGTATTCTATTATTGAGAGGATTGGACCTGTAGCCTATAGGTTAGAATTGCCATCTGAGTTGTCAAATCTACATGATGTGTTTCATGTATCTATGTTGAAGAAATGCTATCCTGGTACAGAAAAGATAGTAGACCCAGAACCCACACAGCTCAGATCAGTTGTGTCCTATGTTGAGGGACCAGTACAAATAGTTGATCAGAGAATCAAGAAGCTCAAGAATCGTGAGATACCATTAGTGAAGGTTTTTTGGAGGAATCATAACTAGAGGAAGCCACGCGGGAGCTTGAGTCAGATATGCATAACAAGTTTTCTTTTCTCTTTAAGGAATTTCGGGATGAAATTCTTATAAGGGAGGGAGATTGTTATGACCCACTCTGTGATTAATCAGTAAGTACCTTGATTAGTTCTAAGCACTCTGTTAAACATCATGGATAATCATGATAAGTTAAGATGTGATTCAATGGTTGAGATTTAATCACCTGAGGCAATTAATGATAATAGCAATGATGATCGTTAGGTTAATTAAGTTGGATTAAGTACTCACTAATGCATTTAGTGCTTTGATCAGGTGATACAGTCCAATTAGTATGTTTTCCCGCTTCAAGGTTGTAGAGAATCCCGTTCTTGAAAAGTTTCAAGAGAAATCATCCAAATCGGGCATCCGATGTACTAGATATGACGTTTTTAAGTCTTTTGGGCTGATTTTGCAAATTTTCCATTTTATTTGATCTTTACCCCTTTAAGTGGGTCGGCTACCTTATATATATATATTTTCATCTCCTTCCCGATCATTAGAACAGGAGAAGCCGCAAGCGGCGCTCTGTACCTCGCCCGACTTGCAGCTAGGGCAGAGGAGGGGGTGGCCGTTTGAGCCTGGTAGCTTGTCTCGAGCAGTTTTTCACCTCCGTTCACCTTCCTCTACCCTTCTCCTTCCTCCCTTCCTCTTCTATTCTACCCTAACCTAGCAGGCGCCAACCTACAGAGCTGCAATCAGCAGCTGCTACGGCTGGCCAAGCGCCATCTTGAGCCCACGAAATGGCAAGTAAAAGCTAGCTTTGAGTTCGGCCAATGATCAACTATCCATTGGTGGCCGTCTTCTTCACCCTAACCTCCAAATCACGGCCCCAACGCCTAGGGTGGCACCCCCTTGCAGGTGTTGCGTCGGCCAGCAGCTGAGTAGCGGCCAGGAGCCTTCCTGGGCGCGAGGAGCAACACCAAATCGGTGCCCTTGAGCTCGTCCGGGGTTCCTAAGCAGGAATTCGTAGCTGTTAGCCTTCGATTCAGCCGTAGCTGAGCTCCCCTTCAACCTGTTCATGGGGGAAACAGTTGCTTGCTTACAGCAGGTCCATCCAGGAGTGCCTTGGGCATGGCCAGCACCTCGAAACAGTACCATGGAGTTCGGCCTTAAGGCCCAGGTACGGATCCGCAGCCCTAGCTCAAGAGTTAGCTATCGATTGAACCAATTTCAAACTTTGTTCGTGAAGAAGTTATTCTGCTGTTCTGCTGCTGAATTGCAGGAACAGTAAACCAATAAATCAAAGGAAGAAGACGATCCGAAATCGCCCAAAATCCAGCCTTGAACGCAATTCCGGACGAACCCGGACAGTTCGAAATGCGGTGAGTAGGAGTTCATTTAGTTATCATCATTTAACTCCTTCGTTGGAATTTTTCGGTAAACTGTGCATTTTTGCACTGATATCAGTGGTTATCAGGCATTTTATCAGTATTTGATGAAACTTGAATTTTATTTTATAAATTGCTTCTGTATGATTATACATGATCTAGAACAGCTTCTGATCAGTGTTGAACAGTTCAATGATTTTATTTGGTGCAATGGAAACCAAAAGTGCTTAATACAATTACTGGAATAGAAATACTACAGATGATTTCTTATATGTGAAGTAAATTACTCTTAGCAGTGCACTAAGATGTTCAATTGAATGAATTCAATATGCACGTGCCAAATTGACTTGAATTTGGGATATTTATGAATTTTAAATCTGCCTGCATGCATGATATAAGGATAGGGTGTTGCCATGTGATAAGTGAATGAGGTAACTGAAACCCTAAGAATAGGGTGTACAATGAATCAAGTATTTTGATATCAAAATTCTCAGTATGAGATGTGGTGATGCTTAAATGTTGAATTGTATGTTTTTTGTGCATTTAACTTTACATGCTTATTCTCTTTGAGTTGGTATATATATACTACAGGGTTTCTTATTTTCACAATACATATCTCGTAAATTGCAGGTGATGAGATATGCCATGCCCAAGAAAGGAATGTTACTGAGATATGATATATGTTGAATACATGAGTTATGATGTTTCTTATGATATGATATGGCAGGCCGTGTGAGCCTTGTGAGAAATGTTAAATGAGTTATGATTTCTGTTTAAAATGTACCTATAATGTTAATGTTAAACTTAGGTGCCCTGAACACCGTAGAACCCCTTTGAGAGGTCTGCACCTTAGGGGTGAAACTCGTGTCCAACATCAACCGGTTGAGTAATTCTGGTGGCACGAGGACAGAAGGGTTATCCAACACCAACCAGTTGAGTAATTCTGGTGGTAACCCAGTGTTGACTCCCTGCGCCTGTGTACTCATGTTAGAGGAGGAGTCTAGAGTACACTCTTTTGAGAGTGCAGTGAGGCCCTTGTGAGCCTGAGGCCCTTGAGCGCCTGAGAGTCCTTTGCAGACCAGGACGAGAAGTCAGACTTAGCATTTCCCGGGTGTGTCGCTAAGTCTTGTACGGTGTGGTCGTAGTGCACTGCGAGTCTCTTATGCAGAGTACACTGCATAAGATCAGGGCATAAGTTAAAATATGATCATATAGGTTCACAAAATTCCTTATAAATGAAAGAGTTAAGGAATACTAGAGCATAGTCTTCTAGTAGTTATTCTTTGGATGCAATATTTACATTCTTTGTTATTTCAATTATATTGTTTTAGAACTGCTCAGTGTAGTATTTCTTGTATATTAATCTGAATAATAAACTTAACGAGTTGTTTAGTGATAGTTAAATGAAAAACTATTCACTGAGCGAGTAGGCTCACTCCTCTACTCAAACATTTTCAGGTCAGCGACAGTTCCAGGAATATGAAGGATCTTACCACCCTAGTCAGTAGAAGGTATATGTAGTTAGTTAGATAGTGGTCTCTTAGTCCTTTCCCCTCGGTCCTTGGGACATGGTGTGGGTGAGAGAGAGTATGTATGGAGAATGTGTACAAGATGTAAATTAACTATTATGTTCTACGTTCTGTTAAACAATGTTACATGTTGTAAACTCTGTTTATGTTCTCTAGCCAGTTTAATTGAAATGCTTCCGCAATAGTTATTTATGTTTTAGTTTACAGCAATAATCCGGATATCATTATGAGGTTTTAAAAAGAAAAAGGTTCTCAGTGATTTGTTTATGTAATAATCCCTCCGTCGCGCCCTAATCTCGTGATTAGTGGTTAGTGTGAGATCGGGGTGTGACAAACATGGACATCATTAAGAACCTTATATAAACCACCCTCACATGCTCATTAGAATATCAATTTCTGGGAAGACCCATGGTACCATCACAATACCATCTAGAACCGTATTACTCATATGTTCATTCCTTCTTCACTACATAGACTCAAAATTGCCATAGCTCTTAAACTTCTTACCATCAATAGATAAAACTCTCTCAAAAGACATCTCCAAAACTATGTGGACAACAACACCCTGAGAGACATAGTCCATGAACTTGAATACAACACCAATAGTAAGGTTTCCTGGATTTGGGGACCACATTACACACCCAAAGCAGCCTATACCCACCTCACTTATAGGGGCCATACATCAAATATGGTTCACTTTTAGAAAACATAATGGTCGCAAAAATTTAAACTCTTCTTCTGGCTGCTCACATCAGATAGAATCCTCACTGACCATAATCTCACCAGTAGAGGATTTTTGGGACCTACTAGATGCTACATCTATAAGATGGAAGAAGAAATCACACAACACCACTTCACTAGCTGCACTGTCACGTTGCACCTCCTGCATAATTTCTTCCCACAAATGTCAGACACCAAAAATCTCCTTCTACCATCCTTCATCATTAGACTAAAACCCTTACCATAACACTCTAAATATCCCCCAGAATCCTTGATTATTCATACCTTTTGGAAGAGTTGGCTAGAGAGAAACAATAGAAAGTTTAATAACATTTCTAAACACACCCAAATTATGTTAATTGACATTAAACATGTCTCATTTGTACAATTGCACTGCAGGATAGGCCTCTACATCAACTCTAGTGATACCTGCCAAAGTTGATCTGGGCAACATTTGGTGATCACGATGGAGGTGGATGCTACTCCCTGGAGGATATTATCGTAGATGATACTAACTTCTGAAGATTTTCTCATCACATAGATTGGATCACACTATCTTAGCTACTGCTTTAGCTACGTCTTTATTGCTCTACTTTCGTGTGAGGCATATGTTTAAGGGGTGCCTCCCCTCTGAACACTCCCTTTTCTACTTTTTTGTGGCTACATTTATTTTGCTTAGGTAGAAGGGCTTCACCCATGTTTGATGCACACCGTATATCAATGTTATTGCTTGCAAACGTCTTGTGTTTGTAAGCAACGTCATTTTTATTATTAATGCATGGACTTTTATAAAAAAATAAGATCAAAATATAATTGTACATATTTTATATTACAACTAATGTAATAAGAAGGATAATGCCTAAACAGGCATGTGAAGTTATATATGTATTACATAATATACTCCGATAGACAAATAGAGCTTATAAACTTGATTGTGGCCTCAAACTTGATATCATGGGTGGTCCTACATATGGGTATGTTGGAATATATTATATACAAACATCTTATTGGTAGGAAATATATTAGTTGATGTTTGCAATTTTCAAATGTTCCACTCAAAAAACTGAGTTTCTTACATGAAAATTCAAGTTTAGAAAATAATTATCATGGAGCCAGCTTAAATATCAAGAAAGGTGCAGAAGTTTGGGAGTTCTTAGTTCCATTTAGGTGTGATTTTGATTTAATTTAGGACCATTTAATATGGAAGTTTCTTAAAAATTTTGTTTATATAGGTTCTATCTTTGAATGATATTCATGTAAGGGTGAGGATGGGTGACACATATTTTACATACGTCTAAACACAAGTATACACATCGCATAATACAAGCCTTGTGAGGCCTGAGTCGAACACAGGGAGACGTAGTCTCAGTGACTACTACTAACTACAGTACGATTAGCTAAGCCAGTATAAAGTTTGAGAGAATTGATTTTTAAAGCAAAATAAGAGAAAATTAAAATTAAAATGGCTTGTTCGAGTCACGGGAGATGGAATTTCTCAAGAACACCAGTTTCACCATGGATCCCCGTTGTATCTTCTTTTACTGAATTTTATATAATTTACCCTCTTCCCGAATAGAAAGCCCATAGTGATAATTGCCCGCTTTCACGGTACAATCCACTACCTAATTCTAAGCCAATTCCATGTCTATGGTAATTTATATCTTAGATCAAGTGCTTTACGTTCAATCTCTAGGTATCTTCCCACTACCCGTGCAGTACCTTTACCAAAGAATGTGTATGATAGTGTTTATGCGTGGGTTTCAAGTGTTTAATTCTCCTTCCAGATTAATTATTTTCCTAAGATTTCCAATGAAGGTGATCAATCGACAAAAGAACATTCATTCACACGCATAAATATCCATAAATTCAGAGGGAAAATTGCATTAAATCATGTAAAAGTCGATACAGTGGTTCTCGGGATACTCCCGGGTCCTAATGAATAAAGGGGTTTAGCCCCGCATGGTTTTCAGTTGAAAATACATAGAAGGAAAGAAGAAAAACGTGGGAAACATGAAGGAGATTCATGTAACCCCTGGAAAGATGATGTTCTGGATGATCCTCCTTGAGAAAGGCACGTTCTGTAGCCTTCCGATAGTAGAAATGCTCGTCAACGGTGCTCGAATCGTCCGGTTGTCATCCTTCAGCTCTGTGCTTCTCTCCCTCTCTTCTCTTGTCATCCCGTGGTGCAACGTGATGTCCCCTTTAGGTCTGGCCATCGTCCCTTTTTGTCCTAGGTCACTTACGATACCACATAACATGGACCGTTGGATCGGGCGGCCAATTTAGATTGTTGAAATCCGACAGAGTCGGTGGCACCGACTTTGTGGTCGGTGGCATGTATGTCACATGCTCGGTGCCAAAAACTTGACATGTGTTTTACGTACATCTAAACGCAAGTGTGTGTGTCGCGTAATATAGGCCTTGTGAGGCCTGAGTCAAACACAGGGAGATGTAGTCTCAGTGACTACTACTAACTATAGTACGGTCAGCTAAGATAATATAAAATTTGAGAGAATCGGTTTTTAAAGCAAAACAAGAGAAAATTAAAATTAAAAATGGTTTGTTTGAGTCATGAGAGATGGAATTCCTTAGGAACACTAGTTTCTCCACGGATCCCCGATGTATCTTCTTTTACTGACTTTTATATAATTTACCCTCTTCCCAGATAGAAAGCTCGTAGCGAAAATTGCCCGCTTTCACGGTACAATCCACTACCTAATTCTAAGCCAATTCCAAGTCTATGGTAATTTATATCTTAGATCAGGTGTTTACATTCAATCTCTAGGTATCTTCCCACTACCCGTGCATTATCTTTACCAAAGAATGTGTAAGATAGTGTTTATGCGTGGGTTTCAGGTGTTTAATTCTCCTTCTAGATTAATTATTCACCTAAGATTTCCAATGAAGGTGATCAATCAACAATAGAACATTCATTCACATGCATAAATATCCATGAATTAGGAGGGAAAATTGCATTAAATCATGTAAAAGTTGATACAGTGGTTCCCCAGGCTACTCCTGGGTCCTAAGGAATAAAGGGGTTTAGCCCCACATGGTTTTTAGTTGAAAATACATGGAAGGAGAGAAGAAAAACGTGGGAAACATGAAGGAGATTCGTATAACCCCTGGAAAGGCGATGTTCCAGATGATCCTCCTCGAGAAATGTGCGTTCTGCAGCCTTCTGGCGGTAGAAATGCCCGTCAACAGTGCTCAAACCGTCTGGTTATCATCCTTCGGCTCCATGCTTCTCTCCCTCTCTTCTCTCGTCGTCCTGTGGTGCAATGTGATGTCCCCTTTAGGTATGGTCGTCCTTCCTTTTTATCCTAGGTCACTTACCATACCACATAACATGGACTGTTGGATCGGACGGTCGATTTGAATTACTGAAATCTGATAGAGTCGGTGGCACCAATGGTATCGGGCCTTTGTCGATCTCTGGCTGATTCAGTGCCATCGATTGGGATGTCAGTGGCACTGAGTTGAGGCTAGTTTTCTCCCTTTCTCACTGAAGCTAACTCGGTGGCACCGACCTGTGTGGTGGATGCTACCCACTTGTCTGGGTGATCGCTTCCATCGCTAGAGCTTTGTCTCGGTGGTACCGACTTAGTGGTCGGTGCTACCGACTCCTTTGGTCAATTTCTGCCTGGTCACTGATGCCATGTCGGTGGCACCAACTTCAAGGGTCGGTGGCACCGACTCTTCACTATGCATAATTTACCTAAAAAATGCAGAAAATCGAATATAAGTCCATGGAATGTCTAAAATCATACAAATATGATGAAATAAGCATGATTTGATGCAAATAGTGTGTATATTCCAACAATAGTGATTTATGCAAATATAAACAAAGAAATGACAAATAAGTATACAAAACACATATAAACTCGGCCTGTAAAAGTGACTCAAAACATGTGCATCAAACTCCCCTAAGCTGAATCTTGCTCATCCTCGAGAAACAATACCTTTGGATCTGATTAAGATAAGTCAGCTAAATGAAATCATGCATAAGGTAAATCTAAAAATCTCCACCTTTCGGTCCTCATTCCGGCCTTCACTGACCACCGAACACTAACTGCCCTATAGGCAACCAAAAATATATGTCCAAGATTTCCATCCCCAATCAATGAAACACTATCAATGAAAGCAGTTAATATGATAAAATTGTTCGATTCATACTTGGTGCATCATGTGATCTGCTATCTACGTTGCCCTTTTTCTCTACCTACCATCTAGATGGAAGTAGTTCTCCTGATAGATAATGAATGAGGAGAAAATCAATTGAGTGGCCTACTAATAAGAGCAACAGGTGGTTGGAATGGGTGGCTGTGGAAGAATCATGAGCACATAAAATCATTCATGCAATCAAAATTATGATAAGCCTATGATGATGAGAATTTTATAAAATTCTCCTAATGCCTAATCATTATGGTGAAATGATGCATGCAACTATTATTTCATCTCATGATAAGATAAAATATCTAAACAACTACATCATGTACTAATTCTTTCTTATGATATAGGTAAGACTATGCCCTTTCTCCCTCACTTTTTGAAACTTTACTCAATCCTTTTTTTTCAATTTTTTTCAAGCCCCCTTTCAACATACTATTACGAGCTTCCACTTACACTACATTTTTTTTTCAAAATCATGACACTATTTTTCTTCTTTATTTTAAGGGTATGGGCAAAGTCACTACCTTTTTATGTTTTAGAAGAATGCTCAGCACATGATGATACTATATGCTTTATGTAATGCAGTTGTAACTATATGAACACATATGTTATGCAACTAAATGACATGCACCAATTTTTTTTGTTGTGCATGTATATTTTTTTATATTTTTTATTTTTTCACTAATGCAAGCAAAAATAAACAACTATTATGCAAGGTCTATTATGCAATGTAAATGTAATAAAAAAGAAAGAATGATAATATGTACTCAATCCTCTTATGGTGGGGTGTAAAGAAAATGTATGTGGTGGATGAGATCACATGACTAAGAGATAGAACCTTCAGATAAAATCATATGTCCCTCTCTAATGACCTGTGTACAGGGTAATCACGGGATTTCTTTCTTGAATTTGAATTTAAGGTCACATTAGTGTTTGATAAGTTCAGGCTCAACAATCCTTGTCAATCACTTTCTTAGAAAAATTAGATGGTCATTTATGCTTTAATGTCCTAAAGCTGACTTATTCAGGCACTTTCTCAGTTATGCAACTCTCGTACTCATAAGATCAGCTCACACATTTTAAATTTACTTCACAAAATTGCACCCACCCTAGAGATTGATAGTTTCATAGAAACCATGCATTTACTTCTCCACAGATTATACTAGATAGAATGTGGATCCTACATAATAGAAAAACTAACAAAAAACAAAAAATAACTTATTTTTTATAAGAAAAATAACTAAAACAAAAACTATGATAACAGAAAATAAAAACTAAGATAGAATTTGTTCCAGCACCCCCAAGCTTGAATATGACTATGGTTGCATAGTCAATATCCCAACTCAAGAGGTGGAACAGTGATACCCGACTTAGAATGGTGGTGGCGGTGGCTGTGTGGGATCCTGGGGAGGAAACATCACTTGGAAAGTTGGATCAGATGGTGGCATGTCCGACCGCATCGAGTAACTTCCAAAATGCCCCTTGCTCCAGTAGTTATCAAAGAAAGGCTGTTGATAAGCTTCCATCCGCTGCATACGCTGATGTATCTTCTCTTGGTTGGCCAAGAGAAGGCGTTCATTTTCATAGATCACCTGCTGGTTTGTATACAACCTCCCTTGAATGTCCTGAATGCCAGCCAGGAATTGGGTTTGTTGTTGTTGCTGCGTTTGGATGTCCTGTAGCATGATATACATACCCGCCATAGAATAGGAATCATATCCTTCTTGAGAAGGCGGCGGTGCAGAAGATGATGAGGCAGCATAATGATGAGGACGCTTCCTCGGAGCCACTCTATGACATACATGAATGGTGGTCTCCACTTCCTCCACGTCGTCGCTACCCGCTTCCTCCTCCTCAGCCTGAGCTTGTTGTTGTCCAACATAACTAAAGGGTGTGGTTCCTATGGGTGTCTTGTAGGCTATCCTATAGGCCCAAAGTGCGTCAACCAATAACTCACTCCAATTTTTTCTAATTGACGACACCGTCTTCTCAAGGATCTTCTTAATCTCTCTATTTGATATCTCCACTTGTCCTTGAGTTTGTGGGTGATAGGGTGTACACATTCGATGTGTCACTCCATACTTGCTCAAAAGTGTCGTAAACTTGTGATTAGTGAAATGAGTTCCCCCATCACTAATGTTCATCCTAGGCACTCCAAACCTGTAGAAAATGTGATCTTTGACAAATTTGCATACAACTGCGACATCATTGGTGTGGGTTGGAATTGCTTCCACCCACTTCGACACATAGTCAATGGCCAACAATATATAAAGGTAGGAATTAGAGGATACAAAGGGTCCCATAAAATATATTCCCCACAAATCAAAAACATATACCTCTTGGAACACATTCAGGGGCATCTCTTGTCGCTTGGATATGTTACCGGACCATTGGCATGCATCACACCTCCACACAAAATTGTAGGCGTCTTTGAACAACGTTGGCCAATACAAACCACTTTCTATAACTTTTGCAACTATCCTAGAACTAGCGTGGTGCCCTCCTGTAGGTAGTGTGTGATAGTGTTTCAACACACTCTCGTACTCTCTCTCTGGCACACATCTTCTCAAAATACCATCCCTGCATTGTCTCAACAAGATAGGATCATCCCAAAAATAATAACACAGTGAAGGGAAAGTTTTCTTTATTTCCTGATACCCCCAATCATTAGACAACTCTTTACAAACAAGATAATTCACAATATGCACAAACCAAGGGTCTTTATGATTAATAGCAAATACTTGTTCATTGGGAAAGGTCTCTAGGATGGGTATATCAAGGTATTTCTCATCTACCCTCTTGCAATAAAAGGATCCAATGGATAAGTCTAGGCTTGGCGTCCTTTTTCTGTAGCAAGTACTTAATGGCTGCATTATCTGTCCGCACCACCACTTTAGCTCCTACAAGGTATTGCCTAAACTTTTCAAAAGCAAAAGCAACAGCCAAGAGTTCCTTTTCTGTGCTGGTGTAATTTAATTGTGCGTCGCTAAGAGTGTTAGATGCATAGTAAATGACCGTAGGGACCTTGTAGAGACGTTTCCCTAACACAACCCCTACCGCATAATCTGATGCATCACACATCAACTCAAACGGTTGGCTCCAATCCAGAGCCTGTACAACTGGTGCGGATATGAGTTTCTCTTTCAAACTCTCAAAATCTTTTAAACACCTCTTATCAAAATTGAACTCGACATCCTTTTCCAAAAGCTCAGACAAAGGCTTAGAAATTTTTGAAAAATCTTTAATAAATCGGCGATAAAACCTGGCATGGCCTAGAAAGCTCCTAACTGCCTTCACCGATGATGGTGGAGGGAGTTTTGAGATCACCTTTATTTTAACCGTATCTACCTCCAATCCTTTGTTAGACACTTTGTGGCCTAAAACAATGCCCTTGCTAACCATCTTGTGACATTTCTCCCAATTAAGCACTAAATGGGTGTCTTCACATCTCTGCAACACTTTGTCCAAATTTTGCAAGCAATCTTCAAATGATGTCCCATAAACTGAAAAATCATCCATGAAAACATCAAGACATCGCTCTACCATATCTAAGAAAATTGCCAACATACGCCTTTGAAAAGTCGTAGGTGTGTTGCACAACCCAAAAGGCATTCGACAATAAGCGAAGGTGCCATAAGGACAAGTGAAGGTAGATTTATCCTGATCCTTAGGATCAATTGAAATCTGATTGTAACCTGAATATCTATCAAGAAAACAAAAGTAGGAGCGACTGACAAGTTGCTCCAAAATCTGATCGATGAACGGTAACGGGAAATGGTCTTTAAGGGTCGCAGCGTTCAACTGATGGTAATCATTGCAAACACGCCATCCTGTCACTAATCTAGTGGTGATTTTCTCATTAGATGCATTGGTAGTGACAGTGATTCCCCCCTTCTTAGGTACTACCTATGTCAGACTTACCCACATAGAGTCAGAAATAGCATAAATAATACCTGCCGACAATAGCTTGATTACCTCCTTCTTTACCACCTCCATCATAATCGGATTTAAGTGATCTTTAGGTTGAATGACCAGCTTCGTGCCCTCTTCTAGATGAATCTTTTGTTGGCATAAAGTGGGAGAAGTCCCCTTGATATCATCCACGAACCACCCAAAAACACCTCTGTGATTCTTCAACACCGTGATCAATTGTTCTTCTTCCGAAATACTCAATGATGCTGAAATGATGACTGGTAGCTTCTCCTCTACTTCTAGAAAAACATACTTTAGATGAGGTGACAATGGCTTGAGTTCTAACTCAGGTGGGTTTAGGAGTGATGACACCAAAGGCGGTGGTAATGGCCCTAAGTCCTCAAAATGATTCGTGTAATGGCATGGCAACACCTTAAGTAGCTGCGCACACTTCTCCCTTGACTGGTCCAGAACACAATCATCACTTATGTTCATTAAACAAGCCTCAAGAGGAAGCTGCAGGTGGACCTATAATATTATTTCCTCTGCATCTTCATCCACGGTAGATAGACTCACTTCCTCTTCTTTACCATCTGGGTATCCTACCGCCTTGGCAAGTGTGAGCACCTTGGTGTTCTCCATAATATCTACAACAAGATTACCCCTGTCCACCTTTGTCATAACATGTGCCATGCCTAGGAATGGTTTTCCCAAGAACAAGGGAATATTATTTTCCATGTGTTGTACCATATTGCATTGCTCTTGAGAATTAGATGATTTGGAATTTCCCGGCATGGTTATCTCGAACATGTTATCTTTCATCCCCATAGTCAAGTGACCTCTTACCATATCTAAAATCATGTCGGATGTAGCTTGAAAGGGCCGTCCTAGCAGGAGTTTGTTGCTATATTCATCTTGCATCTCCATTACTACAAAATCTGTAGGAAAAACAAATCGGTCCTCCTTAACAAGCACATCCTCACAAATGCCATACGGTGTAACTACTAAGTTGTCTACCAAATGTATCATCATGTTGCTCTTCCTTGATGTTTTGAGACCAAGCTTTTTGAAAGTAGATAGGGGAATCAAGTTAATGGTTTCCCCTGAATCACAAAGTGCCTCACCAAACCTTATCTTCCTGATATAGCATGTAATGTTGAAACATCCAGGATCTTGCCTCTTTGGTGGAAGCGTACCTAAGATGGAGGCACTGACTTGCTCTCTTAAGACAACTACATCAGACTCTGGAATCTTTCTCTTCCTATTAATGATATCCTTTAGAAACTTTCCATATGAAGGTATTTGTTCAATTGCCTCAATCAATGGTATATTCACAGAAAGCTTCCTAAAGTTGTCCAGAAACTTCTTAAATTGTTGGTCCTACTTTGTCCCCTTCAAGCTATTGGGATATGGAACTGGTATCGCCTGTGTTCTCTGATGTCGTGGTACATATGACGTCCACTTTTAAGGTTCAACATCTTTCTGTTGCTCCTCCCCTATTTTCCCTGTCTCAGGTTCTGCTTGGGTTTTCTCTGGCACGGAATCATTACTGTCAATATGATTGATCACCTCATCCTCCTCATACTATGGGGTCAATGTCTTCTTCCCACTTCTCAATAGTATGGATTTGACCTATTGATTCCCCATTGGAGTGTTAGTATTTCCTGGGAACCCCTGTTGAGAAGGCTTCTTTAACGCGACCACATCCACTGCAAGCTGAGATAATGACGTCTCAAAAGTTCTCATCTTCCCATTGTGGTTCTGTAGGTCCCGCTGAACATTATTGAATAACATGTCATTCTGCTTCACAATCTTTTTGAAGATGTCATTAGTGCTCTCTTCTGCCACTGGACGCTACTGCTATACTAGCCTTTTCTAATTCTGTTGATCCAAATCTTGCAAGAAGTTGTTTGGATCCTTCCATGAGAACTTGGGGTCCTTCCTCCATGTGTAGTAATTATTGCGGTATCCTTGTTGATGCATGTATTTCACTTTCTCTTCCTCTTCAGAAAAACGATCATCCTTCTCAAGCAACTTCTTTGCAATAAGGTCCAACTTTTCATTCAAGGAAGAAATAGCCTTGGACTCCCCTATGCTTTTGATCTGCTCTGGATTGTCTCTCTCACTTCTCCGAGCCTAATTTCTTACCATGTTCTTCAAGATATCCTAACATGTTGATGGTGGGTTATTAAGGAAGAATCTCGAGCATGTACTGTCTAGAGTAGTCCGTTCACTTTTTCACAACCCAAAATAAAACATCTTTACTTGGCTTTTCATATCTATCCCTTGATTTGGAACCTTCTTGAGCATTATCTGGAAACACTCCCACGCCTCGGAATACGATTCAGATGCATGTTGTTTGAAGTTATGGATATTCTTGATCGGTTCATTTGTCTTCTTTGGAGGAAAATATATTTCAAAGAATTCCTCCACCATGTCGTCCCATGTCTCTATCAACTCTTTAAGCAGGTTGTGTAGCCATTCCTTTGCTTTGTCATCCAGTGACAATGAAAATAGCTTTAGATAGATAGCGGTTTGAGGAAATATGTCGACTTTAACCATATCACTGATTTCAACAAAATTACTAATATGTGCCATTGGGTCTTCATGAGAGTTCCCATAGAATGCTTGTGACTTGACGAGTGCAATCAAACCTGGATCAATCTTGTACTGAGCCACATTCACATGTTGATTCATTATTGGCCCTATCTGTTCCGCTGAGGAAGATGCTTTTATCCTTTCCCAGATGGTGTTTTCTGCTCTAGGGTTACCATCTCTGATTTCTTGTTGCCTAGGTGACAATGGTATGCCTTCTAATGAATTTATTTGAATTGAGGCTTCACCATCCCCTATAAATGTAGGTGTAGCTTCTTTGTAGTCTGTGGTCCTCACTGTTACCATACACTAGTACTTGAAAGATTGAAAATAGTTAGCCAAGTTACCCTAAGAGACAATGCGATAAATGAATATGAAATGAATATATATTATTATTATTATTATTATTATTATTTTAATATTAAGAGGCATGAAATTAAAAAGCAGCCTAGAATGGTTGACTGCAGCACTCGTAGTGCTGACACGTCGCCATCTCCCCGACAACGACGTCAAAAATTTGACACTTATTTTACGTATGTCTAAACGCAAGTGTACGCAACACGTAATAAATGCCTTGTGAGGCCCAAGTCGAATACAGGGATACATAGTCTCAGTGACTACACTCAATCTACTGGCTTGAGTTCCGGTTTGTCACTCTGGCGATTTAGGGCTCCTGGTTGCAGCTTTCGGCTTGGGGGAGGGGGTTCGGGGATCTACAATTGCCACCCTTCTCCCCTCGGGCCACATCCTTGGTCGCCTCCTAGCACCAGACAAAGCAACGAACGAACTTCTCCACCAACCCAGCTTCTTCGTATGATGGCGGCGTCAATGGTTCCTGGGGGTCCTGGCTTGGCGATGCGACTGGTGGTTTTCAGCGAAGAGGATGTGGAGCACGCGGATGTTCTGCTATGTGGTTGTTTCTGGTGTTGGAGCGGCTGTTTCCCTTCCCCCCTTCCTGCTCGTGGTGGCCGGTTCTTTTCCTTTTCATGTTTGTTTCTTTGGTTGTCTTTTTCTTCCCTTTGTGTCTGGTTCTGGCAGTGGTGGCATGGCGTTGGGTCGGCTTGCCTGAGGCGTTGGCCTGCAGGGACAGGGGAGCTTTCGGGGACTCCCGGTGGGGTGTGGGATGCCTTCACCAGTCTGGTCTGTCCATCTTACTTCTTGTGTCTAGGCCCAAGAAGGGTGGTAGCCGTAGGGTGGCAGTGGTGGTGGGGTTTCTCTGTTGTGTACCTCCCATGTTCTCCTATCACCAACCTATTCTTGACTTTGTGGTTTAATGGAGGCGGCTGTTTTATGGCCGGTTTTGCTTTTGCCTTTGTTACTGCATGCAACCTGTTTGTGTTTTTTCCTCTGTGGTGCTGCTGGTGTCAGTTTAGGTTGATGTTTTTTGGTATATATCCTGTTGTGTTGGTTCTGGTTGTGGCTTACCCCCATCCAGTTAGGTTGGTTTTCTTGTGGTCGGTGTCTGCTCCCGTTCTGTTTAGCCATCTGTGGAAAGAAGACAACTTTCTTTAGGGCTAGTGTCTCGAAAGCTTTGGCTATGGTGTTTGGGGTCTTAATCATACAAGTGTTACCCGTAATTGTGGAAGGATTCCGCTTGAAAGTTGCTTTGTCTAGCTTACTGGGGAGGAGTCCATGCTGAAGTGCCTTACTCATATCCGATCAAACTTGTTTCCCGATTTAATACCTCTGACTACTTTGTTACCAAAATTTCTTGCTTCCCTTGTCTTTGTAGGTGCCGTATGGCTTTATTAATACAATGGTTGTGTTTACCTTCAAAAAAAAAGTGACTACTACTAACTACAGTACGATCAGCTAAGCCAGTATAAAGTTTGAGAGAATTGGTTTTTAAAGAAAAACAAGAGAAAATTAAAATTAAAAATGGTTTGTTTGAGTCACCAGAGATGGAATTCCTCAGGAATGCTAGTTTCACCATGGATCCCCGTTGTATCTTCTTTTACTGACTTTATATAATTTACCCTCATCCCGGATAGAAAGCCCATGGCGAGAATTGACCACTTTCACGGTACAATCCACTACCTAATTCTAAGACAATTTCATGTCTATGGTAATTTATATCTTAGATCAGGTGCTTTACGTTCAATCTCTAGGTATCTTCCCACTACCCGTGCATTACCTTTACCAAAGAATGCATACGATAGTGTTTATGCATGGGTTTCAGGCATTTAATTCTCCATCCAGATTAATTATTCACCTAAGATTTCCAATGAAGGTGATCAATCAATAAAAGAACATTCATTCACACACATAAATATCCATAAATTAGGAGGGAAAAATGCATTAAATCATGTAAAAGTCGATATAGTGGTTCCTCGGGCTACTCCCGGGTACTAAGGAATAAAGGGGTTTATCCCCGCATGGTTTTTAGTTGCAAATTCATGGAAGGAGAGAAGAAAAATATGGGAAACATGAAGGAGATTCGTGTAACCCCTAGAAAGGCGATGTTTCGGATGATCCTCCTCGAGAAACGTGTGTTATGTAGCTTTCCGATGGTAGAAATGCCCGTCAACGGTGCTCAAATCTTCCGATTGTCATCCTTTAGCTCCGTGCTTCTCTCCCTCTCTTCTCTCGTCATCCCATGGTGTAATGTGATGTCCCCTTTAGGTCTGGCCATCCTCCCTTTTTGTCCTAGGTCACTTACGATACCACATAACATGGACCGTTGGATCGGGTGAATGGTTTAGATTTCTAAAATCCAAAAAAGTCAGTGGCATCGACGATATCAGGCCTTTGTCAATCTCTGGCTGAGTCGGTGCCATCGACTTGGATGTCGGTGGCACCGAGTTGAGGTGAGTTTTCTCCCTTTCTCACTAAAGCTAACTTGGTGGCACCGACCTATGTGGTCGATGCTACCGAATTGTCTAGGTGATCGCTTCTGTCATTAGAGCTTTGTCTCGGAGGTACCAACTTAGTGGTCGGTGCTACCGACTCCTTTGGTCAATTTCTTCCTGGTCATTGATGCCATGTCGGTGGCACCGACTTTGCACTATGCATAATATACCTGAAAAAGGTAGAAAATTGAATATAAGTCCATGGAATGTATAAAATCATACAAATATGATGAAATAAGCATGATTTGATGCAAATAGAGTGTACATGCCAACAATAGTGATTTATGCAAATATAAACAAAGAAATGACAAATAAGTGTACAAAACACATATAAAATCGGCATGTAAAAGCAACTCAAAAGGGTTCTGGTACCGCCTGCGTTCTCTGATGTGGTGGTACATATGACGTCTGCTTTTCAGGTTCAACATCTTTCCATTGCTCCTCCCCTATTTTCCCTGTCTCAGGTTCTGCTTGTGTTTTCTCTGGTACTGAATCATTACTGTCAAAAGGATTGATCGCCTCATTCTCCTCATACTGTGGGGTCAATGTCTTCTTCCTACTTCTCAATAGTATGGCTTTGACCTACTGATTCCCCATTGGAGTGTCAGTATTTCCTAGGAACCCCTACTGAGAAGGCTTCTTTAACGTGGCCACATCTGCTGCAAGTTGAGATAATGACATCTCAAAAGTTCTCATCTTCCCATTGTGGTTCTGTAGGTCCCGCTGAACATTATTGAATAACATGTCATTCTGCTTCACAATCTTTTTTAAGATGTCATTAGTGCTCTCTTCTGCCACTGGACGCTACTGCTATACTAGCCTTTTCTAATTCTGCTGATCCAAATCTTGCAAGAAGTTGTTTGGATCCTTCCATGATAATTTGGGGTCATTCCTCCATGTGTAGTCATTATTGCGGTATCCTTGCTGATGCATGTATTTCACTTGCTCTTCCTCTTTAGAAAAATGATCACCCTTCTCAAGCAACTTCTTTGCAATAAGGTCCAACTTTTCATTCAAGGAAGAAATAGCCTTGGACTCCCCTATGCTTTTGATCTTCTCTGGATTGTCTCTCTCACTTCCCCATGCCTGATTTCTCGCCATGTTCTTTAAAATATCCTGACATGTTGATGGTGGGTTATTAAGGAAGAATCCTGAGCCTACACTATCTAGAGTAGTCCGTTCACTTTTTTACAACCCAAAATAAAACATCTTTACTTAGTTTTCCAAATCTATCCCATGATTCAGAACCTTCCTGAGCATTATCTGGAAACACTCCCACACCTCGGAATACGATTCATATGCATGTTGTTTGAAGTTATCGATATTCTTGATCAGCTCATTTGTCTTCTCTGGAGGAAAATATCTTTCAAAGAATGCCTCCACCATGTCGTCCCATGTCTCTATCGACTCTTTAGGCAGGTTGTGCAACCATTCCTTTGCTTTGTCAGCCAGTGACGATGGAAATAGCTTTAGATAGATAGCACTTTGAGGAAATATGTCGACTTTAACCATATCACTAATTTCAACAAAATTACTAATATGTGCCACTGGGTCTTCATGAGCGTTCCCATAGAATTCTTGTGACTTGACGAGTGCAATCAAACCTGGATCAATCTTGTACTGAGCCACATTCACATGCTGCTTCTTAATTGGCCCTATCTGTGCCGCTAAGGAAGATGCTTTTATCCTTTCCCAGATGGTATTTTTTGCTCCAGGGTTACCATCTCCCATTTCTTGTTGCCTGGGTGACAATGGTATGCCTTCTAATGAATTTATTTTAATTGAGGCTTCACCAGCCCCTGTAAATGCAGGTGTAGCTTCTCTATAGTCTGTGTTCCTCGTTGCTACCATACACTAGTACCTAAAGATTGAAAATAGTTAGCCAAGGTACCCTAAGAGACAATGTGATCAATGAATATGTATTATTGTTTTTATATATATTAAAGTGCGCAAAAATTAAAAAGAGGCCTAGAATGGCCGACTGCAACACTCGTAGTGCTGAGATTTCGTCGTCTCCCCGGCAACGGTGCCAAAAATTTGATACGTATTTTACGTACCTCTAAATGCAAGTGTACGCATCGTGTAATACATGCCTTGTGAGGTCCGAGTCAAACACAGGGAGATGTAGTCTCAGTGACTACTACTAACTATAGTACGATCAGCTAAGCTAATATAAAGTTTGAGAGAATCAATTTTTAAAGCAAAATAAGAGAAAATTAAAATTAAAAAAGGTTTATTTGAGTCACGAGAGATGGAATTCCTCAGGAACGATAGTTTCATCATGGATCCCGGTTGTATCTTCTTTTACTGACTTTTATATAATTTACCCTCTTCCCAGATAGAAAGCCCGTAGCGAGAATTTCCCGCTTTCACGGTACAATCCACTACCCAATTCTAAGCCATTTCCATGTCTATGGTAATTTATATCTTAGATCAAGTGCTTTACGTTCAATCTCTAGGTATCTTCCCATTATTCGTGCATTACTTTACCAAAGAATGTGTAAGATAGTGTTTATGCATGGGTTTCAGGCATTTAATTCTCCTTCCAGATTAATTATTCGCCTAAGATTTCCAATGAAGGTGATGAATCAACAAAAGAATATACATTCACATGCAGAAATATCCATGAATTAGGAGGGAAAATTGCATTAAATCATGTAAAAGTCGATACAGTGGTTCCCCGGCCTACTCCCGGGTCCTAAGGAATAAAGGGGTTTATCCTTGCATGGTTTTTAATTAAAAATACATGGAAGGAGAGAAGAAAAACGTGGGAAACATGAAGGAGATTCGTGTAACCCCTGGAAAGGCAATGTTCTGGATGATCCTCATTGAGAAACGCGCGTTCTACAACCTTCCAGCGTTAGAAACGCCCGTCAACAGTGCTTGAATCATCCGATTGTCATCCTTCGGCTCCGTGCTTCTCTCCCTCTCTTCTTTCATCATCCCGTGGTGCAACGTGATGTCCCCTTTAGGTCTGGCCATCCTCCCTTTTTGTCCTAGGTCACTTACGGTACCACATAACATGAACGGTTGGATTGGGCGGCTGATTTAGATTGCTGAAATCTGACAGAGTCGGTGGCACTAACTTGGTGGTCGGTGGAACTGACAGTATCAGGCCTTTGTCCATCTCTGGCTTAGTCAGTCCCATCGACTAGGATGTCGGTGGCACCGAGTTGAGGTGAGTTTTCTCCCTTTCTCACTGAAGCTAACTCGGTGGCACCGACCTGTGTGGTCGATGCTACCGACTTCTATGGGCGATCGCTTCCGTCACTAGAGCTTTGTCTCAGTGGTACTGACTTAGTGGTCGGTGCTACTGAATCCTTTAATTGATTTCTGCCTAGTCGCTGATGCCATGTCGGTGGCACCGACTTTGCACTATGCATAATATACCTAAAAATGCATAAAATTGAATATAAGTCCATGGAATGTATAAAATTAGATAAATATGTTGGAATAAGCATGATTTGATGCAAATAGAGTGTACGGGCCAAAAATAGTGATTTATGCAAATATAAACAAAGAAATGACAAATAAGTGTACAAAACACATATAAAATCGACCTGTAAAAGTGACTCAAAACATGTGCATCAATGGGTATGGACTATAATTGGATGAGACAACTATTAAGGAATAATCTCACAACACCAAACACCAAGAAGATGTAAATAATAGGTTTAGGAACAATATCACCATTGTAACGAACGCCATCAAACCGACAACCAAATCACTACTAAATATGCGGAATAATCATAAACAACGGATTAGCAAAAAAAATCACTAAAAATTTAAACCATTTTGCAAGGAGATCCTTTTCCAAGAAATTCTTACTGAAAGATCCAAAACTTATACATATCATGATTTATATTGTACAACAGTGTTTCATCTCATCTCAAGGACAACATATAATAGTTGCTCTATCAAAAAACATACTGGAGCAACATAAAACCTCGAGGCTTACAAGCCAAAACCTCAGATCGTTCATGAAACCATTACGAACCAACCCCAAGGACCCGAGAGTCGACACATAGGACTTCTATCTACAAGACACGATAGACAGTTGACTCAACCTGAGTTGTTACTGCTGCTCGAGCTATTGTTCCTTCTCCACAGCAAGGTCTCTACCGCCTCATATACGCCCACCTAAAAAATTGTGGATCCCACAGGGTGAGGCTATTGTCCCAGCGAGAGATATAACTCTCTACCAACAATATTATTAACAAAGAAAATAATATAAAATTGAACAATATTATAAAACATCTATTTATTTGAAAAGGAATATGAAGAACATGTATAACATCTACCTTATTAAGATGTATGAAAATATTAATTCATCAACCAATGCTTCAAACAAGAATTATATCAAATGCTACATAGAAAAGCATAATTATATTTATCAGGTACTTTCATACTCACTGGGACACATAGATCACTTAGAATCTCAATCTCTTATCATCATCATACTTGGGTATTCAAACCCTTAATTCATCACTGAATACTATCACCACTTAGTAGATGATCATTACCTCTAGGTCATCAGACCTAGATATTTGTTCACATGGTCCACATAGCTCATTGAATACGTATCACATAGCCACATAGCTCATTGAGTTTGTATCACATAGCCACATAGCTCTTACTTAGCCATGCTTATCATGTTATCAACAATTTCAAACATATGTCTTAACCATGAAATATTAAGGAACGCATCCTCCCCAATGAATTAGATTTATGCTCAATTGATTAGGGTTTCAAGATTTCATTAGCAATGATTATACCCTAACTCATACTCCACTCATCTTAGGAGTATTAGTGTATGCTAATTACATACTTATCTTTCAAGTCTTAGTTTGTCTCTCTCATCCTCGCTAGGATGAAAATTACTTAGATCACATCTTTAAGGTCTACAACCTTCCAAACATCAAAATGAGTTAAGCACATTGTGTCTCAATATTACATTAATCATGTTCACCACTTGGTCAATTCTAATAATTGAGGACATGCTTACCATATCAAGTAGCATAATAGATAATGTCATTATATTGTATTTGAAGATGCATATATCATCTTGTCAAGTATTAAATTTGTTCATGTGGTATAATCACATCCTCATATCGGGTATAGGGCATATCCCCTGACATCATATCGTGTAACTAACATATTAGTTTACCTATCCTAGATACCATATCGGGTTTCACCTCTAGATATCATATCGTTATCCCTCATGGATTTACCATATTGGGTAAGTGTAGTGGGCACCATATCTGTTAGGTATATTGGGCACCATATCGGTTTGCCTCATGAGTTCATCATATCGGGCATCCATATAAAGTGGTATCTCAATACCATATCATGTGTCCATTATTGATAAGAACCTTGAACTCAAAACATGACAAGGTGTACACCAAATTGTTCTTTATCCAGACATAAAGTAAAGAAAGTATATCGAGTTTTAAAGGATAAAAGCATATTGGGTTCACATGTTCTCATCTAGGGTTTACTTATACTAGGCAAAGGTAATGCCTTACCCTAGAATCATTTTCAAGGTAATACATAGGGGTCTTCCATATCTTTCATAGGGCTTGTCTTACAAGGTATGACCTACTTTCATATCGGGTAGACCCCATATTGGGTTCCATATCATATTGCAAGATCTTCAACCCATATCGGGTTGCAAGAATCCTCACTCCATATCAGGTTGTCCATGATGATGTCATCATAACCAACCTCAAGATCATTAATTAATTCAAATTTATGGATAACAGTCCTAATTATATATTGGAACTCATGTTTATATCAATTGATCAAAGGAAATCTGAATTTTGAAATAAATCAACAAATTGAACAACATTGAAGAAGGATAATAATATTGAAGGTTTTAAATTATATAACCCACCTCTCAAAGAGCTTCCAAGCTCCAAGCTTCAACTCCACACGTTCCAAGGTTGAAGATGAGCCTTATCCAAGCTCTTGCATGATATCTCTAACCACTTTGGGCGATATCACCTTCTATGACCTAGTTGGCTGATATCTCTTCTCCTTGGCCGATACCAAGCGTCACCACTCCACTCTCTTCACTATGGGTGACACAAGGAAAGGTGTTGCATGATACAAGAGGAAAGGCACTTTTTAGATCTAAAAATCTCACTAACAAGTGAAGGTCAAGGTATTTATACTTGAGGTTTATAGAAAAGAGTGTAATAGGTGTCATTTGCTTAAGTTGCTTTATGCCACCTAGCCATGCAAGGTCGACACATACTCTTGCATGCATGTCACTATTATCTTGCCATGCAAAAATAAAATTCCAAGGATAATGTAGGGAATAAGGGGTGGCTCTTTGTCTTCTAGAGCAAGTCTCCTTCCACTAACTTGTTATTATAATATTCATCTCCATCTTTTCCAAAACAAGTTGCAAATCAATGCTTTATCATTTCCTTGAGGTGCCTTGCTTGTCATGGGCCAAACCAAAGTTTTGTCAAACCAATAATAGGCTCTCCTTATGGCTCTATGGCCGATAGAGACTTCTACTCTCAAGTCTACACCACAAAATGGCTCATGCACATAGCTTGCAACTTATTCATATGCTTGGTTTCTTTATTATTAAGAGTACTAACACTTCAAGATGCTTCAAACATATTTTATCCTTCTTTCTCTTTCCTCTAGATAACACTAGATAAGAGTAACATCAACCGAGAGGTGATAATTTACACATTAACCTTACATTTGTATATATTGCAAACTGTATTACAATTGATGTTCCAAGCACTTTAGCATTATTTTCTCAAGTTCTCACTTAGGATTTTAGGCTTTGCCCAAGGCACCACTTAGCATCATATTCTCTTTCATGATAAAACACTTAGAATACTTTCAACATGTAACATTTGCAACATAACCCTTCCTCTTGGGTGAATTGCACTTTTCACTTAGATTTATCATATAATGCACACATAGTTTGCATATAAGTCCAAATTTGAATATAAACTTCAAAAGGGCCTTAATTACTTTTCAAAAGATAAGGACAAGTTTATAAACAACTTTCTTAAGAAAAACTTCTAGGGTTAGACCATAACCCAGGTCAGGGGTGTTACAATTATAAAATCCTAACAAGGATTTCATCCCCGAAATCCCAGATAAAGGAAGACAGTTGTTATTCATGCATCATATCATCAAGTGTCCTCATAACATCTTGATGTCATGGAGATACAACAGAACTTTGACCAGCACAAGATCCTTTCACATAGGGTTACCATTGAATCTGTCACACAAGACTTTCCTTCCTTGACTAGGGATACATTATGTCCTATATATGAGACTACAAGTCTTATCATACATCTTTAATACCACTCCAATCTATTTGACACAACACAAAACTTTCTTATGACTTGTATTAACTATCTTCCTAATTGTACATTCTGTTGTCATAAAGAAAGGTTACTTATTAAAGAAGAACTTATCTCAGAGGTATCTCTAGAAGTTAGGAATAATTTGCCTCAGTAATCTAGATAGGGATACTCTTAAGGAATTATTTTTAGCTTGATAAGCTTCCTCTCTGAATGATTCTACATTTGTTCCTTCAATTAATACATCCTTATCAATGTTTATGTTTATGCAGAGCATAAACCCCTAACATATGATCTTCATACTAGAGTTATCTTAAGGTTGGCCCTCCTAGATAACCAAACATTATTCATTTTATCGAGAGTCATATCCTCACTTTTCCATACCACCTGGCACATCTTGGATACCAAAATTCCTCATTTTGGCATCCTTCACATGTGTCAAAAACTAACCACATCCTAATCGTTTCCATCTCTCTATTATTAATACCAAAGTCAAACATACAAAAGGACCTTCCTTTAATCTTGGGACGTTATATATTACACATCTCTTTATCTTGGAACCAATATCCCAGACGAACTGATACTTTTCCAAGTATCCATCAATAGAACACTCCTAACTCATGCACACCAAGTGTCATAAGACTCACTTGATTGTCATGTCCCTGGAAGGAAAGAACATAAAGGAACATATTTCCTTTTATCACCTCATCATTACCCAGGGTTGTTTATCAAAGAGGAGACATGTGTTTAGTTGGGGAAGTCCACTTATCAATCCCTATTTAGTTGGGAAATTCCACTTAGCAATCCCTATTTAGTTGGGAAAGTCCACTTAGTAATCCCTATTTAGTTGGGAAAGTACACTTAGCAATCCCTATTTAATTGGGAAAGTCCACTTAGAAATCCCTATTTAGTTGGGAAAGTCCACTTAGCAATCCCTAATTAGTTGGGAAAGTCCACTTATCAATCCCTATTTAGTTGGGAAAGTCCACTTAGTAATCCCTAATTCATTGGGAAAGTCCACTTAGCAATCCCTAATTAGTTGGGAAAGTCCACTTAGCAATCCCTAATTAGTTGGTTTATGTTTTTTCTTTTGTCCTTTTACCCTATTGGGATGTAACTTTCATAAGTCCTACCGAGTCTACCAAGGTTGTTGTATCATTTCCTCCCTTCTTTTTAAACAAAAGAGCTTAATATGATCAACATGTCCATATTAATAACATGTCTTTTCCTCGTACTAAGGTCTTATCGATTTTATTACCGATGTAGAAGCTAAGTCAGAAGTTCTTACAGGTGGAAGGTTAGGATCTTCACCTTTACTTAGTGACTTTTGTCCTGGTGCACTAGGCATTTATTGCATTGGTAGCCCCAAAAACTCTGGCTTTTCTAAGCAATTAGACAAATGTCTCTAGAATTGTAGATGCTTCTCCTTAATCTTCCGCTTATTGCCCCTTCTTGGGCAATGCCAGCACAAATGTACTATATGTTTATACTTATGGTAGAGTCTATTTTCTTTCCATAGTTTAATCATTACCACATTTTCCATTATTCCAACATGACTATGTCATTCAGGAACCCTTTCATAACCCAATGTTTCTACATTAAGGACTGGTAACCTAGGTTGTAATGTTAGTATCCAGTCTATTATATGCATCACTGTTGTCCTAACCTGTCCAACAAGAGTATAAAAAGCAGGATTTTCCTATCCTGATTGGGTCAAGATGGGAATTCTCAGGCACTCACTCTTCTCTTGCCTGATCCCTTGCACCTTCTCTTGGTGCAACAACATTGCTTTCAGTAGTGTGTTCCTCATGTTCTCCAGTCATTTTTAACCCTTTCTTCCGCATAAGAAGAAGTCATTATAAGATATACTAGAGGATACTAGAACAGACTCAAATCCTTAGTCCTATGTCTATGTAAACTCAGAGAACCTTAAGCTCTGATGCCAAACTTGTAACGACCGCCATCAAACCGACAACCAAATCGCTACCAATTATGCAGAATAATCATAAACAACAGATTAGCAAAAAAATCAATAAAATTAAAACCATTTTGCAAGGAGATCCTTTTCCAAGAAATTCTTACTGAAAGATCCAAAACTTATGAACATCATGATTTATATTGTACAACAGTGTTTCATCACATCTTGAGGACAACATATAACAGTTGCTCTATCAAAACACATACCGGAGCAACATAAAACCTTGAGGCTTACAAGCCAAAATCTCATATCGTTCATGAAACCATTACGAACCAACCCCAAGGACTCGAGAGTCGACACATAGGACTTCTATCTATAAGACACGATAGACAGTACACTCAACCTGAGTTGTTACTGCTTCCCGAGCTATTGTTCCTTCTACGCAGCAAGGTCTCTACTGCCTCATATACGTCCACCTAAAAAATTATGGATCCCACGGGGTGATACTATTTTCCCAGCGAGAGATATAACTCTCTACCAATAATATTATTACCAAAGAAAATAATATAAAACTAAACAATATTATAAAACATTTATTTACTTGAAAAGGAATATGAAGAACATGTATAACAACTACCTTATTAAGATGTATGAAAATATTAATTCATCAACCAATGCTTCAAACTAGAATTATATCAAATGCTACATAGAAAAGCATAATTATATTTATCAGGTACTTTCATACTCACTGGGACACATAGATCACTTACAATCTCAATCTCTTGTCATCATCATACTTGGGTATTCAAACCCTTAATTGACCATTACCTCTAGGTCATCAGACCCAGATATTTGTTCACATAGTCTACATAGCTCATTGAATATGTATCACATAGCCACATAACTCATTGAATCTGCATCACATATCCACATATATCTTACTTAGCCATGCTTATCATGTTATCAACAACTTCAAACATATGTCTTAACCATGAAATATTAAGGAAAGCATCCTCCCTAATGTATTAGAGTTATGATCAACCGATTAGGGTTTCAAGATTTCATTAGAAATGATTATACCCTAACTCATACTCCACTCATCTCAAGAGTATTAGTGTATGTTAATTGCATACTTATCTCTCAAGTCTTAGTTTCTCTCTCTCATCCTCGCTAGGATGTAAATTAGTTAGTTCACATCTTTAATGTCTACAACGTTTTAAATATCAAAATGAGTTAAGCTCATTGTGTCTCAATATTAAATTAATCATATTCATCACTTAGTCAATTCTAATAATTGAGGACATGCCTACCATATCAAGTAGAATGATTGATAATGTCATTCTATTTTACTTGAAGATGCATATATCATCTTGTCAAGTATTCAATTTGATCATGTGGTATAACCATATCCTCATATCGGGTATAGGGCATATCCCCTAACATCATATTATGTAACTATCATATCAGTTTACATATCCTAGATACCATATTGGGTTTCACCTGTAGATATAATATCGTTCTCCCTTATGGGTTTACCATTTTGAGTAAGTGTATTGGGCACTATATCGGTTAGGTATATTGGGCACCATATTGATTTGCCTCATGAGTTCATCATATCAGGAATCCATATAAAGTGGTATCTCAATACCATATCATGTGGCCATTATTGATAAGAACCTTGAACTCAAAACATGACAATGTGGACACCAAATTGCTCTTTATGTCGACACAAAGTAAAGAAAGTATATCCAATTTCAAAGGATAAAAGCATATTGGGTTCCCATGTTCTCATCTAGGGTTTACTTATATCGGGAAAAGGTAATGCCTTACCCTAGTATCATTTTCAAGGTAATACATAGGGGTCTTCCATATCGTTCATAGGGCTTGTCTTATAAGGTATGACCTACTTTCATATCGGGTAGACCCCATATCGGATTGTAAGATCTTCAACCCATATCAGGTTGTAAGAATCCTCACCCGATATTGGGTTGTCCATGATGATGTCATCATCACCAACCTCAAGATCATTAATTAATTCAAATTTATGGATAACATTCCTAATTACATATCGAAACTCATGTTTATATCAATTGATCAAAGGAAATCTGAATTTTGAAATAAATCAACAAATTGAACAACATTGAAGAAGGATAATAATATTGAAGGTTTTAAGTTATATAACCCACCTCTCAACGAGATTACATGCTCCAAGCTTCAACTCCACACATTCCAAGGTTGAATATGAGTCTTCTCTAAGCTCCAAGCTCTTGCATGATATCTCTAATCACTTTGGGCGATATCATCTTCTATGACCTAGTTGGCCGATATCTCTTCTCCTTGGTTGATACCAAGATTCACCACTCCACTATCTTCACTATGGGAGACACAAGGAAAGGTGTTGCATAATACAAGAGGAAATGCACTTGTTAGATCCAAAAATCTCATTAACAAGTGAAGGTCAAGGTATTTATACTTGAGGTTTATAGAAAAGAGTGTAATAGGTGTCATTTGCTTAAGTTGCTTTATGCCACCTAGCAATGCAAGGTCAACACATACTCTTGCATGCATGCCACTGTTATCTTTCCATGCAAAAATAAAAGTCCAAGGATAATGTAGGGAAGAAGGGGTGACTCTTTGTCTTCTAGAGAGAGTCTCCTTCCACTAACTTATTATTATAATATTCATCTCCATCTTTTCCAGAACAAGTTGCAAATCGATGCTTTATGATTTCCTTGAGGTGCCTTTCCCGTCATGGGACAAAAAAAAGTTTCCTCAAACTGATAGGAGGCTCTCCTTATGGCTCTATGGCTGATAGGGACTTCTAATCTCAAGTCTACAACTCAAAATGGCTCATGCACATTGCTTTCAACTTATTCATTTGCTTGGTTTCTTTATTATTAAGAGTACTAACACTTCAATATGCTTCAAACATATTGTCTCCTTCTTTCTCTTTCCGCTAGATAACACTAGGTAAGAGTAACATCAACCTAGAGGTGATAAATTACACATTAACCTTACATTTGTATATATTGCAAACTGTATTACAATTGATGTTCCAAGCACTTTAGCATTATTTTCTCAAGTTCTCACTTAGTATTTTAGGCTTTGCACAAGCCACCACTTAGCATCATATTATCTTTCATGATAAAACACTTAGAATACTTTCAACATGTAACATTTGCAACATAACCCTTCCTCTTGGTCATAGAGAAAGATATAGTTAAATGGCTTAATATCAAGCTGTAAGTACCTTCTTGTGAATATATGCAAGAGCTTAAAAACAATGGTTCTACACTGAAACTCATAAAATGGCATATTTAGATTTTTTTCTAGTTGGTAAGGTTGTAGTCATGCATAATGGAAACAAAAAAATGTTTCAATTCTAGCTCGATTAGTGATTATTTAGAAGCCATTTAATGATATCCCATATACTCAATTAAAAATAGAATGTGTCATGTTCTCTAATGACCTCCTTAATATTCACAATGATGGAATGATTCAACATGTACAAGGACTCAAAACGCACAAGAATAGTAGCAAGACAATAACCATAAGAAAGGAACTTAAAATAAAAATAGACAACATTGTAAATGAAAATTTTGATTGACCAACCATCACTTCTAGATGATTAATATATTCTTGCCATGAGTAATACTTTTCTATTTTTTTATTGCAACCTACCAAATTAACGAGATATGATATCAGTTTCACTTTTCATGTAGAAAATGACCTTGTTACCTTAAATATTATACTGTAGAATTAGTTTGTACGTACAACTTCACCCATATGCCCATTTATTGCCTTCCTACACCACCAAAGGTACCATACCGAATTTCCTTAACAATATTCTACCTAAACAAGTATAAATAAGAAGATTTAGTCAGGCCCAATGATAATATATCATACATAGATATTATTTTTCCATTAAAGTGAATGAATTATATTAGTGAGACATCCATGTCATCATATTATAGCTTTACATTACAATAGATGGTGTTCGATAATCAGGATGCATGCATGGAGCATTAAGATGTAACATGTAAATGTATGAGAGAGTGAATACATGTGTGTATATAATCAAATTTATGTGATTAAGTAAGTGATTATGTAATGACAAAATTCTTGAATTATTTGTCGACATATTCATTGAATGATTTCCTGAGTTATTTGAATTTTCTAGATAATCCATAAATGCTTAAATATTTATCCTTAGAAATGCATTTCCTATTCTCAAAAAGGAATTGCGGGACCTTATTTAAAATTAATGGACAAGATGAATCTATTTAAAGACACTTAAGCTTACAATCTAATCACCTATTCCCCATCCTAGAACAATATATATGTATTAGCACTCACCAATGTATATTCGAACATATATTCTTATTCATTACAAACAAAGCATCATGAATACTTTGGTGTTGATTTTTATTCAGATCTACCCTACATTTGATTATAACTATTGAGAAGACAAGGCAACCCCCAAAATAGCGAAATTGGTTTAATGTACCATTTGTGTCTTCTTATGTCTACATATAATTGAAACATATAAAAGAATATTTTGGCTACGATTAAGGGCACTTACAAACTTGAGAGAGGAACTAAAATTTATCCAAGTCCTAAAAATGTTGCATTACTGCTTTGACACTTAGCTTATTCCAATTGCTCAAATGATTACCTGAGAACTTGAGTTGATTTCTTCAAAATTCATAGTAATTAGTATTCATCAAGGAGATAGGTTTAAAATACATAGATGATGGGTATTTTGGAGTGCCTAGTTACATTAAGATCTATATTTAACTTAATTTAGGATCATTTAAGGTTGATTATTTTAAATAAAATATTAGGCGGTTTAAATTTGATTTAAATTTTCATATTTTGAGTCATAATGTGTTATGTTTAAATTAACTAAAGTTTACATCAGACTAAATAAAATTAAATTTCTAATGTATGACATTTTAGGTCTAACTAAATTTGGATGAGTGAATTTAGATAATTTTGAGTTGTTTGAATTCTAGTCTAAGTTAATTTAAGTTATATTCAAATATGAAGGATGAAAATTGTTAGAAATAGCTAGAATGAATATTGGAACAAATATGTTACAAGATGAAAAGTCTGAAAATTTTTGTGGGAAGATCTAAATATTTACTTCTCATTCATTTCATGTCATAATTAAGTAGGAACTAGCCTAAGTGACACAAAGAATTAGAATGTTGAGTGAATTGCGTTAGTAGGCATGATTTTGATTTAGTTTAGATCTATTTAGGCTTGATTATATATAATAGGACTTCATTTATCTTAAGTTGTGTAGGATTTATTACACTTTGATTAAAATTAGATAATGTTTTAGGATACAAAGTTTGAGATGGAGTTATTTTTTGAAGAACAATTAAATTACATCAAGTATGATGTAGAAAACTTTAGGGTCATTATAAATTGCAAAGTAACTTGAATAAAACTAGTGACTAAACCATTGAGTCATTAAGGAATTGATCAACATGTTACGTCAACATGACATCATATATAGCCTTAAAAAAATATAAAAGTACATGAAAATAATGGGAATAATACATTTGAAACACAGATAAGAGTACAATTGCACACCATAATGTAACTATTCACTTAAGTGAAATCGAATACCAAATTATCATCATGAAACAAAGATATCACAATGAAAATAATGATTTTCATATATAGAGTGTTACATAATGTAAGTGTTAGAAATCTAATTGTAACCATATCAGATATCTAATCACTCTAAAGAAATAACACAAAAAACAAACACTTGAGTCAATGAGAAGTAACTATAAAATATTCTTCAAAACAATTCTTTAGTAGGTAAAAATTATAGTGTGGTGTGAGACGTGGGGGCGATATAGAGAGAAATTGAGAACCTATTGAAATAGTGTTGTTATTTAGAATATGTGAAAAGAACATGGGTTAGTAAATGAATAATGGGAGGAGTACAATTTTCTAGGGAATAGGAGGAGGAGGAGGAAAAGAAGAGGTGAATGGTGAGGAAGATGCATGGATGGAGTGGAAGATGAGAAAAAAAGAGAAGGAAGAGGCACAAAATAAAGGGAAAGAGTAGGATAAAAAAAAATTTGGGATGAGAGGAGGAAAATATGTAGAATAAGAAGAAGATGAGGAGGAGAAGAAGAGGAGGAGGAGAAGCAACAAAGATGAGGAGGAAGAACACATAAAAGAGGATCAACATACTTATATTAGTTGGAACCACCATGTTAAGATGACATCAAGTAGTTCATTGAAGATCAAAACCGTGGTAGTGTAGGTAGGAGGCACCAGTGATAATGGAGTTGTGGGTAGTATGAAACCACTTGTCGGTGAACAATCTTCCTCTACCATTCTAGGGTAACAAACAGTGGATCTTAAGGGAGGGTAGTGCCAAGAAGTGTAGTAGGTTTCTCCCTAGGCATGGAAGAATCCTAACAAGAGCCCTAGAGTCAAGCATATGGGAAAATGGTGGTCGGAAGAAGTGAGATTCAACTACCAATTGACCCCTCTTAGATTTTATTTTTGATAGAGTTTTGAATATGGCAATTTTTGTAAAAAAAATGTGAAAAATGTTTGTGAACTTGTACTTCATGTCATGTAGGGGGGAGTAGTCAACAAGTAAATAATAATTTATAATAGAAAAGCATAAAAATTCCATGCAAACTTCAAATTTACATGTCATGATAGGCAACTCTTTTTAAAATGTTATAGAATTCTTTTGAAACTTTCTATAAAGAGAAAGAAAATATTTCAATTTAGAACATAGATAAATCATACAAGATCATTATATATGACAGAGAAATGAATAAATGTTCTTTATTTTTTCTATCATGCAAAAACATATAAATTACATTGATATTTGAAGGTAGTGTATACCACATATTATTTTTAGCAAACACATATTATAAGGAACATGGCTTAGTAGGGGGAAAATAACTCATTTTTTGAGGTGGAAGACTGTGGCACTGAAAATGATATATTTATGTGCTAGGTTTGTGCTTACTTGACGTCATCACTGAAGTAACGTGTAGAATCTTCAAAATTCCATTAAATTTATTATGTGAGATACAAACCAAGCATGGAAAAAAAATTGATATATCTGATAATGACCAGAAAAAATCCAACAAGAGAATAGATTTGGCAAAGAAGACTGTCAATTCTATTTAGAAACTTCAAAAAAAAACATAAGAAATTGAGGCTCTATCACCATCATGTACCTTATGTAGAATCATGTAGCCCACTCTCATTTCCTCTCCTCTTTGGATACATTTATGACTTCCTTTTCTTGTCCCACAATGTTGGTGCTTTGTGGCACACCATATCAAATGGCTTTTAATATTATTTATAGAACCTTCATAGGACTAGATTAAGCTAATTAAAAAGATAATACCAAACAAAATAAAAAACTATGTGAGGACAAAACTAAAATATAAGAAAGACTAATGAGAAAATAAGGTCAAAACATATAAGGAATAATGAGAGTATTATGATAAACAATATCTTTGACTACAAGCAATAAAAGTTGGAGTGTTCCAGCACAGATAAGATAATATTTATTATCCTAAAATAGGATAATATGCATAATTCTAAAAATATGCACATTAAATATTATCCTCTGAAGTGTGTTTACTTCTTAAAGAAATTTGGCATGTTCTTCTTCTATGACAGAGCCTTAGAATTTACTTCCATTTCTAGAAGCATAATATAATTGCACACCTATCTAGACTGTGAAAGAAGGCTTGGATGACCAAAACCACCATGTGAGAGCTCTTCAAGTTTCTCAATATGATAAAATTCACCACCTCTACCTATGGTTGTATAAACACATCCTTCACACCTTTGGCCCTCCATGACATTGGTTTGTATCTTCTCTGAGTTGCATCTAGTTGATGGTACCATGTGGTATGTCTTGTGACATGTATTCCAACAAACCACATCTTTAAATTTTCTTATGTTAAAAGTCACATCTAAGTTTGCAACCTCACACCTAGCTACATGTGTGATTGAATACATATAGAATTATTTAGATTCATGACATTGACCACTAATGTCATTTCTTCTTCTATGCCATCAATGTCAGTAGATCTCCCATCAACTCCTCTTTTGGTTAGATAATTTCCACCCAATCCATATGATCCATTTAACCATGTCCCATAATGCTCACTTTCCTATTGTGAGTGACTCACACAACTTCACCTCATATTGATATTTGATAACACCCAGATTTAGGCATTTATGCTAAGTATTTATCTATAATTTTGTGCCATTATAGTCTTAATATGCCTAAAATAACTCTAGATTCTTATATTTTTGTAACTTATATTGTTTTAAAGTTTTATGTTTCACAACTAGCCAATTTTGGGACATACATGTACCGAACTCAAAAAGACATCAATACTCTTAATTTGGCTCCCAGAACCCGGTCGGGTTCAACCCTTAATTTTTGCATCACTTCATGTTAGCGACCGTTAAACCTACATCTCAGTGACTAATGAAACCTTTCATCATCAACGGTCATTGATCCTGCATTTTAGTGACCGTTGAGCCTCATCACCAACAACGATCGCCAAGGAAAATGCAGCGGTTTTCGAAGATCTAGACCTAGCAATTATTGAAGGCAAAGACCCAATCGTCACCAAGAAGAACCTTATGATCACAATAACTACATACTAAACCTGGTCGGGTTGGCCTAGACCCAATTAGGTTCACCATCAAATATCCAGTGACCGTTGAGACCCCAACAATCGCCTAAACATCAGTGAATGTTTAAATGCCAATAATCACTAAGGTACCAGCTACCACTAGACACCAGCTATCGGCAAATCAACATACACTAACGACCACCCTCCAAAAACCTAAACTTGATCTAGTTTACGTGGAACCAGTCAGATTCATCCCACTTATCGTATACAATCCGCCTATCCCTATAAATGCCCATCCCTTCTACCTAGGAAGGGTTATGTTCTGTTCTATTTAGATATTTAGTTTTGGCGACCATCAACTCCCATAGATCCAGGGGAGACCTTTAAGGTTTGAAAGGGATAAAGAGTACACCCAACATCCACCCCCATCATCTGACCTCAATCCACCATCATTTTCCACCATCATCCACCCACTTCCAACCATTCCCAATCACCTTTACATTCATACACACATCCAAGCGGTTGTTTGGGGTGGAATCAAGGGGAAATGTGGCCAAGGAGTCAAGAAAGTTCAAAGAGGACAACCCCAAGGATGATATTCATCCTTCCTAGAGGCTAAGGAGTGAGATCAATTTCGCTTCCATGTGCTAAATCTCTTCTTCTACCTCTTGCTTCTACTATTCTCCTTTGTTTATGTACAAATTATGTTCTTGTATCTTTGTTCGATGCCAACTAGGCTTGTCCATGACTGGTTGAGATATTTCTTGTCTATGTAGTCCATTTTGGATATGTTTATGCACTTTTACCTTAATCAATTAGTTTTATTCTAGATCTAGTACATTTTCTATTCTATCTTCTCTTTTTAGTTATGATTGATGGTTTTGTTGATTTCATTCTTATTTGAACCTTCATTTCAAATGAGACCGAGATATTAGCTGTAGAAATGGATAAGAGAAGGTTGTTTGGATCAAAATTTGAAAGGAGGATATCTAAGGGAGGATATATCTATAACACCCGAAGGAGAGATCCTACATGAAACTTGGATACGTTCGGGCTCAGTTGGAAATAGTTGGGTTCAACCAAACCCGATCGGGTCCACCTTTACCCTTCTGGGTCCACAGACTAGTGTTCTATGTAGATTCTCTAATGTTCCTAACATCTTTGAATATTCTGGACTTGATAGGGTATTTAGAATAATTAGGGGTGTTGATCAGTTATCCTTTAGAGATGTTTTGGATCTTTGATGGGGTTTTAGTCACGTAGTGTGAGAGCGAGTGGGATGACCTCCATAGGGATAGTTACCATGATATGTACTACATTTGGAGGATGGACATTTACTTGGGTGTTTGAGGGTTGTCTACACCTGAGAATGGGTGCATAGAATGCCTAACATGTGGTTACATAGCCAGGAACTACTTCTCCTGATTAGTAGGATTCAATGAACTCTATTTTCATTACTTTGCTTTATTTTCTTTCGTATCCTTTTTTTTGGACTCGTTATAGTTCTTTATATATATCAACTAGTAGTTTTTCTTAACTGACATAAAAGCTGGATTGCAAGCATCCTAAACGTCCCCACGTCCCTGTGTTTGACATTGTATTGAGTTGTGGGGTCCCTTGAAGGTTTTGGGTTATATATTTAAAAGTTCAAATCACTTTTGGGATCACTCCTCTACTTTTTGGACTTGCTCTCAGGGAAGATCAACTTTGTGTCATCGTTGTGATGTGGTTTTCTATGTTTAAACGGCCATAAATTTTGTTCTGTCAGCATAAGCTTGTACATATACGCATAATTTTTCTTTTATTTTGCACAAACTTGTTCCTATATTACTGAAATACTTTCCCTTTCTCTTATACCTTTTCAGCCATGGACCTTGCTTTTGCATGGCAAGTTATCTTTTCTTCCCGAGTTTTTCTATAGTCTTGACTACTGGCAAGTAATTGAAACTCATGCACTCCAACTAGTTGATCTATATTCACCCATATTGTCATCATACGTAGATGCCCTAACAATAGGGCTTGCCGATCAACCTTCAACCATCAAATTGCCATGGGATCAAGAGCTGATCAAAGTAGTGGAGCTAGGGAGAGAAAGTGCCAATGCACTTATGTCATTCTTGGCATCTCATCTCTAAGGTCAAGCTGATTCATTTCAGGGCCTATTCGAAATACAAGATTGTCAACTCCAAGTGGACACTAAGGTAGCAAACTGCTTAGAAGTGTGCTTTAAGTTGTTGAACAAGGAGCCATCTTAGCACAACAATTTGATAGAACATATTTCCATTAGCAATCTATGGCAGAATTGGCGAGCCTTGAAAGAATTTCCACCCAAGTTCAACAACTCCATGATAAGGATGCTGAAAATATAGGAGAGTTCAATAACTCATCAATTTAGTTACTGTGCAATAGCAAACGCCATCACACAATAATGAAAATTATAGTCATCAAAACCATTCCATCGAGCCTGATGTGGAACTTATCTCAGCATCCTGTTCAGGATACTAGCTGGATTGACCAAGATTTTTCTATGAAGACTCACCCTCCCATGGAAGCTATTCATTTTATCCATATGATTGAGATGAGGAACTAATGCAGGGTACATAAAATCTACAATGAATGGTTTGATGATGATTACTTATGTCCTCCACAGAGAAGCCAAGAAACCTCACAATGTGAGGATCAGTTTGAGCATCTTGAATCAAACTTTATTCCAAACCAAGGTGATACATATCACATTGAGACTTGTCACTTTGTTTCAACCTGCATTCCTGCTATGGTTTAGAATAATCTATTCGAGGAAGATGATGACATCATTTCTAATTAGGGAAGTGAATGTACCAATGGCGACAAACTAGGGCAGTAAGATCCGACGTCAGATACCATTTTGCTTCAAGGATGGATAGGGATCAAAGGAGCAGGATGTATAGTCCATCACAACATGGCTATTGAGCATGAAGATACCCCAAACCCCAATTAATGTGACAAGCTCAGGGTGTTAGAACCACAAACATGTTCACTTGGGATACATCTTTCTTAGGATATAATTGAATGACTAGGATTGACAATGAAGATTACTTGGAGCATCCAAACTCAAGTTTAGAGGTGGAGAGAGAAGAGAGGGGCCTCTAGAAAACTTTTAGCCTCTCGCCTCGATCTGATCATGTGTTGACATCCTCATACCTACCTATTTAGATTAATGCATTGATGCATACCTTGGGGATGATCTATTGAATAATTCATTCCATTGCAGTTTAAATCAATTCTACCATTGAGATGACTTCACCTAGTCACTAGATTTTATTCTTCTATTTTAGACTCTGAAGGGCACATATCTTTGCCTATTCAACCCTACATGGCAGAACCTATTAGCAAGAAACATGTGACACTGGTCCCAAAACATAGGATTGGGATCCCAGTTCCGGTATCGAGGGGCAGCCACCCCCTTTCTCATACTTATTTATTTTCTTTTTTTTTTAAAATAAATTCTACTTTTCACGTTCTTTATTAGATAGTATCTTTCCTCTAACTGCTTAAATATATCCTTGCATACGTACATCCTTTTAGGACTTCAATAAATTTTTTTCATGTAGATCGATGCATTCCTTCCCTACTATCTCAACTTTAGGTCTTGCCCAAGGATGAGCAAAATTTTACGCTTGGGGTGGTAGGGTTATTCACCCTTCTATCTCTTCATTTTTCACGCATGCATGTTTACTTCCTACATTTAGGCGTAAAACTTAAATATTTTGATAAATTTTAGCCTAGTTTTACTGCTTTGTGGGACTTTGGCTTGTAATTTGTAGCTTTGAAATTAAGGATATTTGATGCAAATCTTATAATTAAATGTTTATCCATGCACCTAAGTGTCAAATTTTCATTTTAACTACTTGATTTCTTGCTTGACTAGCTCATTGAGTCTTTCCTTATGATTGGGGATCAACCTAAAGTTATTCATAATTTGAAAATTTTATTCCCTTGATCTATGTTGTGAATGACAAACATAGGATTTTGGACTACTGGAAAGAGCTAAAGTTTGATCAAAGCTTGAAATTGCATTATTCACGAACTCACCTTCTCTATAAGGATCATAAAATAAAAAAATCTCAAAAATGTATCAATCTGGTAATGATGAGTTTTTTAGCTATAATTAAGTTGAAGTGCTTTCCTTTGATGGTCTGTGTGCTCTCTAATCTTAGATTGAGTCAAAAATATGAAAAATAAAAATTTTGCAAATAGAGGCTTGGTTGTCCAAAAATCCCAAAAGTATACAAAATAGTTCTCACCCAAGCCTATCAATTATAATGCAGACAATAACATCCTGAATGTGAATAAAAATTGAGTGTGGGTTTTCTCTTTCAAGAGAGTTGAGTGTGGTGCCCAATGGGTGTATGAGTGTGCTCATTAATGCAGCTATGTTGTACCCATTAGTGCCACAAAGAAAGCTCATTATAGAGTTACTAGAAACCCCTAGGAGACATATGAAATCATCATAGTAGTAGGGTCAGTTCTAGTACAATATGAGAAGTTTGTCTCACTACTTTGGCCCAACTGACTCAGACTATAATGATTGTTGCTCGTTACATGGATCAACCTAATGCATATCGAGATCGTCATAATCCATTATAGTCTCTTTCTTTTTGTTGCTTCTTAGGGCCCAAATAAGTGGGAGATGTGTTGAACCTGATTGGTCTACATGAATACGTGATAAAAGCTCATTACTATCCTCCATTGATTGACTGATTACTTCTATGATAAAGCTTTAATGCTAAAAAAATTTAATTCAAACCCTTATGAGTACTGACAGGTTGCAGTGAATTCACTTAATCTTGCATGGATGCTCTTTGATCTTTCTTTAACAGTTTTACTCAAATGGTGGGGGTTTGTTCTAAAATAACATAGATTGAAAAAAATCAAGATTTAAACTATTTTTTTACCTTATAATTTATCACCAAGCTTAATTTGGATGTTATCTTTTTATTCTTTGAGCACAATCTTGTTTGGAGATAAAAAAGGTTCAAGCTTGGGATGGTTGTTAACACCCAAATTTAGGCATTAATGCTACATATTTATCTATAGTTTTGTGCCACTATAGTCTTACTATACCCGAAATAACTGTAGATTCTTATCTTTTTTATTTATATATTTTTGAAGATTAAATTGGTCAACTAGACAATTTTGGGAAATGCAGGTAGCAAACTCTGAAAGACACCAATATTCTAATTTTTGATCCCTGAATGCAGTTGGGTTTACCTGAACCCGATTGTATTCAACCCCTAATTTTTGTAGCAATTAATGCCAACGACGGCTGAATATACATCTCAGCAATTGCTGATCCTTCATCTTAGTGATCAATGAGCCTCATTATCAACAATGATTGCCAAGGAAAACAAAATTGTCATTGAAGATCTAGACCTAGCAATCGATGAAGGAAACGACCCAACGGTCATTGGGAAGAACCTTATGATCACTGAAACCATAGAGTGAACTTGGTCGGGTTGGTCTTGACATGATTGAGTTCATCATTGAATATCACAAATAGAAATTCATGTGACCATTGAGACCACATGAATTTCCAAAACATCAGCAATCGCCAAAACACCAATGACCGTTGAGGCACCAACGACTGCTGAGACACCAACTATCACTGAAACTGCATACACCAGTGACCACCCTCTGAATACCTGAACCTAGTCAGATTCACCTAGACCCAGTTGGGTTCAGTAAACTTATGATATATAGTCTACCTATCCCTATAAATTCCCACCCCTGCTACCTAAGAATGGGTTCAGTTCCATCCTGTTGTGATATTCAATTTTGGTGACCAATAGTTTATAGAGCTCTAGGGGCAGGCTGTAAGGTCTAATAGGGATAAAGAGAATACCCTACATCTACACCTATTAGCTGACCTCAATCAATCGCCATTTTCTACCAAATATAACTATCGCTCAATTTTTTTTATCCTCTTCATTTTGGAAAATTGAATTATATAATATAAGCCATGAATTGATAATTTTCCCCAATGGTAGTATTGGTGGAATAATAATGTTGATTAGCTTTGTGGAATGGGTTCTTGTGGTACAAGTTAAATAAATAAAAGGAAGTTGTACATGAATTAATGATAACGACCTTTTGAAATATTTCCTAATTAAAATATAGAATAATATGCAAGTTGCCAAAAGAAAATAAGGGGAATGGTGTTTTGGACAATTAAAAAAGTAATAATCTAGCTAGTTTAGCAACACCATGTTTAAGTCATCAAACAAGAATATTTCCATATGACTTTTGATATACCCAAAAATAATAATGCATATAAGAGAATTCTATAATTTATGAGGAAAAGGATTTACCATGAGATAATGGTAATCATTTTAATAAGATATCAAAAAGAGTAAGTTTTGTATGGAAAAGTATTGGTATGTATGCCCAGAGAGCCAATCATATGATGATCGTAATGGCATAACATGTAAATGATTTGATTAATAATAATGGAAAGCTTCTAATTTATCTTTTATATTCAGTTATGAGATAATGGATGAACATAATAAATGCCTAGAGAATGATATTACTCGATGATGTACATATTCAAGTACATGACTTGGAAGAAATGAGATCATACAGATGTTAAGAGTATATATATACATATTCTCATTATGTCCCTAATCGGTTGTTATTGTGGAAGGCAGATAGACAACAATAACACATAAGATCAAAGTGTGAGTTGGTTGATGACAGAGTCTCATTAGTCGTGATATGGAAATATCAAACCAAACATACATATACATGTTAGAGAATAGTGTATTCAACATACCCACCATGAGACTGACACATGGAAGGCATCATCATAGAAGTCATAGTTTGCTCCCACAATGATGGTGGTGGTTGCGGTTCTTAAGCCTGAAATCACTACACTCAACACATGTCATTGGGTACACTTTGACATCATCAAATGTGGTCCTAAAACATGGGTTATTATAAAGGAGATGATTGGGTGACTTTGACTCATGGGACTGACTGTGAGTGATAGAGATGGGATTTGTCCCTCCTACAAGAGTATGATATCCAAGGCCTCTTGATTAGAGAGACTGAGAAAAGTATGTCCATACACATGTGAGTCAATATATGTTATTGGGCTTACATATATCTCATGCAGTCTGCTTTGGTTCAAGAAATAAGATTGAATAATAATGGGGATGATTGCTCCATGACTCTAGTTCAATTTGGATATCAGTGACAAAGGAACTATACAAACAATGTAACACCATACATAAATTGTAGGTTGAAGTTGCTCCCCAACTTTTCATTCACTTGAGTAACATAGATGTGCGACTAGGAACCACTCTTTTCTTGTGATGCCAAAAGCTGTTATGGACATTTGCTGCCAACATGATATGGTACCTATAAGGTTAGACACATAGGAACTCATCTAGAAGAGGAGTTGAATCTTAAATGACAATTTGATTGATTACTAAAATGTTTAGGTATTCCATTCATGCAACAAATCCATAGATTGGTTGACTACACTGCCAAATGACCATCTCACTGGGTGAGATGGTTGTTTGGGCATCCAGACGAGCGTCTCAAGTGTTGAGACAACTATTTGGGTTGTCAGGATAATTGGAAATCAAACTGGCTTAGTTCTTCCTTATGAACTGATCGGTTGGATCAACTCACTAGACGAGCATCTGGTTGAGAAAGACAAGCATATCGTATGGGTGAGACGGGTCAGTTGGGTGGAACGAAGGTTCTGGATGTTTCCCGAACTTGTTTAGATTGCACATTACTTGTGGTGTAAGGAATTAATATGTAATATTAATTGGAATTGAAATCCAGATTCATGTGTGATTGGGAAACTTCCAGACGGTCATCTCATAGTGTAAGACGATTGTCTCACACACCAGACGGTCGTTTGGGTGTGCAAGATGACTGTTTAGAGTGTCATAGGTTGTGAAACTTCCAAAATTGTTGTGAAAATTCAAGATCTTTCTATCCTTTCCACTCCTACACAAATTGGGAACCCTGACCCTGGCCTCTAATATAAATAAAGGGGTTTTGGGGGCTTCACAAAGCACAACATAGACAATTGATAATCAGTTTTTGGGAAATACGACATCAGATAGGTAGCAGAAATACATTTTTTACTGACGTTTCTCATTAACTAGTAGGTCATGTCAATAACTATACAATGGGAAAGTTGGTTTCACGAGGATATACATGGTCGTGGAGCAAGTCTAGAAACACTCCTCATCAATGTAGATGTGCACTTTATCTTCAATAGTGGTTGTGCAACTCTTGGTCACACTTCGAATCATCTAGACTCAGACAACTACTACAGCAGCTCCTCTGATCTCGCCATGGACTGCAAGTTGACATTACCCTCCTAGAAGCAGCCAAAGAACTGTTGCCTCTAGAGTAGTCCACATGGACCAACTAGAACTCATCCTGTATGAATGGACATGAAGGATTTGTCCCTCCCGTTGGTGTACTAGTCACCAACTTGCTCTCCCACAACAATGATCCTCAGTTGTTTCTCTCCCATGGCTATCCCTCCCTAGTCAGGTAGGACTTCCCTGGGCTCTCATGGTTACCACAACCAGAGAGGACACAAATTATCAGAGAAAATGATTCTTGATTATCTATGCATTAGTTGTGTTATGGGAAGCCCCTAGTACCCCTCTATATATAGGAGGGGTTAGGGTTAGGGTTCCCAATCCCTAGCCAATGTGGGACTAAAGTGAAAGTGGAACGGACAAGAAGATCTTGAATTGTTGTAACTTTTCTCGAAGTTTCACAGCATGTGTGTGACAAAACGGTCATTCACTAAGCGAAATGGTCATTTCACACCTTCCAATTGTCGGTAATTCAATTCCAATTAGTACTCAACATGACATACCCCAAAACAGAACTGAGATGGGCGTCTCGCACCAAGCAAGATGTTTGTTTGGTGCAACTAAGATGGGTGTCTCACACCAAGCTAGACAGTCATTTTGCATAATCGAGATGGGTGTCTCGCAGCCCAGGTCATGCAAAATTCCAACCAATGTACAAAACAATCAGCCTGACACTCCAAGTGACTGTCTCAACACTTGAACCAATCGTTCGGCAGTCTAGTCAGTTGATCTGTTGTGTGAATTGAAATACCTAAACACTTTAGTAATCAATTCAATCATCATTCAAGATCAAACTCCTCTTATAGATGAGTTCCTATGTGTGTGACCTAATAGGTCCCATATCAGGTTTGCAGGGAATGCCCATAACTAGGTTATGACATCACAAGCAAAGAGTGGTACCAAGTCACACATCATTGCAACCCAAGTGAATGGAAAGTTGGGGAGAAACTTCAACCTACAATATGTGTATGGTGTTATAGTGTTTGTATAGTTCCTTTTTCATTGATATCCAGATTGAACTAGAGGCATGGAATAGTCATCCTCATTGTTATTCATCTTATTCCTTGAACCAGAGTAGACTGCATGAGATATATGTAAGCTCAATATCACATATTGACTCACATGCATATGGACATACTTTTCTCAGTCTCGCTAATCAAGAGGCCTTGGATATCATACTCCTATCAGAGAGACAAATCCCATCTCTATCACTCACAGTCAATCCCCATGTGTCAAAGTTACCAAATCATCACTGTTATAACAACCCATATTTTAGGACTGTGTTTGATGATGTCAAAGTGTACCCAATGACATGTGATGAGTGTAGTAATTTCAGGTCTAAGGACCACAACCACCACCATCATTTGAGAGATGACTATGACTTCCATGATGATGTCTTCCATGTGTTGGTATCATAGTGGGTCTGTCTAATACATCGTTATCTAACATGTATCTATGTGCTTGGTTTGGTATTGCCATATCATGACCAATGAGACCTAGTCATCAACCAACTCACACTCTGATCTTATGTTTTATTGGTGTATCCTTCCATAATAACAACCGATCAGGGACATAATAAGAATATGTATATGTACTCTTGACATCCCTATGATCTCATTTCCCAAATCTAATACTTGAAGATATACGTCATTGAGTAATATTATTCTCTAGACATGTATTATGTTATTCATTATCTCATAACTGAATATACAAAATAAATTGGAAGATTTCCTTTACTATTATCAAATCAGGTATCTAATGCCATATCCCAATCATCATATGGTTGGCCCTCTGGGCATACATACCAACATCAGTTTCTATGACAGTTATTGTCCTCTCTGGTTGTGGTAACCAGGAAAGCCCAAGAAAGTCCTACCTAACTAGGGAGGGATAGCAAGGGAGGAAACAACTGAGGATCATTGTTGTGGGAGAGTAGGTTGGCAAATAGTACACCAACCAATAGGAGGGACAACTCCTTCTTGTCTATTCTAGCAGGATGACAGGAGTTCTAGTTGGTCTGTGTGGACTACACTAGCGGAAGGAGTCTTTTGTCTGTTGCTAGGAGGGAAACATCAACCTGCAGTCTGTGGTGGAAGCTAAGGAGCCGCTGTAGAAGTTGTCTGAGTCTACTATGCATGGAGAAGAAGTCAGACGAGTCCCAGTGCAACCAGGAGTTACAAAGACACCGTTGAAGATAGAGTACACATTTACATCAATGAGGATTTTTACTGGACTTGCTCTAGGACCAAGTATATCTTTGTGAAATCATACTTCCCATTGCATAGTTATTGACACAATTTGTTGGTTAATGGGAAATATGTTAGTAAAACTTTTGTTTTCAATGCCTATCTGATGTGGTATTTCCCTATAGTGGTATCAGAGTCGCATCAATTAATTATGTTTTGGAATAATCGATATGATTAGATTTTGGTTTTATTGTATTTATTTATTGCAAGTGATGTAAATATTTAAACGGGTTGATGTGCATGTCTGTCTTATCACCGTATAAAGAACCCATACGAATATATATATATATATATATATATATATATATATACATATATATACATATATATATATATACTCGTATATGCACGTGCGATGCACATGTCTAGTATAAATTTTCAATAACTTTGATTGAAATGATTTATTTATTTTAAAAAATTGTAAACTAAGCTCATGATATAAAATAATATTGAAAATATAAGTTGTCATTGACCAGTTTTAGTTTACTCTAATTTCTAATAAAAAATCCTAAAATTATTGTTAACTTTAGAAATATTAAATAATAAAATATAATGTTTATAAGAGTAAAACAAAAGCACTTAATAATGTAAATAGTACATTTTTAATTGAAATAGAGTCATATTTATGTCAAGAAGCATTCTTAATGAATTTTCTCAAGAATTAGTTTACAAATCTTTTATTCTATAGTAAAAGGATAATATTGAACATATACTTTCATGAATAACACTTCCTCTTCTCTTGGAAATTAAGTGGCATTCATCATACTTTCATTTTTTTTAAAGTGAGGTATTGGCTTTCAACATTATTGCGGTAGCTTTTTCTTTAATATCTTTTAGTGACCATATATATATATATATTCCTATGGTAATCATATATATGTAAAGTGGAAATACATTTTATACACTGAGTTTCAAAGTCGATCATTATTTTGTGAGAATTTGGAAATTTTTTGTTATAAATCTTTATTATTATACATTGATATGAGACATATAAAATCCATCATAAGATATACTATCCAAATTGATCGTCTTCATTTCATATACAATATATTTCATCGCCACACTAAGAAGTATCTTATTAAATGTCTCTAATTCATTCAATCAACTAAAAATTCTATCATATTAAATATTGAAAAGATATATGAAATTCTATAGTTATTTTTATTATTTTCAACTCATAACACAATATTTTTTCACAATTGTTTATAGATTTAATGAAGCGATTGATGCCGCCAATCTCTTTGAACTCAACATGGAAGGTGGGGTCATGACTTGGCATAACAAAATGGTACCAACGCATAGGATTTTGAGTCATATGGACAGGGGTTTGGTCAACACTGCTTGGCTGGATATTTTTTCGGAAGCTAATGTGTCCTTGGGTGGACATTCTAATAGCGACCATGCCTAGTTGATGGGGAAGCTGGTGGGCAACATAAAGAAGAATAGACCATTTAGATTTCTGAACTTCTGGGTGGAGTGGCTGGGGTTCTATGATGTTATAACTAAAGCTGGGAAGGAGGGGGTGGTTGGTAACCCCATTTATTGTGTTGCTGAGAAATTAAAAAGAACCAAGGCTGCTATTAAAGAGTGGTCAGGAGTTTTGGTTAACCTGCATAACCTGGTCAAAGAAGTGGAGGAGGAGTATAGGGTGGCATCTCATGAGCTGAGGTACCATCCCACTGATCCAAACAGAATGAAAGAAGAGGAGAAGAAGGAAGCGAGCTTGGCCTAACTAGAGAAGGTGGAAGAACTCTACCATTGGCAGCAGAGCAGATAATAATGGATCAAAGATGGTGACCGTAAAACAAGAATATATAACAATGCTACCAAAAAGAATCACATGAAGGATTGTATACATGGGCTCATTAAGGAGGATGGGTCGTCAGCCAGAGGACCTAGTGATGTGGCTACTGAAGCCGTTAACTATCTCAAAAACCTATATAATAAGAATCACCAGACAAGAGGATGCAGCCTCCCTAATACCAGAGTTACTGCTAAGATGAACAGGAACCTTTGTGGCCCTATTGGGAAACAGGAGATCAAAGATGTGATGTTCAACATTGGCCCGTCTAAATCCCCCAGGCCTGACGGTTTTAATGGCAGATTCTTTCAGGCGACATGGGACATTATCAAGCAGGATGTTTGTTGTGCGGTCTGGGGGTTCATGGTGGGAGGCAACATGGTTAAGAAAGTAAACCATGCCTTTATTAGATTGATCCCCAAAGTTATTTGTCATGCGTCCATGGATGACTACCACCCCATAGCTTGTTGTTCTACCTTCTACAAGATAATTTCCAAGGTTCTTGGGGCCAGGCTCAAAAGGATACTTCCTAGTATCATATCCCCGAACCAACTCACCTTTGTGCAAGGAAGGTCCATAGATGATGGTGTGCTGCTAGCTTTGGAGTTCCTGGGTACTTTCAACTATGCTTCCTTGACCAATAAGGCCTGCTTCCAAATAGACATAAGTAAAGACGATGACAATGTTGTGTGCTCAACTTTATGGAAAATCATGAATGCCATGGGTTTCTCTGACAGGTGGATTAGTTTAATAAAATAATGTGTGGAATCTACATGCTTCTCTATTCTAGTGAATGGTGTGCCCCATGGTCTCTTCAACGCCTCTAACGACCTAAGTCAGGGTGATCCGTTATCACCTCTGTTGTTCACCATCATTATGGAAGGGCTATCTCACATTATCAATAAGGATGTCGATGAGGGGAATCTCAAGACTTTCAAGGTTAGGTACACACCTACCATATCACACCTGATCTTCGCGGGTGATGTAATGATATTCTCAGTAGGCCATTGCAAGTATATGCATAGAGTCAGAACTATTCTAGAGGCTTTTGGCAAGCTTATCGGGATGTTCATCAGTGACATTAAATCCATGATCTTCCTCTCCTGCTCTTGTGATAGCCGAAGGGGGAGACTCAGATTATCTGTAGGTTTAACACAGGGGCGTTGGCCCACAAAATACCTAGGGATCCCCATCTCGGGAGGAAGGGGAAGAGGCAGAGACTATGGTCATCTAATTGACGAGCTTCACACAACGATCAGCAGGCTTTCCATTTCCTTGTCTGGATGTATTGTGATGTGCAAATATGTCTTGATGGCTAAATTCTGCTTCTGGTGTAACCAAGTCCAGCTACCTCTCTTAATCATAGACAAGGTGAAGTGCCTCATCAACGAGTTCTTGTGGGGTGGCAAATCTCATGGGGTTGCCTGGAACACCATCGCTAGGGAGCTAAAGCAGGGTGGCCTGGGCTTGAAGGACACTGGAAGCATGGCTGAATGTGCTACGCTCAAAAGGATTGACAGATTTTTTATGATGAGTGAGTCCATCTGGGATATATGGATGAAACAGAGGTACTATAACCTGGAGAGTAAGGCGGCTGACCACGATGGCTCCCTGATCTAGTGCGGTATGAAATAGGGGTGGTTGACAATGAGGATTGACTACTACTGTGATGATATTGGTCGGTACTCAAGGAGCGAAGGTAAACCTTGGTTGCATCAACCCTTTGGCTTGGATGTGCCGTGGGCTAGCCTGCTGTGGAATAAGCTTCATACACCTAGGTGGAGTTGTTGCCTATACAGAGCTCTACTGGGGCGTCTCCCTATGGTGGACAGACTTATCAAATGAGGCTGGTGGTGAATCCCATGTGCCCCCTTTGTAAAGTGGAGGAGGAATCCCATGATCACCTTTTCTTCTCTTGTTCTTAGTCAAGGTATATCTGGACACGTTGGTCTCTAAAGTGTGGGTGGGGCAGCCTGCCGCCGGTAAAGCTGTCTGATGGGGTAGCTTGGCTCATGGCCAAGACTACCAAAAGAAAGAATATGCGGGGTTTTGGGGGTATGGACTTGGCCGCCTTAACGTACAGTATCTGGCAGGAACGAAACAGACACACCCATGGAGGTGGTGAAGTTGATAAATTTAAATGCTTTGACTCTCTTGTTGAGATCTTGCGCATGTCTTGTAAGGCTAAACCTAAGATTTATAAGGGTTTAGACCAGGTCCTTAGTTTACAATGGGTTTTTTTGTAGTTAACACAACCCTTGTTTAGCATTGGGGTGTTTGTAGTTAAACATCCCTCTGTATAGTATAGGCTGACCTATACTTTTCTCTCATTAGTAAAATAGTTTACCCGATAAAAAAAAATTGTTTACAAATATTTCCATAACACATTTTGCATGTTGAACTTATACAATATCTAAAATCAAGTGTTAAATCATGTTAAAAAAACTAATATTAGAATACTGGAATATTCAAATTAGATGGATTTCATGTAAAATTATAACAATGTCTATATTCATAGATATGTGTTCAATGATAGACAAGTAGAAGTACAATATAGAAAGTTATTCAGATAAAGTACAATCTATATTTTAAGAATGACATGATATATAAGGTTTAAAACAAAATTTGAAAGATAAATAATTTTTTTTGTATTGTCAAAATTTTGATAAAAAAGTACTTCTAATATTTTCTTATAAACACATATTAAGCATCTTTCCACCAACAATTCACATGGTTCTATTAATTGAAATGTTTAAGATGACATGTTCAAAAATAAATATCAATCCTTATTTATTTTCCTATATAAGGAAACCTACATAAATGGTATTCACATTACTAATAAAATATTTCTAATTGAATAGTATCACAAAACATAATTATTTCCATTTTGATTTACATAATACAAATCATGCCTAGTAAATGTCAATATGCAAACTCTATAGTTTTGATTTTAGATTATCGAAGGAATCTTATGTTTTGTGTCAGTTCCTAACTCTTAAGATGAATATCTAAATTTTATACATTTAAAAAACTACCAAACAAACACCTAACAATCTAACCCTCAACTAAAGAATTTTATGACTTCTTAAAAAGAAAATATAAATTTCAATATATTATTTGAAATGTTGAATGTCGTCTACTTATTTCTAGATGTCTTCATCGATATAGATGTTTTTTGTAGAATTTTTTGATTGAAGTGGACATACACTTAATTTTATATATGATTGCAATCACTTCTTATTTATAAGTTAAATCTCAATTACTTGTTACTTATAGTTCTAATTCTAAATCGGAGGTTAAGAAACCCTTTAAATTTTATACTTGTTTGAGTAAGGATTTTAATATAAAAGATATGATTTTGTCCTGACATCCCCTTTTTAGTCCTCTTCATGACTAATTTTTTAAGAACCAGATATTAGTTTGTGGAGATATCATTGGGTAGTTTACAAAATAATGTGAAATCTTTATATTACAGATTTATATATGAATGCACAAATATATTAAGGGGAAAATGTGCAGATTTCCTTGATTAACCACCTCGACTAAGACGTCAAACTTTGAGTTAGTTGTAAAAATCACCATAACCTAAATTTGATATCAGCATTTTATATTTCTACATATGTCCTACATGCACAATTAGACACCTCAAAATTACTATATATCCCACATTGAATAACAATGCAATATCTTTTTTTAATTTCCAATGACTTAGTGTGTTTATGTTGTTTATTGTTAAATATAGTGAAAGATAAATACATCCAATAATGTTTTGAAAAATGTATAAGTGTTTCCAAAAGTATATATAACCCCATGTGCATAAGGAATGAATCTATATAAACAAAATACATATTTAGATTTTAGGTGCATTCAGAAGTTACTTGAAAAATTGGATCATTGATAGCCAATAATTTATAATAAAAATAGAAGTGCATTATAGTGTGATATTTCAGTAAACCATTCAAATACAAAGATAAAATAACTCTAGTGTTTTTGTGCAGTTATTAAAAGAAGATAACACAATACAAATAACATATATAACTTGAACTACATTTGTTTCATGTTAAATATTTAGACATGAAAATGAAAATAAAAATGTCTTAATCTTTGTTTTCTAGATACCATTCAGTAGATATGTTCATGGGTCTAGAATTCATAATCAGGTGAAATTAAAATATATGGAATATATTTAATCTGTTGGGAAAAAGAAATCTGGCATAGAATATAGTACGCAATTAGTTATTAGATCATTAAAAACCAAATTAAACTAAATCATTATGCTTACATCCAATTTTTTTTATCATTAACAAATATAATACAAATAAAAGGAAGCATTTAGATAATACATATTTCTATATCAAATATAATATTGTTGGATTCTTATATGAGTTTTTTTTGTAAGATTATAAGGAAGTATATTACAATATTTGTTTAAGAAAACCAATATTGATACGCTTGATCATACAAAAAAATGTGTATGTGGGTAAAAATGTATCTCCAGCTTTGGAATTTTTTTGGATTATGAAATAAAAATGTTTGGATAACCAGCTTACACTCCATTTTTATGAAACTTATCCATTTTATCTATAAATTGTTCGAGACACCATCATTAAATAGTTTGTTCATATTAGCATGACAATAACGAATATAATTATTGAACTTCCAAATAAAATCTATTTGCTATTTGTAGTATACAGTTATATCTTTTTTTCTCGCCTCCAAATATTAAATATTTGACAAAATAAAAGTTTCCTTAATGTGATTAGGTACCTTTATATCACTCTTCATAAACTTGTTGTTGATTACTGAATGTCATATATGGTTGCACAAAAAATACAATTCAATGTTAGTAAGCCACATCTATGACTCTCTTCACTTAATCCATAAAATATATTTTTATATATAACACACACATAGAAATTAATTTGATGAATTAGATTTGATGGAATGGCAATTATAATATTTGAATGAAGTCTGGTTTGCATGTGTCTACCTCTTAGAAAAATATACAAGAAATAACTACATTCATTTAACATATTACAACAATTTTGGATTTCCTATATTCATGATCCACCCCGGCATAAGTGTAATTGTGATCCAACTAATGCAATTATGAAATCACATTATATTTATGGTTTCTATAAATCAAGGTTTTAGTTAATCAAGTTAGGAAATTTTAATTCATATGAAATAACATGAATTGCTATTGAAATAATTTTGTATTTTTGAGTCAAACATTTTTTCCCTCCAATTGCTTTATCAATATTTGTACAAGTTCTAATACCATTATAGGGACTTATGGTAAGCATATATTTTCCAAGTGATATTTGAAACTTTACAAGTTATACAAAATCTTACATGAGATACTTCAAGCATGAGTTGAGATTTAGTATATAGAAATATTATTTTATTAAATAAGTGAATCTACTATTCATTTGGTGTGGTAGAAGTTGCATTCTAATTTATATACTCTATGCTTAACAAAATTATGCCTGTGTTAGAATATTACATCATTCAAAAGTAGTTTTTGACAAAGTGACAAAAGTAATAAATCTGGAAATATCGAAGGTCTATGTCAAGTAAAATGATTATAATGATAGAATATATCTTTGTGGAAGTTGCTAGATAATTTTTTTTTGACATGTAATATGAGAAGAGAATCCTTATCCTTTCATCATCATTTGGTAACTCATTGCATGCTCTACTTATTGACAAATATGGCACTCTATATCAAAGTCTTAGATGATTGGGTTCATGTTGTTCTCCTTAGTGAAGGAAAGTGACCTGTGAAAATACTTGTGCTTCAATCATACCACAAGGAGAACACATAAAAAGCCAACAGTGATGGATGTTGCAGCTATGATTAAAGGACCAACAAGGAAATGAAACGTCACACCGATATAGATCTAGAAAATGTGAATATGTTACTTCTAGTAGGTGATTTAGATAAGGTTTGTGATGATCATGACATATAAATATGCTACCTGAAAGGCACCATTAATGCCACCATAGAGATACACATGCCTTCACCTACTTCATCAAGAAATCTCGTTGTTGATGCTATCGTAAAACCATTACTCTGCTTTTTTATGGTAGTGACATGATGTCAATGTTGATTTCATGTTATTCCAAGAAGTCATCACTTCCACTATTAGTGCTTTCTCTAAAAACTTATGTAGCATTTTTTCTATTTTACTACTAATATAGCATTTTTTGCATTTTCATTCTCAAAATGACATTTTTTTGGGAAATCCATCCCCAAGGAAGATGCATTGCTAATATTGTTTTTTCACTTTTAGCTTTATTTTTAATTATGATACCATGCACTTTTTTAATTATATACAAAAAATTACTAAAAATAATATACATTATTTTATACGCATTAAATTACATATTTAAATCAATTCCTAAAATAATAAAAGAATATTATAATTCATCAATATATAATACTTATAAATGTAAATATTAATGGTGTAAAATTAATAAATGTAATGATTAAATCATATAATAAAGTATAATTAGAGAAATACATACAACTTATAAAACTTAAAAATAAAAATAATGAATTTAATATAATAAAATATAACACAAGTCGATATACATATAAAGTATATAAACAAATATTTACTAATGACAACAAATATAATATCAAAAACTATACATACACTTCGATAATATAAAATAAATAATATACAAGAGTAGTAACAATATATAATTAAAATGAAATATATGATATTTATGATTTTAAATAGAATATATAATAAAATCACAATATATTTAATTATTGTTAGAGAATTTTTATACATGAATCTGAATAGAGAGTTAAAAATGTTAGTATAATTTATTTATAAGTTGTGATGGTAAATTAAGCTTTTTATCAATTTATTATAAATATATTTATATTTTTGTGTATTTACATGTGTTATATTTTGTCATATGAAAATTTTATTTTTATTTCTAATTTTCATAAATTGTGAATATTTTTAACATTATACTAATTTATATATTTTTAGTGTTTTATATTTTAATTTTAGACTATGTTATTTGCATTTATAAATATTATGCATTCATTGAATATAATTTTCTATTTAGTTTATTATTTTTAAGCATTATTTTAAATATGTAATTTAATGTATTAAGCTATATGATGGTCATTAAGTAATTTAATGTATCATTAAAAAATTACATGGTTCCATAATAAAAAAAGATGAAGAAAAAAAAAGCAATACGTACCTAGTGGGACACATTGCTCTTCTAGGGACAATGCGTCCCAATTGAGGACACATTATTTTTTTTAAGTAGCCATCGTCTCCTACGGGTATGCATTGCCTCCACCAAGAATAATGCATCATCCTAAGGAGACATTGCCTCGATACCATTTTGGGAAGTAAAATACAAATAGATGATATATTGGTAATGAAAACACATAACTTTTTTATTTAGATTTTGAAGCCCTAAAAATATCTATAGTGCAGAAACAATGTAGTTACCATACACCTCGTGTACCAGAAAGACTAAGCACATATCCTCATATTCCCTTCTTTTTTTCATTTCATTATCGTTATGCGTCTGAAGAAATGCCCCTTCCTTCTAGTCACGGGACTATGGCTCCACGTGAGTGCTAACATTCAGTCCAACTCTCCTCAAATTTCAACTTGTCTTTGATGTGGTGGATCTGCAAGTCGTTCTTGGTGGTAAACCCTCCCAAAAGTAGCCACAACTTGCTCTTTCTATTTGGGAGCCAGAGAAAAAGAATGTAGAGTAGAAAAGGAGCAAACCCCATGGCTAATAAGAGGCTCCCTTAGTGAATTTCACAAGAACATGTGATGATTCAATAGAGTTACAAAGAGATACAGGATTTTCTGGTGAAGTTGTTTCTTGAGGGATTTGAGGGAGGGGCAACAATGATCGGTGTTGAGGTGAAAAAAGTTTTTCCACGATCACGCATATGATGATTATAGAATATAAAATTTGAGTTATTATTGAAGCATAATGTTCACACATTTCTAAGAATTTGCTAGTCCCACGTGAACAAAGAGTAACTTACGCCCATTTCCATATTTTTTTGGTCGGTAAAAAACTCTGTTGCTATATCATTTGCCAAAAACTTTAGGTACATAAAAGATGCGCCCCCTCAAACCTGTGCTAACAACACTTACAAGCTGTTACCGAGCTTCACGCAGGAAACAAAACTAAGAGAAGCAGGAAGCATAAAAAAATCAAATACAGACGCCCAAGACCGGGTACAAGAGCCATCCCACTTTGCAACCACCTCATGCATTAACCTCAACCACAAAGAATGAGAGTTGTCAGGTAGGATAACAAGAGCACACCAACCTCAAGAGTCCCACAAGGAATGGTATACATACTGCCTCCTAAGAAACCACTAGCCAAGGCTCAACCAAGGTTAGAAACCAAAAGGAAACTTGAATATATTAGACCCAAGAAGCCAGACCTCAGACAGAGAAAGAATTCATCAACTCCCAGCTATTGTAGCAAGCAATGTCTGCTAACTAGCAACAAGACCCCTATTCCAGTCAATCAGAATCGCCATCACGCCTACTTCATTCCATCCCCTTCACCACTAGCATTAAGATCACCTTCAAGATGTGGAAAGGAAACAAAACAAAGAAAACATTTTAACCATCCCAAGAAAAAAGAACAGCATGATCGCATATTAGATAGAAGGCACACAGCTAGAGGACTAGATTAGTCCTCGCTCTTTTTCCTTCCTGATTTCTTCTTTTTCCTTGATCTAGGGTGACCAAGGATATCCGATTCAGAACCCCAGTGATCAGACTCAACATCTGAGTTTGAGCCTCCCTGAGAAATTTCATCAAACAGATTGAGCTTCCTCTATTTATAATCAACCAAAAACCCACAGCTCTACCTTATCTTGTTGACCTTCCAGGAATTTGAGGCCTCCCCTGCACTACTCATGTAGAGCTCCAACTCCCAATCCAGGTTAAGACTTCCTGCATTAAGGGTTGGAGAGGAACCAAACATATCAGGTTCCTTATAGGAGGGAGGGAGGGTTGATTGATGATTCTCCAATGCAGCATCAAGGACAGTGTTCGACACCCACAGTGCAATCTCAGCCACAGCCACGTCGTCCTTCTCCTTGTCAGCATCTACTGCATTTTGTTCAACATTAGGCACTTGAGTGTCTTTGGCAAAACGTCGAGCACCTTGCTTCCCGAAATGAAATTGAACTTCCTTGGTAGGAAGCGCACGTCTACTAACCAGGGGACATGAACCCTATTTGTGACCAAAACATTTGCAACCAGAGCAGAAGAGGGGCTTCGACAGAGCGTTGACCTTCAGCTGCTTGATAGCTCCATCAACCTCCACCAAGGTAGATTTGGGAATCCTATCAGAGCACGAGATCTCCACACAAAGGGTGGCGGAATCCAAACAACCTACTGTGAGTGAAGACTCCACAAAATCCAATGACCTTCCAATGGTGCTGGCAACACTAGCAATCCCATCGGCAGTCCATGAAACACCAGGGTTCTCCACCTCCAGCCAGATTGGGACACGAGAAAAGGAAAGAGGCTGCAGAGCAGAACCTGGCTCTCATTCTTAAGAAATGACGAGGGCTCCATCCATCGTCCAAGGCACCTCATCCAGAATACGATCCCTCTCTGTAGCCGATGGTGGCTTTATGATAAAGCCTTCATTCTCTTAGGCAGTGATATCGAAGGTCCCGCTGGGTTTCCACTGTCTTCTGATCCAGCCGCTAAGCTGACCTTTAAACAGTTTCCTGCTGGCAAATCGAACCGACATGTAGAGGTTCCAGTTCGGGGACGCTCCTTCCTGGCTAGAAATAGATCCGCACTTGGATCCATCCCTAGAAATTGGCTCAACGAAGTCGACGAATGAGATGTCCGCTACTGGCCTACCTTGACGACTAGCACAGAGCCAGTCCACGATGGAGGATGTCGCTTCTATTCCAGTATCGCCCTTCGAGAGACCTGCTTGCGGGGATTTGGGTTTAGTTGAAGGAGAGGTATCTAGGGTCGTCGGGATCTCTGGGATTTGAGGAGTACGGGGGGTCCCTTGCGTGCTTCCTTCTCCTTCGGCCACCCTTGAGCCTCCAGGAGGAGTCGTCGTCGACTCATCAGCTGCCTTCCCGCCGTTACGCCCTCCTCTTCCTCTAGGGATTCCTCTTCCTCTAATATTTCCATATTAGTACTATGTGTCACCTTTATTTAATTTAAACCAACAATCCTAATTTCACCTTACATGTATTACAATTTAAACAAATGTATAGTGTACTATTTGTTTACGCAAAAGTAGCAAACCGGAAGTCCTCACACATACAGAAAAGAAAAAGTTTTTGTTGGGAGGCACATGTTGAGCACATGAGCATGGAAATGACTGCAACTACCCTTGGTGCTTAGTATGATGGTAATAATAATATTAGTAGATATAGATACAGTTTGGTAGTCAATGTTAACATAATACTTTTTCTTAAAACCTGAAAGTAGCATCCCTTTCACTTAAATGTTTGACAAATAATATTTACCTCATACTTACACATATATAACTCAATGCATCCAAAGCAACATGCATATGGTTGAAGTTGTATCATGCTTCTCTCAATTGTATGACTATTTTAATTGTGAAGGTTTAGGTGAAGACCGCATAACAACAAAACCGGTAGTATAGGGGGCCTCCTATACTTATTGTATAGGACAACCAATGAGAACACCAAAAATCCAACCCATAAAAAAATTAATTGAGAGAGAAATTAGTTCTTTAATACGAAAAAGAATTTTTTAATGCTATAACAAATTCTGATTGGTCTCCTACTATTTTTCTATAGGAGGCCTCCTATAGGATAGGTGTCAAATGGCACTAAACAAACAATGTATGGTTGAATCCACAAAAAACACAAGTTACAAGTTCTTTATTAGTCTCTTGCGATGTTCCATTTGGGAGGTGAGGTGGTGGTTTGTCGTTGTTAAATGATTAGTTGCTAAGTTGCAGCCATATGTGACGGTAGAACTATGGTAGAAGACACAACGCTTGCATACCGGCATATGTTCTTGCCAAGAAAGGAAGTTAGTCCAGCAATAAGTAAAATAATGGCTAATGATTTATATGCTTGTTTGAAGTTTTGTGTACTCACCTACACATATACAGAGCCATACACACTCGTCTGTGTTGTGTTATATGAACAACAAAACTTCATCACTTTTCCCATTTTGTATGAGTGCCTAAAGCACCACATAAGTCAGCCTATCGAGCGGCGTTGCTGACTTGTGACAGAACATGTATATGCATGAGAGAAACAAAGAACAAAATATATTGCTGTTTTAGTTTGTATGCACGTATGATAATAACCTTATGTTGACAAAGTTGCATCTCCTCTTTCTTTCTGGATTGTTGATCAGCATAGACGAGCAAAGACCATCTGAAATAAGTTTTTGAGGCTTCTACCTATGTCAAATCTGAAAGATGCAGCCGATGGGCTGTGGTAGGAAAGAAGATGTTGATCCGTATTGAAGGCCTCCGGCTGGAGGATCCGTTATCTTCTGTAGAGTAAATTATACTTAGGTGTTATGTTTTAGGATCATAGAATCTTAATTGCTACGGTGTTGACGTAAATCACATAACCTGCATTGCTTATCAGAAGATAACGCTTCCAGCATTGACGACCAAAGACCGTCTGAAAGAAGTTGTTGAGTCTTCTGTGCGTAAAATCTAAAATATGCATCTGACGGGAGGACGAGGCTTCCGGCTGTAAAAGCAATTCTGTAGAATGTGCTAGACCTAGGTATTTGGATTTATATTTACACATGGTCAAATTTATACAGTGACAGATAATGTAAGGACTTTGCATGACTAACAAACGTGTTAATCACGTGCCCAAACTCAGGACGGAGACGAGTCCTGATATATATATATATATATATATATATATATATATATATATATATATATATATATATATATATATATATATATATATATATATATATATATATATATATATATATATATATATATATATATATATATATATATATATATATATATATGCAATTTACATATGTCTCCATAGAATCGGTTTTTATGGTGGAAGTGAAGCATGGTTATGACCAAAATTCAGATCTGTGTGTGCATGGTTGTGGTTATTTATTCCTATTATTAATCGGTCTATGTACTGAGCCTCTCTCTCCTTTACAAATATAAATTAATTATCTTCCTCCTATAACCCCTCGAATGTAATTCAAGATTTTTCCCACATACAATGTAATAAAAAATAGGATAGTTTTAATTTATGTTTCGATGTGAGATGATGATCTATATAAATGTGAAATGATCGGCTTGTGAGATGACCCGATCAACTGGAGGACTGGGGAGGTCAGATGACAGCAGAACAAACCGATCGACTGGTGGCCCGACCGATCAACTGGAGGTGTCCAGACGCTACTTGGACCTGAGTACCAAAGGACCACTTCAAAAGAGCTCAACCGAGCAACCAAGAAGCGAGATGACTAGTTCAAGAGTTGAACCCATCAGCCCAGATTGGTTCGAGCACATATCTTTACCAACAATAGGTTGTATATGATGTGGACCATAGGTGGTAGTAATTCCTTGTGGCTCCAAGGAATTACATCGGTATGGCCATAACTATCACTTGTGTGTTTTATTCGTTGCATGTTCTCATTTCTACTTGTAGCATGTATATGATACATACTATAAGTATGTGGTCATTTGATAAAGTATATGTATTTATACAAACTCCCTCAATTATAATATTAAGTTTTAGATGCTTTCCAAAAGTGGCACACATGAAAAGCTTGATCGACCAAGCGTGGATTCCCCAAGGGAGGTGCGTCATTTCTATCTCATGGAAGTGTGATGGTAGTAATGTGGGCCCGCCAAGCGGGGTGCATTATTATAGTGTCAGCTCTTGGGTCAAGCTTAAATGGTGATTCTTAGAATATCTACACCCAGAGGTATGCAGATGATCATGGCAAGGAGTTGCACATATCATCTATCCATGAATTGCATATGATGTTATTGGAATGATTTCCTACCTTAAGAATTGGTCATGAGCACCAACATTGGTTGGGTATTGACTTAATTGTTTTGGATCTTGTCCCACTAGAATATTTTACGTTGCAATATTCAGAATTGATATTAAGGTCAATAAATTTGAATAAAATAATGGGAGTAATAGTTAATTAAAGACCTAATTAATATTCTCAAATTTATCAAATCAAACTAAATCAAAAATGTTTTATATAGTTTTCTTTGTGGAATCAAATATCAAACACAAACACAAATACATTCAAATTTGATTAGTCTTTAAGAAAGACAAAATGGTATAAAATTCCACAATTGGTTAAGGACTTTGAGAAATGTTCTCAACAATGAGTGCAAGCTCTATGTCCTTGATAGACCAATGCCAGAGGAAACTTCTCCAAATGTGCCTAAGGCTAAATGGATGTTTATTGGAAGTATGCCAATGATGCCATATACATTTGAATATATAATGCCATGTTGTATGAACTATAAGTTGCTTGAACAACGTGAAAAACATGGACATTCTCGAGATGGTAATACATCTTAAGAATCATGTAAAGCAAAGAAGGTATAATGTCTTCAAAATGCTAATTGAGTGCAAAGTGACAAAGAGAGGTCCAGTAGAACCCCATGTGGACAATATGATTGGACATGTGGAATGACTAGAATTTCTCTTAGGTTAAGAGTTTACCATAGATATGATTATACAAGTGTTGCATGAATCATGTAGTCAGTTTATCAAATGCTTGGCATGTTGATGCCAATGCAAGGAAGAAGAAGGACAAATCTGTGATGTTGATAAGAGGAAGTGAGTCCTAGAGAAAAGGTAAGGCTAAGAAGTGTTTTGAGGCTAAGCTTAAGTCCAAGTCTTCTATACTCAAATTATGGAAAATGATAAGTGTAAAAGGAATATGTTCTTAAAGGATAAAGAATATGTCACCATTGTCACTTGTCTGTACATTGGAAAGGAATTATATTCTTCAAAGAGGATCTCAGGAAGAAGATAGAGATAGAGATCTTCACTTCAGGACTTGAGAAGAAGTAAGATAGAATGATATGGAGCAAGGGTTTCTACCACTGTAGTTAAAGGTTGTCATTCATGGGCACATATAGAATTAGTTAATTGCTATTGTGTACTTTCCAAACATCATATGTTTTGAACATTATGATCTTTTATGGCATATTCCCTATGTCTCACAAACTATACTCGATAGTTGTATAGACAAATGTGTATGACACATATATTGAATGACTTGATAACTCAAACATGGGATACCTACAACACTATCATCTAGAGCGCATAAACAAGAAATGCATTTCTAGAAACCATATGATGGTTATCTAGACTCTTTTGGTTATTGAACCAATAAAAACATACATATCTATTTATTGGGCAATATGACAAGAGAATATTCACTAGATGTATTCCATTCGGACTAGTACATACTTATGTACATAGATCTTTTAGAATGAATGCTAATGGTAGTTATAAGTACCTCATTATATTTACTAATACGATCAGTAGATATTGAAATCTGTATTTAGTGAAATACAAATATGAATCTCTTAAAGTGTTCAAGGAGATAATGAATGAAGTCGGCGAGCAATAGCTCAGTTGGTCGTAGCTTGGGGCCCCTCGCGAAGGGTCTCGGGTTTGACTCCCGCTAGAAGCACTGCTCGGAAATGAATTTCCCACAGCATCAGTCAGCCTCTGATGTGACTTATTGAGATACCGGTGTGCGGGTGCACGGGTCTCCCGGGTTTACCATCCCTGCTATCTGGGCCTTCACCTAGGGGGTGGGTTTCCCCCAACAATCCAAAAAAAGGAGATTATGAATGAAGTACATAACTCACTTGGTAAAGTATTAAGATACATTGATTTGATCAATGTTGAAATATTTAGACGAAGAGTTTGAGGACCTTCTGGAGAAATTGTGATAGTATATCATGATGAACTCCACTTGAAAAATAATGAGAATGTATCATTAGAGTGTATTAAAAAGAAGGAATCACACTGTGTTAAGTCATGATGTGATTATCAACATATCTAGATAATATTCCAATATTCGTTTTGCGTGTGGTTTAAACTTAAATAATGTACTGTATAAATTGGTTCAAAAGAAACCATATGAGATATGGCATGGGATATGTCTCGATATGTCTTGAATAATAATTAGGATTGAAATCTTGTATAAGAAAATAGTTTCTTAAAAGGCTTTATCCACAAATTACATGAATGTTATCTTGTTGAACACTACATATATTCCAGCCCGACAACAAAGTGTTTGTTTCTAGGCTGGATGAATTATGAAATGGAAATTAGTTCCAAAAGAATCAATGGGAGTAAAAGTAGATCTCAAAATGTTCGACAGAAATAAGAAAATATAGAACAACAAGAACAAGGAGCATCAGAAGTTGTTATGGAATCTCAATCTCCTTATATAACACAAATAACTCATAACTCTAGTAGAACACGCCTTGAGTTTAAAAGATAATGATATAAATCAAGAAGGCATAAGTTGATCATATAGATGAGTCAACAATCTACCTAGGAACTATTGAGGGATCTCAATCTAAGAAATGGCTTAAGGCCATAAGATCAATGATGGACTCCATGTAACCAACAAGGTATGTGTAAGGTCCCTAAACTTTCTTAATGAGTTGAATAAGATTAATTATCATAATTTTATTATTATAACCCTAATATAACATTGTGATATGCTTTGAAATCATAATACAAGCTTAAGTTGTAGATTTGGTCCAATTTGGACACTATTTGAGCAAGTTATGCAATTTTATGCACATTTTGGACTTTCTACAGTTTATCCAATTGAGAGGTTTTATTTGCAATTTATCACTTGAATTATGTTCCTTGGATATTATCTCATTATTCTTGAGCTTTTTGAGCCATGGGGCACCTATTTAATCATTGGTTTGAAGGTGTTTTCTCTAAGGGTATTTTAGGGTTTACCCCTTCACGGATGAGCTACCTTTAGTAGCTATCAACTAATGAATTATGTGATTGGCTTGGAAATTCGAAAAAGGAAAGCTAATCAGGTATATAATGACGGTGGGGAAGCTACTTTTACACCTCATGCTTGCTCCCATCCTTATCCATGGGCTATAATTACCTCTTTCTTGCCCAAGTTCAAAACTATGCTTGCTTTCTCTTTCCTTTAACCTGGAGCAACAACTCCCCTCTATTTTTCTGTAGAAACCAACTTCTCTAAGGTAAAAGACAACTTTGTTTTGGATAAGAAGGTCTCCTAGATCTCCATTTAGCCCTACCTAGGGTTTCCAAGGTCATCTTCTAGGGATTCTGACCAAGGTAAGTTATTTTCTTCCTTCCTTCTCTGTTTCACTTGCTCTTCTCCTTCCTTAGACCTTCCTCCAGGTCGGAACCTTTTTGTTCCATGGTAGAAATTTCTCTAAATATTTAAAACCCTACCTTTCTTGCTCCTTATGCTTAGGGTTTGCTCATTTGCTGAAGAAAGGTGCTAGATGGACAAATTCATAGCTTATGCTTGGATTTTCTACCCTACCTACTCGAGATTTCTTCTGTGTGGGGTTTCATCTTCTGATTAGAGGCAAGTTTTATAACTTTCTCCACGTTTATTTCTTACCATAAGCTTTCTAGATCATGTTCTTCCTTGAAAATGATGATCCATGCACTAAAAAGCTATGCTTGACTTGGATTTTGATTTGTATAATGTTCCCTGTTCTGATTTTAGTTTTATATGAACTTGTGATCATGTGTACATTATTCCTAAGGTATAATATGACTTGGATAAGGTCGGTTTGACAACCTATGGTGCTAATAACCTATCAACCAATGGTCAATTTTAGGGTTTTAAGCTGATTTCTTCTATAAAACCATGACCTGATGACGGTACCATTGCAACAACCCTATGGTGTTGTCTTCATGATAACTGATGGTCATGATCAAAGGTGTCATATGATGGTGGCAACCTATGGTCACCCCCTTAGGTCAGGTTTTGGATAAATTAGAATTATAATGATCAACCATTAAGTACCCTACTGATGTTATCAATCAATGATGACATTAGCTTAATATTTGATGTTGATTAATGAATATAGTATTGATCTAACAACCTATGGTGATTTAATGATCAATCATGATGGTGGATCAGGTATCTACAACCTATTGTGAGTCAAGCATTGTAGTTATAGCATCAATTAAACCTTAGACCAATGGTTTCTTGGGTCACTTGATGCAATGGTCGAACCTATACTATAATTGATGGTTTTAACATATGAACTTGACCCAATGGTCAAGATCTAATGTGTATTCCTCCAATAAAGTGGAATGATGTCTAATGTAATATGTCGGTCCTAATAATGTTATTTATATGGTTTCCTTTATATGATCAACTTAAGGAGCTTACTTGTTGATAATGGATGGTTTTTTTTAAATGAACAGTCAATTGTGGATTTTACCTTACTCTCAATGGAACTTTTTGTGTTGTTAATCAACGGATGTCTAGGGTTAGATGGTGACTTTTTCTAGATTACAAATAAAGGACTTCATAGGTGGTATATCTAAGGTGTTTACTTATGTAAACAATCAATGGTCTTACCTTTTAAACATCCAATGGTTCTAGGTGACATTGTGGTATGGTGATATGGGTTGATGATGGAACAAATGGAGGGTTACCCTGAATAAGGTAGTCTTACCTATTCACTCATATTAATAGAAGGGATGATAATCATATTGTGTTGATATGTAACCCTAATGAGGTATAGATTGATATACCTAGATTTAATATAACTAAATGATGGTAATTGGTTATGAATATTCCTTGAATGACTAATACAATCATGGAATACTCTGTTACTATTATTGAAGCCCTAGTATGCTATAACTCAACGGTTACACCTTAATTAATTTATGTGTCGGTTCATACTTGATAATAGTATGGAATGTGATGATGATGCTTCACCATTTGCATCCATGATCCAATGGGGATGCCGTGAGTTAGGATATGGGTATAAGTGTTGATTAGTAACATTGATATAATTTATTGTGTTGAATCTAACTCTAATGCAAATAGATAAAGATGAGTATTCATGTTTAACATTCTTATATGATGGAATGATGGTGGAATAACCTCCTTAACATGATCATAACATTAATATGTTAATTGGTGGTTATCATAGCCACATGGTTTATACTTTCTTATGCTAAACATGTGCATTATGAATATGATGAGTGTTAATCATATCTAGATTCCTTGCATGTTGATATAATAAAGGAATGTTCTTAATGTTAATATAACCCTGCTATGATTGTTTATGAATATATGCTAGCTCATTAATGTGATATTGTGTTGATCTGGTGTATTATATGTAAGTGATGTTGTTGAGCCTTGTTATAAGGCATGTAAAGATAATGATGATCTTGCAAGGAATAATATGATGGTCTTAATGACCTTTGAGCATGGTTGAGCCTTAAATGAGGTGTAATCCTCTTGTGTTGATAAGGGTTGATACCTTGTGATATTGTGAAAAGGATTTTATACCCTGTGATAGTATCCTGGCTTGAATACCCTCAATGATTAGGTTTGAATACCCTGGCTTCTATACCAAGGTCGGACTAGTGGTTATCAGCTTGACTATATGTCGTTGTGGTGGTAGCTTTGACTAATATATCACTACCTTTTTACTCATACTGACCAAGGGGAAGAGATCTTAGGATACCGACACTCCTAGATCTTGTACGGAACCGAATAGCCCTTCACATGGGTCAGTTAGACTTTGAATAGTACGATTCAAATTCCCCAGGGCGTAATAAAAGATGTAATACAATCATGTAGCATATTTGTTTAGGGTTATACACAACGTTTCACATTGGATGATAACCCTTGTTTGTTATCTTTACATAAAGATGATGCTTAGTGTAATTAAGAGATAGTAGATACACTTAGGTTGTGGATATTCTTAAGATTGTAGATGCATACATACAATAGCTATGCTTGTGTTGATAACTATACTACTACTACCAATTATAATCATGATGCTAGCTATCTCATGTTGTTAGTTATGTTTAGCATGCTAGCCATTCCTTTGTAATTAGAGATGCATATACTGCTAATCATGCTTATCTAGATAGTTGTGCTTATGTTTTTATCTCTTCTTATGATGTTGATATGTTCAACCAATTAGACATGCTCATGTTGTTAGCTATGTTATGTTACTAGACTTGCTCATGGTGCTAGATATGCATATGCTACTGAATTTCTTATATTGTCAACAAGATAAAGGATGATAGGCTGGCTAATGATGATAGTTATTATCTTCTCCTTATGTATTTTGTTAATCATCAGTACTGCTGATCTTATTTGTTATATCTGATTAAACTGCTTAACTATTTAATTACTTCAAATTTTTGTAATCAATAAACATTATTAGAGGTTATATCTCTTGCTGGGACATGAGTCTCACCCTTGTGGTTCACCACATTTTTTTAGGTAATCAGAAGGGTTTAGGCGAAGCTTCCAATGAAAGTACCTTATATATGAAGGGTTTAGGAGAAGCTTCCAATGAGATAGGGATCGAGTTATTTAGAGATAGACTTGGAAAGTTTCTTAACCTAAGAAAGAGCACATACATTGGCAAGATGTTGAAGGGTTCAACATGAAAGACTTCATGAGAGAAAATGTGTCCATATACCATGAAATTAGTCTCTCAGGAGCATAGTATCCCAATTCTTTGAAGAATAAGAACACGTAGATAGATTCCATATGGATTTGCAATTGGATCTAACTTGAATGCAATGTTATGCACTTATCTTATTATCTCATATGAACTGGACATGATGAGAAGATATCCAGTACTCTCATATGTATTGGACATGATGAGAGGATATCCAGTCATGTCATATGCATTTGACATGATAAGAAGACACATATATACCTACCAAGGAATCTCGTATGTATAAGACATGATGGGAAGGTATATGTCAAATACTAGTGAGAGTCATTGAACTACCATAAAGAACATCCTTATGTGATTATGAAGCACTTAAAGGATTGGTTCCTTAGTTATGGTAATAAGGATGAGTTGGATGTAAAGGATTACACCCATGCAAGCTTTTAAACTAACAAAATTATCGCAATCTAAATTTATGTTTGACATCAAACGAGAACTATAATCTAGAAAGGGTTATGAGATAGTAAAAGTTGTTCAAATCTAAAAAAGAAGTCGAGTATCTCTATGTTATGAGAACAACATAGGATACAATATGAAGTTCATATGGGTGAAATTGTGTGAGGTTCCAACCATTGATGACATGATAGAAATACCGATGAAAAAAATGGAGATACTAGTTAGGCTTAGCATACTACGACACTTCCATCTCATAGGAGTAGTCGTACAATGAACAGATGTGAAAATTTTAAGAAACCAACTTAAAGCAAGCGTTGCTAAAACTGCTATAAAAGCACTTACGCAGAAGAAGTGTGATGGACATGTTAGGTCACTTGGGATGAGATCTGTGGGGGTAAGTATAAGTGGGAGTCTGTTGGTATGTATGCCTAGATAACTAATCATATGATGATTGTAATGACATAACATGTAAATGATTTGATTAATAATAAATGCATGCTTCCAATTTATTTTGTATATTCAGTTATGAAATAATGAATAAATGTAATAAATTTCTAGAGAATGATATTACTCAATGACGTATATCTTCAAGCACATGACTTGGAAAGAAATGAGATCATATGGATGTTAAGAGTACATATATACATATTCTCATCATGTCCTCGATCGGTTGTTATTTTGGTAGGTAGATAGACAATAATAACACACACGATCAGATTGTGACTTGGTTGATGACAAAGTCTCATTAGTCATGATATGGTAATATCAAACCAAGCACACAGATACATGTTAGAGGATAGTGTATCTGACAGACCCACTGTGAGACTGACACATGGAAGCCATTATCATGGAAGTCATAGTCATCTCTCACAGTGATGGTGGTGGTTGTAGTTCTTAGACCTAAAATCACTACACTCATCACATATCATTAGGTACACTTTGACATCACCAAACACAGTCCTAAAACATGGGTTGTTATAAAGGTGATGATTGGGTGACTTTAACACATGGGACTGACTGTGAGTGATAGAGATGGGATTTGTTCCTCCTATAAGAGTATGATATCCAAGGACTCTTGATTAGCGAGACTGAGAAAAGTATGACCATACACATGTGAGTCAATATATGATATTAGGTGTACATATATCTCATGTAGTCTACTCTAGTTTAAGAAACAAGATTGAATAATAATGAGGATAAATACTCCATGCCTCTAATTCTTTCTCGTCAACTTTCCATTCACTTGGGTAGCACTCATGTGTGACTAGGCACCATTTTTTTCTTCTGATGTCATAAGTTGTTATGAACATTCACTGCCAACATGATATGGGACTTATAGGGTCACACACATAGGAACTCATGTAGAAGAGGAGTTGAATCTTGAATGATAGTTGGACTAATTACTAAAGCATTTAGGTATTCAATTTATACAATAGATCCATAGATTGTCTGACTACACTGCTAAACGACCATCTCACTAGGTGAAACAACCATTTGGGTAGCCAGACGAGCATCTCAAGTGTTGAGATGACTGTTTGGGTTGTCAGGCTAATTAGAAATCAAACTGGCTTAGTTTTTCCTTACGAATCAACCGATTCAAGTTGTTGAATCAATCAGCTCGGCTTGAATCACCAGACGGGTGTCTGGGTGAGGGATACATGAGTCTCGCATGGGTGAAATGGCTCGGTTGGACAGAATAAAGGTTCTAGATGTTTCTCGAACTTGTTTTTATGCACATTACTTGTGGTGTAAGGAATTAATATGCGATATTAATTGGAATCAAATTGTCAAATTCGTGTGTGATTGGAAAACTACCAGATGACCTTCTCATAGTGCGATATGACCACCTCATGCACCATACGACCATTCAAAGTGTTGTAGGTTGCAAAACTTCTAGAATAGTTATGAAAATTTGAGATCATCTGGTTCTTTCCACTCCCGCACAGACTAAGAATCCTGACCCTGGCCTCTACTATAAATAGAGGGGTATTGGGGGTTCCTAGAGCAAAGCACAGAAAATTGAGAATCGTTTGCTCTGAAAATTATTGCCCTCTCTGGTTGTGGTAACCATGAGAGTCGAAGCAATTCCTACCTGACTAAGGAGGGATAGAAAGGGAGAGAAACAATTGACGATCATTGTTGTGGGAGAGTAGGTTGGTGACTAGTACACCAACGGGAGGGACAACTCCTTCTTTTCCATTCTAGAAGGATGACATGAGTTCTGGTTTGTTCATGTGGACTACTCTAGAGGCAAGAGTCCTTTGACTGCTACTAGGAGGGCAACATCAACTCGCAGTCCATGGCAAGATTTGAGGAGAAGTTGTAGTAGTTGCTCGAGTCTACTATTCATGGAGGAGCAATCAGAAGAGTCCCAGTGCAACCAGGAGGTGCACAAACACCGTATAAGATAGATTGTACATCTACATCTATGATAATTGTCACTGGACTTGCTCCAGGACTATGATATTTTCGTGAAACCATCCTTCCCATTGCATAGTTATTAACATGATTTGCTGGTTAATGGGAAATATGTCAGTAAATTTTTTGTTCTCGTTGCCTATCTAATGTTGTATTTTCCTATAGAAAGGCATCACAATAAATATCAATCACTAAATATAAAATGGAAAGAATATTAGTGAGTTTTCTAGGAATAGGAATAATTGAGTTTATAGGAGATAAAAACAATCTATATTTCAAGTCAAGGAGAGTATTTTAAACAATAACTCAATCGACGTCATACAAGGTATCCTATGTTTAATAGTTCCTTGTCAACCAAGTCTTTTGTGTCTAAAGGGTTGGACAAATCCATGAAAGGAAAAAATATCTAGTCTTTTGGCTTTTGGTTAGTGAATATACAACCATGGGTGTCGATGGATAATGTGATTTAAACACCTTCCATATTGATGTTATGTGCTAAGTGATTGACTCACACTATTAACATATAGGGAAAAGGAAATCTAGACTTTCTCTCAGGGGAGGTTGTTCTTTCTCTCTCTCCCTTCCTCTCTTCCTTGGAGCCATTAGGGTACCGCTTGGGGTTTGTATAAATATAGAATCTTCAAGAGCCCTCATCTTCATATAGAACTCGACCTCCATAGATCATAGGGAGATCTGCAGATGATCCTTGATCGTGGTGGTTATGACCTAGTCTCTAGACATGAATAGGCCAGTAGGAAGAAGACCGGAAAGGCCCCTCTTATGAGCACTAGAATGACGGGACCCTTCTATCCCTGCCTTCATCTCTGAAAATCTTCGCCGCAATAGTTTCATGTCTGATGCCCTGGAGGTATCTGAGGAAATTGACCCATCCAACCCCACAATGAGGAAGAACCCAACATGGTTCCTTGATGGATACCAAGGAGTGAGGTGAGGGTTAAGGACTTTGGCAAAGTTGCTTCACATCTGGGTTTGCACACAGAGGAGAATATGGTATGTACTCGAGCATGTTATTTAGTCTATAACATGCTGCTATACTTAGAACCCTAGACATACCCTTCTCTTTCCCCTATGTCCAACCTTCTCAGACCATGAGCATAGTTTGCCCAAGTTCAGAGAGTTCACATGGGTTTTGGTTGGACCATTGCCTAGTTCTCTGAAGGCTAGCAACATTAGTACATCCTACGCCAACACAGTCAGGGTGAGAGCTCAGACTGCCGTGTGGTAGGGGGAGTTAGAATGAAATGACCAGTTTACCCCCACCTGTATATGTGAGGCGTGAGGGCAACAAGGTCTTTTCCTCAGTGTCTAAAGGTCACCTGTGTTAATTTTCTAGTAAACTAGTCCTACTGACGTGGCAAAGTGTCATTGGCCAAAATAAGATTAATATTGAAATAATCATAGGAAATGATTGGTAACTTAGATTGAGATGCACTATATATCAAAATTGATAGGAAAAATGAGAGGAACCAAAATAAGTATAGTTGAGACCTAATTATCCTTCTTGTTCCAAAAGTAGGGTAATAAATGAGTATTAAGGGGATTAATGCATGTAAATCTTAGTTTTGGGTATTAACATGTTGAAAACAACATAAGTCCTTGTTTTAGATTATTATCCGATCTTGTTGAGCATAATGACAATAAATATGATGATGGTAATGGTGATAAGGTGATTAGGGTCTCTAATGTGGATAATCTTTAATATGTGTAGTTAGGATATAAAAGCCCTAGTTTTGGTGATTATGATGCTTAACACAATAAATATGGTTATTTTGAGATGGAAATTGATAGTATAGAATGTAATGATAATTTAACATGCTCATGATCATAATGATGTAGACTTAGGGTTAAATATGATAACTTTAAAGCACTCAAACTAATCCAAGTAATCATAAAAAAATGAAATGTTGGATATAGTAATTAGGGTTTCCCTTAATGGTTCACATGAAACAGAAATAGGGTTTATGCCCTTATTCCTTGATGAAATCCTAAACTCTAGATTAGAGCCTAATTATGGTTTAATTTAACTAATGTGATAGTGATACTTTACATGTGGATTAATTATTGAATTACTTGCATATGTTGATTATATTGATTGAATGTGCTTGAAGTATAACTTAATAATCTATAGGCTCACCATCAAGGTACATGGTTACGCCTATGACTACCCACATTAGTTTGTCGGTGGTTTGAGATTTTTCAGATTGAATGCAAATTAAACAATTGAATGTTTTTTTAATTTCCTACAATCTATAAAGCCCCTATAAATATCACATGATACATAAATAACTTGCTCGAACCCCTCATACCAACTCTAGAAGATTGAGAAATTAATTCTAGATTGGGAAGACCAACACAATACCTAACCCCAGATTGGGAAGGTCATACGAGGTCATGTCCTAGATTGGAAAGACCAACATGGCACCTAGATCTAGATTGAGAAGGTGGCCTAACGTCCACTGTAGGGACAAGACCCTAAAAAAGGATACCCCAGAGGTTAAGTATAATTGAGTTGATGAGTAATGATGAACAATGTAAATTTTAATTCTATAACAGTATTTTCTATGAATATGTTGTTACTCCTAAATGTGAATATTTTGTTTCCCCCATGTACAAAATATAACTTATAATACTGATACATGGTTTTGTTTCACTGTATTTTAGGTACATGCTAGATAAGGTGATATCAAGACATGATAGATTAGATGAATTATATGAAGGCATGAAATATAAGGAGGATTAGCTAGATACTTCTTCTCTATGTACATTTCTGATGATAGAATTTCTTATAAAAGCATCATGTAAATATTATTTGAAATAAATGAAAGTATTTACTATTGATTATTATTTGTTTAAAATCTAGATCTTTGAAAAAAATTTAGGTAATGGCTCTCATCTTTTTGTCTTTCCTTAATTGGGGGCTACTGAAAAGTGAGGTCATTGCATAATAATTTTCATTATTTCAACTTTGTTTACAAAACTGCTCCTCTAAGGAGTTACAAGAATCCATACCATCAAATTTTGATGGTTGTTATATTTGGTGGAAAATTATGTTTGATTGAGGTCAACTGCAAGCTTTTTCCTCACTTAAGTACAATTCAGGATAAACTTCCCGACTGGTCACCATCCTAGTACTACTCTAGACTGAGTACGCTTAACTACAAAGTTCTTTAGTGATGTGATCCCTAAAAAGGAGGTTCACCTTAGTGATATGGGCAGTACAATCATTCCTTACAAGATCATTTTATCTGAGGATTCAAATCCTAGGACGTTACAATCATCCACCTACTTCCAACCACGCCCAACCACCTTTACCTCCATAAACATACAAGTTGTTGTTTGAGGTGGAATCAAGGAGAAAGGATGTCAAGGAGTCAAGAATATTCAAAGATGATGACCCCAAGGATGAGATTCAGCCTTCCTAAGGCTAAGTAGTGAGAGCAACCTCACTTACACTAGATAACTCTCTTCTTCTACCTCTTTCTTCTACTTTTCTCCTTTGTTTGTACAAATGATATTCTTCCATCTTTGTTCGGTGCCAACTATGTCTATTCATTACTAGTTGAGCTGCTTATTGGATATGTAGCCCTTTTTGGTCATGTTTATGTACTTTTATCTTAAACAAGTAGTTCTATTCTAGATCTATTATGTTTTATGTTCTATATTTTCTATTTGATTATGATTGTTGGTTTGGTTAATCTCTTTCTTACTTGAACCTTTGTTTGTGCCAAGATTGAGAGATTAGTTGTAGAAATGGATAAGAGAAGATAGTTTGGATTGAAATATGAAAGGAGGAAATCTAAGGGAGAATCTCTCTAGCACACCTAAAGGAGAGATCCTACCAGAATGTTGGATTCGATCGGGCTCAGTTGGAAATGGTCGAGTTCAAACGAACTCAGTCAGGTTCACCTCTACCTTCCTGGGTCCACAAACTAGTATTCTATGTAGATTCTCTGTTATTCCTAACATCTTTGAATATTCTGGACCTGAGAGGGTATCTAGAATATATAAGGGTGTTGATCTTTGATGGATTTTTAGTCACACTGCATGAGATGTAGTGGGATGACCTCCACAGGGACAGTTACCAAGATACATACTACATTTGGAGGATAGACATGTGCTAGGCTGTTCAAGGGTTATCTACGCCCGAGAATATGTTCATAGACTGTCCAACTTGTGGTTACATAGAAATAAAATTTTTATCATGATTTGTAGGACTTGATAGACTCTTTCTTTACTTTATTTTGTTTTTTTCATATTATTTTTCTAGACTCGTTCTAGTTCTTTACATATATCAACTACTGGTTTTTCTTAATTGACACAAAAGTGGGATCTTAAATGTCTTATACGTGCCCACATTCTTATGTTCGACTTCGTATATCTACTTCAACTTTGTATTGAGTTGTGGGGACCTTTCAAGGTTTCGGGTTATAAATTTAAAAGTTTGGTTCACTTTTGGGGTCGTGCCTCCACTTTTCGGACACACTCTCAGGGTCGATCAGTATTTCATAATCGATGGATTCAAGGGCCCTCTTAGATATGTATAAGATCATTTTTTAAGCGAAGGACATATAAGACCCCCCCAATAATGTATTCCATTCTCAATCATACATCTAGACATGATATATAATGAAGTGAGAAATTCAATATCGAATTCCTTTATTATAACTACCTTATTGTATCAATGTTGCCATTAAAAAAATTCCTAGCAGATGGATCCGAAATAGTAGTTTTCATTATTATACCTTTATGTTCGACCAATGTTTTCTGATCGACAACCTCTCCTAGATACCAATTGAAGTAACTTTTGGAATTTTAAAATCAAGAAATGTTTGATGCAAGATATAATCAAGCATAGAGGAGAAAACAAACAATGACCCCACCAAACAAAATCTCCAATGAGAGTATAAATTATGAAGAAGATTTCAAACTCTATTAAATAATGTCAAACAGTTGATAAGAAATTGGCAATCTCATAATAGCACACCTCATGATTGATTTTTGTAATCCACGCTTATTCTCTCTCTTCTTGACTATCTTTTGACTTCTCTATTCTAGCCTACAGTATTGACGCTCTTTGAGGCACATATCATGTGTCTTTTAATATTATTTGTAGAACTTCTAGAGTTCATATAGGACTAAGCTAAAAAGATAAGACAAAATGAAGATAACAGGAAGAGAGGTACAAATAAACTCTAAATATGAACAAGAAAAACTAAATCAAGTAAGATGAGAGGAGAATAGCCAAACAATATTTTCAAGTATAAGCATATCAACAGTTGGCATTCTCCCAGTGTTACAAGATAGTACTTATTATTTTAAAAAATAAAATAAGATTCATAATCGTCCAACTTGGAAAAAATTATTTAGTGTTCTCCCTTGACCAATAAGTTGTTGTTCTCAAATAGCCGGGGAGGAGTGGTTCAAGTGGTTCGACACGGTGTTGTTCTCTCATGAAGGGACCTGAGTTCAAAATCCTACGGCCACCTCCGAAATAGTATCCGTCATGCAGGCCTGTCAACTGTGCACATTCACCGGTTTCCGGGTGGGCGGGGCACCCAGGACCCGCTTCTACGGGGGCGGTTCTCTCGATAATAATAAAAAATATTCTCAAATATTGGTAAGACATCCGGCACTTATTGTATCGTGTGTTTTTAGTGTGTTTAATTCTTGAATACAACAACGCCACGCGCCTCAATTTGATAAAAATGTCTTGATCTCTATTTATTTATTTTCAAACTTTTTTACTATGCATTTATGTTTGTGGCTATTCTTTTTGAAATTTGGGGAGTCTGGTGAACGTTAGTGCTCTCTTCAACCAACTCGTATAATTTTATCTGTTTTTATCATATAGATCTTCAGGAAACTAGATAGTTTCCAGTTTGCACATTGCCCTTGTGACACCCGGGCACCCCTCATCGCTACTGCCCTGTAGACCATATACATTACTTAGGGGAGAACAGGTGTCCATCTCAGCTCGCAGTGGGGGTGGATGAATCCAGACGGCTTACCCGATCAGTTGCTTGACTGATGTCGTTTTGGTGGGCCAGCCACATCGAGTAGAGAGTTCTAGACGGCTAAACTCATCACGCATGCTAAGTTAGGCTAGCGAGGGACTGCTTGCACAAAGGAATTCTCTTATATTGCCAAGAGTATAATGAATGATCCACTCCACGTCAAATGCTTCACTCCTAGGCATGTGGACCCAGCACTAGTATTATTATTGGTTTTGTTTTAACGTTCTGGAGGGGAAAAAACAATGACCAACAGACCAAGTTAACATGTGTTTAAGTATCAGCACATATCCAGTAGAGAACGTATTATTGGTTTTGTTTGAACGTTATGAAGGGAAAAAAACAATGACCAAGTTAACATGTGTATAAGTATTAGCACATATCCAGTAGAGAACGTGTAAATCAAACAACAGAAAAATCAAGCTCGAACAACAAAAATAGTTAAGTAAAAATCAAATGTTAGGTGTTACTCTGAAACTGATAGTCAAGTAGCTGTTAGAAATCACTGATACACCACCTATATATTCAGCATCGACGCATGCAATTAAGCAGTTGCTTAGACAAGGAGAAGGTGTTCAGATCCAAAATAACAGACGCCACACAAAAAAGTACCAGATTCAATAGGCAGATGGGGTCTTAATCATGATAGTGTAGTGAATGTGTGGGTCGAATTGGATGTCCTAGATTCATATCCAATAGTAAGAGACGGACTAGGGCAGCATTAGAGTAGTCGGCGTATTAATCTTAGTAGGTCTGCAACAAAAAAATAGGATGAATGAAGTGTCTCATGATCAGTCAAAAAAAAATCAAATGAGTCTACCGTACAAAGACTTGATCAATTTAGATATGTTGGATGTGTGAATGGCTTATCTAGAGAAAGAGTACAGAAAACTATATACATAGTAGTAGTGGTGGTGGTGGTGGTGGTGGTGGTGGTGGTGGTGGTGGTAGTAGTAGTAGTAGTAGTGTCTATCATGACCAGATAGTCGAATATAAGAGGTTGAAATTATCTAGTGTTTGATGATGTGAAAGAGTGTATTCTGTCAAATACACAATGATGCAGGTACATCCAACTAAGGCACACTAATCAGGTAAGATATATATATCATGTCGAGTGCTATAACAAGTAAGAATAGTATATCCAATATATTATTGAGGCAAATTTATATCTAATTAACCGAACATGCCCTAGACCAACAAAGAATATACTCCACGAGGTTGAAAGTATTTAGTGTTTGATATTGTGAAAGAGTGTATTTTGTCAAATACAAAGTGAGGTGAGTGTATCCAATTTAAATGGGAGTAGGCTACTCCTCGTTTAATCCTCGTACGTTCGGAGGGGCAGTTGTACACACAGGGTGAGGAATCAAACCCCCTCTCTCTAGCCCTAATGCTCCTCCTTCTCTCTAGAAATTAGGGCACCCCACCAGACAGGAAGACGACGGATGGCAAATGCAGGTGAGTAAGAAAAAATATCATAGACTCTCACAAATGGGGGATAAGTCCTACCTCGCTCGGATGAAGGCTGGACGGGGGCCATTGCGAGAATACTATCACACGTGTCTTGAGAGGGGACACTGGAAGGAGGGATGCCCCGGGGGATGGGTTTGTTTCACATGTAGTGGTCACCGACACATGGCGGCTGAATACCCTACCAGTAGGAGGAGGTTAGAAAGGGATCCTCGTAGAAACCCTCCAAACCCCAATATTCTTCAGCTACCTCCACTACCACCTCCTCTATTCGATCACAAATTCTTCCCAACCTTGGGACATCCTCCATCTCATAGAACCGGCCAACAACAACCCCCACCACCGCCACAACCACGACCATCACCAGCCACATATACTTTCATTCAAGCAATCCTAGCTGACGACCTAGCCCATCTCTAGCTTGAGGCGGCACCACACATGAAATCCACCTCTGTCATATCTTGGGATAGGGAAATTAACTATTTGGAAGTAGAAAGGGCATTGTGGGATGCCTACACTTTGGCCGAATACATCCTCAGAACTATACATCATGAAGCAATCATGATCCATCCACCTTGCTTCATGCCTATCCTCTCACCATTCTGGTCCAGAGGCATTAAACTGGTTAGCAGACCATGGGAGTTTATACAAGAGGAGGGAACACCAAATTGGTCATGTTGTTCATTGAAGGCATCCCTATTGACTTACACAACATTGATAAGATCGTAGACCAATGAGGGGAATTGGTGGGATGCTCCAGCTGGAGACAAAGCGCAACATATGTCTCATCCATCCTCATCCTAGTCAAGATACAAGCAGCCAAGCCAACCAACGAAGTCATCCTAGTCATAGACATGGAAGAAATCAAAATCACAATATACCAGATAGCTAGATTCTCTAGTCCCCAGTAGATCCAACTCTCCAATGTGGCGCATGCTAGATGGATCACTCTAGAAGCACTAAGGGTGATTGACAGAGTGAGCAGGATGCTGGTAGCACCTAACCTGAGCAACTTGGGAATGGAGGATGGAGGGAGCGATGAGGGGGATTAAACCAAACTTCTACACATGTGGGGTGTTTTACCAGCTACATCATGTGGTCCGCCACCACACATTAGGGAGGATCAGTAGAACCACACATGATAGCAAGATTAGCTACAATGGTCAGTTGATAATTTCCATCAATTGGATGATGGAGAAGTACAAAGCAGGAAACATCTGGAGATCCCTTCTATTGGGTTTTACATGGTCAAAGCAGGCAGCAAAAATAAAATTTTTACTTGACCATAACCCATAACCAGCAGATCGCATCAATATCTATGTAATGGGAAGGATGGTTTTAGTGAGATATACCTGGTCATGAGGCTTGCTCAGTGACAATACCTCACAGCTAGTGCGGTCTTCAACCACCTGTCTTTGACGACATTTTTACAGCTCCTGGTCTTGAACCAGACTATAATTGATTGTCGTCATCTTGAGCAGCAAAAGTCTCCCGCCTCTATAGATAGTCCACACGGATTACCAGGAACTCTAGTCATCCTGAAGGATAGACTAGAAGGAGTTGTCCCCTTCTATCAGAGTACTAGTCACCGATACACTCTCCCACAACTAGTTGATTTTCTGTAGTTATCTTTCCCTCTCTGTTCCTCCCTAGATGGGTAGAACTTGCTTGGGCTCTCTTGGTTACCACAACTAGAGAGAACAACAACTTTACAGAACAACTAATATTCTGAGTTGTATCTCTAGAGAAGTCCCATCTACCCCTCTATTTATAGTAGAGGGTAGGGTCAGGGTTCCCAATCTGTGCAGGAGTAGAAGGGTCCAAAATTTCCATGAACAATTTGTACTTCAGAGGCAAAACAGTCATTTCATAATTGAAATGGTCGTTTGGCAAGGTGAGTCGATCGGTTCACTTGTGAACCGATCGGTTGGGAATGTGAATCGTTCGGTTCACTTAGTGAACCTGTCATTTCACTTCCTAGACTTGCCTCTAATTGACTTTCCTTATTTGTTTCTAATTAACACGAATATTAATTCTTATCTCAATCGAATTGAACAAGTGAGATGAAAAAACCTTTTTCTCACAAACTGAGAAAATCCAATACTTCTCGTTTGCACAAGTGAACCGATCGGTTCACTAGAGTGAATCGGTCATCTAATTGACCATGAGTTGATCCATTAACAAAGTGAACTGGTCGGTTGGTGGTCCAGGTTGTGCAGAACACAGTCAATTCGGTTCTCAATCAATCTGACGCTCAAATCAGTTGGTTCAACACTTGAACTTTGATGATTCTAAGTCAAGTCTATTGATTAAATGTTTGATTGAGTACCTTGAAACTTTAGTAATCAATCCAAACATCATTCATGGATAAACTCCTCTTCCAAGTTAATCCTTTGTGTGTTACCCTATAGGTCCTATTTCACATTGGCAGTGAATGTCCATAACTAGCTTATGACAAAAAAAAGAGTGGTGCCTAGTCGCACATCGGTGCTACCCAAGTGAAAAGGAAAGTTGGAGAACAACTTTCAATCCTACAGTCTGTGATTGGTGTTCCAGTGAATGTATAATTCATTTATCTCTGATGTCTTGAATGAACTCAAGGCATGGAGTTGTCATCCTTTCAATGTTCATTCATGTTTCGTGAACTAGAGCAGACTATGTGAGATATGTGTGACATCAATATCATATATTGATTCACATGTGCATGCACATGCCTTTCTCAGTCTAACTTTTCAAGTGGATTGGACATCATACTCCCTTAGGAGGGAAAAATCCCATATCTATCACTCACAGTCTATCTCATATGTCAAAGCCACCCAATCATTACCGTTATAACAACCCATATTTTAGGACTGCATTTGGTGATGTCAAAGTGTACTCAATGACATTCGACGAGTGTAGTGATTTCAGATCTAAGAATCACAACCATCACCATTACTATGAGAGATGATTCTGACTACCAATGTCATGGTTCCATGTATCACTCTCATGGTGGGTATGTCTGATACACTATTCTCCAACATATATATATATATATATATATATATATATATATGCTTGGTTTGATATAATATATTGTGACTAATGAGACACTATCATCAACCAACACACATTCTAGTCTTAATGTGTCATTGTTATATATCAACCTTCCATAATGACATCTGACTAGGGACATAACAAGAATGTACATTCTCTTAGCATCTGTATGATCTCATTGTTTACATCCTCAACATGAAGACATAAATCATTGAGTATTATCATTCTTTAGACATTCATTCTGCTCCATCATTTATCTCATAATCAATTGAGCTAGAATAAATTGGAAGCCTGTCTTTGATATTTATCAAATCAATCAAAATATATGCCAATCCAATCATCATATGATTGGCTCTCTGGGCATACATACCAACAGACTCTCACTTGTACTTAGAGCCAATCAGCTTCGAATCATATTCTTAGTGATCCCACATTCCCACATGTTTCTGCTGCGCTAGTGCTAATCCAGTGAGTTAGCAACATTTTGTTTTAGTCAGTGTATTGCATGTTTCACATCTCCTCGTCATATGATATTTCGTATGAGATGGAGTTTCTATAATATGGTATCTAATATTCCTTGCTAACAATTAGCTCCATAGTTTGACTTAGTATTTCTACTCTATCATCAATGGTTGGAATATCTATAAGTCCATCCGTATGAATTTCTAGATCCATATAGTATCCTCTAGTATTCATAACACAAGGATAATCAGAATTCCTTTTAGAAATAAATGGATTTTTAATTTTACTCAGAGCATTTCCATTTAACAACTCATATTCACTTTTATATTTTGTATTTTGCAATCATTTTTTGTTATTTCAAAAGCTTGCATCAGTGTAACTCATTTACACTCAACTCTTCCTTTTATTACCATAGAACCAATCCTTTAATACTTTATAAATACTTAAATAAGTTCTTTATAGTATTCCAGTGACTCTCATTGGAAGTAGACATACATCCACTCATCATGTCCATTACATACGAGATAACTGGATGAGCATATATCATATTGTCATGTCCAATACATATAAGATGATGAATGCATATATATTTTCTTATCATGTCTGATACATACAAGATAATGGGATGATTGCATACATGACAGATCCAATTGCTAATGCATAAGGCATCTATCTATGTGTTCCTATTCTTCATAAGAATTTGGGACACTAGGCATCTGAGAGACTAACTCCATGTAACATGGACAAGTTTTCTCCCACTAAATCTTTACATACTGAACCCTTTAGCATAGATTGCCAATGTATGCTCTCTCTTTATCAGGTCAAGATACTTTTGAGAACTATCACTATAGATCTCTATTACTATCACATAGGACATTTCTCTTTATTCCTTTAAAGAAGGTATTTCCACACCAGTTTCTATTCTTAGAACGTTTCATCCCTCATCATCATGTGGAATATGAATACACTCCCACTATATCTTTGTAATCACAGATCCCTTCTTTATTTTGATATATCAGTCAAAACCTTTGATTATATAATCAAAGTAAAGACTCCAATTTGAGATGCTTGTATTTAATCAATCATATTGATTAATCTCTTGTAACTTATAGACTGCATGACATTAACGGAATTATAAAATCCTTCAGGTTGTGTCATGTACACAACTTCATGTTATTCCTTTTATAAATGCAGTTTTAATATCCATATGCCAAAATTTCATAGTTTCAGTAGCAAGCATGATCCTTTATGGCGTATAGCCACTGCAATTGGTTAATAAAACCATCATGTTCAACACCTTGAACTCACTTGAATTTATCTCAACTAATCAACTCTTCAAATGTCATCCATGTCAATCTTAACTCTTAAGACCCAATTGCATTTATGAGTTTCATCCCTATAAGTTCTACCATTAAGGTCATACCTTATTTGGTTCACATGGAAGTCATTTTGGATCTTATGGCTTCAAGCCATAACTCAAAATCTGGTTCCTTAACATCATCCAGATAGATTATTGGCTCGTCATCATATGACCCATTCATAACATTTGAGTTTGTATGATATCATTATCCATCAAGCTCAAGTTGTTTTCTACTAGATATATGAGGTGTATCTATTACATAAGGAAATTGAGATTGCACAATACTTGTGATTCTCAGTCTCCTTTTGTACCTTTATTTAGTGTAAAGCATGTTCTTTAGAAGAATTCTAGAAGATTAGTCATTTGTTTGATGATCATGCTCTTACTATTTAGAGTATGATCCCTTCTTTGATTTAGACATGATTATGCCTTAATCATGAGTTCTCTATGATACAATGTCATAGTTACAAGATCCTCAAAAATTTAGTTTAAGTATCTCATTCTTTGATCATATCAAAGAATTAATACTTTTACCAAGTTTGTTCTTCATTTATGATATTCTTGAACATTTCAAGATATTCATATTGGTATTTCATTAAATACCATATCTGAAGTATTAGCATCTATTTCAATAGGTATGTATATATCAATATGTATTATACCTAATGGAATAGTCATTCTCCCACTACATCTAGTGAAGATTGACTTGTCATCATGCCCAATAAACAAGACAGTCATATCTCTTAATGGTTCATTAACCAAGAGAGTCTAGTTTATCCATCAACATGGAACCTAGAGATGAATTTCTCATTCATTTGTTTAGATGATAATGTTAATTAATTGTTTGAGTCATCAATAACTTTTAAGTATTATTATTTTATCTCATGCATACCAAGTACCACAAGATAAATATGGCATTTCCATAAAAGATCATATCTTTGAAATTGAAACATGAACTTTATTGATATGCATCCTTGTCATTACAAGTTGCAGAAATAAAATGTTTCTATTTATTGGAAAAATGAAATAGCAATTCATAACTCTATTACATGCCCTTTGGGCTGAAATAAACTGAAAGGTACTACTATCTATGACAACAACACTTGCTCCAATGTTGATGAGTGTTCCTTCTTGGTCCTTTCATAAAGGCCATCACTTCTTTTCAGATCATGTACATCATATATGTCAGATCTATATCTTGGTATCACATACCTAAGATAAAGAAGTATTTAAAGTTTATTTCATAATACATGAGGTAGAGACTTCCATCCCCTCCTTCTTCTTCTTTAGTTCATCTATGTAGAGAGAAAAATTTCTTTTCCAATGTCCTGGCTCATGACAATGGTGACATTTGTATCCCTTATTCACCCCTCCCTCGGCTTTGAGAGTTGAAGATGACTTGGGATGCTGGCTAGCATCAGAACCTTTATTTGCTTTTCCCTTGCCCTTGCCCTTGCCTTTAGACTTTCCCTTCTTTCTTTTGATCATCATCATAAATTTGGGTTTGTCTTTCTTCATCTGTACCTCAACTATCCTCAACATGCCCAACAACCCTATCAGTGGCTTGTTAAAGTTGTTCATGTTGTAAATCATCACAAACTAACTGTAGGATTTTGGCAACGATTACAGTATCAAATTAGTAGCCAACTCTTGGCTCAGAGGGAATCCCAGTCGAGTTAGGTTCTCTACATACCCAATCATCTTGAGTGTGTGAGGGCCTACTGGATCTCCTTCTATCATGATACACTTGAACAAAGCCATGGAGACATCATATCTCTCTTGTCGTGCTAGGTCTTAATACATGTTCTTGAGATGTTGAACCATCTCAATGACTTTCATGTTTTCATGTTGTCTCTGCAACTCATAGTTCATTGAGCACAACATCAAGCACTTCACATCAATGGCATCCTCAATATGCTTCTTGTATGCATCCCTTTCAGCCTTTGGTGTGGTGGGAGTGAGTTCATCTGGCTCTGGTGTATCTAGGACATAGAGCTTTCGCTATTGAGTGAGAATAATTCTCAACATCCTAAACCATCATAGAAGTTGTTCCCATTTAGCTTGTCCTTCTCAAGGACCGATCACAATGAAAAGTGATTGTTGTTGGTAGCCATTTATTCTACAAAAAGGAAATTTGCAATTTTATTCCAAAACTCTTTTGATTTGATTTGATTTGATTTTATAAGTGATGATATAATTAGGTCTTTAATTAATTATCACTCCCACTATTTTGATCAAATTGATAACCCTCATGTATCAATTTGCAAGATTGTAGTGTACAGCCTTCTAGTGAGCAAGATCATGACTTCCTCTAAGTTATGGACCAGTGAGGGCTATCACCCACAACTAGATTCTTTCAGGTAGGCAACTTTTTCCAATTAGATCATACACAACTCTTGATAGATGTCATGTGCAACTCCTTGCCATGTTCATCTTTATGCCTCAAGGTGCTTGATCCTATCAAGGTCACCAAATTAAGTCTGATCCAAAAGACAACACGATGAATATGCACCCTACAAAGGTAGACCCACATATTCACCATCACACTTCCATGAGATAGATGGTGCACCATGTGAAGGGGTGCCCACACTTGGTCGATCAAGCTTTTTATGTGTGTTTCTTTTGGAAGGCATCTTCAACTTAATATGTTTTTTGAGGGGTTTCAATATGCATATATATGCATATAAGTATCCAATCACCACATATATATAGTACATATCATATACATGCTATATCCGACAAACAAATACATGCAATAACGATAAAACAATGATTATGACCATCCTATTATAGTTCCTTGGAGTTACAAAGAACTACGGTCATCTAAGGTCTACATCACATGCAACATGTTGTTGATGAATATTTATGCTTAGGCAGTTCCGGGTTGACCAGCTCATCCTATGACTGATTGACTCGCCTCCTGTCCAGTCAGTTAGTTGTCACCAATTGATCGTCTGGCTCCTCCATACGGTCAGTTCATCGGGTCATCAGGCTCCTCCTCAGGCCACCAACTGCCCCTCAGTCAGTTGTCTCGGTCCATCAAGCGGTCTTCTTCAGTCTTCATCATAACAAGAAATAAAACTGCCCTACTTTTACATAATCTTTGTGAAACCTCGAGTTATATTCGAGGGGAGCAAAGTTAGAAGAGAATCTCCAGTTGTCTCGAGTTATATTCAGAATAGAAGAAGAGGGCTCAGTGCACAGAATGAGATGCAAACAACCATAACCAACCACAAACATGCACATTGGGTTTATAGGCCATAACCATGCTAAACATCTACCATCAAAACCATTTTAGGGTGACACATATCGATTTCATATATATACCATATCATATATGTATACATTAGTTTGGGATCATGTGGTATAAATTGGATATTCACATTAGTCATTTAAATATTCACATCGTATGCAATAAATAAAAGATGGTAAAAAACAAAATCTGATCATATCGATTATCTCAAAACATAGAATATTAATGCGACTCTGATACCACTATTGGATTTTACATGGTTGGAGAAGGAAGTGGAAACAAAAATTTTACTTGACCATAAACCCATAACCAGCAGATTGCATCAATATCTATGTAATGGGAAGGATGGTTTTAGCAAGATATACCTGGTCCTGAGGCTTGCTCAGTGACAATACCTCACAACTAGTGCGTTCTTCAACCATTTGTCTTTGATGGTGTATGTACAACTCCTTGTCTTGAGCTGGACTGTGATTGACTATCGTCCTACTAAGCGGCAGAAGTATCCCACTTCTATAGATAGTCCACACGGACTACCGGGAACTCTAGTCATCCTGAAGGACAGACTAAAAGAAGGTGTCCCCTTCTTTTGGCATACTAGTCACCAACACACTCTCCTACAACCAGTTGCTTTTCTGTAGTTGTCTTTCCCTCACTTTTCCTCCCAGGACAGGTAGAACTTGCTTGGGCTCTCTCGATTACCACAACCAGAGCAGACAATAACTTTATAGAGCAATTGATGTTCTGAGTTGTGTCTCTAGAGAAGCCCCTTGTACCCCTCTATTTATAGTAGAGGGTAGGGTCAGGGTTCCAAGACTATGTGGGAGTAGAAGGGTCCAGAATTTCCATAAACAATTTGCACTTAGGCCGACGAATCGGTCATTTCATAACTGAAATGGTCATTTGGTAAGGTGAGCCGATCGGTTCACTTATGAATCGGTCAGTTGGGAGTGTGAACCGGTCAGTCCACTTAGTGAACTGGTTGTTTCACTTCTCAGACTTGCCTCCAATTGACTTTCCATATTTGTTTCTAATTAACACAAATATTAATTTTTGTCCCAATCGAATTGAACAAGTGAAATGAAAAAACCTTTTTCTCACAAACTGGGAAAATCCAGTACTACTCATTTGGACAAGTGAACTGATCGGTTCATGAGAGTGAACCAGTCATCTCACTAACCATGAGATGATTGGTTCACCCAGTGAACCGGTCGGTTGGTGGTCTAGGGTGTATAGAAAATAGTCAATTCAGTTCTCAATCAATCTGACACTCAAATTAGTTGGTTCAACACTTGAACTTTGATGATTTTGAGTCAAGTCTATTTATTGAATGTTTGATTGAGTACCTAAACACTTTAGTAATCAATCCAAATATCATTCATGGATAAACTACTCTTCCAGGTTAATCCTTTGTGTGTGACCCTATAGGTCCTATTTCACATTGGCAATGAATGTCCATAACTAGCTTATGACATCACAAGCAAAGAGTGGTGCCTAGTTACACATCGGTAATACCCAAGTGAAAAGGAAAGTTGGAGAACAACTTTCAATCCTACAGTCTATGATCGGTGATCCAGTGAATGTATAATTCCTTTTTATCTGATGTCCTAAATGAACTCAAGGCATGGAGTTTTCATCTTTTCAATGTTCATTCATGTTTCTTGAACTAGAGCAGACTATGTGAGATATGTGTGACATCAATATCATATATTGATTCACATGTGCATTTGCATGCCTTTCTCAGTCTCGCTTATCAAGTGGCCTGGACATCATACTCCCTTAGGAGGGACAAATCCCATATCTATCACTCACAGTCTATCTCATGTGTCAAAGCCACCCAATCATCACCATTATAACAACCCATTTTCAGGACCGTGTTTGATGATGTCAAAGTGTACTCAATCACATTCGATGAGTGCAGTGATTTCAGGTCTAAGAATCACAATCACCACCATCACTACGAGAGATGATTCTGACTAACAATGTCATGGTTCCATGTATCACTCTCATGGTGGGTCTTCCCGATACACTATTCTCCAACATGTATCTATGTTCTTGGTTTGATATCATATATCATGACTAATGAGACACTATCATCAACCAACACACATTCTAGTCTTGATGTGTCATTATTGTCTGTCAACCTTCCACAATGACATCCAACTAGGGACATAACAACAATGTACATACTCTTAGCATTCGTATGATCTCATTGTTCAAGTCTTCAACCTGAAGACATACATCATTGAGTATTGTCATTCTTTAAACATTCATTTTGCTCCATCATTTATCTCATAATCAATTGAGTTAGAATAAATAGGAAGCTTTCCTTTGATATTTATCAAATCAATCAAAATATATGACAATCCAGTCATCATATGATTGGCTATCTAGGCATACATACCCACACCTTCAACCTAAATAACCAAGCATATCCGTCGATGCCCCATGGATGAAAAACAATAGAAAGGAACATGAGCAATGGTACACCAAGAGAGCTAGAAGTGAAAATGGATGGACAACTAGAGAACAGGGCGATTGAATGAACAAAAATCAAGTGGAGGAGAACCAAGAGGGAAATCAGCGGCATATCAAATGAAAGGAGCATATTGTGATCAAACATAAATCTGGTAGACAAAGGTGAACAACCTATAGGCAACATACAATAGCGGTGGAAGTCATGATCCCTAAACTATCACTAAAAGGCAGGAGGTTTAGAGATATATTAGCAACAATTAGAAGGAAGGATAGAGAAAGCATACGAGAAAGATACAACACCACAAGAAAAAACAACCATTGCTTGCGTTCCATATTCTCAGTTTTTTTTGCTAGCTCACAATTTCCTTTCAACCGCCTCTGCTACTGCTATGCTAGGATTGAAGGGAGATAGGTTTGAATCGATCAATGTGACACGAAGGTGGTGTGATCGTGGTTTTGGTGAGGACCTATAGGAGAGGGTCAATGATACTTTCAAAGGGATCTCTTATAGGGTAACCAGGATCAACTTAGGTCTATCTAGGGATGATATGTCCCTTGGATCCTCAAGGTTATCTCGTAGGAAAGAAGACATCTTCTAGCCGGCTTTAGGGGGTTTTGGGTTTTCTTAAATAGAGTTTCACAAAGATGGAGGGATAAATATTCTAGATGGATCGAATGAGGAGCTTGAGATGGTGGGATATGGGCTCCTTAATACCTTACTTAGGTTAGCATTTTTAGGCAGTCCATCTTACAATGGATAAGTTCATTTTATGGAATGTGCAAGGGGTATCTAACGACAAGAGAATGGTACAGATTAGATCCTTAGCATAGGAGAAGGGCCTATTCACCATAGGGATCCTCAAACCTTTCTTAGACCAAGGGAGGGTGAGTGAGCTCCTACCAATACCTTAAACATCACAGAGGAGCACCTAGTTCAAACCAAAGCATCATACCATTGCCCACTGCCATTCTGTGTTTCCCATATAGACTTCCATGGTTCCCTATCCAAATTTCTCTTCCATAAGATTTGGCTTACACATAAGGATATCTTTAAAATAATCCAGGACAATTGGACCTTAGACTCTTGGGGTGACCCATCTTACAGGCTCTTTGAAAAACAAAAAGACTCTTAAGAAAGCCCTTAAAGCTTGGAACAAGTCTAATGTAGGGAACATTTTTTATAATATTAGGGCCCTTCAGAGGAAGGTTAATAAACTATAGACATTAGGGGATACATCAGATATCCTAAAGTAGTAAATGAAATCTTCATGACTAAAAATGAGCTTGAAGAATGGCTTAAGTGGGAAGAGGTATATTGGAGGGGAAAATATAGCATAAAATGGCTAAAAGACTGAGAGAAGAATACAAAACTCTTCCATACCCATGTTAAAGTGCATAGGAAAGACTCCATTATAGACAAAATCTAGAGAGAGGATGAGACTTGGGAAAGGGTCATATAAGAGGTAGGATAGGAAGCAGTCACATACTACATGAATCTATTCACAGCTATAGATGACAGGGAGATCTAAAACTTCATGAACATCTTACCCAGATCTATAAGTGAGGTAGATAATAGGAAGATTTAGGAGATAGTAGAGATAGATGAAATACATAGAGTCTTGGTGAGCATGGACGATAATAGTGCACCTGGACCTGACGGGTTCACTATCTACAAAGCAACTTGGGAATATATTAGAGGTGGTTTAACTAAATTAACAACACTTCCTAGTGGGGGGAGATACACAGGGGCATCAAGTGTGTGGGTCTAGTGCTTATCCCCATAATGGACAACCCAAAAAAGTTGTCTGACTTCAAACCAATAAGTGTAGGAAATGTAACCCTTAGGTTAGTTTCCATGACCATCCTAGTGAGGATCCCCTCACTCCTACCTAAAATCATTTCACCAGAATAAACAACTTTTGTCAAGGATAGGAATATAGGAGACAACATTAGACTGGCCAGTGAATTCATGGGAGATCTTTTTAGAGGTATAGAACATAAAGAGAATTTAGTTCTTTAGATAGACATGTCCAAAGCTTTTGATAGGATGGGATGGAACTTTATTGAGGTGGTACTCCCACAGGTAGGATTCGAAGAAAGCAAATCTAATAAGATCATAAACATCATCAAAGAGGTGTGGTTATCCATTCTCATGAATGGTCAGACTTTTAGGTTCTTTACTGCCCACATGGGCCTCAAGCAAGGAAAGTCACTCTAACCCTTTCTCTTCATACTAGCACATGAAGTGCTAAGTGGGCACATCAAGAAAGCAAATGAGGAAGGTCTTATCAATAGATATAGAACTAGGGGGAATAACACCATCACACCTTATGTTTTTAGATGATCTCATCTTTTTTGTTAATGTGGAGGGAAGGACGGCCACATCCCTATGGGACATATTAATGAGATTTGAAGAGTCTTCATGGAAGACCATTAATAAGATAAAATTGGTTATTATGATAGGCTTTAAATCAGAGGCTAGGCAGAATGTGATCTCATATGAATGGGGTTGTGAGTGCACCAAAGAACCCATCACATACCTCAGGGCCACCCTAATTCTAAGAAGGATGTTCAATAGATATTACGATAATATAGTGGAAAATATCACCAATAGGATGACCTCATGGGTAGGAAAATTGATATCCTTTCTCAGGAGATTAACACTGATTAAGTCAGTATTGGTCTCAATCCCCATTCATTTCTTAGGAGCCTGTGAGATACCCATTACAACCATCAGGAATATTGAGAGGAAAATGGCAAACTTCCTATGGGAAGCTTGGGATGGGAAAAAGAGGAGACATCGAGTTAGTTGGGAGAAGGTATCCAAACCCATGGAGGAAGGGGGACTAGGAATACTAGACATGAGAAGCAGGTATAAGAGTTTCTTAAAGAAAGTAGCTTGGGGAATCATAAAAGGTGAGTCTTTATGGGCCCAATTTTGTAGGAATAAGTATATGCAGACATGCTATGACCAAGACATAGAACACCCTTGGTATATTAAAAGAGGGTGCAAAACATCAGTCTATTGGAAGAGAGTCTGGGATTGCTTCCCAAGAGTTATGAGAAACACTAGATGAGAGATAGGATGAGGCGAGATACCTTTTTGGAGGGCAGAATGGGGCACTAAAAGTAGTACGAGAACATGGAAATTGGAAAATGTAGAGATGGACCCAAACCTTAAACTTAGAGAAACACAACTCCAAGATGGCTCGTGGGACATGCCTGGGCTTAGAGCATTTATTTCAAAAGAGAGAGTTAGGATCCTTATGGATGAGATAACCTTAAACCCCAATACCATAGAACGACCTATCTAGACTCAAAGAGAGGACGACATATTCTCAGTCGCATCAGTAGGGTCGACTCTAAGAAGAACAATTAGTGAAGTTTCTAACTTAAACCACCTAGGATACAGGTGGATCTGGAACACACATCTTCCACTTAAGGTTAATACCTTTGCTTGGAAATTAATAAAGAGAGTGATACCCACAGATGGCCGCATTAAGAGTTTCAATATCCTTATAGCCTCCAGGTGTGAATGATATCGAGTGGACATCATAGAAACCATATCTCAAGTTTGAAGAAACAACGAGATTACTTTAGAGGAAAGTGGGATCCATCACATACATGGACATGACGGCATATCCCTTCTTTAATAATCAAGATACTATTTCCTCCCTATATAAAATACTAAGCATGGAATCCCACAACATATGGTTAGGTTGCATTAGGTCTACACTTCCTCTTATTACCCTATGGTGTGTCTGGGTCGTGAGATGCTTAAATAGATTTGAAGGGACTAGGATGTCTGTGGATAGAATCTGGAGAAAGATCTATTTCATGGGTAGGATCACCCTCAAAGATGTTATTTTTAGATAACTAGGATCATCTATTGGGAGATATAGGGAATGAATTATGGTAGGGGTCACTCAAGAGTTAAAAGTGGTGAGGCTTGCATATAAGGAAATCTAATGGAAACTGGTGTGATTCTTCTCAAGGCCACACACTAACCAATGAAAGGTTTCTAGATGCAACCCCAAGGGAAAACTCACATATCTCTCAAAATTTGTATAAGGACCTAGTCCAACACACAGGCGTAACTAATCACACATACCCGCAAGCGCACGGGGTCACACTGTAGTATAGGCTAATGGTAATATTAGGGTCGATCCTCAGGGAGAGGGGGTACTAGAGCTAGGTTAGTGTTTTCTATGTTCCTAAAGAAGAGATTAGAGTTTGAGGGTTTTAAGTTGGGTTTTGTTTGATTAAACTACAATTGCAAGCAAGAAAGAGCAAGAAAGAAACTAAGTTATCAAACACTCTAAGTTACTCCAAGAAAGTTAAGGTGATCAAACTCAGCAAGGCAAGCAATTAGGCTAAAGTAATGAGTTACACTACACTAGCAAGCTAAGTGATCAACTAAGATGCAAACTAAGCAATTAGACAAGTAGGAGTTTAACTTATCACTAATTATCCAAACTAACACAAGAAAGATCAAAGGATCCCTAACTACTCGAGCAAGAACTAACTATCTAGAACTAGGCAATTAGCTACGAATTAACAAAGGCAATTGTCTACACTGACATTAACACACTGAGAAGTCAAAGGTGGGTTTCAAGCAATATGATGGATAGGTGGGTTGTTTGGGAATGTAACTTGATATTAGTTGGGGGAAGGTCAACATAGCATGCAAATCTCACATTTCAATCTACATTACCAAACCAAACAACAAGGAAAGTTCTATTAGAATATACCCTATACTACTAGTTGGAGAACTAGGGTTAGGTGTAATTCTAGTAGGACTTGGCAAGTCTAGGTTTATAGGATAAGTGGTATTAGGGAAATTGAGAGCCAAGGGTAGGAATGGGAGTAGAGATGAGGGTATTTCACCTCATGTTACTTGCCATCTAGCCTTTAGGAAGCTCTAGGCAATTGCACTAATCACACTTACACTAGCTACTTAGATCTCACACTCACTTGTAGAAGAAGGGAGATGTATGTAGGAACAAAGGTGGTTAGCTAGGGATCCACTAATTTTACCTAGGAGCCATTCCTAAGATTGCCACATACATTCCAATATCCCCTAGAAGCTAAGTGTCATCAAGCATCACAAAGCAAGAAATTTATGTTTAAAAGTATAAACCACATGCAAGATAATGGGAAATGAGATAGAAGTAAGAGGCAATCATTATAGAATGAAATTATATTCATTACAAATTATTTTCCCATAATATGGTATCAAAGTCACATTTTAACCCCAAACAACCCACCACTAGGGGTTTAGCTAAACATGCTCAAAGAAAAGATAAAAGAAATGAGAAGAAGGGGATAAGACTTCATGGAGATCAAAGTAGATCCTCCTTCTTCACCTCCTAGCTGGTGTAGGGAGATCTCCCTCCTCCAAGGTGGATGATGGGCATGAAAATGAAGGGGATTATGGTAGAAAACCTAAAAACTCGGTTTCTATGGTGGAAATGAGATGGAAATGGTGGGTGGAAAGTATAAATATAAGGGGAGTGTAATGAATTCTCTAGTGTGGGTGGAGAGGAGTAATGGTAGTTAACCTAGTGTTGTGACTGCCACCCATGTATATATAGGTGGTGGTAGAAGCATTAGGGTAAGTAGGGGTATTGTTGGAAAAATAGTGTAGAAAATGCTAGGATTTAGGTGGTTGCACGACCGTGGTGGGTAAGGGTAGGAACGACCATGGTGGTGTGGAATGGTCATTCTAAGAAAGTGGAAAAATCATAGGTTAAGGTGGTAATATGGAGGCTGGTAGCACGGTCGTGGTAGAGGCTAGATAGAACGACCGTGTTGGGTAGCACGATCGTGGTGAGTGAGTTGGAGGTGAGGTTGTTCCCTTCAGTATACCCATTTTGGCTTATGGCAACATGGTCGTGTTGGGCAGCACGACTGTTTTAGGGCTTCATAGCACGACCGTGCTGGGTAGTACGACCGTGCTGGGTAGTACGACCGTGCTGGCGATGTTGTTGTAGCTTGTAGTTTTGAGATTTTCTCTGTAACTTTGACATTGGCCAACACGACCGTTCCTTGGCACCACGGCCATGTTGGTGTCTTCGGTAGCAAACTCAACTTGAATCTTCATGATCAATGGATTCCTTTGCTTGATGTCGACCCTTGGCCATTAGGGGTAGGTTGAGGGAGCTTTGGGGTCTTCTTTGGACCCGTCCATGAGTGGAGGACTCCAAGAACTCCTTCCTTCTCTCTCATCCATCCAAAGCATGGTCCAAGTACATGATAAGTATGCAAAAAATGTCTATAGGTGCATTTGATTATAATATGCATATTGGGAAATTCAACTTACATTCTACTATATTTAGATGTGAATAAAGAACAAATTGACACAAGATGAAGCCTTAAAATAGGACTGCATCAGACACCCCCTGATATATTGAAGGCAGAGCTCAACATAGGGGCCGTAAAATGGAAAACACATGTGCCACATACCTCAGGTCGGGCCTTGGGAGGGGGGGATCAGAGACTCCCTAGGTAACATTATTCAAGGTTTTATTGGACCAACGCAATGCTATGACCTCTATGACACGTGCGTTAAGGCGTTAGAGATAGTTTTGGAGTTCAGGTGCGCTAATAGAATCAATAGACTATAGATGGAAAGTGACTATCATACCCTGGTCAGAGTTCTTAAGGGGGATCAAGAACCCCCATGGAGATACAAATAAGAACTTAACAATATAAAAATGGTGCTTAGGAATCGCGGGTTGCGTTGCCACCTTGTACATAGAGAGGCCAACAATTTGGCACTCAAACTAGAAGAATATGGAGCAAGCCTAGATAAAACATATAGGTTTGTTAACCTATCCAGGATGCCACCGCCGGTTAGAGGGATTTACCGGTTGGAAAAGATGGGGTTGGCATATGTCAAGAGGATACGAGAGGGCTTCAAAATCATTACAGATAGTTAAACTTTTTTGAGTAAAATTGTGTAAAGATACATATACTGGGGTGAGTCTTAGAGAGTTTTGGTGTCTTATCAAAGCTTGGTTGTCCGCTTTTGACGGAGCTCCTTCTTTTTCGGGAGGCGATTTTTTATTGCACGGTCCCCACCCATCTTTCTGGGGCCCTTCACCCCTAGAGTCATAGCGGTCTAAAATTACAGTTGGGTGTATTCCGATTTTGAGAGAACGGACGCCACTGTATGTCAAAATATTTTCTTTACGCAAGGGGGAATGGGATGAATAGAACCCCCCAAATTCCTTCAGAAAATTCTGAACACAGGGTGTAGACTATAATTGTTAGGCACGCGGCATGATAGACACATACGGAGCAGCGTGCTCCGTGGAAAAGGAGGAACAACAAATCCACTGCCGTGTATTTGTGGTCCATATACTCTCGTGGGAAAAAAATGTCCACATTCCTACTGACGTAGAGGTCATTTTGGACAATATAAAACGAAAAATCCTCATCTTCAAAACAAAACAACACTTCAATATCGTCACTACCGTGACTGACTTAAACCGTTAGATTAGCATCATCCAAGAAACATTCACCTCTCCCTTATCAGATCTGTCGTGACTGATTGCCACCCACTTGTCAATACGCTCACCAGCTTGGGCCATTTCGGACGTAGGAATCGTAGAAGCATGATGACATGATGATGGAGTCGCGGCACCGTTCGCATAGAAGACGGCTTGCACAGCTGGTGATGATGAACAGCGGGAACATCCTTACCCAGCGCGGCCAAATCTGATGAGTCATGGCCTTCGAGGTTTGGTGCTGCGCTCCCGCATCGCCAGCAGGGATGGCCGCATATCTGGCTTAGCATTAAATGGGTTACCATATAGTCAAAATGATATCTAAGTGTGGAAGATCCGGAAACAGAGATAAAGCATGTATGCTTTAGCCGGGACATGTCCGTGGTCCATTGTACAGACATAATGGGCAGCGATCTTATGCAATCATTTGCAGTGCAATCTCACTTTGTTTTTTTAATAAATCATTCCTTGTATATATATAGATAATACTCTCATGCAACCGCATAAAGGTAGAGAATACATATTTAACCGGAAATGATATAGCTGATCGCCAGCAGTATCGTTTCATCATAGCTACATGAAAGAGATTACATGTAGATAGTAATGTCAATCAACGGGTGGGGACCCTTATAACATCTCATGATGATCCTTTCATTTTTTCTGATAAGTGCAGATAATGTATATGATCCTTTCATTTCCGCATAGAAAAATTATATTTAAAGAAGGTGTATTTAGTGAACTCTATGTTCTCTTTACATAAAATACACATGGTAGGTCCTAAGAAGCCTAGTTTCCACCAGTTTTGTCCAATGGGAATTTTTTGTATCCCATGAGTGAGTCAAGAATGAAATGTTTAGTGAGGCACTTGATTTTTCATATCTTGTGAAATATACTACTAGTAGATGAGTAACTAAAGAAAATCATAAGTGGATTTAGGTGTGTTCCTGATCTAGTGTGTCATCCTCCAGTGTGTAATATTCTCGATATCATCACCAGGAAAGAACTCTACTATTTTTTTTTTAAATGTATTCCTTCTTAGCAATCTTCGTTGTAAGGCGAAATAGTTTCCCTTACCTTTCCCTTTTATTTATCAATGGGTTCATATTCAACCCATAGCCAGATACTAAGATACATAGAATAACCATCATCGGTCGAAACAACAACCAAGGAGAAGCTTGTACTCACATAATTTGCCTCCAAACCCACTATCACATGGCCTCTATACTTTTGTGTAGGATGTGATATTACCCATATGAAATAACAACCAAATCATCTCTATATCATCCCTTAACATTGACATGGAAAACAATTTTCTATAAATTCTTAAAAATCTAAGTGAAACTAAAAGCATTTGATTGGGTGTATCTGTATTACATTAGATGAACACTGCTTGACTGGATGCTAATACACTTAAAGCATGTTTGGTGAGCAGGATTTTGAAAAATCAATAATTTGTCCATCCTTCGATTAATTATATGAAGAATTGTCAAGGTCTAGTTGTTAACACTATTTTTCTCACACAATAGAAATTCATATTAATATTAATTCTTAGGCTAATCATGGACCTCATTCCTCATTAACTTGACATGCATTTATTACTATTTTTTCATATTTTCCCAACTATTTGATCAATTCAATTTACCCACTTTACCTAGACCGGGACTTCATGGACGGAGAATACTCTATTTCAGACTCAAGTGCAATTTGCCAATGAAATATGCTTTTTATAAGCCTTTTAATAAATTGCACTATTGAATTATCTTGAATATTTTTTTTCCGCAAATACTTAATTATTTTCCTGATAGATCTAAGGGACAATCCTAATTGTCTCTCTCTTTCATCATTTTATTAAAAATCTATATTTTTCTACAATTTTCTTCAAAACATACCTAATATAATTGGAAAATTGAGAAATAGGTTGCATCCTACCCGGGCTGCCTGACTGATTGGAGAAATCCACCCTCTAGTGACACATGGCAAACCTCCTCAATCTACACGTTACTCATACATGGCACGTTGTGGTGATGTATTGCTTCTTCCAGAAAGTTTTATTCAGAATCTAGAACCCTAAACTCCACCTATAAATACCCCCATGTACACTACATCTCAGGCTCCTTTCAAACCTATTGAATCCAGAGGATCGACTATTGATGCGATGATTTTGAGTCGCATTTATAGACTTGTTTGATATGTGTTTTATGCATTTATTAGTCATTTTCATGGTTAATGTTGCATAATTCATTCAATTTGGTCTATGCTACTTCTTTATGTCAAATTCCCTTTATTTAAGCATTTTCAGTATTAATTATCAAAAGAATATATTTTGTGTGAACTTATGTGGTTTCATATGTTAATTTTAGGAAAAACAAGTATCTGCTACCGTCGATACCATCGACGGTGGTCGATAGCATCGACCGGACCACAGGTTGCCAGCCGCAAAGACCAGAACAGAGTCGATACTATCGACAGGAGAGTCGATGGTATCGAGATACCTTCAGGTTGTTGGCAAGAAGACAGTCGAAACTATCGACAAATGTCGATACCATCGACAAGTGGAGCTACAACGACGGTAAAAGGACAAAAGCGACGCCTAAAGAGTCGATACCATCGACCTACGTCGATGGTATAGAGCTAGCATCAGTCGCGACAGAAGAAAAGAAAAGAAGACCAGCCGATATAGTGCAGCATCGATACTATCGACTCGCGTCGATGGTATCGACGCCGTCAGATATGAGTTTTTTTTAGATTGATCTTAATCAGACGGCTGTAATTAATTGACGACCTAATTCAGGAAATATATCTAATGACAGCGTCCCAGGGGGAGGAGGACGTCATTAGTTGCTGCACGCATCCCGAAGAGGAAAGAGAGAAGAACGGAGCACAAGAGCACGCCCCAGCCGATCTGGATGCTGAAGAAGACGATTTCTACCACCAAAAGGCGGGAGAACGCGGATTCTACGCCAAGGAGCGATTGGATCTTCTCCGTTCAGGGGTTTCACCACTCAATCATGTTTTTCTCATGTTTCCCCTTTTCTCTACTACATTCTGCTTTGAGATGAACATGCGGGGCTAATTCCCTTTGTCTTTAGGACCGGGAGTAGCCCAGGAATTCATTATATGATGATTTTATCATAGTAATACATATCTTATCTCTTAAATCCGTGGTATAATTTCGTTTTCTCTAATATATTGTTATACTTGATCACCATAATAATAATAATAATCTAATGCCCTTAATTGCTTTGTGATGAGTGCATACTCATCATGGAATTCAACTGCTTTTTTTGGAACAAAGTCAACTCCAATTCACCCTTTTAACCAAATATGAATCATAATGTGTAAAACTACTTGGCTGATTCAATAATCAAGGTTTTAACTAAATATCTTTCATTTAATGCAGGAAAATCAAGCAACTCCATGCATACGGTCTCAAGACCGTTTGGATCCTTGCGGCCTCAAGACCGTTTGGGTCCACGCGGTCCCAAGACCATTTGGTGGAATACACAAAGAACAAATGACGAAACCGGCTGCCAAAGAAAGCAATGTTGTCTCAAGACCGTTTGGTCCCACGCGGTCTCAAGACCGTTTGGTCCCACGCGGTCTCAAGACCGTTTGGTCCCACGCGGTCTCAAGACCGTTTGGTCCCACGCGGTCTCCAGACCGTTTGGTCCCATGCGGTCCCAAGACCGCTTGGTCCCATGCGGTCTCAAGACCGTTTGGTCCCATGCGGTCTCAAGACCGTTTGGTCCCATGCGGTCTCAAGACCGTTTGGTCTCATGCGGTCCCAAGACCGTTTGGTCCCATGCGGTCTCAAGACCGTTTGGTCCCATACGGTCCCAAGACCGTTTGATCCCATGCGGTCCCAAGACCATTTGGTCCCATGCGGTCCTAAGACCGTTTGGTCCCATGCGGTCCCAAGATTGTTCGACGCAAGAGCAAGGATCTATTAAAGAACTAAAGCCGCACGCCCACGCCAAGGCCAGGACCGATCGAAGCAAACCGTTTGGTGCCCAAACGGTCCTCAAGACCGTTTGGCGCCCAAACGGTATCCAAACCGTTTGGGATCAGATTGGAACCTATAAATAGACCCCCAGGGTCCCCATTTGGAGGCATCGGATCCGGACGCCGATAGGCTGCCAGAGCACCACCCCGATCAAGTTCCACTCCATCTACTGCTGGTGTTGCATCCAAGGAGGCCAAGAAGAGAAAGAAGACGGAGCAAGGAGTGCATCTTATTCACCGGGCTGTGTCCACCCTCTGCACCGAGCTCATGGCAGATCTATCTTTCTCTCCTATCCTTCTTGTATCTCGCATCATGAGCGAGTAGTCCTTTTTCGCTGGGGTGCGGGGACTAGCCCCGCTGCCCATGCAAACCCTGTTCTAACTCTTCATCTTGTCGTTTATCGTTAAGCTTGTAGGTTAGTTATGTGTTGGTATCCACCTTTTTGCTCCCTATGTTGCGAGAACTTCAATGCATGGGTATGAACGTCGTTTAGCATGTTAGACTCCTTGATGAGAACTTCCGATGGGATTCCTTGAGGTCGTAAGTGTATGATCCGCGAGGGGACGAGCCATCTAGCCTTCAGTGATGCTTCTGTGTGCCTGACGCCCGTATGGGGGGTTCACAGCCTTAGTTGGATTTTGTATCTTCTTGCTATTTGTCGATGTTTACTCGTATTATAATCACTTATTTGCTTAACGGTTGACGCAGTTGACTCCTTGACGAGAACTTCCGATGGGATTCCTTGAGGTCGTAAGTGTATGATCCGCGAGGGGACGAGCCATCTAGCCTTCGGTGACGCTTCTGTGAGCCTGACGCCCGTATGGGGGGTTCGCAGCCTTAGTTGGATTTTGTATCTTCAGAGTCGTAAGACATGTGATCCGGATGGTGACGAGACATCTGATGCCTATGGTGATGCTTACGCAGACCTGACGCCCGTATGGGGGGTTCTACAACAACTCTATTTGAAGTGTTGTTTCTTGCCTGGATTGTTTGCAGAGGAGTATGTTTGTGTGTGTAGCGGTGGTCAAACTCGGTACCATCCCAGCGATTTCCATATCATTGATCCCAACCTATCTTTTAATTCAGCTTTTACTTTCCTGTATTTAGTTTAAACAACCCAAATCAAACTATTGTTCTAAATATTAGTTTTACTAGAGCTAGATCTAACTGACAAGGATTCTTAAAAACATTGTCCTTTGGGTTTGATCGTCAACTATACTGTGATAAGACTCATCCGTTTGCGGGTGGTATTGTTGCACTTGGTTTTGGTAAAAGCTCGGGGATTTCAGCCCCGGGTGAATTTGTTAGTGCTTTCAAAAACCACATCAAATTTTGGCGCCGTTGCCGGGGACAACGGAGTCAGCCAGTCTAATCTAGTTCTTTTAAGACTAATCTAGGATTTTGTTTTCCTTTTTGAAACTATCGCCTATCTACTTGATCTTTATTCTACTTTGTGGATCTCATTTTCAAATCCTCCTAATTTTCAGGTGCTCTCCAACGCATAGTGCATGCACCGATCAGACAGTCCCGGACTCACAGCGAGCTTCGATCCTGAAATAGATAGAACTTTCCATCGTCAGATCAGGGAAAATCAGGCAAGAATGGCACAAGAAGAAGAAGTAGCCCGCAGAGTGGCTCAAGCCATCAATGTGTAAAGAGAGAGGCTCATGCAAGAAGCTAGAGCTGCGGTTCAACAAGAGATCTTAGCAGCACAGGCAGCAGCGCAAGCAGTGGAACTTCAGAAAGACCTTAGAGAGTTCTCCATCCCAAAAGCTGCAAATGTCTATCATCCGGTGCAGCCTCCTCCCATCGAAGCTGCCAACTTTGAGATTAGAGCACATTGGATAACTTTGCTTCAAAACAACCCCTTCTACGGCAAACAAGCTGAAGATAGCCAAGGTCATCTTCTCATATTCATCGACCTTTGTGCTATGATGAAGCAAAATGGAGTCACTGATGATGCCATTCGACTCCGTCTTTTCAAGTATTCTCTTGCCGATAGGGCCATCAGTTGGTACAATTCACTGCAGAGTGAAGTACCTATTACTACCTGGGAGGAGCTCCAAAATGCTTTTTTGGAAAAGTTCTACCCCCCATCGCTTACTTATGAAATCAGGGGACGAATCACGAATTTCACTCAAGTCTCTGGAGAAACCCTTGCCGAAGCTTGGGATAGGTACAAGGAGCTCCTACGTAAATGCCCACACCATGGAATTCCTAAGAACCAGCTTATAGAGATATTCTACAGGGGTGTGGAAGATGACGTAAAGATGTTCCTTGACTCCTCGTCTGGAGGGAACTTCATGCGGAAAAGTTACGATAGCGCATGGAGAGTCGTCACCTTGGGAGCAGAAAATCAAGCCAATTGGGGCACATCTATTGGCAAAGGAGTCTTAAAGGTAGTCATGGCTGAAACTATCCCAGAATACAAATCTATAACTGAAACTTTGAAGGTCTTAGTTGTAAAGCAAGATCACATAGAATCATCCCTTGCTGCGATTGGAAGAGGACATTCTCCTACCAGGCAACCAGAACAAGTCAAGTCCACTTCTTTATTTTGTGAAGCATGCAAAGGCACTGATCATTCCACACTATCATGCAATGTTCTCTACGATGTTGTTTTAAGCAATGCCTGTGGACAAGGAGATAATTGCCAGATGGAAAATCTTAATGCTATTAATACCATCCCTGGGCAGAACTATTACAATCCAAATCAAAATAGGAATCACCCAGGCTTCCAATACGGAAACCCTTCAGGAGCTATGAACTCACATCAATTCAGTCTGAGCAATCAACCAAGAGGCCCATCAGGGTACCAGTTTAACCAACAACAAAACTTTGGGAATCAAGGAAACTTCAAGGGAAGCTTTCCGAACAGAAACTACAATAATTATCAGAACCTCAATCAACAACAAGGACAGGCAGGATCCATCCCTTCTGATGACAAGCTATCTACCATTGAAAAGTTATTGCAAACACAACAAACAATGATAGCCAACCAACAAGCCCAACAGAAGGCTATTGAAACTCAACTGGCTCAACTTGCTGCTAGTATTAAGCCACCAGCTGGAGTTTTTGCTGGACAACCTAAGAACAATCCGAAACATCTTGAGCAGCTGAAGGTTGTCACCACAAGATCAGGGAAAGGTTATTCGTATCCCCCAACGAACACGACTGTAGTTATCCCTGACAAGAGTGAACCTGTGACAATCCAAAACTTGACAACACCAGAATTGCAACCAGAGGAAAACGATACTTATGAGGGAAATTCTGAAAAGGTTGCCGATGAAGGAACTGAGACACCAGAGCCAGATATTCCTATATATAAGCCTCGTATTCCTTTCCCATCCCGTCTGAGGCAAACCAAGCTTGATACTAGATTCATCAAATTTAAAGAGGCTATGAAGAAACTCCATGTTGATATACCGTTCTTGGATGCTCTTGCTGAGATACCGGCTTGGACCAAGTATCTAACGTCGCTTCTCACTAAGAAGTACATCACTGAAGAGTATGAAACTGTAAAACTGGCTACGACCACATCAGATATCATACTCAGCAAGATGCCAAAGAAATAGAAAGATCCAGGATCCTTTAGAATCTCTTGTCACATTGGTGACTCATCGTGCAAAAAAGGACTGACAGATCTTGGCGCAAGTATTTCTATTATGCCATTTAGTTTATGCAAGAGATTAGGGTTCGCAGAATTGCTTCCAAAAACTATGACCATTCAACTTGCGGACAATTCGATCAAAAGACCGTTAGGAATTCTCGAAGACATCCCGGTCAAGGTAGGCAAGGACGCATATGTTCCATGTGATTTTGTCATCATGGCAATCAAAGAAGACACCAGATACCCTCTTATCTTCGGCCGTCCTTTCCTCGCAACTGCAAGAGCCCTTATCGATGTCGAAGCGGGAACCTTACTACTAAGGTTAGGCAAAGAGACTCTCGAATTTAAAGTTTTTGAAAGTATGAGAAGACCAAGTATACATGAAGAAGTCTATCTGATAGATTGTGTTGAGCAAATGTCACAACTAACTCAAGAATATCACGAGTCATGTGATCCCTCGGAAACTTCTCTATCCGAACTTTTTAGTGAAGAACCTATTGACCAAAAAGCTAAGGATTGCATCGAATCTCCCAACTCTGCTAAAGAAAATGCTGAAGCTACTTACAAATAATTAAAGACTACCGGAACTTCAGAAGGAATCAGTGAAAATCCAGAACCTCCTGAAATGAAGCCTCTACCTGAAGGGCTAAAGTATATGTTTTTAAACGATCTCAAAGCTTGCCCAGTGATCATAAACTCTGATCTAACAACCAAACAAGAAGAGAAACTTCTAGAGGTATTAAGGGAGAGGAAGAAAGCCATAGGCTATAAGATGAGTGACCTCACAGGGGTCAGTCAAGCCTTGTGCATGCACAGGATCCCCATGATGGAAGACCACAAGCCAACCATCAAGCATCAACAAAAATTGAACCCGAATATGAAGGAAGTGGTCCGCCGCGAGATCATCAAACTTCTTACAGCTAGGATAATATACCCGATATCGGACTCACCATGGGTGAGCCCAATTCATGTGGTACCCAAGAAAGGAGGGACTACCATTATAAGAAATGAAAACAATGAGCTCATCCCCACTCGAACAGTCACTGGGTGGCGGATGTGTATTGATTATAGAAAGTTAAACAAGGCCACTTGAAAGGATCATTTTCCTATGCCCGTCCTCGATCAAGTTTTAGAAAAATTGGCCCATCAAGAATATTTCTGTTACCTGGACGGTTACTCTGGATTCTATCAGATTCCCATACATCCAGATGATCAAGAAAAAACGACTTTCACCTGTCCCTTCGGGACATATGCTTTTAAAAGGATGCCGTTTGGTCTGTGTAATGCCCCCGCAACCTTTCAACGTTGCATGGCTGCTATTTTTGAGGGGCTTACTGAAACTGTCATGGAGGTCTTCATGGATGATTTTTCTGTAAATGGGGACTCCTTTGATTCCTGTCTCAAGCATCTCTCCATTGTTCTCAAACATTGTGAAGAAGCACATCTGGTGCTAAATTGGGAAAAATGCCACTTTATGGTAAAGGAAGGCATCGTCCTCGGTCATAGGGTTAGCAATAGAGGAATTGAAGTTGATAAAGACAAGATAGAAGTCATATCCAAATTGGCTATTCCCACAAATGTAAAAGAAGTTCGCACTTTCCTTGGTCACGCTGGATTCTATAGAAGGTTTATACGGGATTTTTCCAAGATAACAAAGCCGATGACCAACCTACTTCTAAAAGATGCTGATTTCAATTTCAATGAAGAATGCGTCAAAAGTTTTGATACGCTGAAGAAAGCCCTTACAACTACCCCCATCATTAGAGCTCCCGATTGGAACCACCCCTTTGAAATTATGTGTGATGCTAGTGATTACGCAGTAGGTGCAGTTTTAGGGCAATACATAGAGAGGAAACATTATGTGATCTATTATGCGTCAAAAACCCTCGACGAAGCTCAAAGGAATTACGCTACTACTGAAAAGGAACTTCTGGAAGTCATCTATGCCTTCGATAAATTCAGATCCTACCTTATTGGCTCGAAGGTTATTGTTTACACATACCATGCTACCATCCGTTACCTTATGACAAAGAAGGATGCTAAGCCAAGGCTGATCAGATGGATACTCCTTCTACAAGAATTTGACTTGGAAATAAGAGATAAAAAAGGGACGGAGAATGTCGTGGAAGATCACCTCAGTCGCATCCACACTCTGGATGCTGAAGGGATTCCGATAAATGACTCCCTACCAGATGATCAGCTTATGAGGGTCTCAAGATTCGAACCATGGTATTCCGACTTCGTAAACTACCTTACCGCCAGAGTCATCCATCCCCAATACACCGGGAACACTCTGAAGAAATTTATGCATGATGTGAAGCATTACTATTGGGATGAACCATATCTTTTTAAACTCTGCGCAGATGGATTGTATAGACGTTGTGTCGCCAAAGAAGAAGCCCATTCTATTTTAGAACAATGCCACTCAGGACCTGTAGGCGGCCACATGAGCTCAAAGAAGACAGCTTTAAAAGTTTTGCAATGTGGTTTCTTCTGGCCGACCTTATCCAAAGATTTCTACGATTTTGTCCAATCCTGTGACAATTGTCAAAGGGCCGGCAATATAACCAAAAGAGATGAAATGCCACTGAACATATGGCAAGAAGTGGAGATACTTGATGTTTGGGGAGTGGATTACATGGGTCCATTCCCCTCTTACAATGGATTCTCTTACATCTTAGTGGCGGTGGACTACATTTCTAAATGGGTTGAAGCTATACCAACAGTTACTAGTAATTCAAAACCCGTCATCAAATTATTCAAAGATATCATCTTCCCACGGTTTGGAGTACCGTGAACCGTGATATCTGACGGGGGCTCCCACTTCATTGAAAGAAGCTTTGAAGCTCTTCTGAGAAAATATGGAGTCTCGCACAAGGTGGCTTCACCTTACCATCCACAAACCAGTGGATAGGTAGAGGTCTCTAACTGACAACTAAAGGCTATCCTTGAGAAAACCGTTGGACGTAATCGAAAAGATTGGTCGACAAAAATCAACGACGCCTTATGGGCTTATCGTACTGCTTATAAAACTCCCCTTGGGACTACTCCTTTTCGATTGATATATGGAAAAGCTTGTCACCTTCCAGTCGAATTAGAACATAAGGCATGGTGGGTAATTAAACATTTGAACTTCAATATGAAAGAAGCAGGGCAAGCCAGGATTCTGCAACTCAACGAGCTGGATGAACTAAGAATGACAGCCTATGAGAATGCACGAATCTACAAGGAACATACAAAACTTTGGCATGATGGACATCTGAAACGAAAGGACATACAAGTAGGAGACTAAGTGCTGGTTTTTAACTCGAGATTAAGGATATTCCCAGGAAAACTTTGCTCACGCTGGTCCGGACCATACATTGTCAAAAGCATCTCTCCTCATGGCACTTTCTCTTTATGGAGTGCAGGGTCAGGAGAATTCATAACCAATGGCCACCGCCTGAAGAGATATTTCACCACAACAGACATAGACACCAAATCAGTGCTAGAACTCACCAATCCAAAGGATCCCACATGAAGACAAAGGACTTTGTCGAGCCATCGACGTAAAACAAAGGCGCTCGTCGGGAGGCAACCCGATCAATAAATCTGTTTTACTTCTCCTTTTTAAATTGTGTTTCTTACCTTATAATTAAATTGTCCTTAAATAAAATTTGCCTTATGAGATAGTTTTCCTTACAGAACACGAGATCGGAGTGGCGCTGATCATAACGAAATCTTTCTCGGCAGTCATACCTGGTGTTACCTTTCCCCTCCATCTTGAATTTAGGGTTTGCTCGAGGACGAGCAAATTTCTCAGTTCGGGGTGGAGGGTGGGTGGTATGTACTCCACTTCCACATACACACCATCTTTTCATACTCAATCCGTCTCTATCATAAAATTTTCAAAATTTTTGAACAGATATTTGATGAATTTTTGACACTTGTTGATAATATGTAACTAACCTTTTTGCTATGCATCTTCAATCATAACATCCTCCTTATTCGAAGTGAATCCTCAAGAGGACTGACTTTTGAAACTTGCCTTTTGCCTGAAACCATCCTGTGAAGCTTATGATTCCTAACATCATAATACTTTTTACAAAATGATTAGTATCTGTCAAACTGATAGGGATCAAACACGTCATGCTTCCTAACTGACTAGTGGAACAATGGTTCAGAATCCCCACCGGATCTGCATCAAGTCATTATTTGAGCAGAGTATGACAAAGAGAATAATCCGGTTTTGAATTGTAAATCAAGTTGCATTTTGATCTGAACTCTCTTCTACACTTCTTCTATCATCTTCGTATCCCTCCATCCATCAATACCACCAAAATAGCCAAATTTGTGCCAAACCCTAAGTTCGGGGTAGCACACCTCTTCCCCCGTCTCCACTTCTTCCATACCCCTTCCAATAAATAGGGGCGTACCACCAAAAATGCAATCTCGAGTCGAATAGAGGAGAGATCTGCAATAAAAGATGCCAAAGTGCACACAAAAAGAAATGCAATCTCGAGTCGAATAGAGGAGAGATCTGCAATAAAAGATGCCATAGTGCACACAAAAAAAAATATGCAATAAATGAAATTGCAAAACAAATAAAAATATCGAATCGAATAGAGGAGAGATTTACTTCTTCTTTCCATACCACCTTTCACTCCTTTTTCTACCTAAGGGCACAATACATGCCCCACCATCCTGAACTACACCAGTGTCAGATCGGATGCATACTTGTTGATTCTGTAGGTATCTCTGAACTCCTACAAAACTCTTCGACATGCTTGGTGTTGGAAAAGGTGGGGAGGAAGCGTTGTTGGGAAACGAACTCAGGAACGAAGCTATGGAAGGATGTGTTTAGTGGTCCCAGGAAGTTAAGGTACTCATTCATACTGAGCAGAAAGAAAACATTTGTGATGTGAAGATGAAGAAATCACACAGATCGAAAGTATTTCATTAGGCAACAGTTTCAAACTTTATGTTACTCGAGGACGAGCAACGATTTAAGTTTGGGGTGTTTTGATGAGTGCATACTCATCATGGAATTCAACTGCTTTTTTTGGAACAAAGTCAACTCCAATTCACCCTTTTAACCAAATATGAATCATAATGTGTAAAACTACTTGGCTGATTCAATAATCAAGGTTTTAACTAAATATCTTTCATTTAATGCAAGAAAATCAAGCAACTCCATGCATACGGTCTCAAGACCGTTTGGATCCTTGCGGCCTCAAGACCGTTTGGGTCCATGCGGTCCCAAGACTGTTTGGTGGAATACACAAAGAACAAATGATGAAACTGGCTGCCAAAGAAATCCATGCGGTCCCAAGACCGTTTGGTCCCATGCGGTCTCAAGACCGTTTGGTCCCACGCGGTCTCAAGACCGTTTGGTCCCACGCGGTCTCAAGACCGTTTGGTCCCATGCGGTCTCAAGACCGTTTGGTCCCATGTGGTCTCAAGACCGTTTTGTCCCATGCGGTCTCCAGACCGTTTGGTCCCATGTGGTCCCAAGATAGTTGGTCCCATGCGGTCTCAAGACCGTTTGGTCCCATGCGGTCTCAAGACCGTTTGGTCCCATGCGGTCCCAAGACCGTTTGGTCCCATGCGGTCCCAAGACCGTTTGGTCCCATGCGGTCTCAAGACCGTTTGGTCCCATACGGTCCCAAGACCATTTGATCCCATGCGGTCCCAAGACCGTTTGGTCCCATGCGGTCCTAAGACCGTTTGGTCCCATGCAGTCCCAAGATCGTTTGACGCAAGCACAAGGATCGATTAAAGAACTAAAGCCGCACGCCTACGCCAAGGCCAGGACCGATCGAAGCAAACCGTTTGGGATCAGATCGGAACCTATAAATAGACCCCCAAGGTCCCCATTTGGAGGCATCAGATCCGGACGCCGATAGGATGCCATAGCACCACCCCGATCAAGTTCCACTCCATCTACTGCTGGTGTTGCATCCAAGGAGGCCAAGAAGAGAAAGAAGACGGAGCAAGGAGTGCATCTTATTCACCGGGCTGCGTCCACCCTCTGCACCGAGCTCATGGCGGATCTATCTTTCTCTCCTATCCTTCTTGTATCTCGCATCATGAGTGAGTAGTCCTTTTTTGCTGGGGTGCGGGGACTAGCCCCGCTGCCCATGCAAACCCTGTTCTTTTGTTAAACTTTCCATGGCAATGTATATAACTCTTCATCTTGTCATTTATCGTTAAGCTTGTAGGTTAGTTATGTGCTGGTATCCACCTTTGTGCTCCCTATGTTGCGAGAACTTCAATGCATGGGTATGAACGTTGTTTAGCATGTTAGACTCCTTGAGAGAACTTCCGATGGGATTCCTTGAGGTCGTAAGTGTATGATCCGCGAGGGGACGAGCCATCTAGCCTTCGGTGACGCTTCTGTGCGCCTGACGCCCGTATGGGGGGTTCACAACCTTAGTTGGATTTTGTATCTTCTTACTATTCGTCGATGTTTACTCGTATTATAATCGCTTATTTGCTTAACGTTTGATGTGGTTGACTCCTTGACAAGAACTTCTGATGGGATTCCTTGAGGTCGTAAGTGTATGATCCGCAAGGGGACGAGCCATCTAGCCTTCGGTGACGCTTCTGTGAGCCTGACGCCCGTATGGGGGGTTCGCAGCCTTAGTTGGATTTTGTATCTTCAGAGCCGTAAGACATGTGATCCGGATGGTGACGAGACATCTGATGCCCATGGTGATGCTTACGCGGACCTGACGCCCGTATGGGGGGTTCTGCAGCAGCTCTATTTGAAGTGTTGTTTCTTTCCTGGATTGTTTGCAGAGGAGTATGTTTGTGTGTGTAGCGGTGGTCAAACCCGGTACCATCCCAGCGATTTCCATATCATTGATCCCAACCCATCTTTTAATTCAGCTTTTACTTTCCTGTATTTAGTTTAAACAACCCAAATCAAACTATTGTTCTAAATATTAGTTTTATTAGAGCTAGATCTAACTGACAAGGATTCTTAAAAACGTTGTCCTTTGATTTCGATCCTCAACTATACTGCGATAAGACTCGTCCGCTTGCGGGTGGTATTGTTGCACTTGGTTTTGGTAAAAGCTCGGGGATTTCAGCCCCGGGTGAATTTGTTAGTGCTTTCAAAAACCACATCACTTTGAAAGAAGAATTAATGGTTGAAAAGAGACGAAATTTACATTAATTGACAAATCCCTTGAACAAGGTGGTGTAAGGTTAATGGTGGATACTGAGAGATCATGTTTAATGCACCTAGTTAGGGTATAGGTTACTACGACGGTGGAACCGACCTAAACATAGGTAGTGAATTGTACCACGACAGTGGGCAATTCTGATTTCAAGCCACTACCCGGATAGAGAGATAAGTTTGGATGACTGAATAGAATTTAATACAATGGAAAACCACAGTGAAACTGCAATCCTAAAGATCTCATTTTGAATTGATTAAACTAAACATTTAATCGATCACTTTGTTTTGTTTTTATTTTTATTCTCTTTTAATTTTATCAACAACTCTCAATTGTTTAATCGGTCTAGTTGATCGTGAGCAGTTAGTAAGAGTCTCTGACAATTTCACGTATCCCTGAGTTCGACTCGGGCCTCACAAGGCCTATATTACTTCGACGCGTTCACTTGTGTTTCTGCGCACGGTAAACCTGCGTCAAGTTTTTGGCGCCGTTGTCGGGGATACGACAATTGTCAGCACTACGAGTGCTGCAAGCGGCCACTCTAGGCCACATTTTTATTTTTTATTTATCATTTCAAAAATTCATAATCTATTTTATGAATATTTGCAATCGTCAAGCACTATACTAAATTTAATTTTTCTATTTGCAGGTACTGTGCATGGTGCAGACGCGTAGTACTGACTACACGCAGCACGCACCAGAGGTTCCGCCGCCGGGATCGGAAGACGAGGACGATCTTCATCAAGACCATCTTGATGAAATAAACTCAGAATTAGAACAAGAAGAGATGGACGAGCCTCATACAATATGGGAGAAGATCAAAGCTTCTTCCTCATCTGCTTCCAAGGGGCCGATCAAGAAGCAAGCGGTGAATATTCCGACATACAAGATTGATCCGGCTTTAATCAACTTGGTGAAGTCGAATGCTTTCCATGGGCTCAAAAATGAAGACCCCGTCGCACATATCAGTCAATTTGTGCAGAATTGTGATATGATAAAAATAGACAGATTTCCACAAGATGTGCTCTACTTGAAGCTATACCCGAGTTCTCTAGCGGGAAATGCACGTGAATGGCTACACAACTTGGACGATGAATACGTGGAGTCTTGGGACCACATGGTGGAGGTTTTCTTCGAAAGGTTCTTTCTGCCCGAGAAGACCAATGCCATGATCAGAAAGATCCACAACTTCACCCAACAAGCAGGAGAGACCTATTCTGAGACCTGGGAAAGGTTTCAGATCATGCTCAGGCGGTGCCCACATCACGGGCTTGATAAGGAGACACAAGTCAAGATCTTCTATTTTTCTCTCTCTGAGCATGATAGAAGCAACCTCAATTCGGCCGGTTCTGGATTCTTCCTGAATAACACAGACACTAGATGTTGGGAGATCTTAAAGAATATGGCTAAGAAACAATCATGGGGCGAAAGAGGTGTCGTGGAGCAGGTTCGAGTAGTAGATGAATCTAAGGCAATAAAGGAGCTGAATGAGAAGATGGATCTTCTCGCAAAGAAATTCCTTGCAAAGGAGGATACTGAGTCTGAGGACGAGGCTCAAGTGAAGTTCATGAGGCAGCAGAAAGGCTACAGGAACAATGACTATTCATGGAGGAAAGACAAGAAGTTCTCTTGGAAGGATCCAAATAACTTTCTACAGGATCCGGATGTTAAACCCCAGCCAGTAGCGGAGGATAAGAGCACATAGCTACTCAATCAAGTCATAAAGCAAAATCAAGAACTCATGGCTACTTTTGGCTAGCAAATAAAACAACAAGGGGAGTTCATGAATCAATTTGGGCAGACACTGTAGAGCCATGGGGCTCAAATGAGAACAATAGAGACATCTATGGCACAAATGGCTGCGGAAATAGCCAGTTTAAAGAAGCCGACACATCCAAGTTTCCCGGGAAATACTAATGTTCCAGGTGGAAACCAACAAGCGAAGGCCATCTTGCTAAGAAGTGGTAAGAAATTGTTAAATCCCAGGGCCGATGAAGCAAGCAAATCCCAAACAGAAGTTGAAGGTGAGGCTACTGAGGCGCTGCCCGTACTGGTCACAGAACCAGTTGATGACATAGCAGTGGATGCTACTGAAGACCCGATTGCAGAGGAGGAGGATCCTCAGAAAAGGACACCCTATGTGACACCGCATCAAAAGGCACAGCCTGTCCCGGTCCCTTATCTGAAAAGTGCTAAGGCAAGGAAGGTAGACGCCCAATTCAAAAAGTTCTTAGACAGTTTTAGAAAGCTTTCAGTCAACATCCCTCTATTGGAAGCTATTGAGCAAATTCCGTCTTACGGGAAATTCCTGAAGGACATCATCACCAAGAAGAGAAAAATCCCGGACACTGAAGTAGTTGTGCTTAAGGAGCAGGTGAGTGCCTTCATCATGGGTACATTGACACCAAAGAGGCAAGATCCGGGTTGTTTTAACATTTCATGCTATATCGGGAAAGTCAAATTTGGTGAAGCATTATGTGACTCAGGAGCAAGCATCAATCTAATGCCCCTTTCTACATTCAAGAAGTTGGGATTAAAGGAGTCACAGAAAAGCAACATGACAATTCAATTGGCGGATAACTCTGTGGTGAAACCATATGGGATTTGGAAGATGTGCTTGTAAAAGTGGATAGATTTGTATTTCCTATAGATTTGTCGTCATGGAGATGCAGGATGAACAAGGTAATGAGCTGCTACTCGAAAGACCATTCCAAGCTACAGCCGAAATGATACTCGAGATGGGGAGAGGTCGGTTGACCTTGGGTATAGCCGATGACCGATTTGAGATGGGCATGCCTTCCAGCGCTACTTCACCTAAATCCAAGGAGCAATGCCACATGGTAAAACATTTTGATAATACCATCTCACTTTGTTTAGGGAAGCCATTTCTGGATATGGCTCATGTAATGACCAAGGTGGACAAAGGGACTTTGGCTGTAGACATCATGGAGCAGACCAAAGTAGTATCCCTTTGCAAGGCTGTCGGGTTCCCGAACGATGAGAATGAGGACATTCCTCCATCTACGGAGGATGATGCCATAGCAAGTTCAGTTTTTGATGCATATCCGGAATTACCACCAGAGGCTTGTTTAGTAAATATCACTCATGATTGGATGAAAAGCAAATCACTCAAGGAGTGCGCCAAAATGCTTCAAATGCTTCCATGCTTCTATGCGAGGTATTATGAAGATTTAGGTGAACTCCCCCACCCCTTCAATCATCTTTAATCAGCCTGCCGGAGTTAGAGTTAAAGTCACTGCCACCGCATCTTAAGTACGTCTTTCTAGCGGAGGAAGAAAATTTGCTTATGATCATTTCTGCATATCTGAGTGCGGAAGAGGAAGACCAATTGTTGATAGTGCTGAAGAACCACCGGGGAGAATTTGGGTGGTCTGTTGCAGATATCAAGGGGATTTCCCCTACTTTGTGTCAGCATAAGATTTGGCTCGAGGAGGGAGCTAAGCCGGTAATCCAACCGCAACGTCGACTGAATCCGAGCATGATGGAGGTGGTGAAGAAAGAGGTGATGAAGCTTCTCTCCGCATGTATCATCTATGTGATTTCAGACTCGACATGGGTAAGTCCCACGCAGGTAGTCCCTAAAAAGGGGGTATTACTGTCACTCAAAATATTTTAAATGAACCTCTCACCACCCGTTTGGTAACCGGGTGGCGAGTTTGTATTGATTACCGACGTCTTAATGCCGCTACGCTGAAGGATCATTTTTCTCTCCCATTTATTGATCAAATTCTAGAGCGCTTAGCCGGACGATCTCATTTCTATTTCCTAGACGGGTATTCGGGATATAATCAGATTTCAATTGACCCTAAGGACCAAGAGAAATCTACTTTCACTTGTCCTTATGGAACTTTTGTGTATCGCCGCATGCCCTTTGGATTATGCAATGCACCAGTGACTTTTCAACATTGTATGCTCGCCATTTTTTCTGATATGGTAGAATGTTGTCTTGAAGTCTTTATGGATGATTTTTTGGTTTATGGTGCTTCGTTTGATGAATGCCTTTATAATTTGGATAAGGTGTTACAGAGATGTGAGGACACACATTTGGTCCTCAACTGGGAGAAATGTCATATGATGGTCAGTGAAGGGATAGTGCTAGGACATAAAGTGTCTAGCAAAGGTTTGGAGGTAGATCCGGTTAAAATTGAAGTAATTTCTAAATTGCCCCCACCAAATTCGGTAAAAGGGGTAAGGAGTTTCTTAGGACACACCGGATTTTATCGTCGGTTCATAAAAGATTTTTCTAAAATCGCCAAACCTCTATCTGAACTTCTCGAGAAAGATGCCATTTTTTATTTCAATGAGAAATGTTTACACGCGTTCAACGTGCTGAAGGAGAAATTGATTTCCGCACCAGTTGTTCAAACACCGGATTGGACTAAGCCATTTGAACTCATGTGTGACGCATCGGATTTTGCTGTAGGAGCTGTGTTGGGACAACGGGTGGACAATAAACCTGCCGTGATCTTTTATGCTTCTAAGACTTTGAATGATGCTCAATTAAATTACACAACTACTGAAAAAGAATTGCTTGCTGTTGTCTTCGCTTTTGAAAAGTTTAGGCAATATTTAGTTGGATCAAAAGTAGTTGTTTGGACTGATCACACCGCTATTAAATATTTGATGGAGAAAAAAGATGCCAAACCTAGATTGATTAGGTGGATCTTGCTCCTACAAGAATTTGATATCAAAATTAAAGACAAGGCGGGGATCGAAAATGTTGTAGCGGATCATTTGTCTAGGTTAGAGAGGGTTGATGAAAAATATTTACACATACCTATAACCGAGACATTTCCGGATGAACAATTGTTGAAAGTGAATTCTAAAGATCCTTGATTTTCCTATATTGTGAATTATCTTGCTTGCAGGATCATCCCGGATGATTGGACATATCTAGAGAAGAAAAAGTTTTTCCATTCTCTATGATATTATTTTTGGGATGACCCCATTCTTTTGAAGCAATGCAGGGATGGTGTCCTGTGCAGGTGTGTACCTGAGGTGGAGTACGAGAGTGTTCTTCGTCACTACCACACTCTACCTACGGGCGGACACCACGTGAGCTCTCGTACGGCGGCCAAAGTGTTGGAAAGTGGCCTATATTGGCCTACCGTGTTCTGAGACACCTATGAGTTCGTGAGACAATGTGATTCCTGCCAAAGGGCGGGTAACATTTCAAGGAGACAAGAGATGCCCCTAAATGTCTTCCAAGAGGTTGAGGTATTTGACCTATGGGGTATAGATTTCATGGGACCCTTTGTGTCCTCTAATTAGAATTTATATATCCTCTTAGCTGTTGATTATGTGTCGAAGTGGGTAGAAGCAATACCCACAAGGACTTATGATTCTACTGTAGTGTGCAGATTTGTTAAGGAACATATCTTCTGCAGGTTTGGAGTGCCCCGAATGATCATCAGTGATGGGGGTACGCACTTTAAGAATCAAAAGTTCTCGGCATTGTTGAAGAAATACGGGGTCAAACATAACATAGGTACCCCGTATCACCCGCAAACTCAAGGATAGGTGGAGGTCTCCAATCGTGAAATTAAGAAAATCTTGGAGCGTACGGTGGCTTCCACGAGGAAGAATTGGAGTGCTTTACTGCCGGATGCGTTGTGGGCATACAAGACGGCATACAAGACACCTATAGGCACCATTCCTTTTAGGTTGGCGTACGGCCGGGCTTGTCACTTACCGGTGGAATTAGAGCACAAAGCACATTGGGCGTTGAGAAAGCTCAACTTGAGTTATGATGAAGCAGGGAAGAAGAGATTGCTTGAATTGAATGAATTGGATGAGCTGTGAATGACTGCTTATGAGAGTTCTCGGATATACAAGGAGCGCACTAAGTTGATCCACGATCTCCACATTCATATGCACACCTTCAAGAAGGGAGATTGTGTGTTGTTGTTCAATTCAAGGCTAAAGTTGCATCCCGAGAAGCTTAAATCCCGATGGAGTGAGCCATTCATGGTAGAAGAGGTCAAACCACATGGCGTAATCATGGTGCGCGATGGTGAGACTACATTTTTGGTGAATGGGCAAAGGTTGAAGTTGTATTTTGGTGAATATTACACGAAGAAGGTAAATGAGGTCAAACACATTTCACTTTCGGATGCATGATGTGCTTCAAGTCGTCTAGCCTAAGATGTTAAATAAGGGCGCTTGTTGGGAGGCAACCCAACCATTGGTACTTTAGTTTAGTTCCTATACATTCGTACTTTGTTTTGTTTTAACTTAGTTTTTAGTGTAAAAAAGATACCGTGATCGTTTGCTACATGTGCAGGGCTGAGGCAGAGTCGATACCATCGACCCTTGTGTCGATGGTATCGACTGAGGTATAGGTTGGTGACTATAAGAATCACACTGCGTCGATACTATCGACGACCTCGTCGATAGTATCGACACACCTACAGGTTGATTTCGGAGTCCAAGTCGATGGTATCGACATGCCAGTCGATACCATTGAGATCTCTGGAGATTTTCAGAACGAATCATCTCTGTAAAGTCGATACCATCGACGGACATGTCGATGGTAATGACACATTCACACACAGCAGGCGGCGGTCGGGCCTCGTGAGGGTTTGCCCTAATTGGAGAGTCGATACTATCGACTCGCGTCGATAGTATCGACGTGCCACGTCAACGATCCGTGAGGAAAGATCAACGGCGATCGCAGCAACAAGAAAGTCGATCCGGGGGACGGGTCGATACCATCGACCCGCGTCGATAGTATCGACGCGTCAGCAATCCGGGACCCGCAGATCCAACCATCGACAACTGTCGATACTCGTAGAAGTACAGATCGTGCTACCCGAGTTGATACCATCGACTCGCGTCGATGGTATCGACGGGCAGACAGTAGCGCCGGCCACGGCTATACATGAGGAGTAGTTGCGTCAGGTGACATCACACCTTCAGTGCAATCTTCCGCCACTTGTACCGAGCGTGTTCCAGAGCTGTCCAAGCTCGACGACGAGCAACACCAAGCTAGTTCTTCATCGAGCGGAGATTCGCTTCTCCGATCTTCACCGAGCTCCCTTTCAATTCCTCCTTCTGTCGACATCATGGTGCATGGTGCTGGTGCATCGTCTTTACGTGCCAATCCGGTGGACATCCCGGAGTTCGTGCCACCTCTGACTGTGTCAATCTCACGCCCGCGGCTGATTCATCCATCCACAGAGATCAAGAAGATCTACGAAGAGATCTTAAAGAGGAAGATCGAGCCTACCCGTTATGTTGAACGGGAAACTATCCGCAACTTCGGGTTCGAGGCCAACCTCGACTATGTTCTGAAGGGGCAGGCATGACACACGAGTAGAAGGCCTGACGAGTTGCAGTTTCATGTAGATGGCCAACCATTTTTCAGCGACTGGCCGACGTACAAGGAGTTGGTGGCTGAGTTTATGGCGTCGCTGGACATCTGTGTCGTTCCCAACGACATCATAGCCACAGACCGCGAGTGGATCAAGGGTCGGGTGTCTTTCCAACAGTACAACATCGACTACACCCTTACACTCTGGCAGTTCAACAAGATCTTCAACTGGAATCATTCTCCTAATGACTACCGGTGACCGGATAGCCGCACCGACTACGACATGATCTTCGCCGAGCTTGTTACGGTGCCGTCGGGCAAGTCTGTTAGCTACCATAATGCTGCGGTGGCTGATTTTGAGCACCCTTTCGTCCGGATACTGCACCGGATGCTCAGTTCGACATTGTTTGCTTGGGGTGATTTGTCCCTTAGCAAGTTTCAGGAGACAGATTTATTCTTTTTATATAAGCTCCTGAAGCGTCAAGAATGCAATTGGGGTGCCTTCTTTTTGCAGCGGGTCTTGGCAGTGAAGAGGAGTACAAGGAAAGCTCTGATTCACTTTGGCGGGTTTATCACTAAGCTGGCGCACTACCTCGGGCTGAAATTCTCATCCTTGACCCCTCTCTCCAATAGGAGCAAGGTGAACTTGCAAAATATGCACCGCTCCAACCTCCTACTTCTTCGAGATGGTTTGGCGTATGCACACTGCCACGTCAACCATTCTTACCAGGAGTGCTCGCTTCCCGATCCAGTCTTCAATATCGAAGGGGCACAACATTTCAGATGGCCTATCATAGCCATTGCGGACTTTGATGAAGATGGTGGCAACGACAACGATGATAACAATGCTGATGAGGCTGAAGAGGAGGAGGAAGCTTTCACACCTCTTTGGGTACGAGTGGCACCACGGAAGCGTCCTCGCATGCATCCGGGTGCATCTTCATCTTCACAGCCTCCACCACCACCGCCACCCTCGTAGCCAAGCGAGGATGTCTATTCTATGCAGGGCATGTATACTATGCTGCAAGACATACAGCAGACGCAGCAACATCACATGGCGATGTACACCGGTATTCAAGACACTACAAACCGGTTACTGGACAATCAAAGGGCAATGTTCGAGAACGAGCGTCTTCTCCTCGACAACCAACAACAAATTCATGATCGGTTGCAATGGATGGAGATGCAACAGGAGCCCTTTTACGACCACTATTGGAGTCAAAACTACTTTGGAGGCTATCCACAACCTCCACCTAGGGCCCAGTTTGATCCAAGCTTCTAGGGGGAGTATCCTTCTTGGGACCCTACGGCTCCGCAGTACCCGCCTCCACCTGAAGAGTAAAAGCGGTATCACTGTTCCAACCTTTAAGTTTGTTTTTGACTATGGGGCCATAGTCGAATTCAAGCTTAGGGGAGGGTGTTGGAACAGCTCTATCTTTTATTTTCTCTATTTTTAGTTTTATTGCTTTTGTTTCTTGTCATTTGTTTCTTGCAATTTTAGTTTGTTTGTAGGATCCACATTCTATCTAATATAATCGTGGATGTCATTAATATTGAGTCATCTCAGTTGCATGTGCATGGGGGAAACTAAAATTTTTTTTTGAGTGTTCGCAAGCTTGAGTGTTGTTTAACCTTGATCACTTAACTTTGAAAATGATTGGTTGTCAACTTTAAAACAGAAAATCACAACTGTATATTCCTAATGATTCATGAAAGTGGACGGAATTGGTTGTTTGAGCCTAAACTGACCAAATGATAATGAGACTTTAATTTGAAGTAAGAGAGAGAAACCTTTTAACTACTACACAGGTTAGTAGGGAGGGACACATGATATTTTTCAAAGGTTCAGTCAACTAATCTTGTGATCTTTCCACCTCATTGTTTTGCACAATCCACCAAGATTTGGAAGCAAAGTACGGTTTTAACTCTTTTTGAATTCATGTACCTTTAGGTGCATGTCATTCATAACTTTTATGAATAGAGTATATGATGTACCTCATTTGTTCGTTAATGGTGAATTAAATTGTTCCATACCTTCTAAAGAGTGCAAATCTTCGAGTTATGCAGAAAAAAAATAAGCCCAATGAGTATTCATTGATAATTATGGATATAATGGTTTGAAAAAAAAATTTGAAAAAAAAAATCTAAAATTGAAAAAAAAGGAGAGAAAAGTTATTTTTGAAGCAACTAGACTAAGAAGGAGAAAGGAACATAATCTCACCTACATTTTAAGATGAGTGAGTACATGATGTAGCTTAATTAGATATCCATCTCGTTTTGAGACGGATTATTAGTGCATGCATCATTCCACCCAATCTTAGACAGTAGGGCATTTTTCATGTGCATTTGCATCAATTAGAGCATTTTTGTTTTATGCATGTTGAGATCGTACAGTGCTTCCACTTCTTCCATGAGCCACCCATTTCATCCACCTGTTGCTCGGATTGGTAGGCCACTGTGAATTTCTCCTCACTAATGAATATCAGGAGAACTACTTCCATGTAGATGGTAGTTAGGGAGAGCAACGTAGTATAGGAGATCACAAGATGCACTAAGCCTGGACCAACGAATTTTATTATGTTAACTGCCTTATGTGATGGTGTTCAATATATTTTATGGATGATTATTGTCACCTTTAGGGTAATTATCATTCTGTGGTTAGCGAGGGCCGGTATGTGAATGTCCAGTGGGAGTCATATGGGATGTTTGTTGTGATGTTGTGTTCTTTAGTTGACTCTGGAAATTCTATTCTAAGGGTTAGATGCTCGGGGGCGAGCAATGTTCAAGATTAGGGGAGTTTGATGCGATGATTTTGAGTTGCATTTATAGACTTGTTTGATATGTGTTTTATGCATTTATTAGTCATTTTCATGGTTAATGTTGCATAATTCATTCAATTTGGTCTATGCTACTTCTTTATGTCAAATTCCCTTTATTTAAGCATTTTGAGTATTAATTATCAAAAGAATATATTTTGTGTGAACTTATGTGGTTTCGTATGTTAATTTCAGGAAAAACAAGTATCTGCTACCGTCGATACCATCGACGGTGGTCGATACCATCGACCAGACCACTGGTTGCCATCCGCAAAGACCAGAACAGAGTCGATACTATCGACAGGAGAGTCAATGGTATCGAGATACCTTCAGGTTGCTGGCAAGAAGCCAGTCGATACTATCGACGAATGTCGATACCATCGACAAGTGGAGCTATAGCGATGGTAAAAGGTCAAAAGCGACGCCTAAAGAGTCGATACCATCGACCTGCGTCGATGGTATCGAGCTAGCATCAGTCGCGACAGAAGAAAAGAAAAGAAGACCAGCCGATACAGTGCAGTGTCGATACTATCGACTCGCGTCGATGGTATTGACGCTGTCAGATATGAGTTTGTTTTAGATTGATCTTAACTGGACGACTGTAATTAATTGATGACCTAATTCGGGAAATATACCTAATGATGGCGCCCCAGGGGGAGGAGGACGTCATTAGTTGCTGCACGCATCCCGGAGAGGAAAGAGAGAAGAACGGAGCATGAGAGCACGCCCCAACCGATCCAGACGCTGAAGAAGACGATTTCTACCACCGAAAGGCGGGAGAACGTGGATTCTACGCCAAGGAGTGATTGGATCTTCTCCGTTCAAGGGTTTCACCACTCAATCATGTTTTTCTCATGTTTCCCCTTTTCTCTACTACATTCTGCTTTGAGATGAACATGCGGGGCTAATTCCCTTTGTCTTTAGGACCAGGAGTAGCCCGAGAATTCATTGTATGACGATTTTATCATAGTAATTCATATCTTATCTCTTAAATCCGTGGTATAATTTCATTTTCTCCAATATATTGTTATGCTTGATCACCATAGTAATAATCTAATGCCCTTAATTGCTTTGAAAGAAGAATTAATGGTTGAAAAGAGATGGAATTTACATTAATTGACAAATCCCTTGAACAAGGTGGTGTAAGGTTAATGGTGGATACTGAGAGATCGTGTTTAATGCACCTAGTTAGGGTATAGGTTACTACGACAGTGGAACCGACCTAAACATAGGTAGTGAATTGTAGCACGACAGTGGGCAATTCTGATTTCAGGCCACTACCCGGATAGACAGATAAGTTTGGATGACTGAATAGAATTTAATACAATGGAAAACTGCGGTGAAACCGCAATCCTAAAGATATCATTTTGAATTGATTAAACTAAACATTTAATCGATCGCTTTGTTTTGTTTTTATTTTTATTCTCTTTTAATTTTAACAAAAACTCTCAATTGTTTAATCGGTCTAAGCTGATCGTGAGCAGTTAGTAAGAGTCTCTGACAATTTCACGTATCCCTGAGTTCGACTCGGGCCTCACAAGGCCTATATTACTTCGATGCGTTCACTTGCATTTCTGCACACGGTAAACCTGCGTCAACTATCTCCCTCTTTATGTTTCTACATTAATCCTGATCAGAGGATCCTTCCTCTGACAATACCTGTCTCTGGCATTCATCAAGCTTCACAAATAATAATCCGCCTGGGCTCCTAACTGCAAATTTAGTTGTCAATCATAAGTAGCTTATAATCATTCATATTTCCTTAATTGTTCATGTGATATGTCTACTCGTCTAATCTCAAGAAAGATTAGATCTTGTTTTGATTTATATATTCTTATCATCCTGTAAATCTCCCTACGCATCAGTCCTAATCACTATGAAGGATCTCAGTCATGGGATGTTCTAAGGCAATTAGGACCCTAACTTACCTAAAACTTAGGATATCTAGGGCTATGATGGAAGGATGTAGACATCTCCAGCCCCAAAATCCCGCCCATAAATAAATTTTGTTATCACTTTTTATATTTGTGAACCCAACTGAAACCACCACTTTTTTGAAAGGATTAGAAACAACTCAATGTCGATTTACTAGGATACATGGGGTTCTAATACATCCTTACTCATAATGAGATAAATGGATATAAATTGTAGGTTTTTTCTTCTTCTTTTTTCAATCCGAGACAAATGCCACATTGAGTTTTCATTCGGTTCAACATATTTTATTTTTTTACTCCTTTTTTACGTAAAATGTGATGGTGACTCTAAACACCTCTTTTCTTTTTTCCAAGTGATGACCAAACTAACTTTCACTACCAAGTATATATGTTAGACATATATTTGTTTGGGTAGGTTGCGATAGACGAGAAACTGTTGGGGACCACCAAAATCATCTAAGTTGAAGTTCTTATGTTCTTCACAGAGTTTAGTGTTTTCATTAGATTCAGACCTATTTTTTCCTTTTGTTTCTTCTTCCTATTCTTGTGACCCAGAGGTAAGGTGTATAATTTCCCATGGCCCACATATCAAGGTTATCTACGAACCCCCTTATCGGTTCTACTCATTGGTCAATGTTGATTTTGGTTTTTGCATGGTTTCCTCTATTCCTTATTTTTTGTTTTATTCTAGTTTTTCTGTCTCCTTAGGGTTCCCATTGTGCTTCCCATTTTAGGGTTTTGGATGCTTTCCTCACTTCCTTAATTTTTTGTTTTATTCTGGTTTTTCTTGTCTCCTTAGGGTTCCCAGTGTGCTTTCCATTTTAGGGTTTTACATTCACTTCCATTTTTTCATTCTTGTTTTTTTGTGAAAAATAAAAAAAATCGAAAGGAGAATAGAAGATAGGGATTTGAAACAAGATCTTCTCTTTCTTGAATAATGGTGGGATTGCTTGCTTATCTACTTGTAATTTGTCTTTGATTCTTTGATATAATGGTCTTACTCTAGAAAACATTCAAAAGTTTCACTCAAACTTTGCGCTCCTACAAACTTATGTGTCATGGAATAGGTTCCAACCTAACATTGGATCCCTAGGTGGTGCAGAGGTGTTAGTAAAGGTACTATCACAATGTTAATATAGACATCCAAAGACTTTGAGGACACCCATTATCCTAACACTCATAATTGACTATGTTGGTCGTAGTCACAAGGTGTATTGGGGGTAGTATACATGTCTATTGAACCTGGGTTACCCCCACGATGATTGTCATTTTCCCATAGAGACTTTAAGGACCAACCCTTCCTATGTAGATCATGTTTGAGTGAGGACATGAATTGGATCTAAATTCATGGTCTAAATGGGAAGGGTCATTTGATCTCTACAATTGCATATTGTGGTTCTTGCGGAATCATATAAGATTGTCATTAACACCTTGGTGTGCAGGTTAATGATTTAACAATATTATTCAAACTAAATAAACTTTTGTAAATTAACAATCTTTTAAAAATTAACAAATATTTTTCAAAATCAAACTATGTTGAAGAATAAAAATCTCTTTCAAATAGAATTTTTTTTCAAAGATTAATAACTTTTCAAATCAAATAACATTTCAAAGATTAACAATCTTTTTTAAACTAATTAATCCTTTTTGAAATGAAATAATAATTCAAAGATTAATAATAAATTCCAAATCAAACAATCTTTTAAAGATTAGTTTTTTTATCAAAATTGAATAATCTTTTAAAGATTAATAAATCTTTTTTTAAATTGAACAATCTTTCAAAAATTAACAATATCTTTCAAATCAAAAAAATATTTCAAAGATTAACAATCACTCTCAAATCAAGCAATCTTTCAAAGATTAATAATATCTCTCAAATCAAACAATCTTATAATAATTACAATTTTTTTTCAAAACCAAACAATCTTTTAAGAATTTACAACCAATTTAAACTAGACAAACTCTAAAGAGTAAACAATCTTTCTCGGGTACGCTACTTTGAAGCCCTGTCAAGAAGGATGGTTCATCAAATTTGACTGAGATGTCACTTGTCTGGTCCGCTCATTGTACATATTTTTGTTCTATGACTCAAATCTAGACCATCTATATCCTTTCATGTCTTTAACCATATTCTTGAGCTAAGTCCTAAAACTAGACCACCGTAAATATGGTCTTGCACTGCAAACTTAAACTAGACCACAACCCCCTCCTAAATTTCATCTTTAGTTCAGAAATGTCAAGATGAGGCTCCATCCCTTTTGACCTCTTACCACTTCAGAACCCCTTAGGAGAAGCTCATCAAAATAAGAGTTGAATAGGGCATCATGGATGCTACAAATAGTTTTAGTTTGGGAACCCCACTAGACAATGACAGCCTAAAGAGGAAAGTGTTGACTAAACACAGTCACTATCCTAGCAAAGGTTATCTTAATTTTGATCAACCACTCCACCCCAACTTTACCCCTCTTTTGAATAGCTCTCTTTGAGTCCCCACCTGAGAAATAAAAAACTCCTTTGGACTTACCAAAAAATCCATCATCTTACTTTGTACACCGGTTAATCAACCCAACTAGGGTATTGGCAAGTACATCTCATAGTAAGGGTGAAGAACCCAAACCATCTCATCCAAGATAGGGGTTGGACCCATCACTTCCTATCTTAATAAAAGAAAAATAACTATTAATGGAATCATCTAGGAGAGACATGAAAGATTATTGTTTGGCCTTTTTGCATCTCCTAAAGGGGGGACTCATTATGGTTTTTATAAGGTACATGTCTCAAAACACAAGATGTTATTGGATTTTAGCATTACATCCTAGTTTTGAATCTTATTGATCTAAATTTTAAGATGTCACGGGAAGACCAAGGAACCCATACTTCACTTGATCTGGTAAACAATTGAACCAAATGGTTGATACCAATGCACAGATCGATAGTCTGATAGCTGTGTCAAAGTGATGTTGACATCAACAAGAAGGACAATAATCTGGAGAAGAGAAACCCAAGGAAGCAACATTGATTCTATAAGCTTCCCTCACTAAAGGATGTCCCATAATCATGCATGCTAAATCAACAAGAAAATGTCACCTTCGTCCCCTCCCTAGGTGCGATCTATGCCACAGAGTGGAATCATGCAGGCTTCATCAGATAACAAGATTCATATGCCATCTTGTCAATGCCATTCTTTCTGTGTGGCATATGGAACCCCCATCAACCTCAGCCTAACCCTTTTAAATAGGGTCATACCAATGTTCTCCATTAATGTACATTTAGGTTGATTAAGTAATCTTAGAATTCATGACATCCATCTTGATACTAGAGGGTAAGGATGAGGGGAAAAAGAAGGAGAACGAAGTTGAGGCCACAAAAGAAGATCTTAGAAATGCGGAAAAGGTCAACATCAAAGTGAATGCTCAATTGCGATACATGAACAATTAAGGATGTGTCCCTAGACAACATTCATTTTATCCACCACCACACTCCTGGTATAATCCATACAAGGAAGGAATGTTCAAATTCCCATCACTAGTGTACATGGTGCCATCAATGACAATTAAATTGCCACTGACACCGATGGTGGTTTCCCACCAATAAGCTGTAATTCTAGAACCTTCCATCATAGACCCCTTCCTACTCGATATTCTGAAAAATATCAAGCAACTAGAAGGGAAAAGGATAATGGGGATACTTTTAGTGACTTCTGCAATTTCCCTAATGCAAAGTTGTCGAACAACTTCAACATGCCCAAGTTCCATGAGTATTCAGAGAGGGGAGATCAAATGGCCCATGTCATGGCATATTGCTCAGACATGGTGAAAGTTCAAGATGATGACAAGGTTTTGATTTTTTTGCCTTGCACGAACATTGACATGTCCAACCTTAACATGGTACACTAAGAAGAATATGACAACTATCACCACCTGGGTCAATATGGTTGAAAGATTCATTGTCCAGTTACATGTAATCTAGACTAAGTCCCCACCAAGGAGTACCTAGAGGCACTAAACTAGAATGTGATAGAGGGCTTATTGGTTTTTTCATAGGATGGAGAGAGTTATATTCCTAGCTAGAACTCAATCCTACATATAAAGAGGCCCTAGACATGGTTGTTAGTGAAATAAAATTATCCCTCACATCCTTTTTAACTCAAAAAAGTACAACACTTAGCTGAACTAATTCAAGAAGGGGTCTAGATCAAGAATTCCATTAAAAGATATATTCTATCAAAAGAAAGGACTCTCTCTTCATCCTCACTCTACTTCTACAATAGCCAAGTAGAAGTCAAAATGGACCAAGACCAAGGAAACTGACTCAATAGTAGGATTGTACTAATCCTAGATTTCACTATTCAACGAAAATAAATGGTCCTCCAAATATCACCATCTCAAGCTCCAACATCTCAAACCTCAAGTGTCATGGTTCTCAGAACAACAAGCTCCAAAAACATCACTCAACTATCAGCCTCAGTGCATACACTGCATTATTTGTGGTCACCAAATAACTTCTACGCGTATGTGTCACCACTATTTCAATGTATGTTCAACAAGAGGAGATGATAAACCCCCCTACAACAAGTAACCTACCACCCCAAGAAGAAAAACAACATGTACTCTCACATCAAAGAGCCTACCTAATAGAAAAGGAAGTTCATTCCCCTAGGAGATTCATTAAGATCTATCCTTTTCTATATTAAGACCTACAAAAAAATTCCATGATAAGGGAAACATTGTATCCCTTTCTCAAGAATTACAATGCCAACACCTTTTGTGACTTTCATTGAGCCAAGGGTCACAAGACAGATTCATGTCACACTCAAACATGCCTTGCAAGACGTGATCAAAGTTGGAAAGGTCAACAAGGTCACACCAAAAGATATTCCTTTATCATCCAACATTGTAGCCACCATATCATCACTAGAAGATCCATCACATGAGATTATACTTCCATTGCAGCAAGACATCAAGAATTGGTCCCAAAGTATGCATATTGTTGCCTCTATCTAAGATAGGAAACCATTGATCCTTGTAAATACAAGGAGGCCAATTAGCAAACTATGAGCTCATCTGGTGCATAAAGGGAAATCAATGTGGGTCCCTAAGGTGTCTGTCCTTAGAAAGGCCCAACAGACTATAGTTCCTCACCCCATGGAAGTAATTTGGTCTTAGGTACCCAAATCAACAATTACACCAGGGTGGCCTACAACACCATCCCGATAAAATTACCCCCACCCCTCTACAAGGGCAAAGAGAAAGTGACCACCTACATAGGTATAACTAGAAGCACACCTAAAAAAGAGGTGATTGAGGTTTCCTCCCGTGCCAAAGATCTATAAGGAAACTAATTCTTAAGACTCAAATAATGTCTAATTTCTAGAAGTGTTCGAAGGGGAAATATTGTTGAAAGAAGTGTTGCAAAGCTCTCCGATGCATAGAGAAGCAATTATAAGACACTTGAATGGAATTAATTCCAAGAATTTAATACCATAAATGCTTGTTGTTGGCATTGTGTTAGTCACCACCCACACCTAATTTCATATTTTGAAGATGAGATGCCCACGAAAAGGAGTCACAACAAGCCCTATGAATCACAAAAATCTATAAGGGCCTCAATATTATTCTTTATTCTTCAACAATAAATCATTTGTTGATGTTTGCCTCCTTCAATGCTCATCATCCTAGCAAGAGGTCCTTCTGACCTACATCTAAAAATAAAAGAAATAAACCTCCTTTGATAGGGCAATCAAAGATTCCCTGGGGGAGGTCACTCTCGAGCTACAAATTAGAAAATAGATCTTTGCAATCTTGTTTGTGGTCATGGAGATGAGTCCCTCCTTTAACCTACTCTTAGGAATGTTGTACAATCATCACAATAGTGTGGTTTCCTCATTGTTACATTCAAAGCTAAAATATTAGGTGGGACATGCAATTGTCATAGGCCAGACCGATAGCCCTGACATCATAGCATGCATTGAAGAAGATGATCTCCAGTTTTGTTTTGAGATATTTCATATTGACATCATAATACACGTTCCAATGTGAAAAGGATGATCCTTCCATCTCCCATTCAACCCTACATTGTTTTCCCAATGGTTGTCGGATATGCACATTTTTTGAGATTAAGGTTTTAAGAATCATATGCCAAGGACATATAGAGATCATTCACATTTCTCTATGACAAAGCGGTTTGGGCCTAGGATTCTATGTCCCATCCTATGCATGACCTCATATCACTAGGTGGATGTCATAACGAAAGCCAACAACATCGTGGACCACTACAAAGAACTTGACCAAGCAAGGCTATAACAATTGTCTACCACTAACTCATGATCTGAGCATAGAGGCTAGACATATTCATTTATATGAAGAGCGTCGACTCATGGTATTATATTGGTGGGACCCTGACCATGAGTGTAAGGGACCCCATCCTTAGTTCCATGCACTGTAGTTATAACTGAACATGATGCCAATGTCGTTAAGGCTATCATGCCTGTGATAACGCCTTACTTCATGTAGGAGGTCAATGAAGACAATCAGTACACCTATTGTGAGATTGCCTCCAACATCAAGGAGTTCACCATTACCGCTAAAGAATCTGAGGGTGTCATGATATCCCAGAACAACCAACAATATAAAAATAGGATCATCCCTTCAAACAAAGAAACAAGCAATCTCATACCAAACCCCATAGTCAACCAATAGTAGTTGGAGCACACTGATGTAAGGAAACATGGCATCATGGAAGACAATAAAAACTAAAATTTTACTTGCCATATTCCCTAAAGAGACTACATCACGTCAATATTATGATATGGGAAGGATGGTTGTGAGGTTATATATGGTATTGGAGCAAGTCTAGTGATAATTTCCTCATAGTAGTGTGTATGTTTCTTCAAGTTGCACCTAGACATCTATCGTTGTCAACCTTCTGTTCTGGCACGACGAACAAAAATTGACATTATCCTCCTAGCAGTAGGAAATGGCCTCCTCTCCTCTAGAGTGGACCACGCGAACCACTAGGAACTTCTGTCATTCTCGTGGAATGGAAAGGAGGGAGTTGTCCCTTCTAGTCAATGTGCTAGCGTCGATTTGCTCTCCAAATTGTCTCTCCCTTAGTGTTCCTCCCTTTTACGGGTAGAACTTGCTCGAGTTCTCTTGGTTACCAAAACTAGAGAAGACAACAATTGGTAGAGCTTATATTTGTGTCTAGGAAGCCTGCAATACCCCTCTATTTATAGGAGGGTCAGGGTCAGGGTTCCTGACCCATTTGGGAGTTGAAGAGACAATTTTCGTTAATTTTCTAGAACCTATGAATGGTGAACATATTGGTTCACTTACCAAACGTTCAGTTCATGCATGAAATATTCAGTTCATTCCTAAACCGGTTGATTTGTGCATGTTTCCTATTGTGAATCACTTTGGTATTCAATGCATGATTAATGCAAACCATGACATCTTCATAAATCCTTGATCCAATCGAATTGACCATAGAACTGGGTGGTTCATCACACGAATCGATCCTTTGGGACTATGAACCAGTTAGTTCACTTAGTGAATTGGTTGGTTCATGCTCTAGTTCAGGCATTGTTCAACCAGTGTTGCTTCTAATTGATCTGACACTCCAATGGATCGGTACAATAGGTTGGTTCAGAGTCCAGTCAGTCAATTTTGAACTAGTGTTGTTTAAATTAAATACCTAAACACCTTAGTAATCAAGTTAAAAATCATAATTAATAAGATACTATTCCAAGTACATCCTATGTGTGTGACCCTATAAGTTCCAAGTTACATTGGCCGTGAATGTCCATAACAAAGCTATGACATCATAAACAATGATTGGTATGTAGAAAGACGTCATTGCTACAGAAGTAATTGGAAAGTTGGAGAACAACTTCAACCAAAAATATGTGATTGGTGTTATAGTGATTGTATAGCTCCATTGTCTCTGAAATCTAGATTGAACTCAATGCATGGAATCGTCATCCTCTTCAATGTTCAATCCATGTTCCTTGAACTAGAGTAGACTGTATGAGATATATGTAAACTCAACATTATATATCGATTCACATGTGCATGGCCATACTTTTCTCAGTCTTGCTTATCAAGTGACCAGGATATCAAACTCTTGTAGGAGGGACAAATCACATCTACATTACTCACAGTCTCCATGAGTCACAATGCACCTGAGCATCACCTTTATGGAAACCCTTATTCAAGGTCACGGTGGATGATGTCAAAGTGCATCGAATGACATGTTAAGGGTGTAGTGATTTTAGGTCTTAGAACCACAATCATCACCATCACTATGAGAGATGATTATGACAACCACTGAATGGTTCCATGCATTACTCTCAATGTGGTTTTGTCTGATACACTTTTCTCTAACAAGTGTCTATGTGTTTGGTTTAATACATGACTAATGATATTTTGTCATCAACCAACATACACACTCTAGTCTTTTGTGTTATTATTGTCTATTAGCCTTCCACAATAACATTTGACTAGGGACATAATAAGAATGTATACTCTCTTAGCATCTACATGATATCATTGTTTAGGTTCTCAACCCGAAGACATACATCATTGAGTAATATCATTCTTTAGACATTTGTTATGTTACATAATTATCTAATAACTGAATAAAACATAGTAAATTGAAAGATTGCCTTTATTACAATCAAATTGTTTAAAATGTATGCCATTACAACCATCATATGATTGGCTCTCTAGCCATACATACCAACAAACTCCCACTTAAACTTAGAGTCAATCACCCATGAACTCCCAAGTGATCTAACATGACCCTCATGCTTCTGTTGTGAAAGTGCTTTTGTCAATGGGTCAAAAACATTGCTTTCAGTTGGTACTCTATAAATCTTCACATCTCCTCACTGTATGATTTGTAATATGATATGGAACCACCTTTGTATGTGCTTGGAACATGGCTGCGATATGGGTTCCTTATCTTGTGCAATAGCTCCATTGTTGTTACAATATAGCTCAATTGCATCGTTGATGCTTGGAACCACTCCTAGTTCATAAATGAACTTCTTGATCCAAATAGCCTCCTTTGCTACATGGATGAAACAATATACTCAACCTCTATTGTGGAGTTTGCAACCTTCTCTTGCTTTGAACTCTTGCATCTCATAGCTCCATTGTTGAGGCAAACACAAATCTTGATTGTGATCTATAATCATCCTTGACAGTTTCGAAGCTTGCATCGGTGTAACCTTTTACCACCAACTCTTTCTCACCAAAACAGACAAGGAATTGATCCTTAGTTTTTCTCATACTTAAGTATGTTTTTCATGGCTGTCTAGTGAGCTTTACTGGGATCTGACTAATATCTACTCATCATGCTCTAGACATATAAGACATCCGGGTGAGGGCATAACATTGCATACATGATGGATCCAATTGAAGATGCATATGGAATCTTTGTCATGTGATTCCTTTCTTCCCAATAATTAGGACATTGAGCTCTTGAGATATAACACCATGACACATAGGTAGGTTACCTCTCTTTGAGTTCTCCATGAGGAACCTCTCTAGCACTTTGTCAATGTATGTGCTCTCACTTAATCCAAGAAGCCTTTTGGATCTATCTCTATAGCCTTAATTCCTAAGATTTAGCATGTTTTGCCGAAGTCTTTCATAGAGAATGTATTTCCAAGCCAAGTCGTTACCATCTATAAAGTAAGTGTGTCATTCCCCATCAATAGTATGTCATCCACATACAGTATGAGGAATACAATCATGCTCCCACTAACCTTCTTGTAAACACATGGTTCATCTTCATTTTGACTGAAGCCAAACTCTTTGACTGTTTCATAAAATTAAAGATTTCATCTCTGAGGTGCTTGCTTCACTCCATAGATTGACCTTTGCAGCTTACAGACTTTATTTGCATCCTTTAAATTTATAAAACCCTCAGGTTGTGTCATATGCACATCCTTAATTCCTATCAAGGAATACATTTTTAACATCCATCTACCAAATCTCATAGTCATGATAAGCTACAATGGCAAGCTGATCATGATGGATTTAACCATGGCAGCTGGATAACAGGTTTTGTCATAGTCAACACCTTGAACTTTTCTGAAACCCTTTGCAACCGATCAACCTTTGTAAGTTTTTACATTACCATCCATGTTGGTATTCATCTTGAAGACCCACTTGCACCCTATGGGTTTTACCCCTTCAAGTGGATCCACCAAGGTCCATACCTTGTTGGTATACATGGATTCCATCTCAAATCTCATGGCTTTAAGCCATTTCTAAGACTTTAGTCCCTTAAAAGTTTCTAGGTAGGTTGTTGGCTCATAATTAATGACCAACTCATTGCCTTCTTGAGTCACAAGGTAACCAAATCTTTCTGGCTCAAGTGGTATCCTACTAGATCTGTGAGGTTCCTGTGTTACTTGAGAAATTTGAGATTCCACAACAATTTGTGATTCTCCTTGTTCCTCTAGTACCTCTATAGGTTAAATTTTCTCTTGTTGGACTCAAATATCTTTGAGTTCTACTTTTTTCCCATCGATTCCTTTGGAAACAAATTCCTTATCAAGGAGCACACCAATCCTGGCAACAAACACTTTGTTGTTGGATGGATTATAAAAGTAGTATCCCTTAGTTTCTTTTGGATATCCAACAAAATAGCATTTATATGATTTGGGTCTGAGCTTTTTGGGAAACATTTTTCTAACATAAGATTCACATCCACATATCTTCATAAAAGACACATCGGGGTGTTTCCCATACCATAACTCATATAGTATCTTCTGAACCAATTTAGATGGTACATTGTTTAGTGTAAACGTTGTGGTTAGAAGAGTGTAACCCCAGATGGAAGTTGGAGGATCGACAAAACTCATCATTGATCGCACCATATCTAGTAATGTGTGATTCCTTCTTTCTAATACACCATTATGTTGTGGTGTTCCAACTGGAGTCTATTATGACACAATACCACAGTCTCGTAGAAGGTCCTCAAACTCTTGGTTTAAGTATTCTTTGCCTCGATCAGAATGAAGAGCCTTAATACCTTTGCCAAGTTAGTTTTGTACTTCGTTCATGAAATCCTTGAACTTTTCAAGAATTTTTATTTTATGTTCATCACGTAAACATAACCATACCTATTGAGGTCATTAGTGAATGTAATGAAGTACTAATACCCATCTCTAGCATTTGTTATAAAAGGGACACACACATCAATATGTATGAGTCTTAATAGATCACAAGCCCTGTCACTGTTACGAGTGAAGGGATTTTTTGTCATCTTTACCAAAAAACAAGACTCAAATGTCTCTATTGATTCGAAATCAAAAGAGTCTAGATATCCATATTTATGGAGTCTAGAGATGTGATTCTCATTTATGTGCCCAAGACAACAATGCCAAAGATACATTTGGTATGAGTTGTTGAGTTTCGGTCTTTTGGTATTTATGTTATTAACATTTGTATTAAGATCTAATAAATAAATACCATAAGATATTGGGGCACTACCATAAAATATTTCATCTTTTGAAATAGAATATTGATCGTTCTTTATATGAAATGCATATCCATCGTTGTCCATAAAGATACATAAATAATGTTTCTATTAATGTCAAGACCATGGGTAGAGATAAATCATAGGTTCCAACTATAGTGGCAACAACTCTTGCTCCATTTGCAATGCACAATTTTACCTCGACCTTTCATAAAGGCTTGCTTGTTTTTAGATCTTGCATATTGGAACATATGTCAGATCCAGATCTAGTATCAAGTACCCAAGATGAAGAAGTAGATAAATTTATCTCAATAATGTATATACCTGAAGTGGAGATATATATCCCCTCCTTATTCTTCCTTAATTCCTCTAGATAGAGGGGACAATTTCTTTTCCAATGTTTAGGCAGGTGACAGTGGTGACAATTTCCTCCCTTGGTTACCCCTCCTTTTGGATTTAGTGCAGAAGAATTAGGATTCTGGCTAGCTTTAGCACTCTTCTTAGCTTTGACTTTTCCCTTGGACTTTCTCTTTCATCTACTGACCATAATCATAGACTTGGACTTGTCTTTCTTCATTTACGCTTCAGTTGTTTTCAACATGCCAAGCAATTCTAACAATGTCTTATCAAAATTATTCATGTTGCAGTTCATGATAAACTAGATATATGATTCTGATAATGACTATAGAATCACATATGTGGCCAACTCTTGACCCAAGGGAAATCCCAGTATTGTAAGGTTGCTCACATACCCAATGATCTTGAGTACATAGGGACCTACTGGATCTCCTTCTACCATGTTGCACTTGAACAACACCTTGGAAACATCATATATCTCTTATCTTGCCTAATCTTAATATATGTTCTTGAGATGTGTGACCATCTCAATAACATCCACATTCTCATGTTTCTTTGAAACTCATAGTTCATTGAGCACAACATTAGGCACTTGACATCTATGACATCTTTAGAGTGCTTCCTGTAAGAATATATGTTAGCCTTAGGCACAGTGGGAGCAGGTTCACCTGGCTCTGGTGTTTCTAGGACATAGAGCTTTTTCTCTTATGTGAGAACGATTCTCAACTTCCTGAACTAGTCATGGAAATTATTCTCATTTAACTTGTCCTTTTCAAGAAGCTATTGCAAGGAAAATGTGTTGTTTGTCTCATTTGATTATACAATAGAAATTTGCAATTTTCCAAACATTTTTATTCGAATTGATTAAACAAAAATTAATGATGTTTAATTAGGACTTTAATTAATTATCTCTCCCATGATTTTTTTCAAATTGATAACCCTCACCTATCAATTTAGAATATTGCAACATACAACCTTCTAGTGAGCCAAGATCCAAAAAAAATAAGTTAATACCTTGCCAATGCAAGCGCTCATAACCAATTATTAAGGTAGACTACATTTGCCAATTGCATCTCATGCAATTCTTGGATAGATGTTATGCGTAACTCCTTGTCATAGTCCATCTGCATGCTTCTATGCACTTAATCCTATTAAGGTCACCTAGTTAATCCTGACCCATAAGACAACATTATAGTACCATCACACTTCCACGAGATAGACAAAGCACCACTCTAGGGAGTGCCCACGCTTAGTTGATCAAGATTTTTATGTGTGTCTCTTATTGGAAAACATATAAGACTTAATATTATATTTGAGATATTTTATATAAATACATATACATATCCAATCACCACATATTTATAGTACGTATAATATACATGATATAACCACAAGGAAACAAACAATAATAAAAACAAGCAATGGTTATATCCATCCTATGTAGTTCTTTATATCCACAAGGAATTAATACCACATAAGGTCCACATCATATGTAGCAGCCTGTTGATGATGACAATATGTGCTAAACCAGTCTGGGACGATCGGTTCAACCCTTGAACTGGTCAGCTTGCCTCCTATTTGGTCGGTTGGTTGCTCAAACTGGTCATCCGTCATCATTGTAGACTCCTCCAACCGGTTGGTTGGGTCCTCATGTCATCGCCTCCTCAGTCTTCCAACCGATCGGTTTGGCTCCTGAACCTGTCGATTCATCAGATGAGTCGATCAACTCGTATGGTGAATAAAACCTTCTTTGCCATAACAAGAATTAAAATCTATCCTAATCCTACTTTAGCATATTACATTTTAAGGTGAAACCTCAAGTCACTAGTATAGAAATCATGTAGTCACATTTGTTGGCGTCGGTTAAAACTAAAACACCGATGCTAATATACTACGATGTCGGTTTAAAACAACAAATGACACCTATATGTGAAGGTCGACCGCTTTACAAAAGACACGAGTATCACTTTTTCTTTAACGTCGGCTGGTCGAAATAAAAATCGACGTCCAAAATCACCCGCGAAATACAATTTTCCAGGAAAAAAAATTTGCCTCCAAAATTTTCAATTCGACGTCGGTTGGAGAAACACCGACGAATCATGTTCCACGCCAAGCCCCGTGAAAATTTTATCCCCCCATATGTCATCGGTGGTTTAAAAAATAACTGACGACTAAATATCCTTCGCGAGGCAAAATTTATTCCTAATATGGTGTCGATTTTTACACAAGAACCGACGATGATGTGTGTTCGCGCGTTGTCCCCGCAAAAAATTTACCCCCCCCCCAATTTGCCTAATTGACGTCGGTGTTAGAGGAGAAACTGAAAACTATGATTGTAACTCAAGAACAATTTTTTTGTCGGCATATGTGGATATACGTCGGTTATTATACATTGAAACCGACGACGAACACCCCATCTTGGTGAATTTGTTTTGTTTGAAGTTGTAGATAGGTGTCAGTTATGAGTTTATACCGATGTCTATTATTTTTAAGCATTGAATTTACATAATAACTGACACTGATAATTAACTTTATAGCACCCGCGCACGCAAGCCAGACTCTTCCCCTTCTCTGTTTCATTCCCAATTCTCTGTTGCTACTCAAGCTAGCTAGGTCTTGCGATTCTGTGGCCGCTCACCACCGCCGCTGCTGCTGCTGTGGAGAGGAGCTCGCCATCGTCGTTGTAGAGAGGAGCTCACCGCCGCCGTCACTGTGGAGAGGAACCACCGCTGAGGATCTTGTCACTGCCGCTCCAGTTCAGTCGCTGAGGAGCTCGCCGCCTCCGCTCCAGTTCAGTTGCTGAGGAGCTCACTGCCGCCGCTCTAGTCGCCTGCCGCCAATCCAGTTCAGTGACTGCCACCACCGCTCACTTGCTCAGTCATCTCCGCCAATGACCACAGCCACAGCCTGCCATCTTGCCACCGCTCGCCACCTACTTCACCGCAGCTTCACTCATCTCTGTCGCTGTCGCTTGCCACGTGCTTCACCTCTAGCTGCGACCACCTCCACCTCCGACTACCGCCACCACAGCCTGCTCCACCAGTGCGGTGAGTTTTCTGTAAGATTATTATTAACTAATTAGAGTATTGATTAATAAGGGTTAACTGAGGAATGAATGAACTTAGTTTAATATATAATTGTTCTCTAAAATTGTGTAGTTGATTAATAACGGTTAACTAGGGTTAATGATGAATGAATGAATTTAATTTATTCATAATGCTTTCTTTCTCTCTTGTTAGTGATTGATTTAACTTATTTCAATATTTAATTGTTCTTCAAAATTGTGTAGTTTATTATTAATGATTAATTTGGGCTAATGATGAATGAATGAACTTACCCAAATGGAAGAATGAATTGAATTAAATGATTTTACACAAAAACCTAGGATATGAATGATGATACTATGATTGTAGGTATATGAATGACAACATATATACATGTATTTTTTTGGCCTAGAAACCCCTCCGAGATTTACTCATTAGGAGTAAATCTTGGATAGTCCCTAGTTTGGGACTGTTCTTGAACACTTAATCTCACATATGATGTAAGTGTATAATGTGTATTTGGTTTTCATGATGTTTCGCCATCACTTCTCCATTTTTTTTCTAAGTACATATGTCGGTGGGCATTTTCCCATGTACATCGGTGTATTTGGAGAACTGCGGGGAAATGCTACTAAAATTTCTTGAAAATCAAATACACATTATACACTTACTAGTGAGATTAGGTGATCAAGAACGGGATAGGTGGTACACATTTATTATATATAAGATCCTAAACGCTAAACTTTTGACCATAAACCCTAATCTTTTAACCCTAAACCCTAATCTTTTAACCCTAAACCCTAATATATACTTTTTTTCTCTTTGATCATAGAATGGATAGATCATAGATGTCCATTCCAAATTGTTGCACCCTAGAGTTTAATTCTGGTCTTGATCAGTTCATTAGATTTGTCGAGGAACATAGGAAACAACCTAGAGATAGGTTCTACTGTCCATGTAGGCATTGTGGTAACAACTTGAAAGTCAGCACTGGTGATGAAATCAAAAGTCATGTCATGCACAACATGATTGTACAAGGCTATACAGAATGGCACTGGCATGGAGATATTTCAAACCTAAAATCAGTGGATGTCGATAGTAGTTGTATGGAAGAAGAAATTTCCTCTGATGACGTAGATGTGAACGAACCAGTTCCAGTAGACATCATTGATGTGATGTTGGATAGTTGTGGGGTAGAGCACACCGATCCACCTCCCATGTTTAGAAATATTGTGCATGATACTGAGAGACCGTTATACATAGGTTGTACTAAGTTTATGAAGCTTAGCACTGTGTTGAGATTGTATAAGCTGAAAGCTAACAATAGATGGAGCGACAAAAGCTTCACATCATTGTTGTCTTTGTTGAAAGAAATTCTTCCTGAAGGAAACGAGCTACCAATCTCAACATACCAGTTAAAGAAATTGTTGTGCCCAATGGGAATGGAGGCTAAGAAGATACATGCATGCCTGAATGATTGTGTATTATTTCAAAAGGACTATGTGGATTTGAAAGATTGTCCAAAATGTGGTGCGTCAAGGTAGAAAATGAAGACTTCAGGGGAGTCCAAAGCTAGTTCTCCTACCAAGGTGATGTGGTATCTACCTATAATATCACAGTTTCAACACTTGTTTGCCAATCTGATAGATGCAAAGAATTTTAGGTGGCATCCAAATGTTAAGAAAAATAATGATGGGATCCTACGACATGTGTCTGATTCCCCACAGTGGAAGAAGATTGATTTATTGTACCCTAAATTTGGTGAAGAAGTCAGGAATCTAAGACTTGTGCTTTGTACAGATGGGATGAATCCATACGATACATTGAGCAGCCAACATAGTACTTGGCTTGTTATGCTTGTTATATACAATCGTCCTCCCTGGTTGTGTATGAAAAATAAGTACGTTATGCTGTTGTTGTTGATATCGGGCCCTAAAAAACATGGAAATGATATCAACATTTATCTTGAACCTCTGATTGTTGACTTATAGAAACTCTAGGGTGAAGGTGTGATGGCATATGATGCTTTATGAAGAGAGACATTTCATTTGCAGGCTATGTTGTTTTGCACTGTTAATGACTTTCCAGCATATGGGAATTTGTCTGGATTTAGTGTCAAAGGATCTAAAGTGTGTTCTATATGTGAAGAGAATACTGTTTCAATATGACTAAAACATGGCGGAAAGACTGTATATCTTGGTCATCAAAGGTTTCTTCTAAAATTTCACCTATATTGTAGATTGTGCAAAGCATGGACGGAATGAGGAACGGAGTGCACCTAAACCTATACCAGGGGAGGTTGTTTATGAAAGAGTAAAAGACTTTGTCAATGAATTTGGTAAGAGATCACAATGTACCATGGCCACACAGAGTGACAAATCTTCATTTAAGAAGATGTCAATATTTTGGGATCTTCCTTATTCGAGTTCTTTGGCAGTCAGGCATTATATCGATGTCATGCACGTTGCGAAAAATGTTTGTGATAGCGTCATTGGTACTCTGTTGAATATACCATGTAAGACTAAAGATGGGATAAAATCCAGAATGGACCTACGTGAAATGGTAATAAGGACAAAATTAATAGAAGTAGTTAGCAGCGATCGGAGAACATGCTTACCTCGTACTTGTTACAAGTTGTCTAGAAAGGAGAAGAAAGCTTTTTGTGATTGCTTGGTAAATGTTAAGGTGCCACAGGGTTACTCATCCAACATCCGCAGATTGGTATCAATGAAAGATCTGAAGTTAATAGGTCTTAAATCTCATGATTGTCACACTCTAATGCAACAAATATTGCCTGTGGTAATTTGATCTATACTGCCAAAGCATGTAAGGTTTGCAATCACCAGATTTTGTTTCTTTTTTAATAGTTTATGTAGCAAAGTTATTGATCTTGATACTCTCGATAAGTTTCAAAGAGAAGTGGTTGTTACCCTATGTCAGCTTGAGATGTATTTTCCTCCATCGCTCTTTGATATCATGGTACATCTTGTTGTCCACTTGACTAGGGAAGTGAAAATGTTGGGACCAATTTTCTTGCATTGGATGTATCCCTTTGAATGATACATGATCATTTTTTAAAGGTGATGTTCAAAACCGTTATCGGCCTGAAGGGAGTATTATTGAGGGTTATGTGGTGAGAGAGGTTATGGACTTTTGCAATGACTTTCTGAGTGGTAATGATGCTCCTGTTAATGACAAGAATATTGAGGAGTATATATGGCAAAGGAATTTTGGGATCACAGATGAAAGTAATCAGCCGTGAGCTATTGGAACAAGCTCACTTGTATATTTTACACAACATCGACAAAGTGAGTGTTTATATCGAGGAACATATCAATTTCATCAAGAAACAACATCCTCGAGCCAATTCAATGTGGCTTACTAGAGAGCATAACAAGACATTTATTAAGTGGTTTGAAGATAAAGTCTTACATCAACTATCTCAAACACCAAATAATCTTGTTGAAAATATCAAATGCCTCGCTTTTAAACTAAAATTGAATGTTATGTCTTATGAAGGGTTTGACATAAATGGGTTATCATATTACACAAAGCGTCAAGATGATAAGAGCGTCATCCAAAACAGTGGGGTCACCCTTCAAGCATCCTCATTGATTTTTTGCAAGTGCAAAGGATAAGAGTCCACGTGAAGCTAAAATGTCGTATTACGGTGTCATTGAAGACATATGGGAGTTTGACTACATAGATTTTAGAATTCTTCTCTTTAAATGTAATTGGATTGATAACACCAAAGGAGTTATTGTGGATGAATTGGGTTTCAAATTAGTGAACTTTGAAAAGATTGGTGAGAATGGTGAACCATTCATATTGGCATCACAGGAAAAACAAGTATTTTATATCGGTGGTCCTACAAATGATAAATGGTCGGTTGTTCTTCATGGTAAAAGACGGTTCATTGAAGATCCTATAGATTAAGAAGAGTACTATGATAAGTATGATGACTTGATTCCATTCTCAGTTGGTTTGCCAACACCACCAAATATTGAATCCAATGATGACTTGTATGTGTGTGGAGATCACACCGAATGAATGTTAATTGATAAAAGATCGCATTATTAGAGGCATGTTTTTATTTTTTTATATGTTTTATTTTTCTGAATGTGAACTTTACAATGTTTTATTATCTTCTAGTTATGTTTAATGCTTAATGTTTGATTTTTTTAATGACACTTTCAGATGGCTGAGCATGGGTATGATGACCGTGATGATGATTACCGTGAGGGTGAGGATATCAATGCGGTGCCTCACAATTTAAGTTTATAAAATATATCCTATATTTCTATCTATATGTCTATTTATAAGTTATATCATGTAAGTGTGTTTTTTTGTCAAATCTTAGGTTGATGATGTACCCTCTGAAGAACTTGGGCACTTGATGGGAAGCAAAAAAAATTGAAAAAGTGAGGGGCATCACTATGATGAACAAGTTACTAAAAAAAGGGGCAATGGACCCAAACTAGCTGTGGATTTTGATCATGCAGGAAATCCAGATGGAGTGAATCGCAACTCGTTTATTTCATATCTTGGGGTTCTTACTCGTAGCCATTGTTGTCCTAATGTAGAATCTTGGCATAAAGTTCCTAAGGGTAACAAAGACTTAGTATGGAAGGAACTATGCGTGAGTTATTATTATTTGCAATTCTATTTTGCATATTACTAATTTTTAAGATACTAGTTAAATATATGACATTTTGCAGAGTATATTTGAACTGGATGAAATCCTACATCGTAAATGTGTCATGCAACACTGTGGGAGGGTCCTAAGGAACTAGAGGACAAATCTCACCTAATATTATATATGAGATGCTGAGAAGAGGAAGAAGTCAATCACTGAGCAATGGAACTGCCTGGACCCCAATGACTGAGAGGAGTTTGTTGCCAAAAGAAAAACTAATGAATTCAAGGTATTAAGGGCCACTCCCAATTTAATTAATATACATTCTTATGTATTCACCTATTCAAGATTGCCCTTTAGTATTACTAACCAAATAAATGTGCTTACTAATAAGTCTACCAGTGATGCTCAAAGAGCAAGGCATGCACTAAATGTGCATGACCACACGATGGGTCCAAAAGGCTATGCAGGTATTCGCCAAAGACTACAGGCTGTTGTTGCTGCTGAGTCTGCTGCTAGTCAGGAGACTGGGGAGTCCTCTACTGTTACTCCCGCACCTCTGCTTCGCCATGTTGTGTGGATAGCTGGGAGGAAAAACAAGAAAGGAGATATAACCAAACCCGCAACTACTGAGGTGGCTGCAAAAATGGTAAAATTCAACTCTCAGAGCAATCGATATTGATTATTATGTTTACTTACCAATTTCTATTGATGACGATTAGTGGTATCTTCATGAGCAGAGGAAGCAAGGCAAGTTCATCCCTGAGGCCACAAGGGATGAATTGACAGTTGCTCTTGGTAACCCAAAGCATCCTGGACGTGTTAGGGGTGCAGGTGCTGGTGTGGGCATAAAAGCATTCTTTGGGCCATCACAGCGAAAACATGTCCCAAAAGTGGGATTTTCAAAAGCTGAGGTAACCTATTATTTTTTTAGCATGTTATTGAAAAAGGGAATTCAATAATCAAAAGCTAGCGTTTCTTTTGTTCATGTATAGGTAGATGAGTTAATTGATAGGAGAGTCTATGAGGCAATGAGCAAGTGGCAGGCATCTCTTACTGCCACTCAGATAGTACCTGTGGCGTCCTGCTCTTCTCCTACTATAGAGGTGGTAGGGAGTAAACCTGTAGACCAACCACCTAGCACGTCTGCTGTAAGTATTTTTATGACATAGTAGCCAGACTTTTCAAGATGATATGTTTATATATATAACATACTTTACATAAATTTGTATGGGTTGAAGCCATGCCATCTAAAAAGCAAAGAATTTATTATTGCAGAGGCTGAGGCTTACCCACCCCTTCCAGGGGACATGTTTCATGGCACTCTAGTACCGGATAGTGTGGTTCGTGTGAACTCGAGACTTGTACTCCACCATTGGAGGCGTCATCCATTGCCATATGCCCACCTAGATTCTGAAACGCTTGATGAAGCAGAAGGCGAAGTGATATTGTGACCCAAAATGGATGTCGTCTATATTGATATTTTATGGTAAATTTAACATTATGTTAATTTGTTAGCGTGTATATATGAGCTAGTCAATTGATCTAAAATGATATAAACAGGTCAAAAGATAGAAACCCGCTATAGCTCGGCCTCCACCTATACCACCTCCTGAAGTACCTAGTTGGATTCTAAGGGACCTATACGACTCGTTAGGTCCTAATTGTAAGGTTATGGTAGTATGGATAGGCGAACATAACCCAAATTTTCCTATAAATATTTCTATTTTAGTGGATGTTGTAGGAGAATCATACGATAACAATCTATTTATACAAGATATTTTGGAGTTGTTTCGTTATGATTGTCTGAATACAACTGTGATAGAGCTATGGATATGGTGAGATCTTGTTTATATATCCATATACCTTATTTTATATACGGTGATTTGGTTTCTTGTATATTAATATACGTACATGTTTTGCAGCCACTTGCACACAATCTATAAAGATTTTTCATTTCCCCATGTGGGATTTCTAATTTCATCTTTGATCAGTCATGTAGATAAAGAGCCATCATCAGTTACCTCATACTTTTCTACTACTTTTAAATATTTTGGTAAAAAAAGAAGACAATGATAATAGCTCCATTCAATGTTGAGTAAGTTTACTTTGCTTATAATTTTGATGCAAGAAAATTACATTTTATTGTGGATTTTGAGTTGTTAATTTTTAACTTTCTTACCTCTAGTGCTAAGAATTGGGAGTTTCTGGTTATTGTCCCCAAGTCATGGATTTTTTATTATCTAGATCCTTTGGGGAAGGAATTAGACCCATTATATGGACACCAAATGAAAATGCCATTATTCACATGAGAAATCTTTCATATTTTATATTTGTTAACATCTATTATTACATTATTATTTAATAATACAATTTAATGTGTTACATTAACATGTAGGGCTTTAAGAGCGTTCAAAAAGGCTGGAGGAAACATGTCCAAGACAAAGAAACTATTACTTTGGGAGAATGTGAAAGTAATTTCCTAACTCCAATGTATATATTATTTATGTGAACTATGCTTGTTTGTATTTGTTAACATTTTGTAAGTTTCAATTTATAGTGTGCTGCACAAGTCAACGACTGGGCATTGCATACTACGTGATGCGATATATGGACCTAATTATCAAACATGCTGCAATGGAAATCAATACCATACAACATGTACTATATATAGTCTCATTAGATAATATGAAATATATCAATCTTATTATATATTATTAATTTTATATATACGTCATTCTCTTTGTAGGTGTTTAAAACCAGTGATTTCACTATAGGTGAAAAGTTATTAAATGTGCATATACTCCCTATACGAAGGAAGAATTAGATGATGTAAGAGAACAATGGGAAAAAGCCTTACAAGTAGTGGGAATTTTTTATTATCATTGGAATACTAATGGCGATGTTGACATTGATAATGATAAAGAATGATATTTCTAAACTTTGTTGTCATAATTATTTTTGTATTTGATGACATGTTAAACTTTGAAAGACACACTTATATATGCATGTCTGAATGAATTTTTTTGAATTGTCTTATCTATATATATGTGTCAATGTGAAGATGAATACATGAATATTTCTACATGTGTTTGAATGTGAAAAAAGATGAAATGAATGGAATTACAGGTTGATACATGTGTGAATATGAAATAGAGGAATTAAATTTTTTTGTTTCTACATGTGTGTGATGAATCATATATATATGAAATTAAATGTTCTTATACATGTGTGCGAATCACATGATATAAATTTTGTCCATCCTTGTTAATTTTGCAGGTTTGTGGCCTATTGTTGGATGAAATCAATGGATGATGTAAACCTACAGTTTAGAACTAACCTGTAGGTTCTGCATCCCGCTGACCAGTCGGACAGCAGGCCTGCAAGCTAATAAAAAAAAATCAAAACATAGTCATCAATTAACAAAATAAAATGACAACAAAAACTTAACTCGTCAGTTATTAATAGTTAACTGACATCTTTATCCCTAATGGTGTCGGTTACTATTTGGTTAAATTGAAAACTGTCAATAATTTTAGGTCAATGGAGTTAGTTTTTTGTTGCTAACCGACACCTATGGTCTAACCTGGGGCAAATTTTTGTTCGATATGGGATGTGGTGTCAGTTAACACTACTACAGAAATGGCTTATAACGTCACTTTTAAAGGCGTCGGTTGCATAAATACACCGACACCTAAACAATAAAGCGTCAATTTATAAAAAAAACCGACATCAATCTGTGAAGGGCAACTAGACATGGGTATCGCTTTTATTTGGTGTCGGTTCCTTAATAAAAAACCGATGCCTAAAATTAACCGCCAAATCTAAAATTTCCAGTGAAAAAAATTGCCTCCAAAATTTAACATATGGCGTCGGTCATTAACTAATAAATCGACGACTAAAGGTTATTCGCGAAACAAAAATTGGGCACATTTTGATCGTCAGTTTTACAACAATGACCGACGCTTATGGGTTTCCCCGCATTGTTCGTGGGAAATTTTTCACACCCTTTGAGCGTCAGATTTTTAAAAAAACCGACGACTATGGTCATTAATCGAGAACAAATTTTTTAATCGGCATATGTAGATAGATGTCAATTTTTTTCTAGTTAAAACCGATGACTATCATTGAGAACAGGTGTCAGTTTTTGTGTAGAACTGACACCTTTAGTTTTATGTGTCGGTTTTATTTAATAACTGACACCTAATGTTAACTTAATAGCACCCGTGCGCGCGAGGCCGACTGTTCCCCTTTCTCTATTTAATTGCAATCGAAGCCAATTTTAGGGTCTGGCGATTCCGGTGAGCAAACAGACTCCCTCCTTGCACACCACCGCCCACCGCCGTCGTTCTCCTTGCTCGCCGTTCTCCTTGATCACCGCCGTCGCCGCTATTCCCTCTATGCTCACCGGATGACTGCTCACCGTCGCCCTTGTCCCTCCTCCTTGATCGCTCGTTAGCTACCTGATTGTTTCCTGCTCACCGGCTGCCTGCTCGACTGCCTGCTGGCTCCCTCCTCACCTGGCTGTTGACCGCCGCCTGCCTGCTCACCCCCTTCCTGCTTGCCTGCCCTCCATCTCACCCTCTCTCCCTGCTTATGCCCGACTGGGCTCAAACAGAGGTAAACATCCCCCAAAAACCCTATTTTATTACACTGTTTGATCTTAAATCACATAGACTTAATCAACATTGCTACTTGTATGATCTTAGTGATTAAAATCACTCTTTCCTGGTCCCTCAGTAACTAATGTTCCCTTGAGATGAGTGTTAATTGAGCTAGCTTGCTTACTTTCCTTGTAATGTATCTTTTATGTGCTATGACCCACTAGTCACATTTAAAGTATTAAAATGATGCAACATGTACACTTGTTAAGTTTGAAACTATAAATCCCATGAAATGATATCACCCCACAAAATTAGTAGTCACTATTATGCCTTGTATACTCTAGAATCAAGATCTAATACTTTTTTGCTATTTAACACCATGAGACCTTTTTTGCTCATTCTAGTGGATTATTGTGACCTATGATGACCTAACATGAAACCATGCTCTTAATGATCTGATTTTGTTGGCCTAGAAACCCGTCCAAGATTTACTCATTAGGAGTAAATCTTGGATAGTCCTCGGTTTGCGACTGTTCTTGAACACATAATCTCACTTAGGATGTAAGTGTATAATGTGTATTGGATTTTTGAGAAAATTTCGGTAGCATTTCCCCATTTGTTCTCTAAGTACATATGTACTTGGAGAACAGCGGGGAAATGCTATCGAAATTTTCTTGAAGACCCAATACACATTATACACTTACTAGTGAGATTAGGTGTTCAAGAATGGGATAGGTGGTACACATTTATTATATATAAGAATGACAACACATGTATTTATTGGCCTAGAAACCCATCCAAGATTTACTCATTAGGAGTAAATCTTGGATAGTCCCCAGTTTGGGACTGTTCTTGAACACCTAATCTCACTTAGGATGTAAGTGTATAATCTGTATTGGGTTTTCGAGAAAATTTTGGTAGCATTTCCTCATTTGTTCTCTAAGTACATATGTACTTGGAGAACAGTGGGGAAATGCTGTCAAAATTTTCTTGAAAACCCAATACACATTATACACATACTAGCGAGATTAGGTGTTGAAGAATGGGATAGGTGGTACACATTTATTATATATAAGAATGACATCACATGTATAAAACCCTAAATTTTTAACCATAAACTCTAATCTATTTACCCTAGACCCTAATCTTGTTGTAATATATACTTATTTTCTCTTTGATCATAGAATGGATAGATCATGGATGTCCATTCGCAATCGCTGCACCCTAGAGTTTATTTCTAGTCTTGATCAGTTTATTAGATTTTCCGAGAAACATAGGAAACAACCTGGAGATAGGTTCTACTGTCTATGTAGGCATTGCGGTAACAACTTGAAAGTCATGTCATGTGCAACGAGATTGTACAAGGCTATACAGAATGGCACTGGCATGGAGAGATTTCAAACCCGAAACCAGTGGATGTCGATAGCAGTGCTTGTGTGGAAGAAGAAATTGCCTTCGATGATGTAGATGTGAACGAATCAGTTCCAGTAGACATCGTTGATGCGATGCTGGATAGTTGTGGGGTAGAGCACACCAAAACTGATCCACCTCCCATGTTTAGAAACATTGTGCATGATGCTGAGATACCGTTATACACGAGTTGTAAGTTTACGAAGCTTAGTGCTGTGTTGAGATTGTATAAACTAAAAGCTAACAATCGATGGAGCGACAAAAGCTTCACATCATTGTTGTCTTTGTTGAAAGAAATTCTTCCTTAAGGAAACGAGCTGCCGATCTCAACATAGTGGTTAAAGAAATTGTTGTGCCCAATGGGAATGGAGGCCAAGAAGATACACACATGCAAGAATGATTGTGTATTATTTCAAAAGGACTATGTGGATTTGAAAGATTGTCCAAAATGTGGTGCGTCAAGGTATAAATTGACGACTTCGGGGGAATCCAAAACTGGTTCTCCCGCCAAGGTGATGTGGTATCTACCTATAATTCCACGGTTTCAACACTTGTTTGCCAATCCTATAGATGCGAAGAATTTGAGGTGGCATGCAGAAGTTAAGAAAAATAATGATGGGATCCTACGACATGCATCTGATTCCCCACAGTGGAAGAAGATTGATTTATTGTACCCTGAATTCGGTGAAGAGGACAGGAATCTAAGACTTGGGCTTTGTACATATGGGATGAATCCGTACGGGACATTGAGCAGCCAACATAGCACTTGGCCAGTTATGCTTGTTATACACAATCTTCCTCCCTGGTTGTGTATGAAAAATAAGTATGTTATGATGTCGTCTTTGATATCGGCCCCTAAACAACCTGGAAATGATATCGACGTTTATCTTGAACCTATGATTGATGACTTGTAGAAGCTCTGGGGTGAAGGTGTGATGACCTATGATGCTTCACGAAGAGAGACATTTTGTTTGCACGCTATGTTGTTTTGCACTGTGAATGACTTTCCAGCATATGGGAATTTGTCTGGATATAGTGTCAAAGGATCTAAAGCATGTCCTATATGTGAAGAGAACACTGATTCAATACGACTAAAACACGGCGGCAAGACTGTATATCTTGTTCATTGAAGGTTTCTTCCAAAATTTCATCCATATTGTAGGTTGCACAAAGCATTCAATGGATGAAATGAGGAATGTAGAGCACCTAAACCTATATCAGGGGAGGATGTTTATGAAAGAGTGAAAGACATCGCCAATGAATTTGGTAAGAGATCACAATGTACGATGGCCACAAGGAGTGACAAGTCTTTATTCAAGAAGAAGTCAATATTTTGGGATCTTCCTTATTGGAGTTCTTTGACAGTCAGACGTTGTATCGATGTCATGCACATTGAGAAAAATGTATGTGATAGCGTCATTGGTACTCTGTTGAATATACCATGTAAGACTAAAGATGGGATAAAATCCAGAATGGACCTATGTGAAATAGGAATAAGGATAGAATTAACAGAAGTAGTTAGTAGCGATCGGAGAACATACTTACCTCGTGCTTGTTACACGTTGTCTAGAAAGGAGAAGAAAGCATTTTGTGAATGCTTGGTAAATGCTAAGGTGCCACAGGGTTACTCATCCAACATCCGTACATTGGTATCAATGATAGACTTGAAGTTGATAGGTCTTAAATCTCATGATTGTCACACTCTAATGCAACAAATATTGCCTGTGGCAATTAGATCTATATTTCCGAAGCATGTAAGGTTTGCAATCACCAGACTTTGTTTCTTTTTCAACAGTCTGTGCAGCAAAGTTATTGACTCTGATACTCTCGATAATTTGCAAAGAGAAGTGGTTGTTACCCTATGTCAACTTGAGATGTATTTTCCTCCGTCGTTCTTTGATATCATGGTACATCTTGTTGTCCACTTGAATAGGGAAGTGAAAATGTTGGGACCAATTTTCTTGCATTGGATGTATCCCTTTGAACGATACATGAGCATTTCTAAAGGTGATGTTCGAAACTGTTATTGGCCTGAAGGGAGTATTATTGAGGGTTTTGTGGTGAGAGAGGTTATGGATTTTTGCAATGACTTTCTGAGTGGTAATGACGCTCTTGTGAATGACAAGAATATTCAGGAGCATTTTGGCAAAGGAGATTTGGGATCATGGGTGCAAGTAATCAGCCGTGAGGAGTTGGAGCAAGGTCACTTGTATATTTTACACAACATGGATGAAGTGAGTGTTTATATCGAGGAACATACCAATTTCATCAAGAGACAATATCCTCGAGCCAATACAATGTGGCTTGCTAGAGAGCATAACAAGACATTTATTAAGTGGTTTGAAGATAAAGTCTTACATCAACTATCTCAAACACCAGATAATCTTACTAAAACCATCAAATGCCTCACCTTTAAACCAAAATTGAATGTTATGTCTTATGAAGGGTTTGACATAAATGGTTTCTCATATTACTCAAAGCGTCAAGATGATAAGAGTGTCGTCCAAAATAGCGGGGTCACCCTTCAAGCGTCTTCATTGTTTTTTGCAAGTGAAAAGGATAAAAGTCCACGTGAAGCTTAAATGTCATATTACGGTGTCATTGAAGACATATGGGAGTTTGACTACATAGATTTCAGAATTCCACTCTTTAAATGTAATTGGGTTGACAACAACAAAGGAGTTATAGTGAATGAATTGAGTTTCACGTTAGTGAACTTTGAAAAGATTGGCGAGAAGGTTGAACCATTCATATTGGCATCACAGGCGAAACAAGTATTTTATATCGATGATCATGTAAATGATAAATGGTCGGTTGCTCTTCATGGTAAAAGATAGTTCATTGAAGATCCTATAGATGAAGAAGAGTACTATGATAAGTATGATGACTCGAGTCCATTCTCAGGTGGGTTGCCAACACCACCAAACATTGAAGCTGGGGATCATAATGACTTGTATGTTCATGGGGATCATAATGAAGGATTGTTAATTGATAAAAGATCACAATATTAGAGGCATGAATGTTTATATTTTTATTATGTTTTATTTTTTTGAATGTGAACTTTACAATGTGAATGTGAACTTTACAATGTGAATTACTTTACAATGTGAATGTGAACTTTACAATGTGAATGTGAACTTTACAATGTGAATTACTTTACAATGTGAATGTGTACTTTACAATGTGAACTTTACAATTAGTGTTACTTTACAATGTGAAATTTATAATTTGAATGTAAACTTTCAAATGGCTGAGCATTCCCATGATGACCGTGCTGATGATCATCGTGAGGGTGAGGACGTGATTGCACTGCCTGATAATGTTAGTTAATTTTAATTATGAATATATCCCTAAGGTTTGTATCTATATGTTCATTTATTATTATATCATGTAAGTGTGTTTTTTTATCAAATTTTAGGCTGGTGATGTACCCCCTGAAGTTGTTACAGCACTTGATGAGCAACAAAAGAAAATTGAGAAAGTGAGGGGCATCACAATGATGAACAAGTTAATACATCAAAGGGGCAATGGACCCAAATTGGCTGTGGATTTTGATCAGGCAGGAAATCCATATGGAGTGAACCGCAACTCATTTGTTTCATATCTTGGGGTTCTTACTCGCAGCCATTGCAGTCCTATCCTAGAATCATGGAATAAAGTTCCTAAGGGGAAGAAAGATCACATATGGAAGGAACTATGTGTGAGTTATTATTATTTGTAATTCTGTTTGTGTAGATTACTAATTTTTAGGATACTAGTTAATAACAATTCTATTTAATTTGTAGAGCATATTTGATCTAGATGAAAAGCTGCATCGTAAATGTGTGATGCAACGTTGTGGGAGGGTCCTAAGGAACTATAGGACCAATCTCACCCGAGATTACATACGCGATGTTGAGAAAAGGTTCTTGATTGATTCCAATTCTAGACATTGATCAGTATTTCACTAACTCTACACTAATAATTTTTGTTTGTATTCTCTTTGAAAATAAATATAGGAAGAAGGAAGCCGCACAACAATGGAACTACTTTGACCCCAAAGAATGGGAGGAGTTTGTTACATAAAGAAAAATAGATGAATTCAAGGTATTAAGTGCCACTCCCAATTTAATTAATATACATTTTTATGTATTAACCTATTTAAGATTAACCTTTAGTGTTACTAACCAAATTAATGTGCTAACTAACTAGGCTATCAGCGATGCTCAATGAGCAAGGCGTGCACTGAATGTGCACGACCACACAATGGGTCCAAGAGGATATGCAGGCGTTCGCCAAAGACTACAGGCTTAGTCTACTTAGCCTACTACTACTCAGGAGACTGCTGAGTCCTCTACTGCTGCTCCCGCACCTCTGCCTCATGATGTTATGTGGATAGCTGGGAGGAAAAATAAGAAGGGAGAGATATCAAAGCCCGCAACCGCTGAGGCGGCTGCAAAAATGGTAAAAATTAACTCTTAGAGCAATCTATCGATATTGATTATTGTTATTTTTACTTACGAATTTTTGTTGATGGTGATTAGCGGGAGCTACACGAGGAGAGGAAGGAAGGCAAGTTCATCCCTCAGGGCACAAGGGATGAACTGACAGTTGCTCTGGGTAACCTAGAGCATCCTGGACGTGTAAGGGGTGCATGCACTGGTGTGGGCATCAAAGCGTTCTTTGGGCCATCCCAACACAAACTTGTCCCAAAAGCGGGACTTTCACAAGCTGAGGTAACTTATTCTTATTTTAGAACGTTATTGCGAAAGGGAATTCAATAATCAGAAACTAGCATTTCTTTTATCCATGTACATGTAGATTCCTTAATTGATAGGAGAGTCGAGGAAGTAGTTGATAAAAGACTCCAGGAAGCAATTAATAAGTGGCAGGCGTCTCAGACTGCCACTCAAACAGTACATGTGGCGGACCTCTCTTCTCCTACTACTCGTACTACAGAGGTTGGGAGTAATCCTATAGACCCACAACCTAGCATGTCCTCTGTAAGTATTTTTATGGCATATATAATAGCTAGTCTGTTCAAGATGATATGTTTGTGTATATATGCATATAACATTCTTTACGTAAATTTGTAGGGGTTGAAGCCATGCCGACTAAAAAGTGAAGGATATATCATTGCAAAGGCATCGACTTACCCACCCCTTAAAGGGTGCATGTTTCATGGGAGTCCAGTACCAGATGGCATGGTACGTGTGAGCCCGATACATATACTCCATGGTTGGACGAATCTTGCACTACCTCATGCACACCCAGATGCCGAAACACTTGGTGAGGCAGTAGGCGGAGTGATACTGTGGCCCGAAGCAGATGTCCTCTATACTGATATTGTATGATAAATTTTCATTACTTTAATTTTTTAGTGTGTGTATATATATGAGTCAATTGATATGAAATTTTATATACAGGTCAAAAAGATGAGACCCGCTACATCTCGGCCTCCACCTCCTCGACTACCAAGTTGGCTTCCACGGGACCTACACACCTCGATAGGTCCTAATTGTAGGAGTGTGGCAGTATGGATCGGCGAACATAATCCAAATTGTCCTATAAATATTACTATTCCGAAGAATGCTACAGGTAAATCATACGATAACAATCTATTTATACAAGTTTAGCATACGTATTAATGCATACGTAATAGAAGTTCTGGATACGTATTAATGCAGGTCAAACATTCAGAAAAAACATATTTATACAAGATATTTTGGAGTTTTTTAGTTATGAATGGTTGAACACACCTATGATAGAGCTGTGGATATGGTGAGATTTATGCATACGACAATCTGGTTTATACATCCATATACCTTATTTTATATATGGCAATCTGGTTTCTTATATATTAATGCATACGTAATACATGTTTTGCAACTACTTACACAAGACATGTACAAATTTTGGGTTTTCCCATGTGGGATTTTTGGTTCCATCTTTGATTAGTCTTGTAGATACAGACCCGTATTCAGTTACTTCATACTGCTGTGATGCTTTTGAATATTTTGGTAAAAATAATAAGACGGCGATAATAGCTCCATTCAATGTCGAGTAAGTTTACTTTGCTTGTAATTTGGACTTAAGTAAATTACATTTTTATTGTGGATATTGAGTTATTAATTTTCTACTTTCTTACCTGTAGTGCTAAGCATTGGGAGTTATTAGTTATTGTCCCCAAGACATTCACCATCTATTATCTAGATCCCGCGGGGAGTGAGTTGGATGTATTATATGGACATGCAATTAAAAGGCCATTATTCTCGTGAGAAATATTTTATGTTTTTATATCTGTTAACATATGTTACTTCATTACTATTTAATTATGCAATTTAATGTGTTACATTAACATATATAGGGCTTTACAAGAGTATAAAAAAGCTGGAGGAAAGGTCCCCAAGAAAAAAAAATCTGACACTCATTTGGGAGAATGTGAAAGTAATTTCCTGACTCCAATGTATATATTATTTATGTGAACTGTGCTTATTTGTATTTTTAAATATTTTGTATGTTTCAATTTATAGTGTGCTACACAAGACAACGGCTGGACATGTGCCTACTATGTGATGTGATTTATGGACCTAATCATCAAACATGCCGTATTGGAAATCGATAACATACAACATGTATTATACAGTCTCGTTAGATAATATGAAATATATGAATCTTATTATATATTATTATAATTATATGTATACGTCATTCTCTTTGTAGGTCTTTAAAATTGAGGACTTCAATACTGGTGCAAAGCATTTTTATGTACATTCTCCCTATACGAGAGATGAATTAAATGCTCTAAGAGAAGATTGGGCAAAAGCCCTGCAAAGAGTGGGAATTTTTCAATATGATTTTGCTGACAATGATGACAATGATGACAATGATGAATAAAGAATAACTTTGTTCTCATAATTAATTTTGTGTGAATGTGAATGAATTTTTATGAATTGTCATATGTGTGTGAAAATCATCAATACATGAATGTTTCTACATGTGTCTGAATGTGAAAAGAGATGAAATAAATGGAACTGCAAGTTGCCACTGGTTTCTACATGTGTGTGATGAAAAAATAATATGAATTAAATGTTGTTATACATGAGTGTGAATCACATATATATAATATTGTCCATCATGTTAATTTTGCAGGTTTGTGGCTTGTTGTTGGCTGATATGAATGGATGTCGTAAAACCTACAGTTTATAACTGAACTGCAGGTTTCTCATCCTGCGACCAGCCACAGCAGGTCTGCAGACTGACAGAAAAAAAAATCAAAACATAGGCGTCAGTTATTTGAACAAAACCGACACCTAAGCCATACGGCGGCGGTTTTTCACCTAAAACCGACGTCTATGTGACCCGGTACCACGACCGTGCTGGGAAGCACGACCGTGGTGGCAGGCAGGGGATATGGCGTCAGTTATTATCGCAAAACCGATGTCGGTTCAGATGATGTGGAGTCGGTTTCTTTTAGAAAACCGACGCCTATAATCCCTTTGCTGGCGTGTTTTTGGTGGCGGGAAGAGTTTTGGCGGCGGTTGTTTAGTAAACAACTGACGCCTATAGTCCCTTTGATGGCGCATTTTCAGTGGCGGGAAGAGTTTGGGCATCGGTTTTTACTAAACAACTGACGCATATAGTCCCTTTGCTGGAACGTTTTCGGTGGTGAAAAATGTTTTGGCGTCGGTTGGGATCCGACGCCGAAGATGTCCCCCTTTAGCGGCACCCACTTGGGTGTCGCTTTGAAATCGACACTAAAGAGCTTAAATAACCGACGCTAAAAGGCTTTTATGTAGTAGTGTAAGACTTGATAACCAATGCCTATGGTCCCCGTGCTGGCGTGTTTTTTGGGTTTGCAATCAGGGGACGGCTTTGTGTCGTCGGTTATGAAACTGACGTTGAAGGCATATACATTTAGTGTCACCCACTTGGGTGTCGCTTGGAAACTGACTTCTAAAGTCATATTTAACCGATGCTTAAGGTGATATCTGTACTAGTGAGTTAAATTTGAGGGGAGAATAGAGAGGAAACAATTGATGCTTTTATATATGGAAAATAAGAGAGAGGCTCAATATGCAAATCGAGATATAAAAGGGAACAACAACCATCCACCATGAAAAAAATGTCTACAACTATAGACCATAACCATACTACCAATCACCATCAAAATGATTTCAAGGAAACACATATAAATTGCATATATATTATATCATATATATAGGGAGTGTGTTTAGTGTTTAATCAGATATGCACATTAGCCAGATGAATTATTAGCATTGTATGCAATAACTAAATGATAAAACCAAAATCTAATCATATCAATTAAATCCCAAAATATGGTAAATTGACGTGGCTTTGATACCATCGTAAGGAAATATGACATCAAATAAGGCATCAGAAATAAAAATTTACTTGTCGTATTCCTTAGAGATAGTAAATTGTATCAAGAACTATGAGATGGGAAGGATGGTTGCAAGGTTGTACCTATTCCTAGAGCAAGTCCAATGACAATGCCCTCTCATTAGTGGTCACCTTTCTTCAAGTTGCTCCTGGACATATGTTGAAATTAGCCTCCTGGTCTGGCACCATGAACGGAGGTTGATGTTGTCCTCATAAAGATAGGAAACAACTTCCTCACCTCTAGAGTAGTCCTTGCAGACCACCAGGAAATCTTATCATTCTTGTGGAACGGACAAGAAGGAATTGTCCATTCTAGTCAACGTGTTCACATCAAATTGCTCTCCCAATTGTCTCTCCCTTATTGCTCCTCCCTTTGATGGGTAGAACTTTCTTAGATTCTCTGGGTTACCACAACCAGAGAAGGCAATAATTGTTAGAGATTATTGTTTTGTCTGGGAAGCCTCCAGTACCCCTCTATTTATAGGAGGGCTAGGGTTACGGTTGATTTGAAGATTCTTCAAGAATTTTCTAGAAATTGTGAATGGAGAACCGGTCAGTTCACTTACCAACTGGTCAGTTCGTGCATGAACCAGTTTGTTCATTCCCTTAACTTGTCGATTTGTGTATGTTTTCTATTCTAAATCGAATTAGTATTCAATGAATGATTAATGCAGATCATGACATAAAAATCAATCCTTGATCCAATCGAATTGATCATTGAACTAGGTGGTTCACCACATGAACCCATCATTTGGGATGATGAACTGGTCAGTTCATTTAGTGAACCGATCAGTTCATGTCATGGTCCAAGAATTGCTCAACCAGACTTGTTTTTAATTGACCAGACATGCCAAACAATCGGTTTCACACTTGAACTGGTCCGTTCAATGTCCATTCAGTCAATTCTGAGCCAGTTTTGTTTAAATTGAATACCTACACACTTTTATTAATCAAGTTAAACATCATTCATGAATAAACTCCTATTCTCAATGCATCCTATGCATGTGCCGCTATAGGCCCCAAGTAACATTGGTAGTGAATGCCCAAAACAAATCTATGACATCACAAAAATGATTGGTATCTAGAAAGACATTATTGCTACCCAAGTAATTGGAAAGTTGGAGAACAACTTCAACTTACAATCTGAGATTGGTGTTGCAACGAATGTATAGTTCCTTTATCTCTATTATCTAGGTTGAACTCGAGGCATGTAATCATCATACTCTTCAAAGTTCAATCCATGTTCCTTGAACTAGAGAAAACTATCTAAGATATATGTGAACTCAACATCATATATTCATTCACATGTACATGGTCATATTTTTCTCTATCGCTTATCAAATGGCCTGGCTATCAAACTCCTATAGTAGGAAAAAATCCCATCTACATCACTCACAATCATCCCCATGTGTCACAATGCACCCGAGCATCACCCCTGTGGCAACCCTTATTCAAAGTCATTGTGGATGATGTCAAAGTACATTGAATGACATGTGACAAGTGATGTGATTTTAGGTTAAGAACCACAATCACCACCATCATTATGAGAGATGATTCTGACTACCATTGAATGGTTCCATGCATTACTCTCAAGATGGGTCTCTTCGATACATAGTTCTCTAACAAGTATCTATGTGTTTTGTTTGATATCACATATCGTGACTAATGGGATTTGTCATCAACGAAACACACTGTAGTCTTTTGTGTTATTGTTTTCTATTATCCTTCCACAATAACATCTGAATAGGAACATAACAAGAATGCATATTCTCTTAGCATCTGCATGATCGCATTGTTCAGGTCCTCAACCTGAAGACATAATTCACTGAGTAATATCATTCTTTAGACATATACTGTGTTACATCATTATCTCATAACTAAATAAAACAAAATAAATTGGAAGATTGCCTATATTATTGATCAAATCATTTACAAATTATGCTATTAAAATCATCATATGATTGACTCTCTAGGAATAAATACCAACAACTAATGCTAGAAAAATCATTGAACGTTACCACATCCCTCTTCTCCCTCCGTAGAATCCTAAAAGTTTTCATAATCTTTGAAATCCCAAAAAGACACAGAACTCCAAAAACAAAAAAAAAACAATCAAATGAGCAGACTCTTCATGATTTTGCCAATTGTTTCACTAAAGTGGCACAAATATAGAATGAAAAAGATGCAGAGTTTGATGATGTACCCACACCAGAATATATGAAAAATGAGCACCAACCTTTTCATATTTAAGATAATACATACAATTAATCACATCTCTAGCCCCAAGCCACCCAAAGTAAAAATGGGGGTGTGTCGATCTAAGAGTATCAAAGACCAATTTTTAGAGCTCTTATGCCACTACGTTTATGTGTCCGCTTGGAGCTACTCAAATATGCCATGATTAGATGAAAAGATCAAGGTTCATCAATTCCCTATCATCACTAGATTCCACTCACAATCTAGAACAGAAAAGGTGACATGATCCTCTAGAACAGAAAAGGAAATATGAGGCCTACTTGGTCACCTACAATGCATTAACTGCTTCATTTCCAAGATAACACCTATATATGAGCCCATATTCAAGTTGCTCAAGAAAAATTCTAACTCCATATGGAATGAACAACATGAGGAGGCACTCCATAAGCTTAACGACTACCTCACCAAACCACTAGTACTAAAGCTAGTGGTGCAAGGATACCTTCCGACCCTTCAGTTATTAGTATGTGAAACATCGATGGGGAAGTCTTGAGTCGATCTATATCTGATGGTGAGTACAATATCTACTATTTGTTTAAGAATTTCAAGGACATTGAGGATCACTATACTACAATTGAGAAGTATTGTCCAGCCTTGATACATGCAATGAGGAAACTATGTCACTATTTGATGAAATATCCTCGATAGTTGATTGCAAAGAACGACCCTCTGTTCCATTTGTGCAATATATCTAACCTCACTGGATTATGCCCTAAGTTGCATGTAATGTTGTTAGAATTTGACAGTACATATCTACCTATAATGGCAATCAAACCACAAGATCTTTCTATTCAGTTAGAAGAGTTCCACTCCTAGAAGAAGCAACACATGTATATGAGTTCTACATTATGTTAGAATGATCAGACCACCCGATGTGGTTATTCTTCGAAATCCTAATTTGTGGATGATCTTCTTTGATAGGGTATTCATTCGTAGAGGATATGGTATAGGAGTGATCCTTGAAAACCCTCAGGGTTAACAACTACCCATAGCAAGACAATTGGACTTCAACACCACCAACAATGTGGTTGAGTATGAAGCTTTAATACTGGGACTTTTGCTCACCAGACAACAAGGGGAAGATCACCTAAAGGTCTACAAAGACTCACTCCTTGTGATATCTCAAGTTCAAAACATCTAGAAGGCTCATCATCAGAACTTGGTTCCATATAAGTAATATGTGTTCTCTCTAGCTTGAGATTTCAAACAAACTCCGTCTAACTTCTTCAGAAGAGAGCACAATGCATTTGTCAATGCTTTGGCCACGCTCACTTCCTAGATAGACATCTAAGGAGACCAAACACTCTCTCAACCTACCTACTACATGGTCATCGACACTGAAGTCAATAGAAAATAAAAGACTTGATTTCACAAAAAGAAAGCATGTTTGAAAAGTCAAGTCACCCCTTAAGGCCACCCCTAAAGAGAACAATAGGTGGTCAAGTGACAAGACATGCAATATATCCTAGGGGTAGGACACATGTATCACATATCATACAACTAGAATATACTTTGATACATTGAGAAGAAAAAAGTAGAAACCCTCATGATGGTAGTTTATAGAGGACTATGAGGCATACATATTGGTAGGGTCATGCTGTCAAAGAAGATAAAACTTTAAGCATACTTCTACTTGTATGTATGAAAATGACAAGTCTAAAAGATCCATGTTGACTACTTCCATGCACCCACAAACTGTCTACATAACATAACAATGCATTGGCCATTCTCTGGTTGTGGAATTGATATGATGATGAAAATCAATCCAATAGCATTGAATGGGAATTTTTTCATCCTGGTTGTGATAGACTACATCATAAAGTGGGTAGAAGTTGTGTCCATCACCAACGCTTCAGCTCAACAACTAATCAAGTTCCTTAGAAATAACATCATAATATGGTATGGGATACTGCTTGAGATGGTATTCAACGATGTTACACACTTCATAGATAAAATTGTCAAAGAGTATCTAATATGTTTGAAGATCAAACAACACAAAAATTCACCCTACCAACCCCCTATGAAAAGAGCCATAGAAGCTTCCAACAAGAACCTAATAAAGATTCTAAAGAAGATAGCCAATTGACATGAAACGTTCCATTGTACCTTATGGGCTTATTGAAATTTTATTTGAACTTCCAAAGGAGCTACACTATATTCTCTAGTACATGGGACAAAGGCAATCTTTCCTACCAAATTATAGATTCATTCACTCGCATAATAGAAGAAGTAGATATCTCTGAGACAGAGTGGATTCAAGATCAAATCTACTTTCTCAATAGACTTTAAGAAGAAAAAATGAGAGCTATGGATTGTGCCCAATGTTCTCAAGCAAGGAAAGGTTGATCATTCAATAAGTAGGTTCATACCTACAATTTCTAGAAGGGAGACATAGTATTGTGCATCATCTAGAATGTTGACTCTAGGGGCAAGTTCAACCCTAAATGGGAAGGGCCCTATATCATCCACGACATATATGATTGGGATGTCTTGCCACTGAAGGACATGGATTGATGTATTTATCTTCATATCACAAACGCCAGCCTTGTCAAGTGCTCCTATTGTTCACAAGAAAGATACTATCAAAGAGGTATGGGGGTGCAAAAACTTGTGTCCCTTTAAAAATACACTTAAAGTCTACTTAAATACATGGATGTGTCCCCCCATGCACCCTAGGGGGTGAATAGGGCTTTATGATAATTTTAAAAGCAAAAATTATCAACTTAAAGTGTAGAGGAAATATAAAGAAAATTAGTGGACTAAAGAAGAAACCACAAAGAACATACGATATAGAGTGGTTCTGTCAAATGATGCCAGTCCACTACCTTGTTGTTCCCAACTAAGATTTGCAAAACATGTATTTTATTCGTTATATAGATCAATACACAATACACATAATTTACCAGTGTCTTTTGTGGTGCAAGAAGAACCCTCCTTTTCAGCTCAAGGAGAAGTACACCTTCTTTGATGGGTCGAGGACGGTAACCCACTTGGAGAGGATGGCAATCCACCTCCACCACCTTGGTTGTATCCTTAAACCTTGAAGTATCAACAAGAGAGCTTCACCACAACCTTCTTCCTTGAAGTAGTGAGAAGTATCATCACACCGTTATACAAGAAAAGAGAGGTATAAGGAAATTAAAAAGCTCTTTTCACAAGATGTACAAGTAAGAACTATGGACAAGTGATGATGATCTTCTTCCACAAGGATTAGACAAATTTGTATTGGGTGGAGAAACATTCAAGCTAATGTTGGGGCTTAGTCTATATTGATGTCAATTGAAGTATAGTGACTAAGAACTTTGGGAAAGATGACTAGTATGCTCAAGTGTATGTCAATGTACATGGAATTGTTGCTCAATTGATTGTTTTTAAGTGTCCTAAGACCATTACTATTTATAGGAATGGTTTACAAGTGTCTAGGACATCTTAGGAAGCGTCCAGGGTATTATGGATGGTCAAACTAGCCGTTTAAATGAACTTAATTAATGTGCAATGGCTACTTTGATTGCTAATTAAGTTTTAGTCTAAAATTCTCCTCGGTGGAAATTCTTTTCGCCCAAGCATTGTCTCAGTCGAAATTTATTTCAACATGAAATGTTTTGAGTGCAAAAAATCTCCAACGGATATATCTTGGTCAAAGATCTAAAGATGTCCCAACAACTCTTTATCGGTCGAGAAAAATTTCGACCGAAGGTGTATCCGGCCAATAATAAGTTTGACCAAGAAGGAGTTTGTTTAATAATATGCAAAGTATGTGAGGTCCTATAGAAGACTTATTTGAAAACTAACAACCCTAAGGCCTTTATGTGTGGTAGTATAGGGTTTTGGGTAGGTTTAGGAAGATCATCACTTATACGTACATCATGTCTATCAAGTTGTAAAAAAAGTACAAGAATACATAAATACATGGTACAACTTGATTTGCAAGTATCCAAATATATATATATATATGTAAAGTATTTTTAGTTGGATCTTGACTTAGTTGCTTGATCACTTAAAATACTTAATAGATATGTCAGTAGTATAATTTGGAAAATATTTTCATAATCGAAATATGAAATATGAGTGTTGCATATCCAAAAAGCCAACAAAAATGTCAAATTAGAATCTAGGGCCTAGGAAGGAAGGGTCAGTACCATTATCTTGAGGACCTAATCATTTGCCAACCTAAATTAACTCCTTAAAATAAGTTTACCTTAACAACTTATCTGAAAGTGTTTATAATTGCAGCAAATGTAAGGTGAAGGCCCATAGTCAATTTCATTACAGGAAGGTTGATAATGTTATGAGTCCCCAAAGGCAAGTTATATCCAATCCTCATAATAAATGATTCTTGACACATATGTCAGGTATATTCTACATAAACACTAAAATATATTAGGGTTAACATAGAAGGGACATGTTTGGAAGGTTGAAACAGAAGTTGAAACCCCCCTATATCTATCAACACTTCATCTCTTGAAAGAGGTAAGATAAACCTCTGCAAGGCCTACCTTGGGAGCGACAAAGTGGAAAACCTGCATTAATCAAATCCCAGTCATTCCTCACAAAACCATAGGCTATCATAACTATCACCATGAGCACAAATATCTTTTCAAAATCTCCAATGTTAAAGATCCACAACAAGTGGATATCTCAAAAGAAATCACAGAGTATCCCTTTAACTTGACACATACATTCTTGTGATGGATCACTTCAATAAAGCTTGTTAGGAGTGAAGCCCACCAGGGTGTCTATGACACCTGACGCCTTGGCCCAACTAGTAGGGAGTTATCACTAATACACATGTTACATAGCACGAGTTTAGAACTTAGCATGACATCCTTGTCTAATGAAAACCTAATCTCTCTTCTCCTCTAGAATGAAGGTTCACCCTTATGGAAAAATGGGCTACAAACATTTACAAGGGGTAACCATTTACAAAGATGTGTGATGGATTATAATACTTGGGTTTCAAAAATTTTTCTTCACTAAGGGAAATGGATGAGAAGGAGGTAACCTCAATAGATGTTTCTTTCTTTTTAAACTACTTAAGCCCATAACCATTCTTCATGCTCTAAATGTAGGGGTGGGAGGACTAGATTAATCATGATTATCATATTCATCAAAAGTAGGCTCAAAGTGATATGTACCTTAATTAAAACATTGTGTAGTAAGTACTGATGAGTGCAAACTCATCACCTATATTTTTACATATTTAAACATGCATTGACAATAAAATAGTTGGCTATTAAATAGTTTTAGTATAAATTAATTATTTATATCTTCTTGATTAAATTTAAGGTTTTACTTGATTTACATGGGTTTTGTAGGAATATATTCACATTACTTCAAAGGCACAAAAATCCCCAAGAATTAGAGGCTTCATATTCCAATTCTAGCCTCCCAGTCAACTGTTTCATCTTCCTAAATGATCGACTCGGAAGAATCATCCTTTCATGGCTTGAGTCGAGTGACTCAACCAGTGAGCCAATTGATTCATTGGCTAAGGGTGCCCCACTCTATATTCCCAATTAGACCTTCCAAGTCATTGTTAAAACTGAGTGATTAATTCAACAAACCATATTGCTCAGAAGCCTGAAGCAGGCATTTCAAGTTCAAAATAGCTGACTTAATTCCTTAATGACCAAGACTTGGTCAAATGGCACCACCACCCCTCCTTCTAGGGTTTTGACTACTTCCATTGACTCGTTCCCACATGAATGTGAAATGAGTGACTTAGATAGTGAACTGATCAGTTCACCCTCTGTGAACAACCCATTTCAATAGTTTCCAATCAGAATTCTTCCAATCCTTAGGGTTTTGCCCCTCTTGTATCCCTATAAAATGTGGGGGGACTCCAAAGAAAAAGGAATCCCTTGTTATCTAGTTTTTGCTTCTATTATTTACACTATGTCCCTTGTTATCTAGTTTTTGCTTCTATTATTTACACTATGTCTGAGTATTTCCTTCCTGGGGCATGGGGACTAGCCCCATAGCCTATTATTATTTGATGTGATTGACTCCTTGCTTTAACAAAAGAATGATTTCCTTCCATCTCTACTTTGATAATTGGATGAATTGATATTTTTTTTGTGGGGTGATATGATCGTGGATCCCCAAAAGAATGAACTCAGAATCCCTTAATTGCTACTATTATCTTTTTGTCTTTAGCAGGCGTACTCATTTTTCTATTAGAATGATTACATTCAGGGGTGTCGAGATCTTGATCCCTTACATGAATGATTCCATGATCTTTTAACTCAATCACCTAATTTAGATCATGATCTATTCTACCCGTTTGACTTGTTTGTTATATCCCATGGTGACGTGATCACATGATCCATGGGTTCGAATGTCAGATAGGAATCACATATATCTCGATCAGATCTTAGACAGTTATGTGTTGGAAAGTTGGATGAGGATCTACAAACACTAGGATCAACAAGTGTGTGTGAAGTCCAACCCTGGTGTGATTGTGCTTTGTAAGGACACAATCCACAAGGTCCTAGTTTGATTATTGAGTTTTGGGAGTTGATTGGTTGAGTAAAAACATGGCTATTGGTGGTGATCCCCGGACCCCCAATTCCTTTTATAATTTGATCTTGATTATATTGTTTCTTTGCTTTTATTTTATTCTTAGAATTAATCAAACTCTCATAAGAGGAATTTCCTTTGTCATTTTAGAGATTGGTTTTGGATTTCAACCATTTTTCTTCAATCATCCCTTGGACTGATACCTTACTACAAGAAGGTTGACTTGTTGCTTGCAACAAGTTGACTGCCTCTTTAGAAGGTTAAACTCTAGGACTTTTCTAGTGATTGGTGTGCAAATGAAACACATCAATTTGGCATCATTGTAGGGAATGACACATTGTTTTTTAAAATTGATTTCTTAGTTAGGATTCTTCTTCTTTTCACAATTTTAGTCTGGTTTTATAATTTTTATTTTGTTCCCTAATTTGAATCTTGAGTCATAATTTCTTATCTTGTTTATATTTTTTATACTTGTTCTACAATTTTGTTCCTTCTTTTTAGTTCATTTAATTTATTAATTTTAGTGTTATGTAATGTTTTATATTTTTTTAGTTTACTTCCATAATTTTTTAAATCATGTTCCTTAATGCCCTTTCTTAGATTTGTGTAATTTCGTATGCCTATTGAGTCCTATTCAGGTAGTATATATCCTTCTTCTACCGAGTTTCCATTCTGATAGCATTGCTTTCCTTACTTTATTTATATAATTTTTTGTTCTACTTTTAAATTGTTCCTTCTCATATGTTCTTGGAATCTTTTCTCCTCTTGTTATTATAACATTTCCACTCATGATCAATGGTGTATGTAATGCTCCTGGAGTGTTACCAGCACCACTTTCCCCTAAAATCCTGAGATTAACAGGACCTTCGACCATTTAAATTTATCCCATCAATCCAGGATGGATCTAGAAGAGGAGATCCAAAGGTTGATAGAGCAGGCTCTACCAGGATAGAGATCAACAATGGAAGCCCAAGACAAAGCTCAACAAGAAGCCAAGAAGCGGAAACAACTTAAGGACTTTTCAGTTCCCAAGAGCACTGGCCAATAACATCATGTTGTTCCTCCTAAAATCACTGATCTGCAATTCAAGATATATATGTAATGGATCAATCTTATCTAAAACAATCCATTTGCAGGAAGAGTACGAGGAAATAGTCAAGGCCACCTCTGACAATTTCTTGACTTCTATTCCTTACATAAAGTACCAAACATTACTAATGATGCCTTCAGAATTTAGTTATTCAATACTCTCCTACCAACCAAGCCACGAGTTGGTATATTCTCTAGAAGGAAACTCCATCACCATGTGGGAATCTCTCTGATGCGTCCCTCCAAAGGTGCACACACTAATCAATTGGGATATGACTAAATGTGCCCCACAACATCGGGACACATGGTGGGATCATTTTCAACATTTATGATGGACCTAAACCTACACACCTACTTCTACTAAAAACATAACACCCACAAGTAGACGGGGTCATGTCATAGTATAGGTGGGTGGCACGTATAGGGTCGATCTATAGGGAAAAAGGGGGCACTAGATCTAGGTTAGTTTTTGGGCTAGGTTCCAACTACGGAGTCTAGGGTTGAAGGGTTTGAAGGTTGTTTTGATTGTTAAACTAATTGATCAAGCAAGCAATTAAAGGAAAGTAAGAACATGATCAAAACCTAAGTTAACCCTAGACAATTAATTCTAATAAGCAAGGAAAGATAAGGAAAGCAAGGAAAAGGGAGAAATCTACACCAACACAAGCAAGAAGAGGTTTACACTACGCCAATCTAGAAAATAGTTCAAAAGAGAAATTAAAACCTAAACTAGCAAGTGCAAAACAAGGGCAAGGCAAGAAGATAACTCAGTAAGTAAAGTGCTAACCAAGCTAACACTAGCTAATCAAGAAGGCAATTAGGGTATTAATGCAATAAAGGGAAATGTGGGCTGTTTGGGAGATGCACTTATCAATTAGGTTGAGGGTAACTGTGAACATTATGCTTTTAATTACATTACCAAACCAAACCACAAGCTAGAAGCTAATGAATTACCCTAAACTACTAATTGGCCATGGATAGGATAGGTTGTCTATACGAGAACTAGTACCTAACACCTCCTACTACCCTTACGAGGCTTAGTTGTGTTAGGGTTTAGGTGTAATTCAATTAGAGTCTAAACATGACTAGGTTTCTAGTTTAGAGGATCTTAGGGTGATTAGGGGTTGAGGGTAGTGATGGGAATGGAAATGAGGTTTTAGGCCTCACATCACCCACATTCTAGCCTTGAGAAAGCTCCATGCTAAGGACACCAGATTCATCTAAACTAGCTACTTAGATCTCTCAACTAGGATTATGAGAATTGATTAGCATGTAGGAAGATGGGTGGCTAGCTAGGGATCCATGAACTGGACCTAGGAGAAAATCCCAAAATTCACTCATATAAGCAATTTCCCTAAATTCCTAGGTGATTTCAAGCAAAAACCAACAATAAATTCATGAAGAGTGAGATGGAAATAGAAAATATTCATTATAAAATGAAATTACAATGTTTACATATCATTTACCCCAACATGGTATCAACATAACATTTTTAACCACAAACAACCCACTCAAGGGGCCTAGCTACTCATGGAAATGCAAAATACAAAAAGAAAGGAGAAAGAGGTAGAAGAAGCCATGTATTTTGGTGTAGATGGAGTAATCCTCCACTTCATCTACTGCAAGACATACTCCTCCTTCTTCTAAGGTAAAAGGGCATGGGATGATGGTGGAATAGGGTCAAAACACTAGGAAACTAGGGTTTTGGTGGTGGAAATGGTGAAATGGAGTGAAATGGATGTGGAAATGGAGTGGAATGGCTAAGGGGGAAAAATGGGGAGCTAAGAGGGGGTAGAAGGTAGCTAGGGGTGGTGAACCTTGGTCTCCATCCACTACCCACATATATACAGGTGGGGTGGAAGCAATAGGTCAAGTAGGGGTAAAGTGGGAAATGTAGTGGAAAAGTAGCTAGATTGTTTTTAGTAGCATGGTCATGGTGAGTACCACAGACATGATGGGAAGGAATGAGAATGGTCATGGTGGAGTGGAACAATCATGGTGAAAAATGGGGAAAATCATAGTAACTTGGGTGATTTTGAAATGAAAGTGGCACGGCCGTGGTGGTCACCACGACAGTGGTGGGGGAAGGGTGGCATGTCCATGGTGGTCACCACAACCATGGTGGCTTGGGGGAAGCTACCCCTTCTCTGACAATATGGTCGTTCTGGCTTAGCTTCTACATGGTCGTGCAAGGTGGCATGGCCGTTCTAGGTCAATCTACCATGACCATTTTGAGTGGCACAACTGTGGTGATTCCTGCATTGCTTCAATGTTGATTGTTGATTTTGGAGTGAGCTAGCAGACCGTTCTAAGGTACCATGGCCATGGCTGTCTCTAGATTAACACTTTGAGTTGAAACTTGGTGTTTTCTTGGACATCTTTGCTTCAATGGAGCTTTGTCCACTAGGGGTAGGTTGAGGGAACCTCAGACTTCACTTTGGGCCTCTCAAAGGGTAGAGAAGCCTTAAGATCACTTCTTATCTCTCTCTTCCATCCAAGTGTGGACCAAATGCCTGCAAAACGTGCAAATAATGTCCATAAGTGCATTTTACACAAATATGCATATTAGGGGAAATTACATGTAATATAACATGTATAAATGTGATTGAAATGCAATATGACACAAGATGAAGCCCTAAAATAGGGCTACATCACCACCCCAAACTTAAAACATACTTGTCCTCAAGTATGCTCCAACTCAATCTCTCTGCAATTTTTCCACAATCAAGAAGTGACAAATGCAGTGCAGTAGGTGAATATTGACTAGATGGGCTCAAAGATGACTAGGTACATGAAATCCACCTCTCTCCTATCCTCTTTCAAAAACTAATCATGATCAGAACATTGAGCTTGCAAACTTCAAATATAGAGCATAGAAAACAAAATCAATCCATATGGATGTCATATCACTCGAGGTAAACTATTTCATGGTAGAAAATGTCAAAAATGACTAATTTTTCTATCTTACATTCATGCATTCGTTCTCATATCTCCATCCATAATAAGTAACCCATATGGCTGCTAGAAATGGAAAAATGAGCTAGGTTTGATGTTTCCTAGCTCCATGGCCATGCAAAAAGAAGAAAGGGTTGCAGTAAGATTTTTGAGTGCTTTTATACACTCATATTTTCTTTATTTAGATGCTCTAAAATAGGAGCATCTTTAATTTTCTTTTTACATTTTTTTGTTTTTTCTTTTTCTTTGCCCTTGATGTTGATAGGGCATATGATGATGAGAGTAACTGGGGGGTATGGATTATGACCACCCCAAACTTTTAGAGGTGGTCAAGGTTGAATGTGTGCACTCTAGCATCCTTTCATGAGGTGAAAGGGTAAGAAAATGGTAGAAGAAGAGTGAGTCAAAGAGAGGTTACTAGTGTGGATATCAACATGAGATCTCCTGCATGAAAGCTACTCCAACAATTTCATCAAGCAATGACACACCACAGAAATGTGCAATATTAAAACCACATTTCTATCATGAGATTCTACAAAACTCTAAGCATTTGCGGCTTGCTTCGATCATAATTCAACCAAATATTTCATGAGAATGAGATAGGTGGTTCACATTTCAAAATTCAAGATTGAGGACATTTAGCAATTAACCAAGATAATTCACTTGCATTTGTCAAAGGTCATCATTTTCAATTCAAAATGTAGAGATTGGGTCAAAACACACTTTTTGGAAACAAGTTCTAAACTTGGGATAAATTGGCCAAAATAGTGCCAAATCACTTTCAATCACATCTAAACCTTCATTATGGAAGATAAAGTAGGAAACAAGCAAATCCTTTCCAAAACATGCAAAAATTACCAAAATAATGTATGATGTATAATGCATGGAAAAAAGAGATTTTTTTTAAAATTACACAAAAATTGGCAAAAATCAAACTACATGACATGCAAGCATGCAAAGCAGGTAAAATCTAATATATATAGCAAGATCAAGAAAACAAAACTAAATGGAAGGTGAAATGCAAAATTAGTGAAATGAGAAAAAGGGCATACGTCCCTACCACCCCAAACTTTTGAACCATGTTGTCCTCAGCATGACACTAAAGTCTAGGAGTGATGGGGTAGATGATCACTATGGTGGCTCTAGTGGTGCTCCTCCCTATGGTAGAGGATGATGGTAGTAGGTGCCCCAATAGTCTGACTGTGAAGGTAGGTAGGAATCCTGGTAAGCAAACAATGGATCCCACCAATCTCCCCCCCCACCGGGGGTTCCTCTGGGCCTGGGCATGCGGAAACAGATATATGTGGTTGATCTAATAATGCATCTGCTAATGATATAACCACATTGCATCCTATGTGTGCTGAAAACCATCTTGTATCCTCAGAATTATATCATGCGTGCTCTGAATACCCTCCAGTTGTGCATGTATACTCAACATGTTATATGTGTTCACTGAGGGCTGTTGTGGCTGCTTTGATGTCTCCACCTCTCGTCGCCTCACCCTATGTGTCTCTTTTTTCTCAATTGTCCTCCTCCTCTCAACAGCTTCCTTGACTCTCTAAGTCCTTTAGGTAGATTTCTAGTTTGATATTGCCATGTGTCTCTAGGATGCTCCTCTTCCTGCCTCCTCAAGATATCCAAAAAATCTGGAGGGACCATCCCTTTAGGAGAGGTGTGGCATGGTAAGGGAGTTCCAGTGAAACTCCTACATAAGGAGGATTGAACTAGTGGAAGATCTTCTAATCAATCACTAAAATTATGGATGAGCGAGTCAAGTAGTGTAGGTCCATGAGCTTCCCTCCTTCTACCTTGGTGTAACCAGATACATCATGATCTAGGGCTAGAGAAATTGAAGTCACAATCCATCCCATAATAAAAGGATTCTTGCTCTTGGATGGAATTGTCTTCATGTGATCAATGATGAGAAACCCCAATTTTACATACTTGCCCTGCACCATCCATCCCAACACAAAGAGGTCTTTCTTTATACAACTAACTTCTCATACTAGGTGAAGATGGTGTTTGCCAAGACCTTCTGAATGTATCTGATGGCGGGATTGTGAATCAGGCTTGTCTTTGATTTTCTCACCACATAGTTGTTTTTCATTGTAAGACTCTTCCACATGGCTACGTAGTTCATAGTGGTTTCTCTATCTGTGCTCCCTTGATGAAGTAATTTTATTGCCTCATGGGTGAGAGCAAAAATGCTATTGAGAAAGGATGCACTGACGAGGTAAGTTCCATTCCCTAGTGTGACATTAATGGTGTCCTATGAGACTATCTCTAGGGTTGCAAAGAATATATGTGTAAGATTCACATAAGTCTCCTAGACTGTGGTCAATACCTCAAATAACCATATGGGTTCCAATATATCCTAAAAAAAATCAAAGATGCCCAAATTCTCCATCGTCTCCTGGAAGGCGTAGCGAGTGGCAACCACTTAGTGTGTCTGACACTCCAGGTACTTTGGCTTCTTCACCTTCTTGCTCTTACCCTCAAGTGTTGTCTCATGATGTGCTTCAGGTGCATCCTCCCATTGTGGATCTGGCATTGCTTCATCTTCATCATCTAAAAGTAGTCGTCGTCATGCTCTCGGTTGTGGCTGTGGTGCTGCAAATGAAAAAGGATGGGTCAAAGTCGATGCCTGAGCCACTGAAGTAGATGGTTGAGGCGGTGATGGCTATGGTGCTTCTCTGGAGGAAACAAACTGTTGGGTTGTTGCCCCACCTCCGCTAGGTAATCGAGAGGACTCCTCCATATTGTGATCCACTGAAGCACGAGAGTCCCGTAAATGGCCATCTTCAAATCCCCAAGGGGGACCCAGACGGTCAGGGGCCTAGCAAAAAGAGTCGTTTCAGAATCTAAGAATGAAGGAGAGACTCAGATTCAAGTTCTACTCTTATTCATCTCTTGGAGTCAAATCAGTAAGGGTGTTCACATCAGGAAATTAATCATCTCTTTCTTGGCAGGAAGCTACCACTTTTGCACTTCTTTATTGATCAAACAAGTGTGGTCTTGTCCACATAGTAAACAAATAGTTGACATGTACAGATTGAGAATCCCAATATATTTCAAAATTTCACTGTACAAGATTGAGTTTTCCCTACAAGATCAGTGGGATGATTCTTCATGTCAACTGAGGGCTGCCGGTGGCGACGGAAGAGCTTGAGATGATGTTGTGACTAAAGAAGAATTGTTCCTGGGTTGACAGTCATAGGAGATCACATCCTTGGTCTTAGAAACCACTTGCTTGGTGATTTTCTTCATTTTGGATGGATTTTTGTTGGAGAAAATTTGGATTTTATGTTTTCTCTAAAGAATGGGGTTGTTGCGGCGGATTGGACTAAAATGGTGGATTCGGTGGATGAAATTGGATGGAAATGATGGATGGAGGTAAGGAAAATGGTAGGAAGATGACTGGATATGGATTGGGGGTAATTTGGTGGAGAATAAGATGTGAAGAGGGGGCTGAAGTCACTACACGACCGCCGGTTGGTACCCATGGTCGTGTTGTTCATGCAAGAGTGAAATGAATTGATTTGGAAATTCAGCAAAATGGCTGACATAAGTGATGGATCAGGCTGCTGAATGTCCATTATGCATGGCATAACTATGTTGGCTCTCCTTCTGCATGGTCGTGAAGCTTTACACAGTCGTTCTGACTTGATCACTACACAGTCGTGCTGCCTTGCACGGCTGTGTTGAGTTTGTTCTTCAATTCTTTGAATTTCTTGATTTATCTATTGATTTGAGTCTACCACCACGGCCATTCCATGCTACCACGGCTTTGGTGTGTACTATAGTAGGTCATTTAAACTTGAACTTCATCAAAACACCAAATATTTGATCCAAAGTGATTATTTGCATGAATTCTTTGTCTAAATTTCATCTAATTTTCCTCATTTCAATCTGTTTTCACCTACACATCTTAAAACCAAACAAAAACTATTAAAAACTAGTGTGTGTTTGTGTTTTTCTTGGAAAAGTATAAAAATAACCAAAAGTATCAAAAATGGAGGGTTGGGTGAAAAATTCCCGAACCTATGTGGGTTGCCTCCCACAAGCACCGAGTTTCATGCCTTCAATTGGGCTTCTTGGAGATTCTTGTATCATTTATCCATTTGGAGTTCTCATGTGTCCTTCTTGCAATAAATGCATCTCTCATGTGCACTCATCCTATGCTCCTCATCCCTTTGATCACCAAATCTATCATCAAATCTTTCATCTAGATATCCTCCTCTCAAATGACCAATCGGACTCTTGAAGTGACCATGTCTAATATCCTCATCTCAAACTTGCCAGTTTGAGGATTTGTATATGATGATCTTTATCTTCATGTCCATGAAAGAGACTATCATTATGCCATTAAGAACGTGTATCTCAGCATCAGTTGTAGATAAGACTGGTCTTCCCAAGATGATAGGAATGTTCCTATCATCCGGCTCCATGTCAAGAACAATGAAATTCATCAGGAACATTGTGCCTCTTTCCTTGTCTATCATCTCCAAAACATCATCTACTCTCCCTCTAGGAACTTTGATGTAGTGATCTTCCAATAGGAGAGCACAATGTGTTGGTTTCAACTTGCCTAAGATCAGCTCAACATAGACACTGTATGGCATCAAATTCACACTAGATCCCAAATCAAGTAGGGATTTGTATATGCTATGTCCCCCAATGTATCTAGGTATGAGTGGGGATTCTAGGTCTTTCCTCTTCATGGGAAGTGAGTTTTGGAGGATTGAGCTCACTTGTTCGGTCAACTTGACTCTTTGTTATTCTCCCTATTGACCTTCTCCTCATAGTGCATAAGTTCTTAAGAAACTTGGCATATGATGGGATTTGCTTGATAGCATCCAATAATGGAATGTTGACCTTCACTTGGTGAAACACCTCAAGAATGTCAACATTGTGTTTTTGTCTCCTACTTACTTATGATGGCTTATCTAATGCTTCAATGAATTGTGGCTCACTTTCTTTGGCCTTACTTTCATCAACATGATTCACTTGTGGCATGTCATGAAATGTAACACTAGGGATGGTAGGACCCACAAATGGAGTGTGAGGTGGAGTACAAGGCACCACAAACTCAGCAGTAGGTATCACAGCATTATCTTTGGCAGTCTCAATCATAATATCACCATTTGGCTTCCTTTTCTTTGCTTTATAAACCTTTCTTTGACTTACAGGTGGGTTGCTCAAGAGATTTCCCACTCCTTAGAGCTATCATGATACTTCCTTGATTATGGTGGTGAGAGGAGCTAGTTGTAGTTGTGGAGGAGGTGGAGGTGACACTTGGTATTCAAATTGAGGTGGAGGGGGAATTGAGGTTGGAAGGTGAATTGTTGGGAAAGTTGTGGTGATGGAGGGGGAGGAGTGTAAGGCTTTGGATGGCCTTGGAAGTGGTATATGGGTTGTACTTTCTTGGGAGGTGGACTATAGAAAACTTGTGAGGAAGGAATTGGTCCACTTGCTTCATTGAAAGTTAAGATGTGTTTTGAAGACAATTTTTCATCTTAGAGAGCATGGAAGACAGCTGCTCTATCCTTTCCTCAATCCTTGTAACATTCTTTTGGACATCATTAAAACTTTTCAACCAAGAGAGAACCTCTTCCTAAAATCTTGAGCTATATCTTGGACTTTGTGGTTCTTGGTAGCTATAAGAGTGAGGTGTCTTCTTTTCTTCACCATAAAACTCAATAGAATGAACTAAGTGGCAAGGAACATTTATCACTTGATTCTTCATGAAGATCATCATGTTACCAAGAATCTTCATCACTTGCGGGCTTAAATCACTATGAGTTAGAGATGTCACATCAAAGGGGCAATCACAATCATTCATCATCCTAGAATCTTAGATTCTTGAACCTTTTGTCAGCTGCTCATACAGTGGCCATATCTCCTCAGGTGGCCTAGCCAAGAAAACTCCTCCACAAGAAGAATATATTGTAGCTTGATCATTTGGGGATATACTAGAGCAAAAGGACTAAACTAGCTTAAAAAAAGTGATGTCATGGTGCAGGAATTCTCCCAACATATTCTTAGATCTCCCCCAAGCATTGTGAAACTACTCACTGCCCATCTAACTAAAACTCACTATGGCACGCTGCATTTGTGTCAACCTTGCAATTGAAAGATCTAGAGGGGGGTGAATAGAGATTTTTAGAACTTTAAAATTAATTAAATAATCAAACCAAAGAAGGAGGAGGAAACAAGGAAGGCACTTGGATGTAGAGTGGTTCCTACCTTTGAAATCAAAGGTAGTCAATCCACTACCCAATTGTTTCCAATTGGGCTTTTCAAAGTGATTTATTTTATTACCTCACAAGGATATTAAAAAATACACTCAACTTACACACCCTTGAAGTAGCCTTCACCTTGAAGTAGCCTCAACCTCCTTGAAGCAGCCTTCTTGAAGTAACTTCAAGTCCTTGGAACAGCCTTCACCTTCTTGAAGTAGCTCCACCACTATGAGATAGCCTTCCTTTAGAAGTACATCCAACCTCCCTTGAAGAAACCTTCTTGAAGTAATCTCAAGTTCCTATCAAAGTAGCCTTCTCCACCAAGAAGTAGCTTCACCAGTGCTCCCTCAAGCAGCCTCCACGATCTTGGAGTAGCCAAGGAGCAATTGCAAGTTGTACCTGTGAAGGGGGATTGAAAGAAAGGAATACAACAATGTAGCATAACACTTTGATCCTATATGAAGCGTTAGAATCTCCTATCCACTTAGGATGAATGTGGCTATGTGTGGTGGCTAGGAGATTGTAGCAATAGGACACCTTTCTAAAGCACAAGGACGAAGACAACAAGTGAATCTTAGCTTGATTGCTCTCAATAGTGAATACTCAAGTGTAGCTTAGGTGCTTTTGGTGTCGTAAGGCCTCTCCTATTTATATGGACAGTTTGCAAGTGTCTAAGGATGTTCTAGGGAGTTTCTAGAGTGTTCTTAGTGCTTAACTAGATTTTAGGTATACATTGGTTGGCTATCAATTGCTAATTGTTCGTGGTTGAAATGAACAATCCAGAACCCTGCTTGGTCAACTGAATTGTGTCCCAGTCGAGGTTCTCTTTGACCGAGCCTGAGTTTAAGGCAAAAGTATTGCAACATCTATTTCCAACTCCCAACTTCCAACTAGCCAGTCTAACAGTTGCAAGCTTTAGACCTTTGCTTACTCGGTCGAGATTATTTTCGAATGAATGCTAATTTAGAGCACAATTGTGTAAGTTGTTGAGCAGTGCTCACAATTTCAAATGAGGTGGCTCTCGGTCAATAAGAACTTTGACAGAGGGTGTCCCTATTCTAGACTTTTGAATCACCTACTAAGTGTGTGTTTCAATGTGTGTGGGTGACTCTAACTTTGGGGGGAAATCTATCTAAGGGTTATAAGTGGGTAAGGAAGATCCAACACTTGATTTACATGATGTCTAAAGTACTTGTACATTATATTATTGTATAAGTGTTTACATTTGAGTACAATCATGGGCATTTATACAATTAAGCGCATATGATCTTCAATTTGCATTTATCTTCATCTTCCCACTTGGTAGGATTTCCTTCTTCCTTTGAACCTTAAAATACTCAAGTAGCATGTTAGATCCACAAGAATGAAATGTTTGTCATCATCAAAACAAAGGGTATATTGATGTCCAATTTAGCCAACATTCTCCCCCTTTTTGAAGATGACAAACATTTCTATAATATAATCAAAATGATTTAAATGAGATGAGTTTCATACCTGAGATTTACCTTAGATGAAGAACATATTCTTGTTTTCATAAAATGTGTGCTAATTGTTCCGAAAGAGATATGGAACATAGTATCCATCTCTTAAGGAATATAGCATCAATGAATGTTAGCTAAGAGAGCGTGAAACTCATTTATTTTGATTTTATATTATTCCCCCCCTAGTCATTTCAAAAAGATAGCCATATAATCATATTACTCCCCCTAAATGAGATAATCCCCCTCAATATGATACACAAGATGCAAATCAAAGTGATAGAGAATGTCTAATGAAAGCCACAAGATAGATTTTACTAACATGTTCAAGTGAACACAAACAAGCTCAATTTCATTGATAGCAACATAAGATAACATCATAGACTTCACTAGAATGGATTGCATAAAGAATACTACTCATTACATAGGATAACATCACTTGAAGGATTGCAAGATCACATCAACCTCAAGATCTTTCCCAAGAAATGGAGCATCACCATAATACTTGATAAATGTTTTCCAATCAAGTGCACCTATCTTTGTAATAGCATATGCCTCCAGAAATGTAGGTACCCTATCAAACCTAAAGTGGGAAACAGTGTCCTAGAGTTGCATAGGTGAGTATTGAGTATAGTAAAGATCATGTTAAGGTTCTTTTGGGATTTGACGCTATGAGTGAAGGTGGTTGTGAGATTTGATGCTATGTAAATCGCTAGAAACATAGGTTAAAAGGATAGATTCTCACGGGATAGAGTTTATGTGGGTTTGTGTCGGGAGCATTGGGAGACAAGGCTTTGATTCTTTGATTAAGATAGGTCATGGCATGATGATTGTAGTACAATTGTCTCCCAAGGTGAAAGGTAGCCCCATTGAGATAACACACATCATTTGCTAGATTTTCTATGGAGAATCTAGGAGAAATAGGAGGTGGAGGATTGTCTTTGATGGATGTATCTCCTTCGGTCCTAGCCCTCGTGTGTCCAAATTCAAGGCCCATCTTATCTATAGTGTATTTGGTGATTTTTGAGGACACCTATCACACTTGTAGTTGAGATCCTCTATGTTTTTGTCAAGGCATAATGAATGATTTTACACTCAAAATTAGCATAGGGAGGATTTCCAATTAATTCAAACTTGTTGGATAGGATAATGCAAATGAAATTGACTGGAATACTCTCTAGGATAGCATAGATTAGAAACATCCTAAATTTTAGAATTTTAGTTTTATTTGTTCTAGGGTAGATGTTGTGGGAGATAATGAGGTTTACTACCCTAGCTTCAGGGGTGAGAGATGTTGCATAATAGGTTCCCCTATTCTCAAGACATGAAATGTTAGGAAGGAAAATGGCCCTTTTGACATCTCCTAATCTAATGGTGTTATCGCTGGTGGAGAGTTTGGATAAAGGGTTGCTGGTGGTTAAGTCTATGTAACCTCCATATTCCTCCTCATCTATATCTAACATTTTGAGGATGTATTTTTTAGAAAAATAGAATCCTAACCCATCAACCATGGAAGTGAAAGAGAAGGCGTTATTGGAGTCCCTAGTAAGATTTGCATACAACTCATTTATGGCTTGGATGGACCAGAAATGAAAGGTTGGTTTAAGAAACAATGTCAATTTTTGCACCTTGAAGAGCTTGGGGAGATCAAGGAGTGTGATAAAGTCATTGGTGTCCACCGGGCGTCGAGGGAGAGCCAACATGTCGTTGGGGAGCTTGGGGAGATCAAGGAGTATTTGAGGTGATCTTGAGGTAGCGTTCTCCAGCAGTAATGTCGTTGAAGGTGATGTCGTTGATGACGCTCAAAGATGGAGTGACATGTCTTCCCTTCCCCGCCGCAACTTGCTTCTTCCCGCTGCACGCTGAAGATGAGGCTATCTTGTACAAGTGGAGGTGGAAGAAGAACTAGGGATGGTAGTGCAAGATTATTGTTGAAGAATAGCTCTAAAGAGCACTAGAGAGGAGATGGAGAAGAGAGGAAGTGAATTGTGTATAGAATGGGCAGATTAGGGCCCTATTTATAGCAAATCAGTGACCTGCTTGGTCGACCTTTTTGTCGACCGAGAGCCCAACAACTCTCTTCTGACGCTCCTCTTAATGGCTAGTTTGGTCAACCATTGTGATTTGAAAAAGTGACCATTAGTTGGAGGGTTCGGTCAAGAATTTTCTCGAACGAGGGGCCTTTTGTAGAAAAAAAATCGGTTCACAAAATTTTGAGACAAAATCAGTTTAACACCGCCTTGTCAGCTGAGGGTTCCACAAAGTGGAAGTCGGTCGACAATTTTCTCGACTGAGAATCATCTTGGTCTAGCATATTTTGACCGAACAAGGGTCTGTGTGAGTAGTTTTGATGAATTGTTTTGAGCTTGTTTGTGTACTTGTGCATGATAATAAATTATTGTGACATAGAAACATTACTAGAGTCTTGTGCAATGAAAATAACTTGAAATTCAATTAGAATTTTGAGCACATATATCAAAGAATACATCTTCTAAGGGAGTAATAAGTAACCTCTTTCTAATATATTGAAATTGATCAAAAGGAAGAGGTTTGGTAAAGATACCCGCTAATTTCTCTTCCATATCAACATGATGGAGATATATATGATTTTTAGAAATATGATCTCTTAAGAAATGATTTCTAATTTCAATATGCTTAACACGACTATGTAAAACATGATTATGGGCCAAGTTTATAGCACTAGTATTATCACAAAAAATTGGTGTAGAAGAGAATGCAAAACCATAGTCATTCAAAACTTGTTGCATATAGAGTACTTGAGCACAACATGATCCAGCTGCCACATATTCAGCTTCAATGGTGGATAGGGCAACTGTATTTTGTTTCTTACTAAACCAATATATTAAGGCTCTTTCTAGTTAGAAACAACCACCACTTGTGCTCTTACGATCAAGTAAAAAACTAGCGTAATCAGCATCGGTGTAAGCTTTTAGATCTAGTGATTTTCCCTTAGGATACCACAAATAATAGTCGATAGTACTAGCAAGATATCTTAAAATCCTTTTAATGGCTTGAAAATGAGAATGCATTGGTTTTGATTGAAATCTACCCCAAAGCCCAACAAAGATTATGATATCCAGTCTAGAAGCGGTTAAATATAGCAAACTACCTATCATGGCCCTATACAAGGAATCATAAATGGGTTTACCATCTTCATCCTTGTCAATTTTGGCGGAGGTAGCCATGGGAGTGGTAGCATGTTTGCAGTTTTCCATGCCAAATCATTTTAAAAGTTCTTTGGTGTACTCCTCTTGGCTTAGAAAATTCTGGCAGGCGTTTGTTTTATTTGAAAACCAAGGAAAAATGTAAATTCTCCAATGAGACTCATTTCAAACTCTTTTTGAATAATATCACTAATTTGATTACATACATAATCGTTTGAAGCTCCAAAAATAATGTTATCAACATATATTTGAACAACAAGAAAATCTGATTCGTAAGTTTTGAAAAATAGTGTAGAATCTGATTTTCCAATCGAAAAGCCATTATCAAATAGGTAATTTTTAAATCTTTCATACCAATTAAGAGGTGCTTTTTAAGACCATATAGAGCTTTGTTAAGTTTATATACATGATCAATTTTATCAAGAATCTCAAAGCTGGGTGGTTGAGCAACATATACCTCCTCTTCTATAATTCCATTTAGGAAGGTACTCTTTACATCCATTTGGAATAGTTTGATGTCTTTTGGGCTGCTAGATCTAGTAACATTCTAATATCCTCAAGTCTAGCCACATGGGCATAGGTTTCATCAAAATCTATTCTTCTTGTTCATTATATCCTTGAGCTACCAACCTATCTTTGTTTCTAACTACTTCCCCATCTTCATTAAGTTTGTTACGAAAAACCCACTTAGTTCCAATAATGGTTTTATTGTGTGGATTAGGAACTAAGTCCCATACATTGTTTTTTGTAAATTAATTTAGTTCTTCTTTCATAGACATTATCCAATATTCATCCTTTAAGGCTTCATTTACCTTTTTAGGTTCAACGAATGATACAAATGCCATGTTTGCAACATCTCTAAATGATGATTGAGTTTTTACTTTATCAAAAGGGTTTCCTATGATTAAGTCTTGAGGATGATCTTTGATTATTCTAGGAATGGGTTGTTGTGTCTTGTTTTGTTGCTCATTTTTACTGTTTTGATCATCTTTAGTAGATATGGTTAAGTCATCAATTTGATGAGTTACCTCTTTTAAGTTTTCAATTTCATTTTTAGCACTTTGTGTTGTTATTTCATGAAATGTGATATGGATTGATTATTCAACCTTTTTAGAGATGGTATTATAGATTCTAAATGCCATGCTAGAAGTTGAGTATCCCAAGAAGAATCATTTCTGTGATTTAAGGTCAAATTTATCTTTATCATCCTTTGTATTTAAGATGTAACAGGGTGTACCAAAAGCATGAAAATAATCAACTCTAGGTTTTTTGTTGAAAATAAGTTCATAAGAAGTTTTCTTAAGATGGAAGTGAATTGTTACACTATTCAATACATAACATGTTGTATTAAATACTTCATCCCAAAAAGTTTTAGGTGTATTGTGTTCAAGTAACATAGTTATAGACATTTCCTGTAAAGATTGATTTTTCCTTTCTACTACCTCATTTTATTGTGGAGTGCGTGGAGCTGAAAAATTATGTGTGTACCCTTGAGATGTACAAAACTCTTCAAAGATGTGATTTTCAAATTCCCCACCATGATCACTCCTAATGATATATATTTTGTTTTGTAGTTGATTTTTAGTTTTAGAACAAAATTGAATGAATATTCTAATTGTATCATCTTTGGTTGAAAGGAAATGAACCCAAGTATATCTACTATAATCATCAATAATAACAAAGCTATATGTTATGACCACATCTGAGCTAAACTAGGGTTTACCTAGACGATTATATGCTTAATTAGATTGACCATTGCTTAAATCTAATTAATGATGATAATTAAATTATGATGTTTTAAACCTAATAAGAATGTTAAGTGTTCTATTGTTTGAGAAATTAGGGTTTGAGAAATATAACCCTAGTTGGCTGAAATTAGGGTTTTGATGGTACATGAGTATGGAATTTGATCATGATAGCAGCGTGATAAATGATTTTTAATATTTTATACGAATTTTGTATTTAATTGAATTTTGTATATGATATGGATAACTCAATCATGCATATTGGATAAAAATTTAGAATTTTTGAGTATTCTTTGAATGTGTTTCTTGGTCAAACTATACTTCGACCAAAATGCTGACAGAGTGCTTTTCAGTAGTGTAATGTTTTATTTTTATTTATTTTTTGGTAACTCCAAATGATCTGAAATTTTAACTTAAGATCTAAAGATAAATCATAAACAAAATGTAACATTTTCATAATTTTTGGATGTGTTTAGACCTTATCAGTAGAAGAATTATAGTAACTAACATTTCTGTAGAATTCTGGATAGCAGTGCACTATTCGATTTTTATTTATTTAATGGGAGCTTGTAATGATCTCAAATTTAACTGAAGCTCTGAAACTCAATTATACACAACATGATAAATTATAATATTTTTTGGAGAAGTTTTGATCTCTAAAATATACAAATTCACATAAACCTTTTTATGACAGAAAAATCTGCTGAAATAAGAAAAAGTTTAGTGAGGGGTCAAAGTGCAATTGACCCAAGCAACTCAATTTCTCTATATGATCAACCTAACACACTAGCAGATCTCATAATTCGTGATTCAAACTAGAGAAACGAAATCTTAGAAAGAGAGAGGGAGAGTTAGAGTTTGAGAGGAGAAATTGATGGAGATGTTGACCTAGGGTTTTGCGGTCTGAGGAATGATGAAAAAATGTAAGTTTGGCTTCTTCGAATATAATTTCATGGTGAATCTTATCTCACATGTCAAAATTCCATCCCTCCTCTGATTTGATCCAAAATGGTATCAAAACTTCTCCATTTCTCACTCTTTCTTCATAATCCCTCATTTTTAGGGTTTCCGAGTTGAAAGGAAGAAGAATTGGGTGAATTGATAGGGATTTGATATGGATTCGAGATTTTCAGATATGGGATACGTTTTTAAGGTGTTTTCACACCTTAGGGTGAATGGGAACCTCCTTTAAACAATATATTGCATGAAAATTGGTTAATTCATCCATAATCTTTAATTGCTAGTATGCGACTACAAACCCTGAATTGTCTATTTGTTCTAAGTTGTTGCAAAATGATATGAAATGGATTCTTCCTCTATTTGGATGAAGTTCAGATGATAAAATCATATTAGAAATGTATAAAATACATCCTAATGAGAATTCCCTAAGTATTCGTAGAGGTTATAAGAGTAAACTGAAATATAGGGAATTTGTCTATGACTGAAATTTGTTGTATAAGTAAATAGAGAAAATTGCTTATTTAGATCCCCTTGGTTATGAATGATTGTTTATCTGAATTCATAGTACATATATGTCAGATACTATCTTGGATTTCGTTCCAAGTGAATAGTCTTTGTTTGATATCTCAATAAAGAGGGTGAAACCCTAGATGCGAGGAAAGTTGGATATTTGCGAATAGATATCGTGGAATCCATTTGAAGGAATTTTCTTGACATAATAGACTTTATTTATTCAATGTTATTATTGATGCATGATATCCTAGTGAATGGCATGGAAACCCAAATTCAACTCAGTTCTAAGGTTCCATACATATATTGATTTTATATGATTTTTTGATAGTAGTCTTTATTCAATGAATGTTTATGTCACATGAAATCTTTATGGGAGTCATGCCAATAAGTTGTTACCTAGTGAGAGGTGACAAGATGTATGATGGCCTTGTGAGCCATAAGAATACTTGTACAACCAGTGAAATGAATACCTTGGTCTAAGGACCTAGAGGTAATGGTTACCTATTATAGAGGTAACAATGGTATGTGATGATCTAAGGGTTTGAATGCCCAGATCCAATAATCATGATAATGATGTGAAGGGATGAGAATTCCCAATAATGTGATAAGGGATTGAGATCCCAGGTATCATGTGTTTTAAAGATTTGAAAAGTACGTGATAGATATATTACACCTTTCTTTGTAGCATTTGTGATGATTAAATGAAACCCTAAGGGTAGGGTGTTCAATGAATCAAGTATTGTGATATCAATGTTCTCAGTTATTATTAATAATTCTTGTCATGATAAGTAATTAACTCTTAATTGAGTTATGAGATGCACAACTCAAGATTTGGGTTGATACGCACGATTCTAGTGTGTATGTGCCAAGTGGACATGAAATCTATTTATTTAAGAATTTTAGTTTGCCTACATGTATAGTATGTTGATTACTCAGTATATTATAGTGTTTTGAATATACTGCTCTACCAAGTTTAGAATGATAAACATGTTGTATTATAACTTCAAATAAATAGACGCGGCACCATAGAGATACCAGAGTCAAGTATGAGTAAGAGAAAGGTACAATGTAGAAAGAGTTTTCTAGGAATAATAAAATAATAGACTTAAGAGCCCTGAACACCATAGAATCCCTATGAGAGGTATGCGCCTTAGAGATGAAACGACCTACCCTGGCGGTGCGTCTAGTATACGGGGGTCAGAAGATACCAAGAGATGGTACGGGGGACCTAACCCTGGCGGTGCGACCAGTATACGGGGGTCTCCTTAAATTTCAAAATGTAGTGTCCAACATCAACCAGAGATCCTGGTGGCACTAGAGTACAGAAAAAGCCAAGAGGTGGCTTGACTCTCCACCTGTGTGCTCAGGTTAGAGGAGGAGTCTAGTTTAGGCCAGAGAGCCATTTCCCCATTGTAGATCGGGAGAGTAGTCATACTTAGCATTTCCCGGGTGTGTCCGCTAAGTCTTGTACGGAGTGATCGTAGTACACTACGAGTCTTCATATGTAGAGTACACTGCATATGATCAGGGCATAATAAAATAAATGAGAGGTCAAACAAGTGTGTACAATTATTCAATTATTCTTTGTATGTTTCTGAATTATTAGTTCTCTTTAGGATCAATCAAGCATTTCATATATTGATTCACTCTTATAGATATTTAGAGTATCCTGCCATTTTTTATTGTCAATTATTAGACACTTTAAAGCTTACTTTTATTATAATTGATATCAATTTCTCGAAAGTATATCTGTAATTATATCAGTGCTTTAGATTGTTTCTTTGAAGTACTCATTCACTAAGCGAGTATGCTCACCCATCTACTCATAATTTTTAGGGAAATCACATGGACTTGAAGAAGATATCATTGCATCAGAGTAGATCTGCTATAAGAGTTAAGTCTGAGTATAGTTAAGTTTAGTCGGTCCCTATCACTCTAGGTCCTTGTATAGATGTGAGAGAGTTGTAAATGATGTTTGTATCTTTATTTCCTTAATAAGAGATAATTCATTTGATTATCATGTCGTATGTACATGGAAGTGTGAGAAATAGAATGAATGTATGGATGAGTACCATTAATGTTGAGATCATATTAGAGTAATCAAGGTTTAATTCTCTTGTGAAGTTTGGTTATGTGATTCAATGTGAGAAAACAAAGAGTTTGAAAAAGAAGAAAAAGTTAAGGGTGATCTTTGTATTACGATAAATCCTCAATTTTATGCCCTAATCTCATGATTAATGGTAATCGTGAGATCGGGGTGTAACACGATACCTTTTTACCCGCAATACATTGAGTCCTCATAGGACCAAACAAATCCATATGAATGAGTTCTAATGATCTAGTAGTGCTAAGTAAGGTTTTAGATTTGAAAGAAGTTTTACTTTGCTTACCTAAAGTACATGGTTCACAATTTTCAGGTTTGTCAAAAGAAAGTTTAGGTAAACCATGGACAAGATCATATTTAATCAACTTTTTGATAACATGTGAACTTGCATGACCTAGTTTTTTATGCCATAGTTCTAAGGATTCATCATTTAGAATAAGACATTTTCCAACAATAGCTTGCATGGAATTAGGTCTAAGTATATACAAATTTCCTGTATTTTTCCTTCATAAACAACATTATTTATGTTTTCTATAAGTAGCTTGAGGCAAGATTTGTTAAAAAGAACATCATAGACACTATCACATAATTGACTGACTATAATCAATTTGTGATGTAATCCATCAACAAGTAGGACATTTTTAATTTGAAGATTTGTACCAACATTGCCTACTCCGATAATTTCACCTTTGGCGTAATCTCCAAATGTGACCGTACCACTCTTCTTTTCTTTGAAAGTTTGAAAGGCTTCTTTATTTGCAGTCATATGGTTGGAGCAACCACTGTCAACCACCCAATCCTACAAAATAGATAGGTTTTGGTACCCATGTGACGGTCCTTTTAGTTAGGAATGTTCATTAAAGCATTTTATATTTTAGAATTACACATTTGAAAGAGTTTTTGAACATTTTTTAACAACCAGATAGAATATAGTCACAAGTTGATTGATTTAGTAATAAACTCTTTACAGAATATTACTTGGTCGATGATTTATTTGACCAAAAGGTTTCTTGGTCAAGTATTTGTCGGCCAGAATAATTTGCCAGGAGATACAATTTTGAACAGAACAATATTTGGTCGACAATTTCTTCAACCAGAGAGATCCTCAGTCGATTATTTTGTCCACTAGAACTGAATATGTGTGCATTTATCAATTTTAGCAAATCATCTTGTTATTTATAATCAAATCATGAAAAATGTGCAAGTTAAAGCTATGTTTAGTTGAGATAAGACAATAAGATTTTCAATTTTAGTTTTAGGTCAAGTCTCAACTAGGTATCCTCATATTTCTATGTTTGTGGTTTTAGAACCCAAGCTAGATCCTTATCTTTATTTCTCTTGTAAGGGCATGAAAAAGAATAATGACTAAGATGTAGACAATAATGACAGTAGATAAAATCATTTTCATTTCTCTTTTTACCATTGTGGTCATGTGCTGAAGTGGCTTTTGGTACATACATGACCTTTGTCTTGGGTACTTGTGTCTTTTTAGTTCTAGGTTTTTGATAAGATTTTTCTTTGGGTACATAGCCTAGACCTCTCCTCCCAATTTGTCCAAAAGAGTCTTTTAGGATTTTATCAAGGATATCTTTATTTTTCAAGCTACTAATATCTTTTTACAACTTACCAATTTCATCTATTTTTCTTTTAGTATCTAATTTTTATTAATCAAGATTAGATAGAAAACAATCTCTTTCTTTGACAATAGCATCATAATCCAAATGAGTTCATAAAAATAGGTTGAGTTTGATGATCATTTATTTTAGCAAGCAATTCAACCTTTTCGAGGAAAAGAAAGTTATAGTTTGTTTCTATAACAAGAAACTTGATATTATACTAATTTATCGAAGATTTTAAGGTATCCCTTTCAGATATAAGACTTTCATTTTCAGAAGAGAGAGTATATAGCTTAGCATGCAAATCATCACTAGTTTTTGTAAGCTTCTTTACTTTCTTTTTATAGTTAATATATTTGTCATGTATCTCTAGGATACCAGTGACTAGTTCTTCTTTAGATAGTTCAAGAAGACTTATCTCACTTGATTCCTCATTTTCATCTTCTTTGGCCATAAGACATTCAACTTCCTCCTCCCCACTTCCACTTTCATCACTTGATTCATCCCAAGTAGGTTTGTAAGCTTTTTCTCCTTTGTCCTTTTACTTGAAAGAAGACTTCTTTACTTCCTTGATTTTAGGACATTCATTCTTCACATGTCCTTTCTTGAAACATTCAAAACACTTGAGGGAAGAAGAGGAAGAAGCACTAGAACTCTTGTTAGATTTATACCTTCAATATATCTTATCGTTCACAATGACTGCATCTTCTTCTTCATCTCCTTCAGTTGTTCCACCACTTTCTTGAGAGATGACTTTTGATTGAGTCTTTATTGTAGCTTTCAAGGCTATGTCCTTCCTTTTTCCCTTTTGAAGATCATCCTCCACTCTTTCTTCTTCTTCAAGGGTGACCTCATGAGTTTCTAGGTTGCCAATGAGCTGCTCCATCCTCATTGTGGTGAGATCATTTGCTTCTTCAATAGTCGTTACCTTTGGTTTGTATTTTGGAGGCAAGGATCTGATAATTTTGGACACTTGATCTTCTTCACTTATATATTTTCCTAATGCACTTAGGATGTTAACAATGGTAGAAAATCTTTCATACATTTCACTAATAGATTCATTGGATTGCATATGAAATTGTTCAAACTTTTGCTTAAGCATATTAATTTTGGTATTTTTGACCTGGGTAGTTCCTTCATGTGTTATGGAGAGTTTATGCCATATGTCATCAGCTGTATCACATGAGGATATTCTATTGAATTCACTTACTGAAATAGAACAATATAATATGCTTACCGCTTTGGCATTTAATTGAACTTGTTTTACCGTGTTGGGATCCCATGTTGCATATTCAGCTGTGGGAAGCACATAGGGAGTGGACACCATCTTACATAATTCCAAGCTAAGTCCTTGGAAGTAGAATTGAATACTTCTTTTTCCAGTAGGTGAAGTTGCTTCCATCAAAAGGTGGTGGCTGAGTTACGTGAGTTCCTTCAAGGTTGAGGTTGCTCAACAAGTTGTCCCCCATCCTTCAAGGCATGTTATGGCTCCTTGAAGACCTACTCTGCTACCAATTGAAAGATCTGGAGGGGGTGAATAGATATTTTTGGAACTTTAAAATTAATTAAACAATCAAACCAAAGAAGGAGGAGGAAACAAGGAAGACATTAGTATGTAGAGTGGTTCCTACCTATGAAATCAACGGTAGTCAGTCCACTACTGAATTGTTTCCAATTGGGATTTTGAAATTGATTTATTTTATTACCACATAAGGATATTTAAAAATACAATCACCTTCCCCACCCTTAAAGTAGCCTTCACCTTGAAGTAGCCTCAACCTACTTGAAGTAATTTCAAGTCCTTGGAGAAGCCATCACCTTCTTAAAGTAGCTCCACCACCTTGAGATAGACTTCCTTTAGAAGTAGCTCCAACCTCCCTTGAAGCAACCTTATTGAAGTAATCTCAAGCTCCTCTCGAAGCAGCCTTCTCCACCAAGAAGTAGCTTCACCGATGCTCCCTCGAGCATCCTCCATGATCTTGGAGTAGCCAAGGAGCAATTGCAACTTGTACATGTGAAGGGGGATTGGAGGAAAGGAATACAACAATGTAGCAGAGCGCTTTGATACTATATCAAGCATTAGAATCTCATATCCACTTAGGATGAACGTGGCTATGTGTGGTGGCTAGGATATTGTAGCTATAGGACACCTTTCTAGAGCACAAGGAGGAATACAACAAGTGAATCTTAGCTTGATTGCTCTCAATAGTGAATACTCAAGTGTATCTTAGGCTATTTAGGTGTCCTAAGGCCTCTCCAATTTATAGGGATGGTTTGAAAGTATCTAGGGACATTCTAAGGAGAGTCTAGAGTGTTCTTAGTGCTTAACTAATCATTAGGTGTACATTGGTTGGCTAGAAATTGCTAGTTGTTTGTGCTTGAAAGGAACAATCCAAAACCCACCCGGTCAACAATTTGGTCGACCGAATTGTGTCCCAGTTGAGGTTCTCTTTGACCGAGCCTGGGTTTAAGGCAAAGGTACTGCAACGTCTATTTCCAACTCCCAAATACCAACAACCCAATCTAATAGTTGCAAGCTTTAGATTGTTTCTTACTCGGTCGAGATTATTTTTGACTGAATGCTAATTTAGAGCACAATTGTGTAAGTTGTTGAGCAGTGCTCATAATTTCAACTGAGGTGGTTCTCGGTCGACAAGAACTTCAACCGCGTATGTCTCGGTTGACAATTTCTTCAACTGAGGGTGTCCCTGTTCTAGACTTTTGAATCACCTACTAAATGTGTGTTTCAATGTGTGTAGGTGACTCTAACTTTGGGGGGGGGTCTATCTAAAGGTTATAAGTGGGTAAGGAAGATCTAACACTTGACTTACATGATGTCTAAGTACTTGTACATTATATTTTTGTACAAGTGTTTACATTTGAGTACAATCATGAGAATTTATACAATTAAGCACATTTGATCTTCAATTTGCATTTATCTTCATCTTCCCACTTGGTAGGATTTCCTTATTGCTTTGAACCCTGAAATACTCAAGTAGCACATTAGATCCACAAGAATGAAATGTTTGTCATCATCAAAATAAAGGGTATATTAATGTCCAATTTAGCCAACATAAATAGAGTAGAATTGACTTAGGAATGCATTCATCATTTCTTCCCCACTCATGATGTCCCTCCTTGAATCATACTACTCTTTAGCTTTGTCTTTGAGGGTGAAGGATCATAAGGTCAATCTGATTGTGTCATCACTAATTGTTGGAATTTTGAAGATGAAGCATACTTCAAGGAAGGAGTCCAAGTTCTTATAGGGGTTCTCATCCTCTGAGATGTAGAAGGTGGAAAGGAGCCCAAGAAGACCTGGAGGGGTGAAGAATTGCTCCCCTGGCATTTGATCAACTCTGCTACCAATTGACGACTTGTAGTTGCTAGGCATGAAGTATTGTTGAAGTGACTTTTGAGATGCATTGTTGCCTTACATATTGTCTTCCCCAAGTGACTTGTCACATGCACAAGGCATAGCCAAACAAAAGAAAACAAGTTAGCAAAAAAAAATGCTCAAAGAATGCAAAGAATAAAGAATAAATAATAGCAGCAATGAGGGCAGTAGGAAAAGATCAAAGGAAAATTAACTAGCTATATTGAGTGCCTCTCTCCCGTGCAACGATGTTGGAAATCTTGGCATGTTTTTCAAGCATAGACAAGTAAATTGGAAAAATACAATGCCAAAGAAGAGAGTCAACACCACTACTACTAGGTATCTAAGGTGCTTTTTGTCCCCAAACAATGGCGCGCTAGAAAGCTTGGTGCGTCCTTCCAGAGGTGCACACACTAATCAATTGGGGTTTGACTAGATTCACCCCATGAGATTGGGAACACATGGTGGGATCAATTTCAACATTTATAATGGACCTAAACCTACACACCTACTTCTACTAAAAACACTACACCTACAAGTGCATGGGGTTGTGTCGTAGTATAGTGGGCGACAAGTATATAGTTGATCCACACAGAGAAAAGGGGGCACTAGAGCTACGTTAGTTTTTGAGCTAAGTTCCTACTACAGAGTCTAGGTTTGAAGGGCTTGAAGGTTGTTTTGATTGTTAAACTAAGGTTGATCAAGCAAGCAATCAAAGGAAAGCAAGAACATGATCAAAACCTAAGTTAACCCTAGAAAGTTAATTCTAGTAAGCAAGGAGAGACAAGGCAAGAAAGGAAAAGAGAGAAATATACACTAGTGCAAGAAAGAAGAGGTCTACACTACACTAAGCTAGCAAACAGGGCAAAAGAGAAATAAAGACCTAAACTAGCAAGAGAAAAGCAAGGGCAAGGAAAGAATCTAACTAAGCAAGTAAAGAGCTAACTAAGCTAACACTAGCTAAGAAAGAAGGCAATTAGGGTTTTAATGCAATAATGGGAAATGTAGGTTGTTTGGGGGAAGCACTTATAAATTAGGTTGAGGGGTGACTATGAACATTATGCTTTCATTTAGATTACCAAACCAAACAATACTCTAGAGGCTAATGAATTACCCTAAACTACTAACTGGCCATGAATAGGATAGGTTGTTTATAGTGGAACTAGTCCCTAACACCTCCTACTACCCTTGTGAGGATCAATTGTGTTAGGGTTTAGGTGTAATTCAATTAGAATCTAAACAAGCCTAGGTTTCTAGTTTAGAGGATCTTAGGGTGATTAGGGGATAAGGGTAGTAATGGTAATGGAGGCCCCACATCACCTACATTCTAGCCTAGAGAAAGCACCATGGGAAGCACACCAAATTCATCTAAAGTAGCTACTTAGATCTCTCAACTAGGGTTAGGAGAATTTATTAGCATGTAGGAAGATGGGTGGCTAGCTAGGGATCCATGAATTGGACCTAGGAGAAAATCCCAAAATTCATACATATAAGCAATTTTCCTAAATTCCTATGTGATTTCAAGCACAACCCAACAACAAGTTCATGAATAGTGAGATAGAAATAGAACATAATCATTATCAAACAAAATTAAAATGTTTACATGTCATTTCCCCTGACTTGGTATCAAATTAACGTTGTTTATCCCAAACAACCCACTCAAGGGGACTAGCCACTCATGGAAATGCAAAATACAAAAAGAAAGGATAAAGAGGTAGAATAAGCCATGGAGCTCGGTGTAGATGGAATAATCCTCCTCTTCAGTTGTTGTAAGATGTCCTCCTCCTTCTTCCAAGGTGAAATGGCATGGGATGATGGTGGAATAGGGTCAAAACACTAGAAAACTAGGGTTTTGGTGGTGGAAATGGTGAAATGGAGTGAAATGGAGTGGAATGGCTAAGGAGTGAAAATAGGGAGCTAAGAGGGGGTAGAAGGTAGATAGGGGTGGCCAACCTTAGCCTTCATCTGCCACCCACATATATGTAGGTGGGTGGAAGAAATAGGTCAAGTAGGGGTAAAGTGGGAAATGCAATTGAAAAGTATCTAGGTTTTTGTGAGTAGCACAACCGTGGTGAGTACCCGACTATGGTAGGATGGGCTGAGAATGGTCATGGTGGAGTCGAACAATAGTGGTGAAAAATGGGGAAAATTCACAATAACTTGGGTGGTTTTGAACTAAAAGTGGCACAGTCGTGGTGGTCACCACGACCGTGTTGGGGCAAGGGGGGCAGGGCCATGGTGGTCACCACGACCGTGGTGGCTTTGAGGAAGTTTCCCGTTCTCTGACAATATGGCCATTCTGGATCAACTGCTACATGGTCGTGCAAGGTGGTGTGTATATTCTGGGTCAATCTACCATGGCTATTCAGAGTGGCACAATCGTGGTGATTCCTACATTGCTTCAATGTTGACTGTTGATTTTCAAGTGAGCTAGCACGACCGTTCTGAGGTACCACGGTCGTGTTGTTCTTTGGATCAGTACTTTGAGTTGAAACTTGGTGTTTTCTTAGACATCTTTGCTTCAACGGATCTTTGGCCACTAGGGGTAGTAGAGGGAGCCTCGGACTTCACTTTGGGCACTAGGATCACTTGTTCTCTCTCTCTTCCATCCAAGCATGGTCCAAATGCCTAAAAACATGCAAATAATGTCCATAAGTGCATTTCACACAAATACACACATTAGGGGAAATAACTTGTAATGTAACGGGTATAGATGTGATTGAAATGCAATATGACACAAGATGAAACCCTAAAATATGATGCATCATTCTCTAGGTAATATTTTTATTGAAAAGTACTACCCCCATCCCTAACTTATACCATTTGGGGACAAATCACCAGATTCACCATGGTTCCTGGTGAGACCTTGAGAGGAGCTTGGGAGCCATTCAAGGAACTCCTCTATTGGTGCCCACCCTACAATATACCCAAAGATCAATTGATTGAGATTTTCTATTAAGGTGTAGATGATGTTACCAGAACTTCCTAGGTACATCCTGTAGAGGGAACTATATGTTCAAAAATATTGAAAATGCTTGGACATTTATCCAAAGAAGCGCCAAGATCCGAGCTAGATCTAACTGAGGAGGATTGCTCAAAGTTTCAAAAGCCAAATACAACTCTAAGTTAAAGTCAATTGAAGAGAGTCTCAAAAGGATTACCTTCAAACAAGAAATTTTGGAGTCCTCTTTCAATGAATATGAAAAAAGAGGATTTGCTCAGCAATAAATTGAGGATGTGAATGCTATTTACAACATCCCTACTGGTAATCCCCACCATGCTAGAGGCCACCCTGTCCTTCAATATAACAATAAGAAAAACTACATAAATCAAGGAAAATATAGGGAGAAGCAAATCCAGAACCCTCATCAAGCTCCCCTGCCTCTTGATGATGATAGGATATTTTTGATATAAAGAAACATTCAGGTCATGATGGTAAGTCAACAAACAATGTTGAACAACCAGCAAGCTCAATAGAAGTCACTTGAATCTCAATTGGCTATATGGAATTGAGTTCTATGCCCCATAGTAACTCTCATCGGGCATCCTGAACCAAACCCCAAGAACCTAGAGCCATAGTTTTAAAAAAGCAGTCTACATTATGCGTGCAAAGAGGTCACCTTATAGAGTATATGTAGAATGCGGGAGTATATGCGAAAGTATATGTAGTATTGAATTTTTATAATAATTAGTTAGTATATATAAAGTAATCGCACAATTGCATATTTAATATGTAATTACATATTTAGACCCTAAAATTTGAGATAGATTCAAACATAAAATTTCAATGAAAAGTAAAGAACCATTTAGAATGTATTCTAGAATCATTTAAACATAAACTCCAATGAAACACACACAACATGGTTTTACACAAGTACATAACAATCAATACTAACCAAACCATACAAAAAATGAATGCATGTCCTAGAGAACCAAAAAAACAAACATTAAATAAGCATGTGTCTCACATGCAAAACATACAACAAACTAGTACATCAATAGAATGTAATCAATAAAAATATCATCTAGTTTGGGTCGAGATGACAAATGTCCATCTAAAAATCACCAACTAATCAGCCTTATAAGTGGCTAAGTATATGCAGGCGGTGTGGCCTTTTCTTGAAACAATTCCTAGAGAAACTCAAGGTTGTAACCACTTGATCCAATTTTACCACTCCAAAAAGGGAAAACCCTCCTCCCATAATTTCTAACCAAGGGAGTGGGATGAAGTAGTGGTCCTAGATCCACTAGTGTCATCCACCCTGCAAGATGACATTCCTATTTATAAGCCTTGTATACCCTTTGCTGAACAACTAAAGAACACCTAGTTGGACACTAGGTTCAATAGGTTTAAAGAAACTATAAGAAAGTAATGTATCAATTTCCACTCATAGATTCCATGACATAAATGCTTAAGTGGATAAAATTCTTCAAGGCTCTATGAACCGCAAATTCATTACGAAAGAATCTGAAATGATGAAATTGGAAAGAACTATGTTGGACATCATCCAAAATAAGATGTTATGCAAAAGCAAAGACCCAGGATCCTTTGGGATTACATGACCCATCAACGATTCTACTAGCCAGACCAGATTAGTCGATCTCGGAGCAAGAGTTTCCATCATTCCACTAAGTATGTGCAATAGACTCAAACTCACCAATACATGACCTACCAACATGAGAATTCAAATGTAAGACTCTTTCATTACTAGGCCACTCTACATTATTGATGATGTGCTAGTTAAAGTCGGTAAATTACATACCATGTGACTTTGTGGTGTTAGATATAAAGAAAGAGCATCGCTACCCACTTATCTTTGGCAGGCTATTCCTCACGACTTCTAGGGAACCAATCAATGTTGAGGTAGGACTTCTCACCCTATGAGTGGGAACATAATTTATCAACTTCCAAGCCTCTAGAGGAAGCACAAAGTATACTAGAAAAGAAGAGGTTTGCTTCCTCGAATGCATTGACTAGTTAAATCAGATGCAACAATGTTTCCTCAACTCGGAGACCCTCCAATGATCGAATCTCGAATTTCTCTGGAGGACAACCATATCTCAAAATAGATCAAATCTATACCAGTCATTCCCCTAATGGTAAAGATACCTCTTTGTCCTATCCCCACATTTTTAACACCTAATATCATTGCTCGAGAGATACCCCTCCCACCAACTCTTCCCATCCCTCATGCCACACCTCAATCTACCCCATTTTTCTTCCCCCTCCCCTCTTGAATCATCATTCTATGATATCCACTAGGTCCCTTAGAACCAGAAGAGTTGCTAAAGGTCAATGACAAAGTATCTATTTACCATACTTTTGATCCATTCCCCATTGACATTAGTGACCAGCATGGTGGGATGACCAGACATCCACACTTGAATCTAAACTATGCACCTTCTAATAATTATCTTTATGCAACTGAGATACCCCATAACTATTCCTTGTCACATATCAAACCATGGGACCTATTTGTTCGGATCCCAATTATTGTCCTTGGTACAAAGATGTGTGCCAAGATGTCCAAGACATGTTCCAAGGAGCTCAAGAAAAGATGGGGGACTAGCTGCAACGGAAGCAATCAAGTCCATATAACACCCTCATTCAAACTCCAAATCTCCCCCCCCCCCCCTGGGGGATACCACTATCTCTAGCCTGTGACGTTAAACTGGGTGCTTTTTGGGAGGCAACGTGGCAATTTTCTTCCCTCCACTTCAGATTTAAGTTTTTCTCGAGACAATTAATTGTAAGTTTGGGGTGGAGGTGGGTGGTACTTACTAACTCTACCCACTCTATCTTTAATTTCTTTCAATTTCCATTATTCTATGCAGTATAGCTTTCAATTTAAAAAAAATCCTTTATTTTTGGCCAATTATGTAGTCATCCAGACCTTTACCTAGTCAGCCATGATGATATGCATGTTTATCAATATATCTCCTTGAATGATGCAACTTCTTTTTTGTAACATAAAATTCTAAAATCTACCATTGGTAGAAATTATCCTATCACCTAGGATATGATTTAAATGATGGCAAACTAGAGAGGACTGATAGGATTCAAAAATAATTTTATCTTATCTCGCATTATAGATGAACTTGAAATATTTCTTTATTTTGCATAACTTATAATTAATTGATCCAATGTATGATACTCTTAATGCTCTTATATTTAGAAAAACAAGTTGCATAAAGAGCGGTCTTTTGAACACTTCTTCCATCACCTTCTTATCTCTCCACCTGCAAAATAAAAATAAAAAGCAAATGTGCCAAACTATAAGATCAAGGTGGTACAACCCCTCCTCCTCCTCTTTCTTCTACTTCTTCCATACTCTTGCTAAATTTCATATGGGCTTACCATCAGGAAAAGATGCCAAAAGAGCACAGTAAAATATGCGGTCAATGTAACTGCAAACAAAGAAATAAAAAGTTCTCAAGTCAAATAGAGGAGACATTGCTTCCTTCCATATCTCCTTCACTCCATTTCCATGCCCAGGGGAATCTACAGAATCCCGTCAAGCCATGTTCTTGTGTAATGGCTTATAAGAATATGTGGTAGTACCAAATGCGAAGGGAATATGAAATCTATTTTATTGAGGGTCTTGAAATGGAACCAAGTCGAAAAATAATCTTGAAGTAGGGGATATGAAAATTGTTTTCTATGAATCTAAGAAGTCAAGGTTGCTTGGTCATATAATGTGGAAGGACTCAAGTGGTGTTATGGAAGTGAAGATGAGTGGACAAAAGTATTATGTGGCAATGTTTTAAATTCAATGTTGCTTGAGGACAAGAAAAGTTTTAAGTTTGGCGTATTTTGATGAGTGCAAACCCATCACCTTTATTTGTAGATTTGTATTCATAAATTGTCAATAAGCAATTGGCTATTGAATGGTTTTAGAATAAATTACAAATTTTACTTGATTTATATGGGTGTTGTAGGAAAATATTCACATTACTTCACAAGCCCAAAAAGACTCAAGAATCAAAGGATCCATATTCCAATTTCAGCCTCCTAGTCAACCATTTCATCTTCCTAAATGTTTGACTCTGAAGAATCATCTTCCCAGGACTTAAGTCGAGCAAAAACCAATGAGGCGATTGATTCATTTGCATAGGGAATACCACTCTAAAACCCCAATCCGTTCTTTCATGGTGTCGATCCACCAACTCAACCTTCCAAGTCATTGTTTGAACTAAGTGATTGATTCAATGAACTAGTCGGCTCAAAAGCTTGAATAAGGTGTTTCAAGTTCAAAACATCTGACTCAATTCCTCAATGACCAAGACTTGGTCAAACGACACCATCACCCCTACTTCTAGGATTGTGACCATTTCCATTGACTCACACCCACACAAATCTCCACCGAGTGTCTCAGATAGTGAACCAATCACTTCATCATTTGCAAGCAACCCATTTCAGCAGTCGCCAGTAAGAATTCTTCCGATCCTTAGGTTTTTTTCATCCTTTATATCTATAAAAGGAGAGGGGACTCCAAAGCAAAAGGAATCCCTTATTATCTAATTTTTGCTTCGCTTTTTACATTATGTTTGAGTAGTTTCCTTTCTGCGGTATGGGGACTAGCCCCATAACATGTTATGATTTTGTGTAATTGACTCCTTGTTTCAATAAAAAATGATTCTATTTTTTATTTGATCACCAGATGAACTGATATATTTATATGGGATGCTATGATTATAGACCCCAAGAAACTAAACCCATAATCCCTTAATTGTGATTGTTATCTTTTTATCTTTTCATCTCATACTTGTTTTTTTGATAGAATGATTATATTCTTTTGGGGGTGCCAAGATCTCAGGCCCTTTCAAGAATGAACCCATGATCTTTTGATGCAATCACCTGATTTAGATCATGATTTTTTCTACCAATTTGACTTGTTTGTTATAGCCCATGGTGATGCGATCATCGGATCCATGGGCTCAAATGTCAGATAGGAATCACATATATCTCAATGAGATCTCGAACAGTTATGTGTTGGACGGTTGGATGAAAATCCACAAATGCTGATATCAACGGGTTATGGGAAGTTCGTCCCTAGTGATATTGTTCTATGTAAGGACACAATCCACATGGTTCTAATTTGAGTATTGAAATTTAGGAGTTGATTTATTGAGTAAAAACATGACTATTGGTGGTGATCCCCCAAACCTAAAGTTCATTTTATAATTTGATCTTGATTATTTTATTTCTACACTTTTATTATGTTCTTAGCACTAATCAAACTCTCGAAAAGCAGAATTTCCTTTCTTGTTTTAGAGATTGGTTTTGGATTTCAACCATTTTTCTTAGATTGATCCTTAATACTAGAAGGTTAACTCGTTGCTTGTAGTAATTTAGCCACCTCTTTAGAATGTTAAACTCTATGATTTTTATAAGTGATTGGTGTGCAAATGACCTGAATCAAGTACCCATAGTCGGTGCCATAGATCATGGATCAAAAAATCATTTTATTTGAAAAATTAATCTCTTACAAACTTGGCATCTCGTGCCAACACATAGAAAAATATCAATATACAAAAATTCATAAAAAATTAAAGAAAAACAATCATGAACATCCTCCTAAAGATCACAAGTTACTACCACTGGAGGTTCTGATGCAAGCTATTCTAAGTATTTTGGGAATTAGTCCTTGTCTATAGGAAATAAGTCAACAGACATCTTCTTCCAATTCATTCGCATATTTTCCACCATCTTGTGGACCTTTTAGAAACCATTCATTATTTTATGAAAGATGGATTGTAGCTCTTAGACTTGGTACCCACATTCACATTGTAAACTTCCTCAACTCTGAGATAGGTTAGTATGAAAGACAACATTCCAAAACCAACTAGATAATCCACCACTAAAAGCCAGACATGGTGAATCCACAGTCTAAGTTTTCAAGACTCCATCCATCCCCAATGTACATCCACTGATGTCAGAAAAGAAACACACTGAGCTAGATCATCAAGAAGATGTAAAGGATCACCAGCATAGATATTCATTGGCAAGTACTCCTTTGGGATGATGTAATGAGGATTTGAAGGCAACATTACCTTCAAGGACATATGTGCATTCTTAGATAAGTATATATGACCTTGAAGGGTCCCCTCATCTTCCTAGTCAGTTGTGCTTCATCTAAGCACTATACAACTCTATTAGTGATAAGGGAATGATTATTTCTTTACTCTAGATTAGAGCCACAAAACCAGAGACAGTGGACGTCACTTGACCAATGGTCTCTCGAAATAATAGCTCTATAAGGATTATAAGTTATATACTTAAAAAAATGGGACATATCTGGAAACTCAATGACATGTCATACTCCACTCTTGAGTGAATCATAAAAGCAAGCAATATGAATAAATTACAATAAGTGATCAACCATCATGTAGCTTGAGACTTCTTCACACCTTGATGACTAGACAACTCTATAACCCAACTCGACTTCTTTGGAATAACAATCTAACGCTCATGCAAATGAATTCAATGATCTTGGACACATCTTCTGGTGTAGGAGTCAGGTTGAGGTCCCTAAATAGAAGGAGCAACTAAGAGGATCCCATAATGGGATCATCGCCAACATCAACTCTACCACAAAAGGTAGATATGCCATATGATGCAGATAACTCTCATTAAATCTTGCCAACTCAACCTCCTCCATCTCAAAAAGGTTTTTAATACACATGATGCAAAAGAGACAAATTTAGGGGAGGACACGTCAACAGAGAAATCTCACTTATCACCCCATCTCCCATGGCTCGGAATCTAAAAAGCCATTATGTGCATAAAAGACAAGGACAAACTACCTTAGTTATAGGCATCACTCGAGCATATGTCTCCTAGAAGTTGGGGGACACTTCATTCTTTTCCCCCAAAAAATGGCCCAATCCACAACAAGTTTAAAAATCAACGCCCAACATAGACATGCTTCCCAAGGATGTGTGACTCATGCTTCTAAAGGACACATGACTCTTTGTCCTAGTGAATCACAAATTGAAGATATCTATTTCATCAACTGAAAAGTGCATTGAGAAAATCTACCAAGCTGGTTAAGATCTTCTGAATTTTTGAAATATAATCTTGAACTGAAGATTAAAAAAACCTCATGATACAATTTGATCAGAATTTCTCAAAATTAAAATGTCTTAAAAATACAAAAACTTCTAATAACATGATTCTTATAGGAAAGAAAGTACATCATGGAGAAAAATAAGCAAGAATTGTTGAATACATTTTCTACTTCTTCACCTTCTTCTTCAGCCAATGAAACAAATGTTTGGCCAAGAACAATAATTAATGGAAGAAGACTTAGAGGATCTGCACTCCCCACTCACATCCTAACAAAAGACACTAATGGACCACCTATGGCCTAAAGAAGAACTACTAGATGGCACATCCACAACCAGATCAACATCCCTACAGCAAGAGGAACCTACTCCAACACTCATTGAAGATGTATCTACACTTAGAATTGGATTCTCTGGAGGGTAATATCCCATGCATGTGGTACCCTCAAAGCACTGACTATACCCTATGGTATACTTGAACTGAAGAGTTTGTCCATTGCACTCATACTCATGTCATCCTCCTGGAAGGATGAAGTATGGCCAAAATCACTTGGAAAACGACACAAACCTCCAACACCAAAGTCTGAAAGTGATGTAATCTTTAGAAAATTGTCAAAGCTACAAGGAACAATCAACAAAGAAGGTGGAGCCTTTTGAGAGGAAGTTTCCATAGGAGGAGGAGGAGGATGAAACTCATACCCATAATCATCTTACTCCATAGTAGAATCATACTCGACCACCTAATTAAAAGACTCATGTCAAGAAATTGTGATCGGATGATATAAATATGAACATGTATACTTACCACCACTAGACATTGTAAGTGATCATATGCCTCCCTAGAAAATAATGCCATCTGACCATACACGTAGTACCACTTGAAGTACTCTATGTATGTCACCTAAACCCACATTATCTCCTGAGCAGCCTTAAAAATCCCAAGACCCAGAGGAACCTATCCAGGAAAAGGGTTGAAGGGGATGTGCGAGCCACCATCCCACTAACAAGAAGCACACTCAACCATGTATACAAGATGCTACAGAAGGGTGACTCAAACTAGACCCATCAAGAATCCAAAGACAATGCCTCAAAGTAGGCCATGCAGGATGTAGTAACCTCATGACACTGAAACATGAAGAAGTTCTTGTATCAGATCTGGGAAATAACAATTTGAAGTTATCCAAATTACATGCATACAAGATCATATAGTATCCAATTACTACTCATATCTCATCAGAAGCCATCATCTCAAGTTTTCCTCTCCACTATTTATGGTGCACCCATAACTGCACTCGACCCAGTGATGACATGTAGGAAGGGATGCATATTGATAACCTTATATACCTCTAACAGTAACATGCCTCTTGAGACAAAAATTCTCATAGACTCACATCTACAACATATATATCAACAACAGCAATCACTTCATATATTTCAAGTAAAAAATATAAAAAATAGGTAAATACATACCACAATAAAGCCTACAAACTCATTGCAACACTTCATACTCCTATCCATTTCATTTATAGAGAATTCACCCATGAGACACCTAATAAAGTTATCAGTAGGTGGGCATACATGCCTCCTCCCCAGTCAAAAGAAGGAACCACGTCCAAGTCAAGTAGGAAGGAGAACCAATGAATGTCTCCCTTATTTCTAGCATTGTTACCAAAAAGGTAACTAGTCAACACAAAAAGAAATACCCTGACCCTCAGGGCAACATACAAGGGATCATTGTCACCTCACATCTCACCATTATAAAATAAATGTGTGTGTTGCCAAGTGAATGTGCCTTCATGCCTAGAAGCCATACCAATTTCTTTGGGGTTCACCCCTAGTGTCCTAGCCAGGAGATACCACCCACAATTATATCTATATGGAAATACAATTTGGAATATCACAAAAACATAACTTGGTGATCCCATAAAACTGTATAGGGGTGATGGCTAGCTCAGAAAAAGTAAAGTCAAAAGTACTAGTCTCCGAATAGAAGCACTAAATTAGGGGAATAAGATAGTGCCTATCAACTATTCCACAATGACAAATGATGTCAAATCCACTCCCCTTGACTAACTCTAGTTATAAGACCCTAAAAGATGGAGCAATACACAAAATTAAAACCCATAGCCATGAAGAAAAGCCCAATTCAAGCTCAAAAAATAAAGGAAATAGAAGGAATAAAATTTTCAAAGCTATACCTTATTTCCCTCTCAACAACTCTATCACACATATTCATCCACAACATGCCCAGATGAACCACAAAATTCTATGATAAGATTAGGTCTCCCACAATCATACTCATACCACTATGACTCCTGCCTAGACCAAAGTCAGGATAAAAAAATCTCCCATTCAAATATGAAATTTAGAAAACTAAAGCAACATCATGTACCAGGGATATGCCTTAACCCTGGAATCGTTGCTAACATCTTACCAATCCATGAAAGGGTTCTCCTGAGAAAAATCAACCTCTCCATTCCAGTTACAAGATGAAAACTACAAATTCACATCCACAACAACATAAGTTTTTTCCAAGAATTCAACTCAACTCAACCACATGATAGCAAAAATGTATATTAAAAAATGCTAAACCATAAACCAAAATATGCATTCAAGTCATCTTCAACCTTCAGACTGTGAATGTTGTTGGGATAAACAAAATCCATATTTTGCACCTAGGGCCAAAATAGAAATTCTAAGACTAAAAAATGAGTGCTACACCTCTCTGAAGTTGAATGAGGGAAAAACCCTCATGAAAACACCATCAAAATGGTTGATCTAAATCTCCTCCATAGCAAAGAAAATGCAGTTCAACATGCCATCAACAGGCTAATGTGGAACTTGCTATGTCAGAGGCATGTTCGGTGATAGAAAAACAATATTTCTAGTTGTTTTTCTCTCTTGTGGTCGGCTTCGGTATTGTTTTCCTAAAAACAATCTCCATCATGCTACCACTACTCGATTTTGGGTGAAATGGAAGAGGTGATTGACCTCCTCTCATTTACCCTCCTTACAAAAACAAAATGCTTTACAAAAATTGCAACACAAGTCCTTGGATGTTTATTAAAATTTTCATTAACCTTCTAAAAGTATAAAAATAGAAAAAAATAGATACAAATACAATTACGATACATTGCAAAAACAAAAGATCTTAAATCTTATTTGAAAACTTTAAAAAGTTCTCTGTTTTCCCAAATATATGATTCTTTAACTCTGCCAAAGATCATACTCTAATCAATGGTCCTGGATCATAACCTTAAACTGAACTAATTACGCCTCAATTCTTAAAATATTTCAATCATCCTATAACTTGACCTGAAACTGCACCAATTCCATTCCATCATTAAAATTTTCAATTGTCTTGGATCACAACATAAAAGTGAACCAATTGTATTCATGCATAGCTAAACATTTCAATGGTCCTAGATCATAACCTAAAATTAACCCAGTAGTCTTTCAATTCCAAAATCTCTTTGATTCTAGGATCATAACCTGAAACTGAACTAGTTTGAAGCTTCATCTCCTATGAATATTTTGATATTCTTATACTATGACTTAAATATGAACCAAATAATCACTAATGATTTTTGAAACCTTTTCAAGATCCCAAACCATGACTCACGTAACAAATTTAGAATATCAACTTCCATAGCAAACCAAGTGAGAACAAGAGAGTCTGGCATAATTGTTTGTCAACAATCTAGGGGAGTGGATGAAAATCCAATGAGGTAAACATGTCCCTGAGGCCGCTTTATCACTGGATAATCAGTTAATGCCAATTCTAAAATTGTTTCAGCACTAATTCTGTCAAATTTATATTATAGATAATAAAATGGAGAAATTAAGAGTCATTACTTAGGAAGGTCACCTTATATTTGGATTTTTTCTGAAACCTAATCGTCAATATTGAGTAATCAAATGCTTATACTAGATAGGCCAACTCATTACATTCTGCCATTTTAAAGTTATGTTCCTAACCCGCAATTTCCATTATGAAAAAAAATCCTAAAACTAATTTGTGTAGGAAGAAGAGAGATGATGAATACTTTTCAAAATCATTATAGTTGAGAATTTTCCATGACTTTCAATAATCACATACTCTAAATTTTAATATCTTTGAAAAACTCCATCCTATCCGTGTTTTCACATCCACCTTTTACTCACTAAAGCATTAGGTAAATGAGAGAATCAGACAAGCTAATGTAAGAACTCAAAAGATGATATGAGAAGATCTCACCACCGATGAAATTTGGATGATTGAACATCACTCAGGGGAATGAATGATTGGTCAGACGTGTAGAAGGCCCCATAGGATACCTTTTTCTTTGAAGAAATCTTTCACACTTAATCTTAATTTTGTTTTGAAATATTATTTCATTCACTCGTCCATAAAATAAAAAGGCGTCACCCATGCTTTCCCCTCTCCACAAGTCTTGTCACAATATCCTTCTCGAGTTCAACCTTCTTGGCTTTTCAGGACCTAATATGAGGATTACACTTGTCTCAATCCTACAGTTCTAACTCTTATCTCAAAGCTTGCCTTGAGAAGGAAAAAATATTGACCTCCCAATTTTTCTCACTCAACAGAAATTCATGTTAATGTTAATTCTCTAGATAATGATGGTGTCCATTCCACATTTATCATTTTCCCACATTTATTCATATTTTCCCATATTCCTCCACCTAATTAATCAACTCATTTTACTGACTTTTACCCAATTTGAGACTTTTGGGATAGAGAATACTCAGTTCCAGACTCAAGTGCAATTTTCTCATCAATTATTATAAATGCTTATAATAAATCCTAGTTGTATGATCATAAATAAAATATTCCCTTTTTCACATGGATACGGAATTTCTTTTCTCCCAATAAATTTGAGGGATAATTATCTTTCATTGTTTTATTTTGTATGTGTGGTTTCCCACAATTTTCACCAAAACATTCTCAAAATAATAGGGAAATTGGGAAACACCTTGCATCTTTCCTCAACCACCTAAAAGATTGGATCAATTCGCAAGTGACACATGGTGCATAGCCTCAATATGCATGCTACGTATAAATGGAACATTATGGTGTCGCGTCATCTCTACTTGAAGATTTTGTTCAAAATCCCAAACCCTAAACTCTACCAATAAATAGCCCTCTATATTTGTTGTATTTTGGACCCCTTTGGTCATCCTGAAGCTATATGATTGAGTACATCCCTCTTACTTTTCTTCATTGATTGTGATAAAAGGGTCATTCCTCTAACATAACATGCCTTTGAATGTCGATAGGTTGCACAAGTGATAATATGATCATGCTCCTAACTGCTAATCTAGTTGTCACTCTGAACTACTTATAATTTCCCATATCTTCTCAATTGTTCATGTTTATATCTCTTCTTGTGTGATCTTGAAAAAGATTAAATGTTGTTTTGAGTAGTATATTCTTATCATCCTCTAAACATTCCTATGCACCAGTCCTAGCTGCCCATGAAGGATCTCCTTTACGAGATGTTCTGAGGCAATTAGGAACCCAAATAAATTAAGGCTTATGACATTTAGGGCTATGATGGGAAGGGAGTAGAAATCTCCTGCCTCAGAATCCCTCCTACAAATTAAAAAATCATTTTTGTTGCTTTTTTTTTAATCCAACAAAATCCATCATTTTTTCAAAATGCTTAGAAACATATCAATGTGGGTTTAACAGGTGAGATGGGGTTGTGGATCCTTCCCCACTTGTAACAATATTGGTGATCTAAATTTCTCATTTTATTTTATTTTTCTATTTTTTCTTTATTGATCAAAATTTGGATGCTAGATCGAGTTTCCACCATGGATTCACAATGTTTTATTCTATTTTCTCCCATTTTCAATTAAAACATGGTGGCGACTCTAAACATCTCTTTTCTTGTTTTTCATGTGACTGCCAAACTAAGTTTCACTACTAAGGATTCATGTTGAAAAGATATTTTTCTAGGTAGCGTACAATAGTCTAGCAACTTCGTCGGGGACTCTAAAGATAATCTGAGTTGAATTCCATATATTCTTTGCAATGTTTTAGTGCTTTTGTTGGATTTAGATTTATAGTTTCATTTTCTTCTTCCTATTTTTCATACTCAAAGGCAAGTTTGTGTCTCACCACATTCCACGAGCCCCTAGCTTGCAAATCAAGGCCATCTGAGGGAACCTTGATGCGGAATTTTCTTAGGTCAGTGTCGTTTTAAGGTTTCACAAGGTTTCTTTTGTTCCTGAATTCTTTCTTTTTACTGGTTTTATCCTATTAGGTTAGGGTTTCCAGTGTAGTTTCCTTTTTAGAGATTTGTATTATATTCCCTTCTATTATTCTTTTGCTTTTTTCCAAAAAATAGAATAAAATCTGGAAAGGATGAACAAAAGAAATGGATTGCGCACAAGATATTTTCTTTCTTCAATAATGGTGGGATCTTTTGCTTATTTGACTTTAATTTTTCTTACATCTTTTCTATTATGGGCTTGCTCCAGAAAACAATAAAAGTTTGCACCCACACTTTGCACTCCTACAAAACCTATGTGTCATGGAATGGGTACCAATCTCATGTTGGATCCCTAGATGTGGCAGATGGGTGTTACTAAAGCAACAAACACATCTTTAAAATGGATGTGAAAAGGCTTTTTGGGACACCCAATCTCCTAACACTCATAGATTATTACGGGTGTCATAGTCCAAAGATGTATTGGGAGAAGTACCTATGTCCGTTGAACCTAGGTTACCCCCTGGGGTGCACCATATTTCCATAAAGAACTTAAGGACAACCCCTCCTATGCATGTCTTGTATGAGTGAGGATGTGCATTGGATCTAAACTCATGGTCTAAAAGAGAAGGTCCATTTTCTTCCTATAATTATGTATTGTTCTTGTTGCTGAAATATCCAAGATTTATGCCAACAACTTTGTGTGTAGATCGATGATTATATAATATTTTTCAAATTATAACCTTTCCAAGATTAACAATCTTTTTCAAATTGAATATGTGTCAAAGATTAACAAATCATTTTCAAACTCAAATGATCTTTCAATGATGAAAATTCTTTTTCAAAGATTAGTAATATTTTTCAAATACATAACCTTGAAAATATTAGCAATCTTCTTCAAATCAAACAATCATTTAAAGATTAACAACTATTTTTAGAATTGAACAAAATTTCAAAGATCTAAAATATTTTTCTATTGAAACAATCTTTCAAAGATTAATAAATCCTTTTAGAAGTGAACAGTCTTTCAAATTCACAAATCTTTTTAAAATTTAATAATCTTTTAAAGATTAACAATCTATTTCAAATCAAACTATATTTTAAAGATTAAAAATCTCTTTCAAATCAAACAATATATAACATATTGACAATCTTTTCAAAATCAGACAATCTTTCTAGAATTGACAAAATTTTCAAAATCATACATATCTAAAGAGTGAATAATCTTTCTTGAGTAACGTACTTTGAAACCCCTCTGAGTGGGATGATTCTTCAAATTTGACTGAGATGTCACTTGGCAATGTCGGGTTTGCTCCATCATACCCATGGTCCTGGTCTATGACCTAAAACTAGACCATCTACATCATTTCATGACTATCTCTATGGTCCTGGATTAGACCACCATACCCCTTCATGATCATATATTTAAGGTCCTAGACTATGACAATAAACTAGACCACAACCTCTGCCTAGTTTCATATTTCAATTTGAAGATGCCAAGACAAGGATCCCTCCCTTTTGACCTCTTACTGCTTCTAAAAGGAAAGTACCCCTAGGAGAAGCTCATCAAATTAAGAGGATAATAGAGAGTCATTGATTCAGCCAAGAATTTTAGTTTGGACCCCGCTGGATGAGGATACGCTAAGGAGTAAAGTATGTAATTGAACAAAATCACTAGATTAGAAGTGGTATCTTAGTTTTGATTAACCACTACAACCCAACCTTCTCCCTCTTTTGAATACCCTCTTGGAGTGTATGTCGAAACAAACGTAGCCCTATTTCCTTGAAAGACAATCCATAATCTTACTTTCTATCTCTGTTAGTCTACTTGCCATGACATTGGCAAGTACATCTCTGGTGAATTTGAGAAACCCGACTTGTCTTGTTTAAGCTAGTGGAAGGTCTTGTCACTTAAAATCTTAATAAAAGAGAAATAACTATTTCAGGAATTCTTCAGGAGAATCACGGAAGAACATGGAGTATCAATTTTCAATTCCTAAAGACGAAGCTATTGTTTTCTTTTATAATGGATGTCTCTCAAAACACAATATGTTCTCTGGTTTTAGCATTAAATCTTTCTTATGAATCTTGTTGATCTGAATTTTAGGATGCCAAGAGAAGACCAAGGATCCTATAATTCAAACAATCTCATAAAGAATCAACCAAAATGGTCGGGAGCAACAACTGGCATTAAGAGTCTAATAGCGGTGTCAAAGGAGATACTGGAAACAACAAGCATGATAAATAAACCAGAGGTGTGAATCCCTACGAAGCCACAATGATGTTATAAGTTTAAGTCTCTCAGGAATTTCCTCAATAATGTATGCTAGAGAAGCAAGAAAATTTCACCTTCATGCCCAACTAGGCACAATCTATGTCAAAGGGTGGCATCTTCTGGGGTTCTCCAGATAAGGATCTTCATATGTCATCTCGTCAATGCCATCCTTTTCATTTGATATCTGAACCCTCATCAACCTCATCCAGATGCCTTCCAACCAAGGCTATACCAGTCTCCTCCTTAGAAATAATATAGTGTCATATCAAATATAAGAATAATGGTCTACATACTTATTTCCCTCTATTAACTAAATAGGTCTTTTACCTTACTCTTAGGATGGACAACATACACAAGTGTTATGGCATGTTTGGTAGTAGATAAAGGAGAGACATTATTCCCACCCTAATTTTACTACTTTGGTTTTCCATGGTATGAAGGAACATGGTTTTATGGCTTAAGTAAAGTTGTTAACTAAGTTTAATTCTAAGGGGTTCAAGTATGGTTACTAATTATATTGAGATTGTGTTGATGGTATGACATCATGGTCTTTTATATGGAGGTTGTAGGATAACCACAAGAAAGAGAGGCCAAATTCTCCATCGATTTAGTTCCCAATACTACTACTATATCTAGGGAATATATAGAATTTCTCTTATCAAGTCACCTGGATTTAAGATGTATTTGTAGGATATAATGGATGAGGAATTAACTACACCAAGTGTATCTCCTTAGAGATCTCTTGTCGAATACATTTCATATAAGATAATTTATTCATATCTGTATTTACCATTATATGTTCAACAAAAGATATGACTAAAAAAATTATTCCTAACTAATATCAATAACATATTCAAAAAGACCTGTGCCATGAATCATGTATTAAAACAATGCATTTGATCCATTTGTGATCAACAAAATGTGAAATATAATGATATCCTTGATATAAAGTATAAATTTATACATAGTCAATACAATGTTTTTGTTATTTCCTCTAATTTTCCAATGCTCCACCCATCTTGATGAGTATGATTAAACTATATACTAGCATTTTCCTTGAGACTCTATGGTACTCTTCATCAATGGATTATTTATGTGTAATTATAATGCTAAGCATAATGAACATCTACACATGGTCAAGAACATTTTGAAAGTGTAGAAAATATATGGAAATCTCAATTCTATAACTTCTATATGGACAATGTCATTATTCTATGTCACATCCTTTAGGAGAATGATTTCTATCAATCTAAAAAAAGTAACACATATTATAGGTTTCAATTAAATCACAAATATTTTTGGAATTTACGTGGTAATAATGTGTGCTATCCCAACTTATGTAGGATGTCTCTAGCTTTTAATAATCTCACTAAGAAATAAATTTGTACCTATTTCTCTGACTTTGATTCAATCTTATATGATAAAGCATAATATCATGTTCATTTTGTAGTCCTTTTTATAATTATATTGATGAATATGTAATTTATTTCAATGATTCCAAAGTGGTACACAAAATGGGTAGACTTTAGTATTTTCTACCTATTTGGCGCCTGTCTTGGAGATACATGCTAGTCTCTATGCACTACAGATATAGAAATGATTATTTCTCATCTGCAAATTAGATTATTGGAGTTACCCAATGATCCATCTTTGTAAAGTCCACATCGTTGATTGTAAAGAGTTATTTATTATCAAGGAAGAATACAATTATTTTGACTTATTATGGAATGAGTAGTCTATCTTTTAGGCAACATAGATGGAATAAGTACCTCAAAAGATATGGTTTATACTACCCTTGACATGTCAATGTAGAGGTTGAAATATTTGATAAGTCTAGATTGACATCTTCTTCAACATCATATTTTAAGAGAAGGAATATGAAGGACCTGCCTAATTGAATATCATATATTTTTCTCTAAAGCTGACAAGGAGTGGCTCAAGTTATCAGGCATGGTGTCCCCTAAGAAAGGGACCCAGGTTCAAATCCCAGTTGTCACCTTGATTTATCACCCTCCCGGGCATTTGGCCTCCACCACGGGCATGGAAAAGGGAGAGAAAATGCCTCTCTTAATCCCAAAATTAAGGCAAATAATATATTTTTTGTTTATAGGTGCTTCCCGTCCTATTATTGCAGCCATAATAAGATTTGGGTATTGGGATGTATTGTGGACTCCATGACAAGAGGAAAATATAAGCATGAAAGAAATCTAATATGTGTCTCAGAATCATACATGACGCAAAGACTATCATAATGTAATACACCCTAGTAAATGTTATGTAAAGTCATGCATTATAGAGTATGTGCACAAGTTCATGATTCATTAGACAATAAAGGTCACATATCAATTTCATGTGCTCTTATGTAATCTTTTAAATATGGAAATGGGGGTAAATACCATGAATTTTATTTTTTTTAACCATGAATGATATAGGTTTGTTGTTATCTAGGGTTGTAGAGAACTACTTGACTAATTATAGGAATATGTTGTGGCGGATGACCACAAATTATTTTTTAATGTTGTAAGGACATACACCTAACACTTGTTTTCCCACAAGGTGTTCCACAGTCAATCATGTTTTACTAAGATCCAAATTCAAATTGATTTTATTAATGCATTCTAGGGGGAAATGGGCACAATGGTAAACTCTAGAACTTGTGATCACCTAAATCCTCAGTTTGATAATAAACAAGAAAAGATGATATAGAGACTACATCATCAGCAAACTTGCATTATGTATAGTGAATTTTTGTGGTACTATTTCTTTTGGAAGTTTTCACATATGACAACAATTATCGAGTGGACATCAGGTTGCCACCTTATAAAGATGTATATGATGAATCCTCATTATGCAATTTTTTTTGGAGAAATTAGTTTGACAAAGTTAGAGAAATTATTGTTGTACACCAACATTGATGGGTAAAAGTTGAAAGGGGACAATATCTAGCTTAATTCGTACACTTATGCTCACTAAAATTATCACTAGTTCCATATAGTGGTTCTTTTGTTCTTATAAATATCAACACTTCATAGTTGTTGAAATGAAATTGAACTCCTTCAATACTCTATAGGAATAACTAATGTTACAATAATTTTATTTGTCCTACTTAGAAAAAATATAATGGGTGACGTTTTTCAGGTATTCAATCCAAAACATTTTGTGAAAAACCCAATAATATCCTCAACCATGACCAAATAGGGTACTATGATGATCTAAACTATCAAGAACATAAAGTTGTAATATTATATTCAAATATTAGCGAACTCGTAATCACGAAGATTGATACAACATATGTTTTTGAGTGGTACAATAACTTTGATGAGGCCACATGGAAATTATAATATGATGTGAAGCATAATATGATCATGTATATAGGATTATCACATTTTATGGTCTCATACTTTTCCCACGGAGTGAGGAATTTTATAAAGTTGTTTCTTGTATTTAATTTCAAACTATTTTCATTTTCAAATTTCCATAAGTTATATAAATGAATATGACAAATATTTCACCTACATATCATTATGTTTACATTAGGTTTTTGTGAAGATTGACACTACGTAGAACCCTAGATGATTTTTTCTTATAATTACACTCAATTTGGAGAATTATTGCATGTTATGACCTCAAACATTTGAATCATGACTAAACAAAAGAGAAAAGTGAGACATCTGACGGATAACCTCCTATGTCGCTAGTTCAACCTAGAAGAAGAAACTACTCTATACATTCTTAGGGATTGTCCCCTCGTGAAACCCATTTGGGGGCAGTGTGGTCTTTTTAGAAATCACCGCTACCTCCAAGTAACTTTACAGCAGAATAGCTTGACGCAAACATCAAAGGAACCGATAAACATAGCATCCAGTAGCTCTCTGTTGTTGGTGTGTTCGTAAGGCAAGGAACCATAGAGTAATTGAGAAATAGGAACTCATAACGAGTCAACAAGTAAATAGTATTATGCATAGTTGTTACAACCCCAAGTTTTGGGTTCATTTGGTGATAAATGTGATTTTTCATATTAAAGATATTTGAACAAATAAAGATATAATTTTTTTTGAATAAATGGATTTCGTTTACAATAGCCTTGATGATTGTTTTGTGGGCTTTATTGGCTATTGGGCCCAATAACAAGGAAAAGACAAAATGAACTCCATTATTAAATAAGAAATGGAGAAAAGAAAATTGTAGAAACCTCTGGAAGGATAAAGTATGTAATCCAAAGGTGCATTTAGTGCCTCTTGGGTTCCTTGGGTTCCAAGGATCCAAAGTTGCAAAAAGAAAGCAATAAGAAAAGAAAAGTTCAATTAAATATTTCTTTATTAAGAAAGAAATTGAAAATAATGATAAAATGTGGAAAATAAGTCAAAAGAGGTATAATTGAATTATCCTTGACAGATTTTCGTATCCAAAGGATTCCTAATGTTAAAAGGGGATTCCAATGCGGAAAATCAAAATAAAGAAAAAGAGAAATCCTCAAAAAGAGATATTTTAATAAAAAAATAAACAAGATAATGTGAAATAGTGGATATTGATGCATCTAGAAGGATAATAAATATCCTTATGAAGGAATTTCGAAATCTTGGAGTTTCTTGGAGTCCAAGGAGCCCCAATGAAGAAAGAGGAAAGAGAAAATACCAATAATGTCAAATAAGAAGATAATATGATGCATAATGAATGTTTTTTGGGTATTGTTAAAAAGGAAGCAATTTCTATTAAAAGAAAATGGAAATTCGTGTCAATGGATTAAAAAGAAAGAATAAAGAGAATAAGTGAGAGAAATTTCGAATTCCTAATCATCCAAGAAATAAGAAATATCAAAGGGATAGTAAGAAGAGAGAAAGCTTGCTTCCTAATGAAGGAATTGGATTCCTATTGGGAAAAGACCTTGCATCTTTTTGGATGCACATCTTGGGGTGCGAAAACCCTCCCCTATATAAGGGGTAGGGCCTCTGGCTCAAGTTAAAGAGAAACCCCACATATCTTTCTCCCTCCTCTCCTTTGTTTCTTATTTCAACCCTAACCAAGAGGGTAGGGAAACCCTACAGCAAGAAAGAGGCTGTAGAGTCGTCATGTTGAGGGCAGGAGGCTTCCACGACAACCCTAGATTGGTCGACTATCAAACCTCCACCATGGTCTTCATGCAGCGCCTACCGTGGGTCTGCAAAAACAGAAGCATGTGGCAGCAACCGCAGTTGTATCTCGCGTAAATAATGGCCATATTGGCCACGATCTAGAGATGCTTCACGTGCGCAAGGGGGCGGCGCAGTTGGGGTGGTTGTTGGCATCGAGTTCCGTGGCCCAGGGAGGGAGAAACAGCCCGCACAAGGCTGTTGTAGGCGGCCGCTAGGGCTTGCTGGAGGTGGAAGACGACCCATGGGTCATTGGACACTTTTTCCCCTCTGCGGGCTGAAGAAACCAATAACTTAACAAGGGCAAATCAGTCATTTCGTTATGTTTTAAACAAGCAAACGTGTTGCATGGAAAGAAGCGACGTGGCAGCTTCTGATTGGCCCAAAGTATGTAATTTTGCAAAATTCATATCTCATTAACCGTAGCTCGGATGGATACGAATAATATATGAATTTTTCTTAGCATAACACGTGGAATGCAATAAAAATATAATTGAAGCCATTTTCTATTTGCAATTCGAAAAATAGTGCGAGTTATCAACTTTAATGATTTAATAAGAAACCCTATTTCGAGATGATTAATGTGGTTAGTAGGGTTTAATGGATGATTAAAGTTGGTATTAAATGTTAATGATAAAAAGGAACATTAGGAACAAAAAGGATGAACTTTGCACGTAATTGGTTTAATTTAGAGTTTCATCTGCATCGATATGCTTTAATGGGCCTTGAAACCCTAATTTTAGTCAATGTGACTCATAATGGTTTTAATTATTCAAAATCGTGAATAAAGCTAAGATATGATGATTTTAAGCTATTTCGAGTATAAAAGTTCCTAATTGTGGATAAATATCCTTAATATGATAATTAGGAATTTTCTAATGGATAAAGGTAGAATTAATGACAAATAGAGTTCATACGTGAATCAGACCATAATGAACTATGAATTGGTGATAAATGAGCATAATGATCTTGTTATGGTTTAAAAGAATAAAAATGGTACCTTTAACGTGAAATAGGCTTAATGGACTTAATTGATGGTTATTTGTGCCTTAATCTGAAATTAGGGTTATATGCTGTTAAAAGTTAACCTTAATATCTTTCGTGGAGAATAAATGAGATAATAAGGGTTTGTGAATAATTGTATATAATTAGGGTTTAAAATAGTATAAATGAAGAGAAACTCTAATTGCAATGAAAACCCTAAAGGTGGGCTAGAAACCCTAGGAAGTGAGCTAGGTTTAATAGATCTTGATGACATGAGTAATAAAAGGGAATTGCATGATTATTTCAGGATCTTGTTATGTGTGCTTGCTTGCTTGGATTTCTTACTTACATGGATTATTCTATCTCAAATCATCAAATCAGGTATGTGGTTACACTTATGAATAATCGCTTTAGATTCACGGTGATTTCTGAACGTTTTTATCAGTTGCTTGAAATAACTGTTGGATGCCTTTTATTTCATACAACTATAGAGTGACTATGACTATCACTATAAACATATATATAACTGGCTTAGATCCGGATCCTCCTCTGTGGATTTGCAAATTCTAAAAGGGGTAACCTAGAGCAAGGTCTAGGTTATCATGAGTTAGAAATTGGGCTACCCACGTGTAGTGCCATGAGACTCTTAGCATACCATGAGTTAAGGAGTGGGCTACCTAAGGGTAGTGGCATGTGACTCAACCCTAGAAACTGATTCACCTGTTAGGTGGGATCATGAGGGGTTTAATGGAGATATACCAAAAGGAAGGTAGCATCCAGGTCCACTACAGGGAGAGTGCACAGGATAGGATATGTGTGGATCGCGCAGTTATATTTAAAACTCAAAGTTGATTGTTAAACTGTAATTGACTGCAATATGTTGTTATTAATTGCATGATTATTGGTTCCCCCACATACCATCTTTATGCTGACCGATGTTTTGTTTGTCGGCGTTTTAGGTACAAGTGAAAAGAACAAATAGTAAAGTGGCAGTTGTGTAATTAAATATGAATTAAAGTGCAAAGGAGGATTAGTTAGAATAGATTCCATATGGATAGAAGGAGAGATCCAAGCTTTTGAAAAAGGTATGTAAAAAGTTAATTTTTTATTACAGCCTTTCAGTTTAGTTTAGTAGAATTTGATAATTATTATATATTATTTGTTGAACCTTTGATCCGAAAATTGGGATAACGGCTCTGACCTCTTGGTCTCCCTTAATTGGGGGTTACTGGGAGATGGGATCGTTACATTTGGTATCATAGCGTAGGTTCCTCATTTAATATTTAATAATTATTAAATTTTACAAACTCCGTAGAACCCAAGGGAGTTATTAGAGGATTTTCTGAAAGACTGAGGTGTCTAGAAAAGGATCACGTCTGGGGGTTGGCAAGATTTTCCTCCACACCGCTAGTCAGAATACGAGGACTCCGAGATTACTGTGACTACCTGGCCAATGTCTTAGGATCCGACTCAAAATAAGATACCTTTAGGACTCTCTCATCTTGTTCATCCCTTCTCAACTCAAATGTTGTTCAGGATTATAAGGATTAGGGTTTTGTCTCTTTTCCTCACCCTCTTGAGGTATGGGTAAGATTGATAAGGTTTAAGGAATCCTCCACCAAAATAATAAAAAGCATGTAAATAAGATGTCATGGACATAAGCTTAATAGGTTAAGCATAAAAGAATAGATACATGCTTAGGTCATATGACATAAGTTGTCATGCCCTCAGGAGAGACATGAGGCTAGACCTTCTTGTTAGGAGGGTAAGTGAAGAGAGTTAGTCTTAGAGGTAGAGATCTCCATTATAAGTGGATACCTGGCTCATCCTCTGAGGATGATGTTAACCCTAACCCTAAGTGAAGATTAAAGAGAGAGACGACATGATGAGTTAGATGTCATGGTAGACTAGGTGTTTGGATGGACATGCCTTAGATGCCTTATGAGCCATGAGAGGTTGGATGACCAAGTACCTTTGGCAACCCAACCCTGGGAAGGGTCGTGCATGTTAGAGTGAAGGATAGCTCCTTCATTGATGAGGTTAGAGAAGAACCTATGGAAACCCCATGAGCTTATATGAGCATGGCATAGTAGGTACCCAGAATGCATCAGTAGTGTGAGAAGTAGGTCGAAACCCTAGCCAAGGGAGTATGTTGGATAACTGATGAGATAAGCATAATGAGTTGTGGATAACCTTGAGCAAACATAAGCGTGAACATAGGCTTCACCATGTAGAGGTATTCCTGTAATCTTGACCCACCTTCATGGAGAAAGGACCTATAGTAGTTAGGTCATTTGAAGGGTTAGCTCTAGAGCGAAAGCAGGATCCATGCAAGAAGGTTGGAAGCCTAGACTCCGAGATATGAGGAAAAGTGGGGAGTTGAGGATGATGTGACCTAAGTGGCTGATAGTGGTTGCCTCATGCTGATGATATCTTGGTTGCCATTAGAGGAACCAAACCCTGAAGAGAGGATGAGGCTGCTGGTACCTCTGTACCTATGAGAAGAAGAGTTCCTTAAATCATGAAGAGGTTTAGTAGCAAGTTGTGAGACATTATACCTTGTTGGTTGTCCTTGAGGAGGACTCCACTCTAAAATGTTGTTCAAGCAGAAGGATTATGGGAAGTGCATGTCATACCTTGTATATGTTTGGATTGTGGTTAAGAGGTTGAGCAGACAGTGGACATCACAGAAGTGAACCTAAGGTTCCTAGGCCTAAGAGGGGAAGTGGTGTACCTGATGATCATGATGATATTTGAGTTTCTATAGATTCGAGCATGGTACTCATGTTTAGAGGAAAAGGAAACCCATTAAGTTTAAGGTATGTTTGATGAACCCCCCCCCCACAGTTAAGTGATGACATGGGAAGGTATGATCTTGATCCAACCTTAAGGAAAGAGAATAAGTATGACTTAGCATGGTTTAGTAGGTGGTCTGCTTGTTCCTTAGTGGCTACTGGGTTAAGCATGCTCATGTAAATATAAACCCTAAGGGTGTTTGTGACCTTTGTTATCAAGAGGTGTAGTTTCCTCCCATCCTGGGAGAGGGACCCTTTGGTAGGGTGTATACCAATTTTATGGGTTTTGAGGAAATCTAAAGAGGTCTCATAGGATCTTGAGAAGCTAAGTGAAAAGTACATGGTATGAGAATGAACTTGTAGACCCATAGATAACCATCTCTAAGTGAATGTGGATGTGTTACCAAGGAGGTAACCAGTATGGGGCCTGACCAAGGTAGGTAGGTTACCATGACCCTATGAAAGAATGGAAGTCATCCTATTAATGCAGAGAGAGAGACGGTGAAGGCTTGGGTAAGGTTCCAAGTTGACATTTACTATAATAGAATCCTAAGTCTATCCTAGGGTCAAGTAGGGATAAGACTGATGGAAGTAGGAGTTGCCTAATTCCCTGGTTGCACATGACCATAGGGTCGGGAGGTAACAACTATCATTGTCTGAGGACCATGGGTTAGGAGATTGATCACCTTCATGAACTCATGGGACCCAAAGGGCAGATGAGTAGGGCACTCTCTGGATGCATGGGGGAAGAGGAATGACCCCAAAAGTGTCAGCACCCTATAGACCCAGAGGAGATGATCAAGGATTGTGTGGTGACCTAAGTGGGTTCGAGACCAGTTTTCCATGGAGGTAACTTTGATATCAAGATGTTTGTGATGTGGAGACATATGGGGCACATTTCAACTTAGATTTAAAGGTGTACTGGCAAGGTGGGATGTACCATCTCTACTCTTGAAACAAGAAGAACTATGTATTTGGACTGCATCCAAATGCTTATTTCCTCTTGTTATGGGAGTGAGAGATAGGACAATACGCATGCCAAGGATAAAAGGTGATGTGAGTTGGAATGTTTCCATAAGGTATGAGGACAAAGGTGATAACATACCCTGGTATAGTGAATGATACATGGATAGTTTACAGGAAGTAAGAGAGATAAAGTAGTCACCTTATAAGGATGTTTTATCATTAGCTATTAGTTATACAAGTTTGAGTTTGAAAAACCAAGAGAATAAGCTCAGAGTTTTCTTGATGAAGATAGACTTAGAGCTGAGATGAGATAATCAGTGAAATACATGGAGGTGTATGTCTTCAACGTTACCTAACACCTAAGGATGTGAAGTGGTAATGGATGCTCTGGATGAGATACAGCTACATAGTTTAGATGGAGTCTAGAAGAGGTTGATAGGATAAACCCAGTTGGAAAAAGAGATAAGTTTGGCTAACACACATATGCGACAATATTGGTTGATCAAGTTAATGGTTGTCTAGTTAGCCAGCCTAGGAAGGATGGTTGTAGAACCTCAGATGTACTTCTTTGAAAAAGAGGGTGATGAAACCCCGACTAGAGTGGTTTAGGGTTTCTGAGGAACCGATCTTGAGGAATCATGACATACAAGAGATCATGATTACCATATACCATGGTACTACCAAGATAATAAGTGACAATAGTACTTTGGATGCTTAAGATGAAGTTGCATGGGGTAAGTTGCCATGTAAGCCATGAGGTGAAGGACGAACACCAGTAACCCAATATATCGATATGGAGGATAAAAGAGTCCCTGGGAAGGAATGGGAGTTCATCACTATGGATGTTGTGGTAAGTCTCCCCTAGACCAAGGAAGGTCAAGATGCAATATGGGTTATGGTAGATTGTCTTACCCAGATGACATGAGAAAGAAAGAATACTGTCAAGGGACGGATCCAGTTGAACTACATATGAGAGAGATGGTTCAACTACACCAGGATGTGAGTTCCAAAGTTCTTGGGTATAACCTAAAGATACACTTCTGTAGGGTGGAAGTAGATAGATGAAGAACTCGATGTTAGTACAGTTTATCACCCTAGCTAATGGTTAGTATGATCCAGACTAGTGGGTCTGATGAGAGCATGTGTGCTCGTTCAGGGTGATACACAGAGATAGTTCTCGTCTTCAGTAAGATGTGATGATAACCACCATAGCTAGTATCGGGATGTAAAGAAACTCTGTAAGGGAGGTTGCGTCAGTAACCACTTCATTAAAATGATGTTGGTGAAGGGACCTCATGAAGGTCAAGAAAGGACCACAGTGTGTGCAGATGAAGTCACTTTGATCATGCAATGGCTGAAAGGATCCCAGAGACGACATGAGTTGTAAGATGATGCAGGGTAGACTGACATGTTGTTCACTGTGGGGGAATATGTGACATGAAAATCCGACCCCTCTAAGTTATAGCTAAGAGAGCTGAGTTCCCGATGCATGGGTTCTTTTGTCATGGTTTGGTGGAGAAGGTTAAGTTTTCCCTTACCCCTCATGATAATGTGATGTGTGATGAGTTTCATGTGTCCAACTTAGAGCACTATGTGAGGTACCCGGACCATGTGCGGAGCAATGAACCTAGTGAGCCCCAAGGGAGGCTAAAATGACCTGAGTCACCTATGAGGACATTTATAGATGCCAAGGTGAAAGAACTCAGAGAAAGGAATATGTGATGATAAAGGTTCTTTGGAAGCACCATGGATAGGGAAAAGCCACATAGGGGCCAATGATGGACATGTAAAAGTCTTATCCAGGATTGTTTGTTTGCTTGATAGAAATTTGAGGACAAAATTCAAATAAGAGAGGAAGGATGTTACAACCCCAACTTTTGGGTTCATTGGTGAGAAATGTGATTTCTCATATTAAAGATATTTGAAAAAATAAAGATATAATTTGTTTTGAATAAATGGATTTCGTTTACAATAGCCTTGATGATTGTTTTGTGGGCTTTATTGGCTATTGGGCCCAATAACAAGGAAAAGACAAAATGAACTCCATTATTAAATAAGAAATGGAGAAAAGAAAAATGTAGAAACCTCTAGAAGGCAAAAGTATGTAATCCAAAGGTGGATTTCGTGCCTCTTGGGTTCCTTGGGTTCCAAGGAGTCCAAAGTTGCAAAAAGAAAGCAACAAGAAAAGAAAAGATCAATTAAATATTTCTATATTAAGAAAGAAATTGAAAACAATGATAAAATGTGGAAAATAAGTGAAAAGAGGTATAATTGAATTATCCTTGGTGGATTTTCGTATCCAAAGGATTCCTAATGTTAAAAGGGCATGCCAATGAGGAAAATAAAAAGAAAGAAAAAGAGAAATCCTCAAAAAGAAATATTTTAATAAAAACAATAAACAAGATAATGTGAAATAGTGGATATTGATGCATCTAGAAGGATAATAAGTGTCCTTATGAAGGAATTTCGAAATCTTGGAGTTTCTTGGAGTCCAAGGAGCCCCAATGAGGAAAGAGGAAAGAGAAAATACCAATAATGTCAAATAAGAAGATAATATTATGCATAATGAATGTTTTTGGGGTATTGTTAAAAAGGAAGTAATTTCTATTAAAAGAAAATGGAAATTCGTGCCAATGGATTAAAAAGTAAGAATAAAGAGAATAAGTGAGAGGAATTTCGAATTCTTAATTATCCAAGAAATAAGAAATATCAAAGGGATAGTAAGGAGAGAGAAATCTTGCTTCCTAATGAAGGAATTGGATTCCTATTGGGAAAAGATCTTGCATTTGTATGGATGCACATCTTGGGGTGTGAAAACCCTCCCCTATATAAGGGGTAGGGCCTCTGGCTCAAGTTAAAGAGAAACCCCATGCATCTTTCTCCCTCCTCTCCTTTGTTTCTTCTTTCAACCCTAACCAAGAGGGTAGGGCAACCCTACAGCAATTAAGAGGTTGTGGAGTCATCACGTTGGGGGCAGGAGGCTTCCACGACAACCCTAGATTGGTCGACTATCAAACCTCTTCCCTAGTCTTCGTGCAACGCCTACCGTGGGTCTGCAAAAATGGCACCATATGGCAGCAACCGCAGTTGGATCTCGCACAAAGAATGACCATATTGGCCATGATCTAGAGATGATTCACATGCGCAAGGGGGCGGCTATTGGCATCGAGTTCCGTGGACCAGTGAGAGAGAAACAGCCCACGCAAGACTGTTGTAGGCGGCCGCTAGGTCTAGCTAGAGGTGGAAGACGACCCATGGGTCATTGGACACTTTTGCCCCTCTGCGGGCTGAAGAAACCAGTAACTTAACAAGGGCAAATCGGTCATTCTGTTATGTTTTTAAACAAGCAGACATGTTGCATGGAAAGAAGTGACGTGGCAGCTTCCGATTGGCCCAAAGTAAGTAATTTTGTAAAATTCATATCTCATTAACCGTAGCTCGGATGGATACAAATAATGTATGAATTTTGCTCAGCAGAATACAAGGAATGCAATAAAATATAGTTGAAGCCTTTTTCTATTTTCAATTCGAAAAATGGTGTGAGTTATCAACTTTAATGATTTAATGATTAAGAAACCCTATTTCGAGATGATTAATGTGGTTAGTAGGGTTTAATGGATGATTAAAGTTGGTATTAACATGTTAATGATAAAAAGGAACATTATGAACAAAAAGGATGAACTTTGAATGTAATTGGTTTAATTTAGAATTTCATGTGCATAGATATGCTTTAATGGGCCTTGAAACCCTAATATTAGTAAATATGACTCGTAATGGTTTTAATTATTCAAAATTGTGAATAAAGCTAAGATATGATGATTTTAAGCTATTTTGAGTATAAAAGTTCCTAATTGTGGATAAATATCCTTAATATGATAATTAGGATTTTTCTAATGGATAAAGGTAGAATTAATGACAACTAGAGTTCATATGTAAATCAGACCATAATGAACTATGAGTTGGTGATAAATGAGCATAATGATCTTGTTGTGGTTTAAAAGAATAAAAATGGTAGCTTTAAGGTGAAAGAGGCTTAATGGACTTAATTGATGGTTATTTGTGCCTTAATCTGAAATTAGAGTTATATGTTGTTAAAAGTTAACCTTAATATCTTTCGTGGAGAATAAATGAGACAATTAGGGTTTGTGAATAATTGTATATAATTAGGGTTTAAAATAGTATAAATGAAGAGAAACCCTAATTGCAATGAAAAACCTAAAGGTGGGATAGAAACCCTAGGAAGCGAGCTAGGTTTAATAGATCTTGATGACATGAGTAATAAAAGGGAATTGCATGATTATCTTAGGATCTTGTTATGTGTGCTTGCTTGCTTGGATTTCTTACTTACATGGATTATTCTATCTCGAATCATCACATCAGGTATGTGGTTACGCTTATGAATAATCTCTTTAGATTCACGGTGATTTTTGAACATTTTTATCTGTTGCTTGAAATAACTGTAGGATGCCTTTTATTTCATGCAACTATAGAGTGACTATTACTATCACTATAAATATATATATAACTAGATTAGATCTGGATCCTCCTCTGTGGCTTTGCAAATGCTAAAAAGGGGTAACCTAGAGCAAGGTCTAGGTTATCATGAGTTAGAAATTGGGCTACCCACGTGTAGTTCCATGAGACTTTTAGCATACCATGAGTTAAGGAGTGGGCTACCTACGGGTAGTGCCATGTGACACAACCCTAGAAACTGATTCACCTGTTAGGTGGGATCATGAGGGGTTTAATGGGGATATACCAAAAGGAAGGTAGCATCCAGGTCCACTGTAGGGATAGGACATAGGATAGGATATGTGTGGATCGCGCATTTATATTTAAAATGTAAAGTTGGTTGTTAAGTTGTAATTGACTGCAATATGTTGTTATTAATTGCATGATTATTTCTTCCCCCACATACCAGCTTTATGCTGACCAACATTTTGTTGTCGGCATTTCAAGTACAAGTGAAAAGAACAAATAGTAAAGTGGGAGTTGTGTAATTAAATATGAATTAAAGTGCAAAGGAGGATTAGTTAGAATAGATTCCATATGGATAGAAGTAGAGATCCAAGCTTTTGAAAAAGGTATGCAAAAAGTTAATTTTTTATTACAACTTTTCAGTTTAGTTTAGTAGAATTTGATAATTTTTATAGATTATTTATTGAACCTTTGATCTGGAAATTGGGATAATGGCTATGACCTCTTGGTCTCCCTTAATTGGGGGTTACTGGGAGGCGGGGTTGTTATAATAGTGTTCATGCTAATGACCTTGCGTTCAAGAATTCCAAGTGAGGGCCTCAACCAGGAAGGAACTTTGATACTATAAGACCCCCGACCTAAGTTTTTGGGTAATGGTATTTTTTTGGCTTAATTATATCCTTTCTCTAATATTTTTAGATGTAATTAGGGCTTGTGGAGATCTTAAGTTTCAAGTTTGTGCTTGTTTGGATGATGTTTGTGCATTGTGTGCTAGTTTTGGTGCAAATTTCAATTTACCCAAAGTAGGGGGTTGATGTGCAATTTTTCACCTCTAGAGTGTTTCTTCTCTTCCTAAAATCATCTAGAGTAGAGAGATAGAAGTGGGTGCCTTGTTTGAGCCTTGGTTGAGGAGTGCCACCCTTAGTGGTGATTAGGGTTTCTATGAGTGTTGAGTGTCTCAACCTTTGCATATATAGTGTGTTGTCTCGACCTAGGTCACGACCTCGGGTTGGTTTGGTGGGTATCACGGTCAAGAAACCCCCTCTAGATGGTGGGGTCATGAACAAGATGGTCTTGGGTGATCTTGGGTCAAGATGGTTGCCTTTTTGTAGGATATCTCGACCTAGGTTGTGTGGTGACCTCTTGTGTTGACCTAGTGGTGATTGTGGTGTGTGTGTCCCGACCATGGATGGTGAACCATGAGAGGGTCACAACCGTGACCATTTCATGACCAAGGTGGTTTATACCCAACCTAGAGTGTATCACCATGTTATGGATGTTAGGCTAGAGTGGTTGCATGTTGGTCTTTTGAGTGGAAAAGTGTCCCTTTGGTGCCTTGGAGTGTTGACACATCATCTCTTGCCTTCTCTCTCATCCCTCATGTATATAGCCCCTTATCTCTCCATGCTAGTGACCCCTTTCATCCTTCCATTTTCCTCCCTCTATTTTTCTCATCTTGGAGCTTGGTGGAGCAAGGAGATCTGACCTTGGAGCTCTTAGTGACCAAACTCCTCTTGCATGTGGTTCTTGTGATGACCATAGTTCATCTTCAACCTTGGTAAGTGTTACCTTTCCTTAATGGTCTTTCTTTTGATCTTATACCCCATATTCCTCTCTTTACTCATCCCTATATCATGGTTCTTCCATGGTGGTCGTTTTGGGTGACAAACTCCTCATCACAAGGGCCATAGACCATGTTTTGACAAGGTAGACCTAAGTGTGAGGAAGTTTCCTTCTTCTTTTGGTTCATCCTAGGAATCTTTTCTTGCTTTTCTTGGTCTATCTTTGACCTTAGTACCTTCTTTTTCTTAAGATTCTCTTGTGGCCTAGAGTGGAGCATTTGGTGGATCTTCTTCAACCCTAGGATCGTGTGCTTTGAGCCCTTGATCTTGGAGCTTGGGACCTTTGGTGTTGAGCTTCTTAAAATGGGTGATATAACTCTTTACCCTCTCTATTAATTTACATTACATTGCTTGTGTGTTGATGTCTCTCTCTCAAAAACATGTTCCTAATATGCTATTAAGTGATGCCATGCTCTAGAACTTATTTAATTGTAGTTATCTTGCTTGGTTTGGATGAAATCTGAAACCCTAATTGCATGTACCTGATTTTGGTGATTGTGGTGTTATGGTGATCTTCCTTCACCTTTTGACCTTGGTTTTTCTCACATGCATGATATTCAAATATCTATATGTTATGAGGATTTTAAGTTCTATTTTGGGTGTCTTAAACATAGTATTACCTTTCTTTCATGAGATCCTTTCATGGTGGATCCGTAGTGCATGTTCTGGTGTTTTTTGTGACCGTTTGGCCTGAGATTTCTTCTCCATGTTGATAATGCTTGTCCTTAGTCTTGTCTTATATTTTGACGATAAGATATCAGCTTGGAGTGGTCAAGATACATATTCCCATGATGGTCGTGACCCATGGTTGGTCTTTGTCGAGATGCTTCCCTTTTGTTGGGTTGGACCTAATTTTGTTTGAGATTGCAACAGTATTGATGGTTAAGTTGATCCTTGTTTTGGTGGAGTTGGTACCCTAGTTGTGGGTCATAGTCTTGCCCTTTTCTCAGTTGTGACATGTCCTTAGAGGTAGGTTGCGACATGTTAGTCTTGGGTCGTGACATGCTCCTAGTCTTGAGGTGGAGACATCCATTTTTCTAAAGGTTGTGACAGGTGCCTTTTGGTGGGTGTAACCCTAATGCTAGATGGGATTAGACATGTCAGTGTAGGGCTAAACTTGAAAGGGGTTTCACGGTCATGACATGATCTAGGTTGAGGTGGTCGCAACCCAGTTGCAAGAGTGGTCAAGACATGTGGCTTATGGGTGGTTGAGAGACATCCTTGGACACATAATGATACTCTTGTATGAGTAATGAATAACCATGTAGAGTGTTGTTTGGATAATATCTAATCACCCCTAATCATGTTCTTTAACCCTAATGATGGACAATGTAACATGTTTGTTTCTCTTTCAGGAAATGGTTATTATGTTATGATATTATCTCTCTCTTGTCTTTGAACCCCTAACCTTGCAGGTTGAATGCATGCCATTGCTTGGGTATGCTATGGTGATGGTTATAAATAATTGAGGCATGTGGAGATAATGATGTGACACGTGGATTTAGTATGTTTCCTCTCTATTGTTTATCAATTTCTAACCATGCAGGTGATATGAACTTGAATATCATATCTAGTGCATGTTATGATGAGTATGATGTAACACAGGTTGAATGAGCCTTCATGAGGCATGTTGAGACACTTGTGATATAGGGATGATGTGAATGGGTCTTATGACCCAGTGATGACTTGATGCCTATTGTGAAGTGATACCCTCTAGTGCTATGATTAAGGGATTGATATCCCATAGTAACATGACATTAGTGATAGCCTTGAGTGGTTGTGTAACAGTGATGATGGTATTGTAAATGGTAGTGTTACAGGTGTTATGTGGTGATAGTTAGTGTGACAAGTTCACACCTTATACATTTTACATCTTTAAAATTTGTATCATGCCCTTATCTTTGTAGTGCTTGTTATAGATTTGTACATTATAACTTGATTGATGCTTAAAGACACTTAATTGGAATAACTAAACAAGTGAGACTTAAGCACGTAGGTGTCCTATCCCAAATATCATTTCTAGTGTCAGGCTTAATTGTTGGATTGGTGAAATGAGTTTTACTCGGAGTGCATATTTTTTTATGTTCGGGGGTGCAAGTCGGGTATCTCCTTATACCCCTAATTATAGGTTGTGTGAGACGACCATATGTGAGCCAATCTCATTGTGATATGGATGGCCATGCACGAGCCACTCCTTTTTAGAACGACCATGCATGAGCATGTTCTTCTATCATCATTACCTATACCAAGGTGGGCTAGGTGTTGTCATATGTGGACGACCATGCGTGAGCTGATCCTTCTGGTTGACTATAAGTCACTTTTTTTGGGTTTTAGAGGGGACAGAGAAGGAAGCGGAAACAAAAATTTTCTTCTCCCAAACCAAGAATAAAGGAATCGTGTCAACGTCTATACAATAGGAAGGATGGTTTGTAGAGACATACCTTATCCCGAGGCTTGCTCAGTGACGTTACCTCGTGGTTTGCACGGTCTTCACCTCCGGTCTTGGACGGTGTCTGTGCAGCTCCTGGTCTCACCGGGACTGTCGGGATTGACAGTTGTCCTCCGAGCGGCAGAAGTCTCCCACCTCTGAAGTAGTCCACACAGACCACCTGGAACTCCGATCTCCTTGTTGCACATGGCACCGGAAGGAGTCGTACCCTCCTGTCAATGTACTAGTCACCGACACACTCTCCTACAACCAGTTGCTTTTCTACAGTTGTCTTTCCCTTGTTGTGCCTCCCTTATCGGGTAGCACTTGCTCGGGCTCTCCTGGTTACCACAACCAGAGAGAACGACAACTTTGCAGAGCAACTGGTGTTCTGAGTTGTTGTACTTTGAGAAGCCCCCAATACCCCTATATATAGTAGGGTCATGGGACAGGGTTCGCTACCCTGGGCAATGCGGGATTAAAGCAGGAGTAGAAGGGTTCGAGATTTTCCACAAAACAACCAGCTACGCCAGCTGAACCGATCGTTTCAAGCATGAACCGATCAGTTGGGGACCTGAGCCGATCGTTTCACACCTGAACCGATCGGTTGGGGCACCTGAGCCGATCGCTTCAAGAATGAGTTGATCGGTTCACGGTCGTGGTCCAACTCGAATTGACTTTCCATGTTTGTTTCCAACTAATCAAATATTAGTCCTTGTCCAATTCAAATTTGTACAAGTGAAACAAATATGTATTTGCAAAAAGAGTCTTCTGACTTTCCAAACGATCTCATTTAGTCACACGAATCGACCAGTTCAACAATTGAGCCGATCATTTCATTGACACATGAGCCGATCGACTCACCACTTTGAGCCGATCGGTTCACCAACCTGAGCCGATCGGTTCATCACATGAGCCGATCGATTGGGAGTGTAGATTGTGCAGAATCAGTCATCTGTAGTTTCAATCAATCTGATACTCTAATCAATCGGTCCAACACCTTGAACACTATGATACTGAGCTATCAATTAATTGAGTGTTTAATTGAACTACTAAACTCCTTTAGCAATCAATCTAAACATCGTTTGTGGATAAACTCCTCTTCTAGGTTAAATCCTATGTGTGTGACCCTACAGGCCCATTTCACGTTAGCAGTGAAAGTCCATAACACTCATGACTTCACAATCAAAGAGTGGTGCCTAGTCGCACATCAGTGCTACCCAAGTGAAATAGAAAGTTGGAGAACAACTTTGAATCCTACAATTCGTTAATGGTGTTACAGTGAATGTATAATTCCTTTGTCTCTGATATCCCGAATGAACTCAAGGCATGGAACAATCATCCTGTCAACTTTCATTTACTTTCTTGATCTCAGAGTAAATTGGAGGAGATATGTATGGCATCAATATCACATACTGATTCACACATGCGTGTGCACACCTATCTCAATCCTACTCATCAAGTGGAATCAATATCACATACTTATTCACACATGTGTGTGCACGCCTATCTCAATCCTACTCATCAAGTGGCCATGGATATCAAACTCCCTCAGGAGGGACAAATCCCATATCTATCACTCACCCCTCAAAAGCCCCATGTGTCAAAGCCACCCAATCATCACCTTTATAACAACCCATGTTTCAAGACTGCATTTGATGATGTCAAAGTGTACCCAACAACATGTGTTGAGTGTAGTGATTTCAGGTCAAAGAATCACACTCATCATCATCACTGTGAGAACTGACTGTGACTACCATGTCATGGTTCCATGTATCAAACTCATGTTGGGTCTGTCCGGTACACTTGTTCTCCAACAAGTACTTATGTGTTTGGTTTGATATCTCCATATCATGACTAAAGAGATTCTATCATCAACCAACACCACAATCTAGTCTTGTATGTCATTGTTGTCTATCTACCTTCCACAATGACATCTGACTAGGGACATAATAAGAATGTACAAACTCTTAGCATACGTATGATCTCATCGTTCAGGTCCTTAACTTGAAAGCATATGTCATTGAGTATTGTCATTCTCTAGACATTCAATATGTTCTATCATTATCTCATATGACTGAACCAGAAAAAATTGGAAGCTTGCCTTTGATGCTTATCAAATCAATCTTAATGTATCCCATCAATCATCCCATGATTGGCTCTCAGGGCATACATACCAACAGACTCCCACTTGCACTGCGAGTCAATCACCCTTGAATCATATTCATAGTGGTCTTCAAATATGTCCCACATGTTATTGTGCTCTAGTGCTGACATAGTGAGTTATGTCAACACCATGCCAGAGTCGGTATTAACTGCATGTCTCTCATCTCTTCGATGTACGTCACACGTATGAGATGGAGTTGCTGTAATATGCGATCTAGTATTCCTTTGCTAACCTTTAGACACATTGCATGACCAAGCACTCCTTATTTGTCATCAATGACTGGAATATCGATAAGTTCATCTCTATGAACTTCCATATCCATATAGTATCCACTAATGTTCTCTAACACACGGATACTTGACTTTTCCTTTTAAAACTGGTTAAATAGAATGTCTCCATTTATCAATAAGTATTCACTTTTATATATATAATTTTGCAATTAATCTTCTATCTTTTTCAGAAGTTCGGATCGGTGTAACTCTTTACTATGAACCCTTCCTTATTTCCATAGAACTAGTACTTCTCAAGTACTTATCAAATTCTTATGGTACTCTAGTAACCCTTACTGGAACTAGACAGACATCCACTAGTCATGTCCCACATATGAGTTATCAGGATGAGCACATCATATTGTCATGTCCTACATACAAGATGATGAATGCATTTTATACTTTCTATGTCCATATATTCAAGATAATGGGATGATTGCATACATGATAGATCCATATCTATTCTTAGTGTTCCCATTCTTCATAAGAATTGGATACTTAGCCTTGGGATACTAACTCCATGTAACATGGACAAGTTTTCTCCCACTAAATTTGTGCACACTAAACCCTTCAGTATAGATTGCCAATGTATGCTCTCTCTTTTCAAGTCAAGAGGTTTTTGAGAACTATCTCTATAGATTTCTATTCCTATCACATAGGAAACATCTCTATCTTCGCTAAAGATAATTTCCACTTTGGATTTCCATTCTAGAACATTTCATTCCTCATCAATATGTGGAATGCAAATACACTCCCACTAAATCACAGATCCCTTCTTTATCTTTGTCATATCAGTCAAACCCTTTGACTATATCAAAGTAAAGATCCAGCTCTGAGTTTCTTGTACTCAATCAATCACATTGATTAGTCCATTGTAACTTATAGACTTCATTTGCATTAATGGATTCATAAACCTTATAGGTTGTGTCACGTACACATCCTTGTTTTTATTCCTCATAGGAATGCAGTTTTAGTATCTATATGCAAAATTTCCTAGTCATTAAGTTTCAATCAGCAAGCATCATCCTTCTCAAAATGTTATCCATGTGTCTTAACGCTTAAGACTCATTCACACTTATGGATTTCATCCCAATGGGTGCTACCATCAAGGTCATACCTTATGGTTCACATGGAAGTCATTAAGGATGTAATGGTCATAAACCATAACTTAAAATCCGGTTCCTTATATTCATCTAGATAGTTCATTCGTCACATGACCAACTCATCACATAGATAATCGAGGTGTATCTTTCAAGGATATAAGAACTCACAACCCTTTGTGATTCTTAATGTCCTTTATTAGTGTAGGGTATTCTTTATTTAAGAAGAAATTAGTTATTTGATAATCATCCTCTAACTCCTTATAGTATGACTCCTTGGTTATTTAGACATCACCATGCCTTAATCATGAGTTCACTATGATACACAATCATAATCACTCATAAGGATCTCAAACATTTGGTCCAAGTATTTTATTCATTGATCTCATCAAGAATTAACACTTTACCAAATTCATACTTCATCTATGATATTCTTGAATACTTCAAGATATTCATATTGGTATTTCTCTAAATACTATTTGAAGTACTAGCATTAACTCTAATGGGTATGTAAATACATCACATGTATTATACCTAATAGGATAATCATTCTCCCACTACCAATAGTGAAGATTGATTAATCATGTCTAAGAGATTCATGTCTCTTACTGGTTCTCTAACCAAAAGAGTCTAGACTTATCCATCATATGGAAACTAGAAATGAATTTCTCATGATTTATGCTAATTTGATTGTTTGAGTTATCAATAACTTTTAGGTATCATTTTATCTTATGCATACCAAGTACCACAAGATAAACAAGGCATTGCCACAAAGATTGAAACATCAACTTTATTAATTGCCATCATTGTCATACAATATGCAAAAATTAAGGTGTTTCTATCCATTGACAAATATGAAATAGAAGTTCATAACTCTATTACATGCCTTCAAGGCTGAATATAAACTAAAGTACTCCTATCTATGGCGGCAACACTTACCCCATTTATCAGGTGTTTTACACTTTATATCTTGGTATCATATACCTCAAAAATGTTACATGTTTATTTTATGACACCTTCAGGTGGAGACGTCTCTCGCCTCCTTCTTCTTTACTTCTTCCAGATAGAGAGGACAATTCCTTTTCCAATGTCCTGGCTTTTGACAATGGTGGCAATTGCCTCTCTTGGTCACACCTCCCTTGGCCTTGAGATTTGAAGACGACTTGGGTTGTTGGCTAGCATCAGAAGCTTTCTTAGCCTTACCCTTCCCCTTGCGCTTGCACTTGCCTTTCTTGCTGCTGATCATCATCACATACTTAGGCTTGTCCTTCTTCATCTATGCCTCAACTGTCCTCAACATGCCCAACAACTCTGTCAATGTCTTGTCAAAGTTGTTCATGTTGTAGTTTATCACAAACTGACTGTAGGATTCTGGCAATGATTGTAGTATCACGTCAGTAGCCAACTCTTGGCTCAGAGGAAATCACAGTCTTGTCAGGTTCTCTACATACCCAATCATTTTGAGCGTGTGTGGACCAACTGGATCTCCTTCCATCATGACACACTTGAACAGCGCCCTGGAGACATCATACCTCTCTTGTCGTGCTTGATCTTCATACATTTTCTTGAGATGTTGAATCATCTTAATAACGCCCATGTTCTTGTGTTGTCTCTGCAACTCGTGGTTCATGGAGCACAACATCAAGCACTTTGCATCAATGGCATTTTCAGAATGCTTCTTATAAGCATCCCTTTCTGCCTTTGGTGTGGTAGGAGCAGGTTCCTCTGGAGTTGGAGTATCCAGGACATAGAGCTTTCGCTCTTGAGTGAGAAAATTTCTCAATGTCCTAAACCATTCGTGGAAGTTAGTCCCATTCAGCTTGTCCTTTTCAAGGACTGATCACAATGAAAAGTGATTGTTGTTTGTTGTCATTTGTACTACAAAAGGAAATATATGCAATTTAGTCCAAAACTCAATTTTGACTTATTTGATTGATTTGAAAGGTTGACAATATAATTAGGACTTTAATTAATTATCGCTCCCACTATTTTTGTTCAAATTGATATCCCTCACCATCAATTCGGAAGATTGCAGCGTACAATCTTCTAGTGGGTCCAAGATCCATATTTCATCCAATCATGAGTCAGCTTTGGCTGATCGCCCATAATATAGATTATTTAGGTAGGAAACACTTGCCAATTGCATCCTATGCAACTCTCAGATGGATAAAATGTGCAATTCCTTACCATTCACTCTAGGCTTAGACACTCTAAGAATCACCAGTTAAGTCTAACCCAAAATTCGACACGGTAAACATGCATCCTTCTTTGGCAGATCCTACATGTCTACCCTTCACACTTCCACAAGATGGACGGCGCACCACGCTTTGGTGTAACCTACGCTTGGTCGATCGAGTTTTTCATGTGTGTCGCTAATGGAAGGCGTATAAGACTTAATATTTAATGAGGGATTTGGTTTTATAAGTACATATACATATCCAATCACCACAATATATAGTACGTATCATATACATACTATATCCTACAGAAAACTTGTGAAACGATAAAAGCGATGATTATGGCCATCCTAATGTGATTCCTCGAGCTAAGAGGAATTATGGTCATCTAGGTCTACATCACATGCAACATGTATAAGATGAACTCTATGATTTTCCTTTACTGGGTTTAATCAACTCATCTCCATGATTGATCGGCTCGCCATCAGGCCAGTCAGTTGGGTGCCACCATCCGATCGATTGGCTCCTCCAACCGGTCAGTTCGTCTGGTCATCGTGCATCTCCCCATGGCCGCCAACCGCTCTTCACGCTCCGTGAACCGGTCATCTAGAACACCAACCGATCGATTCACACCTTGAACCGATCGTCTCAGTTGTCGTCAGGTTGTCCGCCGTTCTTTGACATAACAGAAAATAAAAGATCTATCCTATTTACATTTAAATTGGGAAACCCCGAGTTACATTCGGGGGGAGCAAAGGTAGGAAAGAAATCTTGAGTTATCTCGAGTTACATCAGGAATAAGGAGGTAGGGAATCAGTGCGTAGACCGAGATGAAAGCAACCACATTCAACCAAGCACACATACATAGGGTTTATTGGCCATAACTACGCTGTACATCCACAAAAAAACTCATTTAAAGGTGACGCGTATCAAGTGCATTCATATTACATATCATATATGTATATATTGAGATTTTGTGGATTTAGGATTGGACATGCATAAAGCCAATTTTATTCGCATCGTATGCAATAAATAAAGGTGACAAACCAAAATCGATCACATCGATAATCCTAAAGTATAGAGCAGTTAATGTGGCTCTGATACCACTGTTGGGTTTTACAGGAGACAGAGAAGGCAGCGGAAACAAAAAATTTCTTCTCCCAAACCCAGAATAAAGGAATCGCGTCAACGTCTATACAATATGAAGGATGGTTTGTAGAGACATACCTTATCCCAAGGATTTCTCGGTGATGTTAGCTCGCAGTTTGCGCAGTCTTCACCTCCGGTTTTGGACGGTGTCTGTGCAGCTCTTGGTCTCACCAGGACTGTCGGGATTGACAGGTGTCCTCCGAGCGGCAGAAGTCTCCCACCTCTAAAGTAGTCCACACAGACCACCTAGAACTCCGATCTCCTTATCGCACAAGGCACCAGAAGGAGTCGTACCCTCCTGTCGGCGTACTAGTCTCCGACACACTCTCCTGCAACCAGTCACTTTTCTGCAGTTGTCTTTCTCTTGTTGTGCCTCCCTTATCGGGTATCACTTGCTCGGGCTCTCCTGGTTACCACAACCAGAGAGATCGACAACTTTGCAGAGCAACTGGTGTTCTGAGTTGTTGTACTTTGAGAAGCCCCCAATACCCCTATATATATAGTAGCGTCATGGGACAAGTTTCTCTACCCCGGGCAATGCGGGATTAAAGTAGGAGTAGAAGGGTTCAAGATTTTCCACAAAACAACCAACTGTGCCAGCTGAACCGATCGTTTCAAGCATGAACCGATCGGTTGGGGACCTGAGTCGATCGTTTCACACTTGAACTAATCGGTTGGGGCACCCGAGCTGATCGGTTCAAGCATGAGCCGATCAATTTGCGGTCCTAGTCCAACTTGAATTGAATTTCCATGTTTGTTTCCAACTAATCAAATATTAGTCCTTGTCCAAATCAAATTTGTACAAGTGAAACAAATATGTATTTGCAAAAAGATTCTTCTGACTTTCCAAACGATCTAGGTTGGTCACATGAATCGATCAGTTCAACAATTGAGCCGATCGTTTCATTGATACATGAGCTGATCAACTCACCACTTTGAGCCGATCGGTTCACTAACCTGAGCCAATCGGTTCATCACATGAGCCGATCGGTTGGGAGTGCAGATTGTGCAGAATCAGTCAATTGCAGTTTCAATCAATCAGATACTCTAATCAATCGATCCAACACCTTGAACACTATGATACTGATCTATCAATTAATTGAGTGTTTAATTGAACTACTAAACTCCTTTAGCAATCAATCTAAACATCGTTTGTGGATAAACTCCTCTTCTAGGTTAAATCCTATGTGTGTGACCCTACAGGCCCATTTCACGTTAGCAGTGAAAGTCCATAACACTCATGACTTCACAAGCAAAGATTGGTGCCTAGTCGCACATCAGTGCTACCCAAGTGAAATAGAAAGTTGGAGAACAACTTTGAATCCTACAATTCGTTAATGGTGTTACAGTGAATGTATAATTCCTTTGTCTCTGATATCCCGAATGAACTCAAGGCATGGAACAATCATCCTGTCAACTTTCATTTACTTTCTTGATCTCAGAGTAAATTGGAGGAGATATGTATGACATCAATATCACATACTGATTCACACATGCGTGTGCACGCCTATCTCAATCCTACTCATCAAGTGGAATCAATATCACATACCTATTCACACATGTGTGTGCACGCCTATCTTAATCCTACTCATCAAGTGGCCATGGATATCAAACTCCCTCAGGAGGGACAAATCCCATATCTATCACTCACCCCTCAAAAGCCCCATGTGTCAAAGCCACCCAATAATCACCTTTATAACAACCCATGTTTCAAGACTGCATTTGATGATGTCAAAGTGTACCCAACAACATGTGTTGAGTGTAGTGATTTCAGGTCAAAGAATCACACTCACCATCATCACTGTGAGAACTGACTGTGTGTGACCTACAGGCCCACTTCACATTGGCAGTGAAAGTCCATAACACATATGACTTCACAAGCAAAGAGTGGTGCCTAGTCGCACATTAGTGCTACCGAAGTGAAATAGAAAGTTGGAGAACAACTTTCAATCCTAAAATTCATGAATGGTGTTACAACAAATGTATAATTCCTTTGTCTCTGATATCTCGAATGAACTCAAGGCATGGAACAGTCATCCTTTCAACGTTCATTTACTTTCTTAATCTCAGAGTAGATTGGAGGAGATATGTATGACATCAATATCACATACTGATTCACATATGTGTGCGCATGCCTATCTCAATCCTACTCATCAAGTGGCCATGGATATCAAACTCCCTCAGGAGGGACAAATCCCATATCTATCACTCACCCCTCAAAATCCCCATGTGTCAAAGCCACCCAATCATCACCTTTATAACAACCCATGTTTCAGGACTATGTTTGATGATGTCAAAGTGTACCCAACGACATGTATTGAGTGTAGTGATTTCAGGTCAAAGAATCACACTCACCACCATCACTGTGAGAATTGACTGTGACTACCATATCATGGTTCCATGTGTCAAACTCACGCTAGGTCTATCCGGTACACTTGTTCTCCAACAAGTACCTGTGTGTTTGGTTTGATATCTCCATATCATGATTATAGAGATTATGTCATCAACCAACACCCCAATCTAGTCTTGTGTGTCATTTTTGTCTATCTACCTTCCACAATGACATCCAACTAGGGACATAATAAGAATGTACAAAATCTTAGCATCTGTATGACCTCATCGTTTAGGTCCTTAACCTGAAAGCATACATCATTGAGTATTGTCATTCTCTAGACATTCAATTTGTTCTATCATTATCTCATATGACTGAACCAGAAAGAATTGGAAGCTTTCCTTTTATGCTTATCAAATCAATCTTAATGTATCCCATCAATCATCCCATGATTGGCTCTCAGGGCATACATACCAACAACTTTTGTAGTTGACTGACATGTCTCTGTGGTGTTACTCTCATGCTGACTGGGAGGTGTTGGAGAGGTCGTGGATTCTGACTCTTCCATTTACCTTGCATGTCACTAATTTACATTCTTTCTTTGGATCTAATACAAAAGCATTGGATGAGGCCATGCTTTGCTTTTGTATAGTTTGGTTGATAGAAAATATACATGTTCTTTATATTCCTCCTTAGATTCTAAAAAATGTCCTACTTCTATGTTATAGCTACCTCATCTTCTTAGATGGTAATAATTTCCATGCTTACATCAGTTATTGAATCTACTTATCATAGATGTAGCTTTACTTCTGGTCTTTAGTTACTTTATTTGTGCTTTAATAGCGTTGGTGAAGAGTTATATCTCTCGATGGGACGTTTGGTCTCACCCCATGGGTTTCTAAAGAGTTATATCTCTCGATGGGACGTTTGGTCTCACCCCATGGGTTTCCACATCTTTTCAGTGGTCGTACACGACGAGGTGGTGACCATGTAGCTGAGGAAGAACATCAGTCATAGCAATAGCTAAGAAGGTTGTAAGTTATGCTAGTCTTTTGGTGTAGAGTCCTAGAGTCATCCCTGTACATTCAGGTCTTGGGGGTGTTTTCGATGTATTTTGTATTTATGTTATTGTCACAAGGTTTTTGGCATGTGTGCCTTTTTTTGTATAGTTATGGCTGATGTACATGTTCATATATGTGGAACATGTTCTCCATGAGACAGTTGTTGACACAAAAGTTGGAAACCATGATGTAAATACCTTATGTTATGTGCTATGTGATCCAGATGTCCGATTGTGGACTTATATGTGAGTTTTCAGCCTATGGTGCTTTTACGATATCAGTTTTAATTTCTTGTATTTTCTGGTAATCCATTAGCTTAGTATTGTTTATGTAATCAATTTTTAGTAATCTCACTTTGTGTGGCAATGAGTGTCACATATACTCAACATGTAGTCAATATCAGCAAGGAGGACACTAATGAAGATGACATTATCATCGGGGTGGAAGCAACTGTCAAGAAAGAGGAGGCAACCATTGTTATAATTATCCACAGAAGAAATGACTCTTGGCTAGGGGTTGCTGCCAAATCCATACAAGTTGCGATTGTTACTAAGGCAAAACTTCAAGTAATAGAACACGCAGGAGCATGGAAAAATCCTTGAACTATCATAGAGTAAAGATCGAAAGTGACAGCAAGAAGGCAATCGATGCAACTGAAGGAGGAGGGGTACTAAACCCACACATGGAAGCTTGGTTGAACAATATAGAAAAGACAAGGAAGCTTTGCAATGAGGTAAAGATAGTGAAGATAGAGAGGACTAAAAATGTTTTAATTGATGCCCTAGCCAAACACCACCAAAAAAACATGTGAATCATAATACCAAATAACCTAATAAAAATTAATGTGAAAGTTGTTATAATCTTAGATTAGGAGGAACCTACTCCTATAATTTCACCACTTTGGATCAAACTTTAAATTTATGTGTAAATGCCGTGTTAAAAACCTAGTATGACAAAAAACCATAATTAATGGCAATCCATTTATAAACAAAGAGTTCCTAGGATGTGAAACTAAACTTTAAACTTTTTCCTAAGCCCTAGTAGATATTAAATAGCACTCAAAAATTTCCAACCAATTTATCCATGCATGGAGGTCGTGTTGCATTATAATTGGGAAAAAAGGTAATCATACCCTCAGTCTGTGTTATTTCAGCATTGCATATACTACCGATGCCTATTTTTTGTTAATGAATTTAGAGAATGATTTTCTATCTTAGATATACATTAAGAGGAGAATATTGGATATGTTATGGGTTTTCTTAAGTGTAGTGTTGGCAATTTGTGAATGTGGAGGAATAGAAGAGACGCAAAGAATAAATGAGTTGGGCTAATTTAAAAAAGAAGTTCGTTAATAGATAGATACCATAGTCATATCTATATGAGAAGATGCTTCATTTTGAGAACATGAGGCAAAGAATGGCATTAGTAACTAAAAAATATACAGATATAATGATCTTGTTAGATTCTTTTCTAAGTAGGAACCTACAAATGAGAAAAAGTAACTAGAGTATCTAAGGAAGATCTTGATGTGGGACTTCAATACCTTACACCCACCATTAAAACTAGGGAAATATTTTTGGTTGTTTTCTATTCTAAGAGATATAGAGAGGACTTCTATATTTGAAGTTTCTTAACATTTTGATAATTTCAAATGGTCATCTCTAGAATGAACCAGACAAGAAAATGATCCTTGTATGGTCAGAGCAGTTACATAGTAAGAAGGAAGTGTTGGTATGCATGCCCAGAGAGCCAACCATATGATTATTGGGATATGGCATTAGATACCTAATTTGATGATAATAATAAAGGAAAGCTTCCATTTCATCTATTTCACTTAGTTATGAGATAACGAGGATACAAAGTGAATGTCTAAAGAATTATATTACTCAATGACGTATGTTGTCAAGTTACCAACCTTGTTGATGAGATCATATGGATGTTAAGAGTAAATATACATATTCTCATTATGTCCATGATTGGTTTTTATTGTGGAAGGTTGATAGATAACAATAACACATAACATCAGAGTGTGAGTTGGTTGAAGACTAAATCTCATTAGTCATGATATGGCAATATTAAACCAAGCACACAGATACATGTTAGAGAACAGTGTGTCGGACAGACCCACTGTGAGACTTACACATGGATGCCTTCATAATGGAAGTCATAGTTAGGTCTCACATTGATGGTGGTGGTTTTGGTTCTTAGATCTGAAATCACTGCACTCATCACATGTCATTGGGTACACTTTGACATCATCAAATGCAGTCCTGAAATATGGGTTGTTATAAAGGTGATGGTTGGGTAATTTTGACACATGGGGATTGATTGTGAGTTATAGATATGGGATTTTCCCCTCTGATAGGAATATGATATCCAAAGGCCTTTTGATTAGAGAGACTGAGAAAATTATGGCCAAATGCATGTGAGTCTTACATATATTTCATGCAATCCGCTCTTGTTCAAGGAACAGATTGAATAATAATGAAGATGATTGATGCATGCCTCTAGTTCAATCTAGATATCAATGATAAAGGAACTATACAAACACTATAACACCATAAATAGATTGTAGGTTGAAGTTGCTCCCCAACTTTCCATTCACTTGGGTAGCAATGAAGTACGACTAGGCACCTCTCATTGCTTGTGATGTCATAAGCTAGTGTTTATAAATGGCAACATGATATGGGACCTATAGGGTCACACACAAAGGAACTCATCTAGAAGAGGAGTTTGATCTGGAATGATAATTGGTTATATTACTAAAGTGTTTAGGTATTTCAATTCATGCAACAGATCAACTGACTGCCAAACGATCGGTTCAAGTGTTGAAATAGTGGTTTGGAATGTCAGGCTGATTGTATTGTACATTGGTTGGAATTCTACCTAACTTGGGCTGCGAGACGCCCATTTCACCTATGTGAGACAGTCGTCTGGGATGGTGTGAGAAGCCCGTCTTATTTACACCAGGCACCCATTTCGGGGGTGCAATTGGATTGCACAAAGGATTGCTGCGATGTCAAGTTGAGTACTAATTGGAATTGAATTTCCAATATATGTGCAAAACTGGAAGGTGTGAAATGATCATTTCTCTTAGCGAAATGACCATCTCGCTGGGCGAGATGACTATTTCAGCACACACAGTTTGTGAAACTTCCAGAATTGTTGTGAAAATTCGAGATCTTTTGGTCCTTTCCACTCCCTCTTTAGTCTTGTGTTGGTTGGGGATTGGGAACCTTGACCCTAACTCCTCATATATATGAGGAGTACTGGAGGCTTCCCAGAGCACAACTACTACACAGACAATTGAGAATCAATTGCTCTGAAAATTGTTGTCCTCTCTAGTTGTGGTAACCACGAGAGCCCATGCAAGTCGTACCCAACCAGGGACGGATAGCCATGGGAGAGAAAAAACTAAGGATCATTATTGTGGGAGGTCATGTTGGTGACTAGTATACCAATGGGTGGGACAACTCCTTCATGTCCATTCTTGTAGGTAGACATGAGTTCTAGTTGGTCTGTGTGGGTTGCTCTAGAGGCAAGAGTCCTTTGGCTGCTGATAGGAGGGAAACATCAAGTCACAGTCTGTGGAGAGATCGGAGGAGCCGTTGCAATAGTTGTCTGAGTCAACTATCCATGGAGGAGCAGTAAGCCAAGTCTGAGTGCAACTAGGATATGCACAACCACTGAACAAGACAGAATGTTCATCTGCATCGATGAGGATTGCCGATGGATTTGCTCCAGGACTGGGTATATGTTTGTGAAACCATCCTTCCCATTGCTTAGTTATTGACGCGATCTGCTGGTTAATGGGAAATATGTTAGTAAAATTTCTATTTATGTTGCATATCTAATGTTGTATTTCCCTACGGTGATATTTGAGCAATGTCAATTAATTATGTTTTGGGATAATCTATATGATTGGATTTTGGTTTTACCGTGTTTATTTATTTCATGCGATGTGTATATTTAAATTGGTTGATGTTCACGTCTGTCTAAATCACCGCATAAGAACTCAAACAAATATATATATATATATATATATATATGTGTGTGTGTGTGTGTGTGTGTGTGTGTGTGTGTGTGTGTGTGTGCATATATACATGCAACTTACATGTGTCGCTATAAAATCAATTTTGATGGTTGATGTGAAGCATGGTTATGGCCAAAACCCTAGATCTGTGTGTGCATGGTTGTGGTTATTTATTCTTGTTGTTAATTGGTCTGCGTACCGAGCCTCTCTCTCCTTTATAAATGTAAATTAATGCTCTTTTTCCAATTTCCCCTTGAATGTAACTCGAGATTTTATCCAAATAAAATGTAATAAGAAATAGGATAGTTTTAATTTATGTTTCGATGTATGATGACAATCTACAAAAAGATGAAATGAGCGGCTCGTGAGACAACCCGATCAACTGGAGGATTGGGGAGGCTAGACGACAGGAAGATGAACTGATCGACTGGTGGCCCAACTGACTGGTTGGAGGTTTCCAGATGCTGCTAGGACCTGAGAACTAGATGACCATTTCAAAAGAGCCCAACCAAGCAACTGAGAGGCGAGTTGACCAGTTCAAGAGTTGAACCGATCAACCCAGATTGGTTTGAGCACAGATATTCACCAATAGTAGGTTGCATATGATGTGTACTGTGACAACCCCAATTTTGGGTTCATATGATGAGAAATGTAAACTCTCATATTGGACAAATAGTGATGTAATTTTGTTTACAATAGTCTTGATGATTGTATTGTGGGCTTTATTGGCTATTGGGCCCAATAACAAGGAAATTCAATTAATTAAGAATTCGAGAAAAGAAAGATATGGAAACCTCTAGAAGGCAAAAGAATGTAATCCAAGGATGGATTTCGTACCTTTAGGTTCCTTGGGTGCCAAGGAATCCAATATTGCAAAGAAAGGGCAATAATAAAAGAAAAGATCCAATAAGTATTTCTTTATTAAGAAAGAAATTGAAAACATTGATGAAATGTGGAAAATATGTGAAAAGATGTACAATTGAGTTATTCTTAATGGAATTTCGTATTCCAAGAATTTCTAATGATAAAAGGAATACTAATGAGGAAAATAAAAGAGAAATAAAGAGAAATCCTCAAAGAGAGATATTTTGATAAGAATAAAACAAGATAATGTGACATAATGCATATCGATGCATTTAAGGATAATGAGTTTTCCTTAAAAAGGAATTTCGAATTCTTTGATTTTCTTGGGATCCAAGGAGTCCCAATGAAGAAAGAGGAAAGAGAAAATACCAATAAAAGAAAATAAGAATATAATGTGAATACATTATTAAGGAATTTCATGGTATTATTAAAAAGGGAGATATTTTCTATTAAAAAGGAAAACTAAATTTCGTGCCAATACATTAAGAGACAAGTAATAAGAAGATAAAGGAAGAAATTTTCGTAATACTAATATCCCAAGGAAAAGGAATATCAAAGGGGTGAGGGAGAAAGAGAAGATTTGCTTCTTTATTAAGGAAAGTTATTTCCTATTAGGAAAGGGACTTGTTCCCTTTTATATGGGCGTCTTGGGGCTTGAGTGCCCTCCCCTATATAAGGGGTAGAGCTCAGGGACGAGTTCTAAGAGGTTCCACGTATTTCTATCTTCTTCTTCTCCTTCTTTGTAAACAAACCCTAGTGGAGAGGGTAGCTCACAACCTGACGCAAGGAGAGGCCGTGGAGGAGGTGTAATGTGTGTGTGTTTTTCTCACACGACGACCTAGGAGGGTTTATCCATCTCTACCTTGCCCTCGTCCTCACGCAAACACTACAGAAGGACTGCAGCATGACTAAGAGTTGCAAGCTTGGTGCGATGGGGATAGGACACCTGGGCCGCCAAAAGGAGGTGCCCTGGGTACGGAGGAGGATGACGAAGGGAGGGTAGCCATCTCCGGCCACCCACAGATCCTGGAGCGAAGAGGATAAAACCGCAAAGTCACCTAGTCGGCGGCAGTATAGGGCAACGGAGGTTGAAGAAGAACAGAACGTTTTGACGGTTCTGCCCCTCATGGGCGTGAAGCGGCGATCTGCGGCCCGGGGACATATGAGATATTTTGTTATAATCTTACCTGCAAGGTATGCGCGTGAAGTAAGTTGCCTATGTGGCACTTCTCTATTGGTCCATATGTGTTTATATTGCAAAAATCATATTTAATGTTTGGAAACTCTGATTAGGACAAGTAATATATGAAACTTGCTCAGAAAAATGAGAGGAAGCCAATAAAAATATAATTGGAACCTGATTATGTTTGCAATTTGAAAAATAATAGAAGTTATTAACTTTGATGTAATGATGATTAAGAAACCCTATTTTGATATGATTAATGTGATTAATAGGGTTTAATTGATGATTAAATTTGATATTAGCCTGTTAATGATAAAAAGGAACATTAGGAAGGAAAAGGATGAACGTTGCATATAATTAGTTAATTTCGAGTTTAATGTGCATGAATATACTTTAAGGGGCCTTGAAACCCTAATGTTGACTAATTCGGCTATTAATGGCTTTAATTGATGACTAAAGTTGGAATATGCTGAATCTAAGCTAGTTCGAGCATTAGAGTTCCTAGTTGTGGATAAATACCCTAAATGTAGTAATTAGGGTTTTCTCATGAATAAAAGGTGGGATTAATAGCAAATCGAGTTCGTATGTGATTTAGACCATAATGAACTATGAATTGATAATAAATGTGTATAATGATATTTTCATGGATTAAAAGAATAAAAATAGTAGCTTTAATGAAAAAGAAGCTTAATTGATGATTAATGTGCCTGTGATATGAAAATGGGGTTATATGTTGTTAAGATAACCTTAATGTTGAAGAATAGATGAGATAATTAGGGTTTATGAGTAATGGAATAAAATTAGGGTTTAATATGGTAAACGATGAAGGGAAACCCTAATTGCAAAATGAAACCCTAAAATGGATACAGAAACCCTAGAAAGTGAATCCAAGTTAATAAAGTAGGTTCTTGATAAAGTGTGTAATAAATAGAGTACATATTCTTTTTAGGAATTATGTGATTGTTGAATTACTTGGATTGCATGCTTGGTTGGATTTTCTTAATGCTTCTAAAATCATCAAATCAGGTATGTGGTTACGCTTATGACTACCCGAATTAGTTTTCCGGGATTTTATCGATGTTTCCATCATGACTTGAATTAAACTGTTGGATATATTTAATTCATGCAAAGTATAATGTTAATATGACTATCACATAAGATATGTGCCTACTAGCTCAGATCATGGTCCCCTCTGTGGCTTAATAGTTGACCTAGTAAATGGCTAACAATGGGGTAGGCCCATCAGGTCATTGAATGACTTAGTAAATGGCTACCAATGGGGTAGGTCCATCAAGTCACATTGAGTTAGAGAGTGGACTACCTGTGGGTAGTGCCATGCGACTCAACCCTAGATATTGATCTACCTGTTAGGTAGGATCATGCGGGGTCTAATAAGGATCTACCTAGAGAGAGGTAGTATCTCAATCCGCTGCAGGGACAACACAGAGATAAGGGATAGGAAAGGATTCAGTAGTATGGTTTAAATTGTAATCTTGGCTGTTAAATGATAATTGGTTGATTACTTTGTTATTGTAGTTGTGTGATTATTGTTTCCCCCACATACCAGCTTCTTGCGGACCGACGTTTTGTTTGTCGTCATTTTAGGTACAAATGAAAAGAACAAATATTAAAGTGGTAGACGTGGAATTAAATGAGAAATAACGTGCACAGGAGGATTAGTTAGTTTAGCATCTTCATGGATAGAAGTTTAGAAATCCCAGTTTTTCCAAGGTAAGAAAAGTTTTATTTTATACCAGTTTTCAGTTTAGTTGGTAAAGTTTATTAATTGTTATTGATTATTTGTCGAACCTTTGATCCTGTAATTGAATAACGGATCTGTCCTTCGGGTTTCCCTTAATTGGGGGTTACCGGGAGGCGGGGTCGTTACAATTGGTATCAGAGCATAGGTTCCTCAATTAATCTTTAATCATTATTAAATTTTATAAGATCTGTAGAACCCAAGGGAGTTATTAGAGGATTGTCTGAAAGATTGAGGTGTCTAGAAAAGGATCATGTCTGGGGGCTGGCAATATTTTCCTCCACACCGCTAGTCGGAATACGAGGACTCCCGGATTGTGTGACTGCCTGGCCAAAGTCTTAGGGTATGATTCGAAATAAGATACCTTTAGGACTCTCTCATCTTATTCATCCCTTCTCAACTCAAATTCTGTTAAGGACCTTAAGGATTAGTGTTTTCTCTCTTCTCCTCACCCTCTTGAGGTATGGGTAAGGTTGATATGAATTAAGGAATCCTCCACCAAATTAATAAAAAGCATGTAAATAAGATGTCATGGACATAAGCTTAATAGAGTAAGCGTAAAGGAATAGATACATGCTTAGGTCGTATGACACGAGTTGTCATTGCCCTTAGGGGAGACCTAAGGATAGACCTCCTTGACAGGTGGATGAGTAGAGAGAGTTAGTCTTGGAGGTAGAAACCTCCATTAAAAGTAGAGACCTATCACATCCTATGAGGATGATGTTAACCCTAACCCTAAGTGAAGGTTAGAGAGAGAAATGATAGGATGAGTAGTATGTCATGGTTGACCAAGGGCTTGGTTGGACATACCTTTGGGATGCCATAAAAGGTTAGATGACCTAGTACCTTTGGCGACCCAACCCTGGAGAGGGTCGTGCATGGTTGAGCGAAGGATAGCTCATTCATGGATGAGGTTAGAGAAGAACCTATATAAACCTTATGGGATGTTACAAGAAGGATATAGCTTGCACCTAGAGTACATCAGTGGTACGGTAGTAGGTTGAAACCCTGGCCAGAAGGGCATGATGGATGGCTTATGAGGTAAGCATATGGATGATCTAGACCCAAACATGAGTTGAGCATAGGCTTCACCCACATAGGGGTATGCTTGTGAGCATGAGCCTTCATGGAGAGAGAGTACCTCGAGTAGTAAGGTTGAGTGTGGAGTTAGCTCTAGAGAGAAAAAGCAAGACTCAAGTAAAAGGGTTGGAAGCTTAGATTCTGAGACATAAGGAACAATGGGGATGATATTGGTTGCCTCATGCATGATCCCTGGAGGGTGATGCTATCTTAGTTTCCTTTAGAGGAACCAAACCCTAGAGGAAGGATGATGCTTCTGGTACCTATGTACCTATGGTATAAGTGATTACCTGCTGGATGGGATAAAGAGTAACTAGTTTTGAGGCTTTATACCTAGTTGGTTGTCCTGGAAGAGGACTCAACTCTGAAGTGTTGCTTAAGTAAAAGGATCATGGAAGTACATGACATATCTTGGACATGTGATGCGATGATTTTGAGTCGCATTTATAGACCTTTTTCATATGTGTTTTGTGCTCTAGTTACTCATTTTTAGGGATAATATTGCATAATTCACGCATTTCGGTCTTTGCCATCATTCTATGTCAAATCCACTTTGTTTTACCATTTTGAGCATTATTTATCATATTATCATAATTTGTGTGGATTTACTTGGTCTTGTTGTGGAATTTCAGGAAAAAAAAGTATCTTCTTCCGTCGATACCATCGACGGAAGTCGATACCATCGACCAAGCCACAAATTGCCAGCCGAGAGGAGCAGCACAGAGTCGATACCATCGACACCCAAGTCGATGGTATCGAGATCCCTTCAGATTGCTGGCGTGGAATCCGTCGATACCATCGACCCAAGTCGATGCCATCGACACATCGAGGCTACAACGTCGCTAAACGATAACAACCGACGCTAAAGAGAGTCGATACCATCGACCCATGTCGATGGTATCAAGATGACACAGGCACTCAGACGAAAAGAAAAAGAAAGCGGCCGCTAATACACTGGGTCGATACCATCGACCCGCGTCGATGGTATCGACGCCGGCGGATATGTGTTGGATTCATTTTGATCTCAATCGGACGGCTGGAGTTATTTGAAGACCTAATTAGGGACTTATACCTAATGACGGCCGCCCACACCAGAGGAGGATCTGATTTTTGCATTGCACGAGTGCCGAGGAAGGAGAGAAAGGAGAACGGAGGCCAGAAGTTCATCCCGGGTGATTCGGACGCTGCCGAAGATGAATTCCACCATCGACAGGCGGGGAAGCTCGTATTCTATGCCAAGGATCTACCGGTTTTTCTCCGTTCAGGGGTTTTCCCACTTGTTTCACGTTTTTCTTATGAATTCCCCTATTTCTACCATGTATTCATGTGAGATGAACATGAGAGGCTAAAACCCTCCATCTTTAGGACCGGGAGTAGCCCGGGAATGCATTGTATGACAATTTTATATTGATAATTCATATTTTCTCTCTCAAATCCGTGGTATAGATTCGTTTTCTCCATATATATTGTTATGCTTGATCACCATAATAATAACTTAATGCCCTTAATCACTTCGACAGAAGGATTAACGGTTGAAAAGAGACGAAATCTACATTAATCGATAAAACCCTTGACAAAGGAGTTGTAAAATTAATGGTGGGAACTGAGAGATCGTTTATAATGCGCTTAGTTTAGGGGAGTGATTACTATGACGGTGGAATCAACCTAAACCTAAGTAGTGAATTACACCACGACAGTGGGTAATTCTGTTTTCAGGCCACTACCCGGATAGAGAGAGAAGAGTGAGGAATTATATAAAACCTAATACAATGTTGACCCGCGGTGAAACCGCAATCCTAAAGATATCCTTTTGAATTGATTAAATTAACCTTTAATCAATTGATTTCTTTATTTCATTTTACTTTCTTTTAATTTCGACAACAAACCTTACTTTGTTATTCGGCCTAGCTGATTGCGATTAGTTAGTAGAAGTCTCCAATAATTCACGTATCCCTGAGTTCGACTCGGGCCTCACAAAGGCCTATATTACTCGACGCGTATACTTGCGTTTAAACGCGTAGTAAAATACACATCAAGTTTTTGGCGCCGTTGCCGGGGATACGGCGAATTATTGGCACTTTGAGTGCTAAGAGTGGCCACTCTAGGCCACATTTGTTTTATTTTGAAACAATTTTAAATATTCCTAAATTTCTCTATAATTGTGTTTACTCGTTCAAAGCATAGTATTGAACCCCGATTTTCTTATTTCAAGTACTATGTATGGTGCATACGCATAGTACTGACTACGCAGAACGCGCACCCGAGGTTCTACCTCCGGGACCAGAGGACGAGGATTACTACGAGCAAGATCACCAAAGCGACATAGATTCTGAATCTGAGCAAGAGCAAGCAGAAAAAATGGCCGAACCACAGACGAGATGGGAGAAGATCAAAGCGTCTTCTTCATCAGCTTCAAAGGGGCCTATCAAGAAACAGGGGCTCAACATTCCAACATATAAGATCGATCCAGCGTTGATCAACTTGGTAAAATCAAATGCATTTCATGGATTGAAGAATGAGGACCCAGTGGCACACATCAGTCAGTTCGTTGAAAACTGCGATATGGTGAAGATAGACAGGTTCCCACAGGATGTTCTGTACCTCAAGTTGTTCCCAAGCTCCCTGGCAGGAGTTGCGAGAGAGTGGCTACATAACCTCGACGATGAGTTTGTTGAATCATGGGATCATATGGTGGAGGTTTTCTTCGAGAGGTTTTTCCCTCCTGAGAAGACCAATGACATGATTAGGAAGATTCACAATTTCACCCAACAGGCGGGTGAAACATATTCTGAGACTTGGGAGCGATTCCAGGTCATGTTGAGGAGATGTCCACATCATGGACTGGACAAGGAGACACAGGTGAAGATCTTCTATTTTGCTCTCTCCGAGCATGATAGAAGCAACTTGGACTCGGCCGGTTCAGGATTTTTCTTAAATAACACTGATACGAGATGCTGGGAAATACTAAATAACATGGCAAGAAAGCAATCCTGGGGAGAAAGAGAGAGAGGCCCAGTTGAGCAAGCAAGAGTTTCCAGTGAGTCCAAGGCAATGAGAGAGTTAAATGAGAAGATGGATCTTCTCACAAAGAAGCTACTGCAGAAGGAAGACAATGAGTCCGAGGAGGAGGCTCAAGTCAAGTACATGAGGCAACATCAAGGGTACAGGAACAATGACTATTCATGGCGAAAGGACAAAAAGTTCTCATGGAAGGATCCGAACAATTTTCTATAGGATCCGGACGCCAAGCCTGCACCAGCCACAGAGGACAAGAGCACGGAGTTGCTCAATCAGGTCATCAAACAAAACTAGGAGTTAATGAACACATTTGGGCAACAAATCAAGCAACAGGGCAAATTTATGAACCAATTTGGGCAGACTTTGCAGAGCCATGGGGCTCAAATGAGAACTATAGAGACTTCCATGGCACAGATGGCGGCTGAAATTGCAAGTTTGAAGAAGCCAGCACATCCGAGTTTTCCGGGGAACACCAATGTTCCCGGGGGAAACCAGCAGGCCAAGGCCATCCTACTGAGGAGCGGTAAGAAAGTGTTGAATCCAAGGGCGGATGACACAAACATACCGCAGGACAAAGTTGAAGATGCAACCACGAAGGAGCAGCCCACATCTGTCACAGGGCAAGCTGAAGATATAGCTGTGGATGGTAATGAAGAACAAGCTACTGAGGAGGAACCGCAGAAATTGACACCCTATGTGCCACCTCATCAAAGGGCACATACTATTCCGGTCCCCTATCCCAATAGTGCAAAGGCAAGGAAAGTGGATGCACAATTTAAGAAATTTCTGGACAGCTTTAGGAAGTTATCGGTAAATATTCCTTTGTTGGAGGCGATTGAGCAAATCCCATCTTACGGGAAGTTTCTAAAAGATGTCACCACCAAAAAGAGGAAAATACCCGACACTGAGGTCGTGGTGCTGAAGGAGCAAGTGAGTGCTTTCATTATGGGCACTTTGCCGCCGAAGAGACAGGACCCCGGTTGTTTCAATATTTCTTGTTTTATCGGGAAGTTCAAATTTGGAGAGGCACTCTGTGATTCTGGGGCAAGCATCAATTTGATGCCCCTTTCTACATTTAAAAAGTTGGGATTAAAGGAGTCAAGGCCAAGCAACATGACTATCCAATTGGCCGATAATTCTGTGGTGAAACCTTATGGAATCTACGAAGATGTCTTGGTAAAGGTAGACCGATTTGTTTTTCCGGCTGATTTCGTGGTTATGGAAATGCAGGACGAGCATGGCAATGAGTTGCTACTTGGACGCCCCTTCCAAGCATCAGCCGATATGATCTTGGATATGGGGAGAGGTCGCTTGACCTTGGGCATTGTGGATGATCGCTTTGAGATGGTCATGCCCACTAGCAGTGTGTCTACTAAAGCAAAAGCACATTGTAACATGGTGAAACATGTGGAGCACAGTATCTCACTTTGCCTTGGGAAGCCATTCTTGGACATGGCTCATGTGATGAGCAAGATGGATAATGGAACCTTAGTTGTAGACATTATGGAGCAAACTAAAGTTGTCTCTTTATGCAAAGCTGTTGGGTTTCCGAATGATGAGAATGAGGACATTCCACCTTCTTGGGAGGATGATGCGATTATTACTTCAGTTTTTGATGCATATCCAGAATTTCCGTTGGAGGCGTGTTTGTTGAATGTCACTTATGATTGGATGTGGAGTACTTCACTCAAGGAGTGTGCCAAAATGCTTCAGATGCTTCCATGTTTCTACACGAGGCACTATGAAGACTTAGGTACACTTCCCCCACCGCTGCAATCATCTCTTACTTGCCCGCCGGAGTTGGAGTTGAAGCCACTGCCCCCGCATCTTAAGTACGTCTTTCTAGATGAGAAGGACAAGTTACCGGTGATTGTATCTGCTTACTTGAGTGCGGAAGAGGAGGAGCAACTACTGATAGTGCTCAAGAACCACCGTGGAGCTTTTGGGTGGTCTGTTGCAGACATCAAGGGGATCTCCTCTACACTTTGTCAGCATAAGATACGGCTCGAGGAGGGAGCCAAGCCAGTCATTCAACCTCAAAGACGGCTAAATCTGAGCATGATGGAGGTTGTGAAGAAGGAAGTAATAAAACTTCTTGCTGCAGGGATCATATATGCCATATCAGATTCGACGTGGGTGAGTCCCACACAGGTAATCCCTAAAAAGGGGGGAATTACTGTTACTAAAAATCTTTTGAATGAACCTGTCACCACCCGATTGGTAACCGGGTGGCGTGTTTGCATCGACTACCGCCGACTGAATGCCGCCACTCTTAAAGATCATTTTCCTTTGCCATTTATCGATCAAATTTTGGAACGTCTTGCAGGTCGGTCGCATTTTTGTTTTCTGGATGGGTACTCGGGGTATAACCAGATTTCTATTGATCCTTTGGATCAAGAGAAGTCTACGTTCACTTGTCCCTATGGAACTTTTGCTTACCGACGGATGCCGTTTGGATTATGTAATGCGCCGGCAACGTTTCAACGCTGCATGCTCGCCATATTCTCTGACATGGTGGAGCATTGTCTTGAGGTTTTCATGGACGACTTCTCGGTTTATGGGGCATCATTTGATGAGTGTCTTTATAATTTGGACAAGGTGCTGCAGCGGTGCGAGGACACACACTTGGTCCTCAATTGGGAGAAATGTCACATGATGGTGACAGAAGGTACAGTGCTAGGACACAAGGTGTCTAGCAAGGGTCTTGAGGTAGACCCTGTAAAAATCGAGGTGATTTCTAAGCTACCTCCACCAAATTCTGTAAAAGGGGTGAGAAGCTTTTTGGGACACGCCGGGTTTTATCGGCGATTCATCAAGGATTTTTCTAAAATTGCAAAACCTTTATCCGAATTGTTGGAAAAAGATGTGGTTTTTTATTTCAATGATAAGTGCCTTCATGCATTCGAAGTTTTGAAAGAGAAGTTGATTTCGGCTCCGGTCGTTCAAACGCCGGATTGGACAAAACCATTCGAATTGATGTGTGACGCTTCCGATTATGCAGTGGGAGCCGTTTTGGGGCAAAGGGTAGATAATAAGCCCGTGGTGATTTTTTACGCCTCCAAAACGCTTAATGATGCTCAATTGAACTATACAACTACAGAAAAAGAGTTACTTGCTGTCGTGTTTGCTTTTGAAAAATTTCGGCAGTACTTAGTGGGTTCTAAAGTAGTTGTGTGGACCGATCACGCTGCGATAAAATATTTGATGGAGAAAAAGGATGCAAAGCCTAGACTCATTAGGTGGATTTTGCTTTTACAAGAATTTGATATTGAAATCAAGGACAAGTCGAGAATTGAAAATGTGGTGGCTGACCACTTGTCTAGGTTAGATAGGGTAGATGAGAAGGATATACACATACCCATAACCGAGACGTTCCCCGATGAACAACTTTTGAAAATTGATTCTAAGGAACCATGGTTTGCTGAAATTGTTAACTATTTGGCTTGCCGGATCATCCTGGAAGACTGGTCTTATCAAGAGAAAAAGAAATTCTTTCATTCTTTGAGATACTATTTTTGGGATGACCCAATTCTTTTGAAGCAGTGCAGGGATGGTATTCTTCGCAGGTGTGTGCCGGAGGTGGAGTACGAGAGTGTTCTCCACCATTGCCAGGCGTCGCGTACGGGAGGACACCATGCTAGTTCACGGACAGCAGCCAAAGTGTTGGAAAGCGGCCTTTATTGGCCAACTTTGTTCCAGGATGCCTATGAGTTTGTAAGGCAATGTGACCCGTGTCAACGAGCAGGTAACATTTCAAGGAGACAAGAAATGCCCCTGAATGTATTTCAGGAAGTTGAGGTTTTTGACTTATGGGGCATAGACTTCATGGGACCCTTTGTGTCCTCGAATTCAAATTTATATATCTCTCTTGTTGTTGATTATGTGTCGAAGTGGGTGGAAGCAATCCCCACAAGGACTAATGATTCTAATGTAGTGTGCAGGTTTGTGAAAGAAAATATATTCTGCAGGTTCGGGATACCCCGAATGATCATAAGTGATGGAGGCACACACTTCCGGAATCAGAAATTTTTGACACTTTTGAAGAAATATGGGGTCAAGCACAATATCGGCACCCCATATCATCCACAGACGCAAGGACAAGTGGAGGTATCAAATCGGGAAATCAAGAAGATTCTAGAAAGAACAGTGGCATCCACAAGGAAAAATTGGAGTGCCCTACTACCGGACGCACTTTGGGCGTATAGAACGACATACAAAACACCTATAGGCACCACGCCTTTTAGGTTGGCGTATGGCCGGGCTTGCCACCTTCCGGTGGAGTTGGAGCACAAGGCCCATTGGGCGCTAAGAAGGCTGAACTTGAGTTATGATGAAGCCGGGAGAAAGAGAATGTTCGAGTTGAATGAATTAGATGAGTTACGCATGACGGCATATGAGAATGCCCGCATCTACAAGGAGCGTACAAAGCTGATCCACGATCGACATATCGAGCTGCGCACGTTCAAGAAGGGAGATAGTGTTCTATTGTTTAACTCCCGTCTCAAATTGCATCCCGGGAAGATGAAGTCCCGGTGGAGTGGACCCTTTGTAGTGGAAGAGGTGAGACCGCACGGTGCGATTCTTGTGCGTGATGGAGATGCCACGTTCTTGGTGAACGGGCAGCGGTTGAAGTTGTATTTTGGTGAGAACTACAAGAGAAAAGTGAATGAGTTCAAACTCATTACACTTGTGAATGAATGAGATGGTGGGAAGACGTCTAGCCTAAGACGTTAAATAAGGGCGCTTGTTGGGAGGCAACCCAACCATTGGTACATTAGGATAGTTTAATTATAGTCGTAGATTGCTTTTATTTCGTTTAAATTTTAGTGTAAAGAAGATACCTTGATCCGTTTGTTCAATGTGTAGGCACAGGTAGGGTCGATACCATCGACACACTGGTCGATGGTATCGACATGGGTTCAGGTTGACAGCTGCAAAAATCGCACTGATTCGATACTATCGACGGCCCCGTCGATGGTATCGACATACCTACAGGCAGGTCGAAATAAAAGTGTCGATAGTATCGACACACCAGTCGATACCATCGAGATCTCTGGAGAAGTTCAGAAGATTTTTGCTCAGTCAACTCGATACCATCGACGGCCTCATCGATGGTATCGACATGATCACAGGTTGAATTGAAGAAGTGGCGGTGTCGCAATAAAAGCAAGTCGATACCATTGACCCTCGTCGATGGTATCGACATCCATGTCACCGATCCGCGCAAAGACATCGACGACGATCGCGAGTCCATGTCAACGATCCGGGTGCTGCGTCGATACTATCAACTTGCGTCGATGGTATCGACAGGTCAGCAATCCGGGTTTCCCGATCTAGAAAACGTCAGCCGTCGATACTCGCGAGGGAGGCGGATAGCATCGAGACGTGTCGATACCATCGACCCGCGTCGATGGTATCGACGGGTCAACAGTGGTGCCGGCCAAGTCTATTTAAGGAGAATTGCAACGTCATTTGACGTCACACCTTCAGAGCAAACGTCCTCCTTTGCGCCGAGCACTCCCCCGAGCCCTCCAAGACTGAAGAGCAGCGACAGCGAGCAGGGAGCTTCACCGAGCGGAGAATCACTTCTCCATCTTCCCCGAGCTCTCTTCTTCTAATCCCATCTTTCTTGTAACAATGGTGCACGCCGCCGGATCATCGTCCTCGAGCGTGAATCCCATGGAGATCGTGGAGTTTGTTCCACCCCCTACTGCTTCAGTCTCACGCCCATGCTTGATTCACCCTTCCGCGGAGGTGAGGAAGGTCTATGAGGAGATCATGAAGCGGAAGATCGAGCCGACCCGGTATGTGGACCGGGGAATGATCCATGTTCTTGGATTCGAGGCCAACTTGGCCTATGTGCTGAAGGGTCAAGCACGCCACACCAGCATAAGGCCAGGCGAGTTGGAGCGCCATGCGGATGGGCAGCCGTTCTTCGGCGAATGGCCCACCTACAAGGAATTGGTGGCGGAGTTTATGGCGTCCCTCGACGTCTGTGTCGTACCCAACGATGTGGTGGCGTCGGACCGTGAGTGGATCAAGGGGAGGGTGTCCTTCCAGCTGTTCAACATCAACTACAACATCACTCTTCAGCAGTTCAACAACATCTTTAACTGGAACCACTCCCAACATGATCACCGACGCCCAGATTCCCACACCGACTACGACAAGATCTTCGCCGAGCTAGTCACAGTGCCGGCGGGAAAGACAGTGAGCTACCACAATGCTGCGGTAGCGGACTTTGAGCATCCCTTCGTCCGGGTCTTACACCGGATGTTGAGCCTTACGTTCTTTGCTCGGAGCGATTTAGCATTGAGCAAGTTTCAGGAGAGCGATCTTTTCTTCCTCTACATGCTCCTGAAGCGACAAGAATGCAACTGGGGTGCGTTCTTTCTGCAGCGCGTCCTGGCGGTGAAGAGGAGCACAAGGAAGGCTCCGATCCATTTTGGTGGGCTCATCACCAAATTGGCGATGTACCTGGGGCTGAATTTATAGTCCATGACTCCGATTTCCACGAGGAGTAAGGTGAACATGCAGCATCGGCACCGTTCAAACCTTATCCTTCTCCAGGATGGGTTGGCGTACGCACACTGCCACGTCAACCACGCTTACCAGGAATGCGCACTGCCGGACGCCGTCTTCCACATCGAGGGAGCCCAGCACTTCCGGTGGCCGATCATAGCCATCGAGTCCGATGAAGAAGAAGGCGGTAATGACGAACAAGAAGGCGAGGCTGAGGAGGAAGAGGAGGCTTTCACACCTCTTCGCGCACGAGTAGCACCACGGAAGCATCCTAGGATGCATCCGGGTGCGTCTTCATCATCACAGCCCCCGCCGCCATCACCACAGTCCTCGCAGCCAGGCGAGGATCCCTACTCAATGCAGGGAATGTACACGATGCTGCAGGACATACATCAGACACAACAGCAGCATCTAGAAATGTATACCGGTATTCAGGACACTACGAACCGGTTACTTGACAACCAAAGGGCGATGTTCGAGAATGAACATCTCCTCCTCGACAACCAACAGTAGATACACAATCGGTTGCAAAGGATGGAGATGCAGCAGGAGCCCTTCTTCGACCATTACTGGAGTCAAGACTACTTTGGAGGCTATCCACAGCCTCCGCCGAGGACCCATTACGATCCGAGCTTCCAGGGGGAGTATCCTTCTTGGGATCCTACGGCCCCACAGTACCCGCCTCTGCCTCCACAAGAATGATCAGGGTATCTCTGTTCCACTCTAAAGTTTGTTTTTGACTATGAGGCCATAGTCGAATTCAAGCTTAGGGGGTAGCTGGAACAGCTCTATCTTTTCTTTTGTTGTTTTAGTTGTTACTTGCTATTTGTTTCTTGCATTTTTAGTTTTTGTTTAGGATCCACATCTATCTAGTGTAACTGTGGATGTCGTAAAAAGTTGTCATCTCGCTGTGTTTTCATGGGAAATTTAAGGGAATTTTAAAATTTTTTTTTGTGTCTTTTGGATAGCTTGACTTGGTTGTCCTTGGGGAACTTACCCTATGAAAATGATTGATTATGTCAACTTTAAAACAATATGTCACACCTATACTCCCATTGACTCATGAAAAGTAGATAGTAACGGTTGTTTGAGCCTAACCTAACCAAATGGTAATGAGACCTTAATTGGATATAAGAGAGAGAACCCTTTGAATTACTACACATGTCAGTAAGGAGGGACACATAATACTCTTCTAAGGTTCAGTAATCTAATCTTGTGATCATTCCACTTCATTTTTCCATAATCCACCTAAGAATTGGAAGTAAAGTACAGTTTTAATTCCTTCTTGTGTGCATAGCATTTAGATAGGAATTGCATTGATATTTTCCATACTTTTGCATAAAAAGAGAAAAATGTAGGGATTCATGCACATTACCTTTAGGTGCATGCCACGTAGTTGCACTCATGACTTTCATGATTATCATGCATAAAGTACACCATGTATCTAAATTTTTCCTCAAAAGTGATCTAAACTGTTCCATACCTTCGAAATATTGCAAAGATTTCCAATCATGAAGAAAACAGCCCAATACATGTATCTCTAAGCAATTATGGATATGTGGGCTAAAAGAAAGAAAGAAAAAAAGAGAAAGAAAATTTTCTGAAAATCTGAAAAATTTGAGAAAAGAAAAAAAAAAGAGAATTTAGAAGGAAATGGAACAAGAGGGAGAAAGGAACATGATATCACTCGCATTACAGGAAAATTGAGTACATGATGTGGCTTAAGTAGATTTCCATCTCATTTTGAGGTGGAAGGCTAGGGCATGCATCATTTCACCCAATTTAGGCATTAGGGCATTTTTATTGTGCATTTGCATCACATAGGACATTTTGTTTTATGCATATTGAAACTGTGCAATACTTCCAAGTTCTTCCATGAACCACCCATTCCATCCACCCGTTGCTCGGATTGGTAGGCCACCGTGAATTTCTCCTCACTAATGATTATCAGGAGAACTGCTTCCATGTAGATGGTAGTTAGGGCAAGCAATGTAGTGTAGGCGATCACAAGATGCACCAATGCTGAATCGGCGAATTTTATTATGTTAACTGCCTTATGTGATAGTGTTCATCGGTTTGAAGGATAATTTCTATTATTGATGATTATTGTCGCCTTTAGGGTAATTACTGTTCTGTGGTTAGAGAAGGCCGGTTTGAGAACGTTCAGTGGGAGTCACATGGGATGTTGGGTTGGTGTATTGATTTTTAGTTGACATCTGCAATTCTATTCTAAGGATCAGTTGCTCGAGGGCGAGCAATGTTTAAGCTTAGGGGAGTTTGATTCGATGATTTTGAGTCGCATTTATAGACCTTTTTCATATGTGTTTTGTGCTCTAATTACTCATTTTTAGGGATAATATTGCATAATTCACGCATTTCGGTCTTTGCCATCATTCTATGTCAAATCCCCTTTGTTTTACCATTTTGAGCATTATTTATCATATTATCATAATTTGTGTGGATTTACTTGGTCTTGTTGTGGAATTTCAGGAAAAACAAGTATCTGCTTCCGTCGATACCATCGACGGAAGTCGATACCATCGACCAAGCCACAGATTGCCAGACGAGAGGAGCAGCACAGAGTCGATACCATCGACACCCAAGTCGATGGTATTGAGATCCCTTCAGATTGCTGGCGAGGAATCTGTCGATACCATCGACCCAAGTCGATGCCATCGACACATCGAGGCTACAGCGTCGCTAAACGACAACAACCGACGCTAAAGAGAGTCGATACCATCGACCCATGTCGATGGTATCGAGATGACACATGCACTCAGACGAAAAGAAAAAGAAAGCGGCCGCTAATACACTGGGTCGATACCATCGACCCGCGTCGATGGTATCGACGCCGGCGGATATGCGTTGGATTCGTTTTGATCTCAATCGGACGGCTGGAGTTATTTGAAGACCTAATTAGGGACTTATACCTAATGACGAACGCCCACACCAGAGGAGGATCTGATTTTTGCATTGCACGAGTGCCGAGGAAGGAGAGAAAGGAGAACGGAGGCCAGAAGTTCATCCCGGGTGATTCGGACACTACCGAAGACGAATTCCACCACCGACAGGCGGGGAAGCTCGTATTCTACGCCAAGGATCTACCGGTTCTTCTCCGTTCAGGGGTTTTCCCACTTGTTTCACGTTTTTCTTATGAATTTCCCTATTTCTACCATGTATTCATGTGAGATGAACATGAGAGGCTATAACCCTCCATCTTTAGGACCGGGAGTAGCCCGGGAATGCATTGTATGACAATTTTATATTGATAATTCATATTTTCTCTCTCAAATCCGTGGTATAGATTCGTTTTCTCCATATATATTGTTATGCTTGATCACCATAATAATAACTTAATGCCCTTAATCACTTCGACAGAAGGATTAACGGTTGAAAAGAGATGAAATCTACATTAATCGATAAAACCCTTGACAAAGGAGTTGTAAAATTAATGGTGGGAACTGAGAGATCGTTTATAATGCGCTTAGTTTAGGGGAGTGATTACTACGACGGTGGAATCAACCTAAACCTAAGTAGTGAATTACACCACGACAGTGGGTAATTCTATTTTCAGGCCACTACCCGGATAGAGAGAGAAGAGTGAGGAATTATATAAAACCTAATACAATGTTGACCCGCGGTGAAACCTCAATCCTAAAGATATCCTTTTGAATTGATTAAATTAACCTTTAATCAATTGTTTTCTTTATTTCATTTTACTTTCTTTTAATTTCGACAACAAACCTTACTTTGTTATTCGGCCTAGCTGATTGCGATTAGTTAGTAGAAGTCTCCAATAATTCACGTATCCCTGAGTTCGACTCGGGCCTCACAAAGGCCTATATTACTCGACGCGTATACTTGCGTTTAAACGCGTAGTAAAATACACGTCAACATGCTTGATACTTGGTTAAGGGATTGGGCATGCAATTGGACACCCGAAAAGTGAACCTAGTGTTCCTAGTTCTAAGAAGGGAAGCAGTGTATCCAATGCTCATGATGAGATCTGAGCCCCTATAATTTCATGGAACTCCTCATGTTTAGAGGTAAAGGAAACCCCTTAAGTTAAGGGTATGTTTGATGAACCCCTCACAACTAAGTTGGTCTAATGTTGAGGATGAGAACAAGTGTGACCTAGCATGGTTTAGTAGCTACGCTTGTGCCTTAGTAGTTGTTGGATTAAGCATGCTCATGTGAAGTTAAACCCTAAGGATGCTTGGGACCTTTGTTCTTAAGGTGTAGTTTCCTCCCATCCTGGGAGAGGGACCCTTTGGTGGGGAGTTTACCAGTTTGGTTGGTTTTGAGGTAACCTAAGGAGGTTTCATAGGATCTTGAGAAGCTAAGTGAAGAGTATATGGCATGCGAATGAATATATAGACCCATAGATAACCATCTCTATGTGCATGTGTATGTGTTACCATGGAGGTAACCGGTATGGGGCCTGATCAAGGTAGGCAGGTTGCCATGACCCCTATGAAGGGATGAAAGTCAGCGAACAAATGCAGGAAGAGAGATGATGAATGCATGGGAAGGTTCTAAGTTGGACATGTACTATATGAGAATCCTAAGTCTATCCTAGGGTCAGGTAGGGATAAGACCGATGGAAGAAGGAGTTGCCTAATTCCCTAATTGCACATGACCATAGGGTCGGGAGGTAACAACTATCATTGTCTGAGGGCCATGGGTTAGGAGATTGATCACCTTCATGAACTCATGGGACCCAAAGGGCAGATGAGTAGGGCACTCTCTAGATGCATGAGGGAATAGGGATGACCCCAAAAGTGTCGGCACCCTATAGACCTAAAGGAGATGATTAATGATTGTGTGTAAACCCCAGTAGATTTGAGACCAGTTTTCCATGGAAGTAATTTTTGATATCATGATGTTTGTGATGTTGAGACATAATTTGCATGTTCCGACTTAGCTGTGAAGGTGTACTGGCAAGGTGGGATGTACCATCTCTACTCTTGGAATAGGAGGAACTCTGTATTTGGACGGCCACCAAATTCTTATTTCTTCTTGTTATGGGAGTGAGAGATAGGACAGTACGCATGCCTTACACCAAGGATAAAAGATGATGCGAGTTGGAACGTTGCTATGAGGTATGATGAAAGAGATGATAACATACCCTTGTGAAGTGAATGGTACATGGATGGTTTACAAACACTAAGAGAAATAAGGTAGTCATCTTATAAGGATGTTTTTAGCATGAGCTATGTGGATTTTGCAAGTGATACAAGGTTGAGTTTGATCACCATTAGGATGAGCTCAGATTTTCTTGATGAAGACAAACTTAGAGTTTGAGATGGGATGATAAGTAGAATACATAGAGGTGTATGTTTTCAACATTACCTAACACCTAAGGATAAGAAGTGGTAATGAATGCTCTAGCTGAGATATAGTTGCCTAGTTAGCTGGAAGCTAGAAGAAGTTGAGGTAGTTCGACTAACCCTATGTTTGGAAAGAGGATGTGTTTTGGCTAACACACATATGTAGTAAGATATGTTGCACAAGTTAATGGTTGTTTGGTTATCCAGTTTAGTCCTTGATGGAGTAAAAGGATGGTGATAGAACCTCAGATACAGTTCTTTGGATAGGAAGGTAATAAAACCCTTTTAAGAGTGGTTTAGGGTCATCGAGGTATCCAGCTCGAGGAATCATAACAATACAGGAGGTCATGACATACCTTGGTACTACAAAGATAGTAAGTGATGGTAGCACCCAGGATGCTTAAAACAAGGTCGCAGGTAGCATGTGGTCATGCAAGCCAGAAGGTGAAGGACGAATACCAGTAACCCAGTGTATCGATATAGAGGATAAAAGAGTCCCTGAGAGGGAATAGGAGTTCATTATTATGGATGTGGTGGTAAGACTCCCCTAGACCAAGGAGGGTCGAGGTGCAATATGGGTTATGGTAGATCGCCTTACCTAGATGACATGAGAAAGGAAGAGTACTGTCACGGGACAGATTCGGTTGAACTACTTAAGAGAGAAAGATGGTTCAGCTACACCATGATGCAAGTTCAAAAGTTCTTGGGTATGACCAAGGTTCACTTCCATAAGGTGGAAGTAGATACATGAAGAACTCAATAATAGTACAGTTTATCACCCCGTACTAATGGACAGTATGATACAGACTAGAGGGTCTGATGAGAGCATGAGTGCTCATTCAGGGTGATACATAGAGATAGTTCTTAAGATGTGATGTTAACCACAAAAACTTTTTTTGGGATGCAAGAAGTCTTATAGAGAGGTTGTGTCGGTCACCACTTCATTAAGATGATGATGGTGAAGGAGGCCTCACGAAGGTCAGAAAAGAACCATAGTGTGTGTAGATGAAGTCACTTTGATCATGCAATGGCCGAGAGAGAGTCCAGTGGTGACATGAGGTGCATGTTGATGCAAAGCAGACTGACATGCAGTTCACTATGGAAAATATGTGATGTGAAAATCCGACCCCTCTAAGCTTCAGTTGAGAAAGCTAAGTCCCCGAGATATGGATCCATTTGAGATGGATTGGTGGAGATGGTTGTGTTTAGCCTTGCCCCTCGGGATAACATGATGAGTAATGTGTTCCATGAGTCTGATCTAGAGCACTATGTGAGGTACCCAAGCCATGTGTTGAGCCCTAAACCTATTCAGCTTTTGAGAGGCTGAAATATCCTGAGTCACCTATGAGGGTACAATATACCAAGGTAAGAAAGAACCCAGATGGAAGAATATGAGATGATAAAGGTTCTTGGGAAGCACTATGGAAAGGGTAAGGTCACGTGGGAGCCATGATGGACATATGGAAGGTTTATCCTGATTTGCTTGTTTGCTTGATGGAATTTTGAGGGCACAATTCCTATAAGAGGGGAAGGATGTTACAACCCCAATTTTGGGTTCATATGATGAGAAATGTAAACTCTCATATTGGACAAATAGTGATGTAATTTTTTTTACAATAGCCTTGATGATTGTATTGTGGGCTTTATTGGCTATTGGGCCCAATAACAAGGAAATTCAATTAATTAAGAATTCGAGAAAAGAAAGATATGGAAACCTCTAGAAGGCAAAAGAATGTAATTCAAGGATGGATTTCGTACCTTTAGGTTCCTTGGGTTCCAAGGAATCCAATCTTGCACAGAAAGGGCAATAATAAAAGAAAAGATCCAATAAGTATTTCTTTATTAAGAAAGAAATTGAAAACATTGATGAAATGTGGAAAATATGTGAAAAGATGTACAATTGAGTTATTCTTAATAGAATTTCGTATTCCAAGAATTTCTAATGATAAAAGGAATACTAATGAGGAAAATAAAAGAGAAATAAAGAAAAATCCTCAAAGAGAGAATTTTGATAAGAATAAAACAAGATAATGTGACATAATGCATATTGATGCATTTAAGGATAATGAGTTTTCCTTAAAAAGGAATTTCAAATTCTTTGATTTTCTTGGGATTCAAGGAGCCCCAATGAAGAAAGAGGAAAGAGAAAATACCTATAAAAGAAAATAAGAATATAATGTGAATACATTATTATGGAATTTCATGGTATTATTAAAAGGGAGATATTTTCTATTAAAAAGGAAAACTAAATTTCGTGCCAATACATTAAGAGACAAGTAATAAGAAGATAAAGGAAGAAATTTTCATAATACTAATATCCCAAGGAAAAGGAATATCAAAGGGATGAGGGAGAAAGAGAAGATTTGCTTCTTTATTAAGGAAAGTTATTTCCTATTAGGAAAGGGACTTGTTCCCTTTTATATGGGCATCTTGGGGCTTGAGTGCCCTCCCCTATATAAGGGGTAGAGCTCAGGGATGAGTTCCAAGAGGTTCCACGTATTTCTATCTTCTTCTTCTCCTTCTTTGTAAACAAACCCTAGTGGAGAGGGTAGCTCACAACCTGACGCAAGGAGAGGCCGTGGAGGAGGTGTAATGTGTGTGTGTTTTTCTCACACGACGACCTAGGAGGGTTTATCCATCTCTACCTTGCCCTCATCCTCACGCAAACACTGCAGAAGGACTGCAGCATGACTAAGAGTTGCAGGCTTGGCGCGATGGGGACAGGACACCTGGGCCGCCAAAAGGAGGCGCCCTGGGTACGGAGGAGTACGACAATGGGAGGGCGGCCATCTCCGGCCACCCACGGATCCTGGAGCGAAGAGGATAAACCCCGCAAAGTCATCTAGTCGGCGGCAGTATAGGGAAACGGAGGTTGAAGAAGAACAAAACATTTTGACGGTTCTACCCCTCATGGGCGTGAAGGGGCGGTCTGCGGCCCGGGGACATATGAGATATTTCGTTATAATCTGACCCGCAAGGTATGCGCGTGAAGTAAGTTGCCTACGTGGCACTTCGCTATTGGTCCATATGTGTTTATATTGCAAAAATCATATTTAATGTTTGGTAACTCCGATTAAGACAAGTAATATATGAAACTTGCTCAGAAAAATGAGAGGAAGCCAATAAAAATATAGTTGGAGCCTGATTATGTTTGCAATTTGAAAAATAATAGAAGTTATTAACTTTAATGTAATGATGATTAAGAAACCCTATTTTGATATGATTAATGTTATTAATAGGGTTTAATTGATGATTAAAGTTGATATTAGCCTGTTAATGATAAAAAGGAACATTAGGAAGGAAAAGGATGAATGTTGCATATAATTAGTTAATTTCGAGTTTAATGTGCATGAATATACTTTAAGGGGCCTTGAAACCCTAATGTTGACTAATTCAGCTATTAATGGCTTTAAGTGATGACTAAAGTTGGAATATGCTGAGTCTAAGCTATTTCGAGCATTAGAGTTCCTAATTGAGGATAAATACCCTAAATGTAGTAATTAGCGTTTTCTCATGAATAAAAGGTGGGATTAATAGAAAATCGAGTTCGTATGTGATTTAGACCATAATGAACTATGAATTGATAATAAATGTGTATAATGATATTGTCATGGATTAAAAGAATAAAAATAGTAGCTTTAATGAAAAAGAGGCTTAATTGATGATTAATGTGCCTGTAATATGAAAATGGGGTTATATGTTGTTAAGATAACCTTAATGTTGAAGAATAGATGAGATAATTAGGGTTTATGAGTAATGGAATAAAATTAGGGTTTAATATGGTAAACGATGAAGGGAAATCCTAATTGCAAAATGAAACCCTAAAATGGATACAGAAACCCTAGAAAGTGAATCCAAGTTAATAAAGTAGGTTCTTGATAAAGTGTGTAATAAATAGAGCACATATTCTTTTCAGGAATTATGTGATTGTTGAATTACTTGAATTGCATGCTTGGTTGGATTTTCTTAATGCTTCTGAAATCATCAAATCAGGTATGTGGTTACGCTTATGACTACCCGAATTAGTTTTCTGGGATTTTATCGATGTTTCCATCGTGACTTGAATTAAACTGTTGGATGTATTTAATTCATGCAAAGTATAATGTGAATATGACTATAACATAAGATATGTGCCTACTAGCTCAGATCATGGTCCCCTCTGTGGCTTAATAGTTGACCTAGTAAATGGCTACCAATGGGGTAGGCCCATCAGGTCATTGAATGACTTAGTAAATGGCTACCAATGGGGTAGGTCCATCAAGTCACATTGAGTTAGAGAGTGGACTACCTGTGGGTAGTGCCATGCGACTCAACCCAAGATATTGATCTACCTATTAGGTAGGATCATGCGGGGTCTACCTAGAGAGAGGTAGTATCTCAGTCCGCTACAGGGACAACACAGAGATAAGGGATAGGAAAGGATTGAGTAGTATGGTTTAAATTGTAATCTTGGCTATTAAATGATAATTGGCTGATTACTTTGTTATTGTAGTTGTGTGATTATTGTTTCCCCCACATACCAGCTTCTTGCTGACTGACGTTTTGTTTGTCGGTGTTTTAGGTACAAATGAAAAGAACAAACAGTAAAGTGGCAGACGTGGAATTAAATGAGAAATAATGTGCATAGGAGGATTAGTTAGTTTAGCATCTTCATGGATAGAAGTTTAGAAATCCCAGTTTTTCCAAGGTAAGAAAAGTTTTATTTTATACCAGTTTTCAGTTAAGTTGGTAAAGTTTATTAGTTTTTATTGATTATTTGTCGAACCTTTGATCCTGTAATTGAATAACGGATCTGTCCTTCGGGTCTCCCTTAATTGGGGGTTACCGGGAGGCGAGGTCGTTACATGTACCATAGGTGGTAGTAATACCTTGTATCTCTAAGGAATTACATTAGTATGTCCATAACCATCACTTGTGTATTTTATTTATTGCATGTTCTCATTTGCGGTTATAGTATGTGTATGGTACATACTATATATGTGGTGATTGGATAAAGCATATGTATTTATACATACAAACTCCCTCAAATATAATATTAAGTCTTAGATTCTTTCTAAAAGCATAACACATTAAAAGCTTGATCGACCAAGTGTGGGCTCCCCAAGGGAGGTGTGTCGTCTATCTCTTGGAAGTGTGATGGTGATAATGTGGGCCCACCAAGTGGGGTGCAATATTATCATGTCGGATTTTAGGTTAGGCTTGACTGGTGATTCTTAGAGAGTCTGGGCCCAGAGGTATGCTGATGATCATGGAAAGGAGTTGCATATATCATCTATCCAAGAGTTGCATATGATGCAATTGGCATGATTTCCTACCTTAATAATTGGTCATGAGCGTCAACGTTGGTTGGGTATTGATGCAGTTGTTTTGGATCTTGGCCCACTAGAATATTGTACGATGCACTATTTTGAATTGATATTGAGGGCTATCAATTCAAATAAAATAGTGGGAGTGGTAGTTAATTAAATTCCTAATTAATATCATCAAATTTATCAAATCAAACTAAATCAAAAATGTTTTGAAAAGTTGCAATATTTCTTTGTAGAATCAAATGTCAAACACAAAACGCGTTGAAATTGCGATCATTCCTCAAGAAGGACAAAACGGGATAATATTCCACAATTGGTTAAGGACTTTGAGAAATGTTCTTATCAATGAGAGAAAGATTTATGTCCTTAATAGACCAATGCCAAAGGAACCAGATCCAAATGTGCCTAAGGCTAAATGGTATCTTATTGGAAGTATGCCAATGAGGCCATACACATTTGAATACCTAACGCTATGTTGTATGAACTATGAGTTGCATTAATAACATGAATTCATGGGCATTCTCGATATGGTAACACATCTTAAGAATCATGTAAAACAAAGAAGGTATAATGTCTCCAAAGTGCTAATTTGAGTGCAAACTGACAAAGGGAGGTCCAGTATAACCCCATGTGTTCATTGTGATTGGACATGTGGAGTGAATGGGATTTATCTTAGGTCAAGAGTTGACCATGAATATGATTATGCAAGCATTTCATGTATCATGTAATCAGTTTATCACATGCTTGGCATGTCGATACCAAAACAAGGAAGAAGAAGGACAAATCTGAGACAGTGATCAGGGAAGTGAATCCTAGGGAAAAAGAAAGGATAAGAAGTGTTCAGAGGCTAAGTTGAAGCCCAAGTCTTCTACACTCAATATATGGAGAAGGGTAAGTGTAAAAAGAATCTGTCCTTTTCACTTAAAGGATAAAGAAAAAAAATGCCACCATTGGAAAGGAATTATCGTCTTCATAGAGGATCTCAGGAAGAAGATAGAGATGGAGATCTCCACTTCAAGACCTGAGAAGAATTAAGCTAGATCTATATGGAGCAAGGGTTGTTTCTACTGTAGTTAAAGGTTGTCATTCATGGGCACATAATAGAATTAGAGAATTGTTATTGTGTCCTTTCCAAACATCATATGTTTTGTATACAAGAACATTATGATCTTTTATGTAAATAACCTATATCTCACAAACTATACTTGATAGTTCCAGAGACAAATGTGTATGACACATATATTGTATGACTTGATAACTCAAACAAACTAAATACCTATAGCACTATCATCTAGAGACCATAAACGAGAAATGCATTTCTAGAATCCATATGATGGTCATCTAGACTACTTTGGTTATTGAACCAATAGAGTCATGCATGTCTTATTTGTTGTGCAATATGACAAAAGCATCTTCACTAGATGTAGTGGGATATTGACTATTCGATTAGGACTAGTACATATTGATGTACATAGACCTTTTAGAATGAATGTTAAAGGTAGTTACAAGTACCTCATTATATTTACTGATGCGATCAGTGAATATTGAATTTTTTTTAATGAAATACAAGTATGAATATTTTGAAGTGTTCAAGGAGATTATGAATGAAGTATGTAACTAACTTGGTAAAAGTATTAAGTACCTCGATACGATCGATGTTGAAATATGTAAACCAAGATCTTGAGGGCTTACTGAGAGATCATGATTGTGTATCATGGTGAATTCCACCTAAAACACAATGATAATGTATCATAAGAGTGTACCAGATATTAGGAATCACACCCTATTAATTCATGGTGAGATGATCAATTAAAATCTAGTTGGTCTTACAATTTCTTTAGGGTACATGCTTCACACTAAAACAATGTACCATCTAAATTGGTTCAAAAGACACCATATGAGATATGGCATGGGAAGTATCCCGATGTGTCTTTTGTAGTGATTAGGATTGAAGGCTTATATAAGAAAATAGTTTCTTAAAAGGGCTTTATCCACAAATCACATGAATGTTATCTTGTTGAATACTACTTATATTCCAACCCGACAACAAAATGTTTGTTGCTAGGATGATTGAATTCCTAAATGGAAACTAGTTCCAAAGGAATAAGTGGGGGTAAAAGTATAATTTGAAATGTTCGAGATAAACAAGAAAACATAGAACCTAAAGAGGTACAATAGGAACATGAAGAATCACAAGATGTTGTGGAATCTCAAGTTCCTTATGTAAACACATAAGTCATAGTTGTAGTATAACACACCTTGAGTTTGAAAGATTATGATAACTCAGGAAGGAAGTAAGTTGATCATAAAGATGAGTCAACAACCTACCTAGAACCTAAGAAATGGCTTGAGTCCATAAGATCAATGATGGACTCCATGTACCAACAAGGTATGACCTTGTTGGATCCACCTGAAGGGGTAAAACCCATTGGGTGCATTTGGGTTTTTGTAAGAAGACCAACATGGAAAGGTAAATTGGTTGCAAAGAGTTTCAAACTAGTTCAAAGTGTTGAACATAATGAAGTCTTTTCACCAGTTACCATGGTTAAATCTATCTTGATCATGCTTGTTGTTGCAGCTTAGTATGACAGTGAGATTTGACATATGGATGTTAAAACCACATTCCATAATTGGAATAATTAAGTGAATGTGTATGTGACACAACCTAAGGGTTTTATAAGTCCATTAATGCAAATAAAGTCTATAAGATACAAAGGTCAATCTGTGAATTGAAGCAAGAATCTCAAATTTGGAATCTTCTATTTGACAAGACCGTAAAAGGGTTTGACTTAAGTCAGAAAAAAGATGGAAATTGTGATTACAACAGATTTAGTGGGAGCATATTTATATTCCACATAATGATGGGGAATAACATCCTTATCCTGCATATGTTAAAATCTGGCAAGGAAAGTACCTTCTCTAAAGGGTTTAGGTGAAGCATCCTATGTGATAGGAATCAAGGTCTATAGAGATAGATCTAGAAATCTTCTTGACCTAAGAAAACGCACATACATTGGCAAGATGCTAAAAGGGTTAGCATGAAAGATTCAATGAGAAAATGTGTCCATATTCCATGGAGTCGTCTCTCAGGAGCCTAGTATCCCAATTCTTATGAAGAATAGGAACACATGGATAGATGCCATATGCATTCAAAATTGGATCTATCATAATTGCAATAGTATCTACTTATCCCAATATCTTGTATGTATTGGACATGATGAGAGGATATCCAATCATCTCATATGAATTGACATGATGAGAAAACATATATATACCTACTTGGCAATCACGTATGTATTAGATATGATGAGAGGGTGTATTCCAGATACAAGTGAGAGTCCATGAACTACCATGATGAACATCCTTAGGTGCTTGTGAAGAACTAAAAGGATATGTTCCTTTGTTATGGTAATAAGGAAGAGTTGGGTGTAAAGAGTTACACCGATGCAATCTTCCAAACCGATAAAATGATTGCAATAGTGTTTGACATTAAATAAAAATTGTAAGCTAGAAAGGGTTCTGAGATAATGATAGTTGTTCTAATATACAAAAGAAGCTGAGTATCTATGTGTTATGAAAACAACAGAAGATATTGTATGGATCAAGAAGTTCATATGGGTGAACTTTTATGAGGTTCCAACCATTGATGAAACAGTAGAAATATTTATGACAACAATGGAGCTACTAGTTAGTTTGGGAATCTCAAATAGCATACTAAGATACTTCAATCTGATACGAGTAGTCCTACAACAAATAGATGTGAAATTGCAAAATATTGACTTAAAAAAACATTGCTAAACCCGCTATGAAAGCACTTGCACATCAGAATCATGACAGTCATTTTAGGTCAATTGGGATGAGATCCATGGGTGATTGGCTCTAAGTGTAAGTGGTAGTTTGTTGGTATGTATGCCCAGAGAGTCAATCATATGATGATTGGGATATGGCATTAGATACCTGATTTGATAATAATAAAGGCAATCTTCCAATTCATATGTTTCACTCAGTTATGAGATGATGAGGATACAAAGTGAATGTCAAGAAAATTATATTACTCAATGACGTATGTTATCAAGTTACTAACCTTGTTAATGACATCATATAGATGTTAAGAGTAAATATATACATTCTCATTATGTCCCTAATCAATTGTTATTGTGGAAGGTTGATAGACAACAATAACACATAACATCAGAGTGTGAGTTGGTTGATGACTAAATCTCATTAGTCATGATATGGAAATATAAAACCAAGCACACAGATACATATTAGAGAATAGTGCATCAGACAGACCCACTGTGAGACTAACACATGGATGCCATCATCATGGAAGTCATAGTTAGGACTCACTTGACGGTGGTGGTTGTGGTTCTTAGACCTGAAATCACTACACTCATCACACGTCATTGGGTACACTTTGACATCATCAAACACAGTCCTGAAACATGGGTTGTTATAAAGGTGATGACTGGGTGACTTTGACACATGGGGATTGACTGTGAGTGATAGATATGGGATTTTTCTCTCTGATAGGAGTATGATATCTAAAGACCTCTTGATTAGCAAGACTGAGAAAAGTATGGCCATACACACGTGAGTCAATATATGATATTGAGCTTACATGTATCTCTTGCAGTATGCTCTGGTTCAAAGAACAAGATTAAATAATAATGAGGATGACTACTCCATGCCTCTAGTTCAATCTGGATATCAGTGACAAAGGAACTTTACAAACACTGTAACACCATACACATATTGTAGATTGAAATTGCTCCCAAACTTTCCATTCACTTAGGTAGCAATGATGTGCGACTAGGCTCTGTTCATTGCTTGTGATGTCATAAGCTAGTTATGGACAATCACTGCCAACATGATATGGAACCTTTAGGGCCACATACATAGGAACTCATCTAGAATAGGATTTTGATCTTGAATAATAATTGTATTGATTAAAGTATTTAGTTATTTCAATTCACACAATGGATCAGCTGAGTAGATTGCCAAATGATTGGTTCAAGTGTTGAGACAGTCATTTGGAGTGTCAGGTTGATTGCATTGTACATTGGTTGGAATTTTGCTTGACATGGGCTGCGAGACACCCATTTCACCTGTGTGAGACAGCTGTCTAGGATGGTGTGAAACGCCCATCTCATTTACACCAGACGCCCATTTTGGGGGTGCAATTGGATTACACAAAGTATTGGTGATGACATCAAGTTGAGTACTAATCGGAATTGAATTTTCGACATATGTGTAAAACTGGAAGGTGTGAAACGACCATTTCTGTGATGCCCACGCCACACAAATGAGATTACAGAAAACAAAACCACAGAAGCAAGATTAAACAAATAGATTACTAGAAAATACTAGAAATTAAAGCCATTTTCATACAAACCACCAAATAGCAAAAACATTTACATATGAATCAATTCATGCCTCAAAGCACTTATTGTGTGTGCCATCAGCTTGTTACCAGAAAACCTATTCTAGAACATATATACATATATCCACCATAGCTATGCACAAGAGAGGCATACAAGACAACCACATATCGAAAGCACATCTACAAAACATCCCCAAAGACCCGAGTGTACATGGATAACTCTAGGACTCTTACAACAAAAGACATCCAACAACACTTTCAACCTTGTTAGCTACTGCCTTTCTTGCTGCTCCCCAACCTCTGTTGCACGATCTCTATCTCCTCGTGTACGTCCACCTAAAAAGGATGTGGGAAACCCATGGGGTGAGATTCCAAATCTCAGTGAGAGATATAACTCTCCACAAACTCTATTATTATCACATATAAAGATGATTAAAGCAAGCAGTAAGGTTATAATCATGATAGGAAGGTAATCATTATTAATAAAATAAGCAATTACTATTGGACTATGAAACATCTTAACATTATAAAGGTAATATGAAGGACATGTATATTCCCTACCAACAATAATGTATAAAAAAATTAAGGCCTCATCCAATGTTTCTGCATTTGATCCTAAACCAGTATACTACATGGATGATTGCGTATTTTATTATGCCCCAAGAATTTGATTCGTACCACCCAAATCCAACTGACCACTGCTAAGTCAAAATTAGTGCCATACAAGGTCTAATGGAAGAGCCAGAATCCATGATCTCACCCCCTCGATTAGCATGGGTGAACATGTAGTGAGATCATTAGTGAGACTGCTATCAGTGACATATAGTCCAGTTGTACAAATCTAGCCCACCTTGGTACAGGTCACGGTGGTAGTGAAATTGAGCTATGACCTGCAGCCGCACTCTTATCATGGTATGGCCTATAGACAATCTTATATCACATATCACTGAGCTACGGCCTGAAGCTGCACTCTTATTAGGGTATGGCCTGTAACCAATCCTATATCACACAACCTAGATGTAAGGGGATATTCATCCTCACCCCCACATTTTTTTGAATATGTGCTCCGAGTTAAACTAGTTTCACCATTCATCAAATGTTGAAATTGAATGGATCTATGGCACAGGGCAAGCTACATGATTAGGTTCCACTTGATTAGTTAGGTCATTTAAGTGGCTTTTTGCATCAATCAAGTTACAACGTATAAACTTTAAACAAGTTCTACACAGATAAGGGCATAACACATTTTCGTAAGATATTTGAGCATACAAGGTGTGATCTCATCACATTATCACTTGATGCTTGTCATCCACCATATTTCTCATTACATGGACCACATACTTTGGGGTAGCAACCCCTCATCTCATTATTGAGGAAATTATCATTTCATATATAAGTAAATAAGCTATCATTAGGTCATAAGACCCATTTACCTCCTTTTGTAATGATACCAACATCACACATACATCATAAGACCCATTCAAACAAATCATAAACACCATAGTTCTTACCTAGCTATACATATCAACTTGTGTTACCTGCATGGTTAGGAACTTGTAACAAGAAGGATAATACTTCATTACTACCATCCCATAATGATTCATGCTATTCACACTACATCATGAGGGTTAGGGTTCTCTTTAACAGATTAGGGTTTACAAGGCTGGATCAACAACCAATGTTAGACCATCACTTCTATCATCACTATAAGGTATGTTATGAAATTAAATATCATAGAAAACATCACTCTTTTGTTGTTCACACAACCACCTCATAGGGAATTATATCAGGCCATGTAACCATATCATCAACATGATGTAACATTATCACCATCACAAGGTATTAGTTTAGGTTATCAAGTGTATCGGTTTAGACCATCATGTCGAAGCATGTCGGGTTAACTACACATAGGGGATGATGGGTTAGCTACACTTGAGGTGTCAGATTAACCACACAAGAGGTGTATCGATTTAGCACTCATGGTGTGTATCGATTTAGCACTCATGGTATGTATCGGTTTTGCACTCATGGTGTCCATCGGTTTAGCACTCATGGTGTGTATCAGTTTATCACTCATGGTGTGTATCGGTTTAGCCCTTTTAGAAAGTGTGATGGGCAACCCCACTTGAAGGTGTGACATGATGTTAAGGTTAGGGTTTCAATAAGGTGTATCGAGTAACCCTACATGAAAGTGTATCGGCTTCTTGCTCAACCAAGGTGTCACAGTTTGGCACTCAAACATACCAGCTCACATGGTACCCTCATGGTCATGATGGACTAACACCCTCAAAGCATATCAGTTTAGCAACATATCAGTCTAAGCACCTCTAGGGCATGACATGTTAGCTCCATCAAACCATATTAGCCTAAGCATCTCCAAGTCATTACGACCACTCCCAACATAGTGCATGTGTCGACTTGGTCATCTTCATCCTTAGGAAGATTGGCCACTAGTCCATCTATTGTCATGGAAAAATGTTGCAAGACATGGCCAACAACTAAATGAACTCCTTCATCAAACATTTCTCATAACCACCCAAAAACTACTAGCATGTATGAGATAAACATTCGAGAGATGAGAAACAATATAAACACATGAAAGAGTGAAAATAACAAAGGAGGTTAAGAGTTAATAAACCCGCCTCAAAGATCACCACCAAGATCCAAGCTCCAAGGTCAAGTGTTATGACCCCGCCTCCCGGTAACCCCCAATTAAGGGAGACCGAAAGGTCAGAGCCGTTAACCAATAACCCGGATCAAAGGTTCGACAAATAATCATTAACAATTATTAAATTCTACCAACTATACTGAAATATGGTAAAAATAAAAACTCTGCATACCTCTTAAAACTGGGATTTCAAAACTTCTTTCCACACCGATTCTAATCTATCTAATCCTCCTTTGCACTTTAATTCTCATTTAATACCACATATGCCACTTTACTGTTTGTTCTTTTCATTGTACCTAAAACGCCGAAAAAAAAACGTCGGTCAGCAAGAAGCTGGTATGCGGGGGAAATAATAATCATGAAAATATGTTAACAACGTAATCATTCAATTAATCATTTAACAACCAAGATTATGTTTTAAGCCACACTACTCAATCCTTACCTATCCCCTAACTCTATGCTATCCCTGCAGTGGACTTGTATGCTACCTCTCTTTTAGGTAGATTCTTACCCCCATGGTCCTACCTTACAGATAGCCAATACCTAGGGTAATAGAGTCCCATGGCACTACCCGAAGGTAGCCCAATATCTAACTCAATGTGACTTGATGGACCTACCCCATTGGTAGCCATGTACTAAGTCATCCAATGACCTGCTGGACCTACCCCATAGGTAGCCATGTACTAGGTCAACTATTAAGCCACAGAGGGGACCATGATCTGAGCTAGTAGGCACATATCTTATGTGATAGTCATATCCACATTATAGTTTGCGTGAATTAATTTCATCCAACAATTAATTCATGACATCGATGAAAACATTGGAAAACCTCGGAAAACTAACTTGAGATATTCATAAGCGTAACCACATACCTTATTTTATGATTTCACAAGCATTAAGTAATTCCAACCAAGAAAGCAATCCAAGCAAGCAATTCAACAATCACATAATTCCTAAAAAGAACATATACTCTATTTATTATACACTTTATCAAGAATCTACTTTATTGACTTGGATTCACTTTCTAGGGTTTCTAATCCGAATTAAGGTTTCATTAATATTAATTAGGGTTTCTCAGATCAATTTCTCAAATTTTATCCCTTTTAGGTCAACAACCCTAAAATACTCTTTTCTACTAATATAAACTCTAATTGCTCAAATTAATCATTTTAATAGTCTTTTATAGCCAAATCGACTTAGGATCATCATATCTCTATTTATTCATGGATTTGAACCATTAAAACAATTACAAGACATACTCATCTAAATTAGGGTTTTCAAGCTCATTAATGCATATTCATGCACGAAACCCTAAATTAAGCCAATTATATAAAAAGATCATCTTTTTAGATTCTATGTTCACATTTATCAACAACAGGTTAATATTGGCTTGAATTATCCATTGAACAACATTAAATCCATCTATCATCAAATCTAAGGGTTTTTCATTAATTAAATCATTAAAGATGATAGCTTTATGTACTTTTCAAATTTCAAGCATATTTATGCTCATAATCTCTAAATTAAACTAATTACATGCAAAGATCATCCTTTTCGATCTTAAAGTACCTTTTTACAATTAACAAGTTATTATCAACTTTAATGATCCATTAAACCCTATTAAACACTTTATTCATTTCAAAATAGGGTTTCTTAATCTTTAATTCATTAAAGATGATAATTTACACTACTTTTCAAATATCAAGAGGAATTAGCTTCTAACTATATTTTTATTGGATTCATCTCGTTTTTCTGAGCAAAATACATATATTATTTGCTGTTATTGGAGTTACGAATAGCAAGATATGATTTTTGTATTAATCCACTTACTTGACCAATTAGATGATGCCACGTCGCCTCCTTTACCATGCAAAGCGCTCAACGAGATTATAATTGAAAGATGGTTTTCCCCCCACTTGAGTGGCCGACTCTTTAGCACGCGGAGAGTAAAAAGGTCCAATGCACCCTAGTTCATCTCCTACCTCGCGAACGCAAGCCTACGCTCCTTGCTGCGGCATCGCAGCGCCGCCAGACAGCCGTCCACCATGTGCATGCCTCAGCAAGCTTTGTTGCTCGCACCTCCAGCCACCAGATGCCATGGTGACGTCCCTCTAGCTGCCCAGAGGCCCTGCCCAAGGTCGCTCCTTGACCTACCTTAGCCTCCTGCTGGTGTCATAGAGCGCCCAGCTTCGACGGAAGTGCTGCGGGCGGGGAGGATGATTTTGTGGTCCATCCATCAGCGCTCCGAGGCATGAACAAACTCGAACGAGTCATTAGGGTAAGAGTAGAGAGTCATGTACTCTTGGGAAGCATGCTGCATCGACCCGACTCATCCCAGTTCGCCCTCTTCGACTACACGTTGCTGCCGAGCATCACACCCAAACGGAGAGAGGTCGCCACAAAGCAATCTGCAGGCAAGTGCCCGACAGGAAAAACAACCTTGGTGTGTTTTTCGTGCTAGAAACAAGGGTCCTTGGGTAACCATAGGATTATGGAGGAAATGATAGAGGAAGAAGATGGAGGGAGACGAGAGATGTGAATCTCACACCAGGGGGTTCATCCTATATATACATATGCAGATTTCTCGTAGCCAACTAGTTTTTCCTCTTTTATCACAAAGTATCATGATCCAACAAGGAAAAGCATCTTTATATTTCCAACATATATCTCCACATTCCCATCTTTCCTTAGGCAGTAAAAGATGATCCTTTATCCTAATACCAATTAAGGAAAGAGATATTCCCCTCTTACTCCTTTGTTATAGGCACATGTAACCAACACATCACTCGATATATCTAATTAATTAATCATCTTTTATGTATACCAAACCGTGTAAGGGTGGCAACATATTGAGTAGTGAATTCTAGATTATTCACTTATTTCTCTATTCTTTTCTTTTCTGTTTCCCTTTATTTTGACTTCTCTCTCCATTAGTAAACACATGTAAACGAAATCTAAACAAAAGTGCCCATCATTGCCAGTTTCTAGATATTTCCAAATATTTTCCATTATCTTGTACATTTCTTCATTATTTGGATTTTTCTTCTTTTCTCTTTTTATTTTCCTCGTTGGCATTCCTTTTAACATTAGGAATCCTTTGGATATGAGAATCCATCAAGGATAACTTAATTACACCTCTTTTCACTTATTTCCAACATTTTAACATTAATTTCAATTTCTTTCTTACTAAAGAAATACTTAATTAATCTTTTCTTTTCTTATTGTTTTTTCATGTCACATATTTCCCACACTGAACTGCATGTCAGTCTACTTTGCATTCGCTCATGACTCTTGTCGTCTCTAGGCTCCTTTCAGCCATTGCACGATCAAAGTGACTTCATCTACACACAGTGTGGTCCTTTTCTAACCATCACATGGTCCTTTCACCAACATCACCTTACTGAAGTGGTGACCGACACAACCTCCCTTACATAGCTTCTTTAAATCCAAATACTGGATATGGTGGTCATCATTACATCTTTCATAGGAAAAGAACTGTCTCTAGCCACCACCCTAAATGAGCACATATGCTCTCATCAGACCCTTTAGTCTGGATCATACTAACCATTTGTTAGGGGTGATAAACTGTACTAACATCGAGTTCTTCATGTACCTACTTCCACCTTTTGGAAGGGAACCTTTAAGTCAAGCTCAAGAACTTTTGAACTCGCTCCATGGTGTAATTGAACCATCTCTCTTATGGGTAGTTCAACCAGATATGTCCCTTGACATAACTCTTTCTTTCCCATGTCATCTAGGTAAGGCGATCCACCATAACCCATATTGCATCTTGACCTTCCTTGGTCTAGGGGAGACTTCATCATCCATAGTGATGAACTCCTTTTCCCTCTCGGGGACACTTTTATCCTCTATATCGATACACTGGGTTACTGGGGTTTGTCCTTTACCTCCTGGCTTGCATGGCCTCATGCCACAAGCAACTTCATCTTAATCATCCAAAGTACTACTATCTCTATAGTATCACAGTGTATGGTGACCTTAAAACCATGATATCCTGTATGTCATAATTCCTCAAGATGGATACCTCAGAAACCCTACACCATTCTCATCAGGGTTTCATCACTTTCCTTTCCAAAGAAGTGCATCTGAGTTTCTACAACCATCCTTTCATTACGTCACGGACTAGGCTGGCTAACCAAACAATCATTTACTTGATTAACCACTATTGATACATCTAGGTGTTAGCCAAACTTATCTCTTTTTCTCAACTTAAGGTTAGCCTGGAAACCTCAACTTCTTCTAGCTTCTAGCTAAACTAGGAAGCTATTTCTCAACCACAACATTCATTACCACTTCACATCCTTAGGTATTAGGTAATGTTTGAAGACATACACTCCCATGAATTCCACTTATCATCTCGTCTCAAACTCTGAGTCTATCTTCATCAGAACACTCTGAGCTCATCCTCTTGATTATCAAACTCGACCTTGTATCACTTGCAAATTCCACATAGCTCACGATAAAACATCCTCACAAGATGATTTCCTTAATACTCTTAGTGTTTGTAAACCATCCATGTATCATTCACTCCATAAGGGTATGTTATCATCTCTATCCTCATACCCCATAGCAACGTTCCAACTCACATCATCTTTACCCTTGGTGTATGGCATGCGTACTGTCCTATCTCTCACTCCCATAACAAGAGGAAATAAGCATTTGGCTGCAGTCCAAATACAGAGTTCTCCCTGTTCCAAGAGTAGAGATGGTACAACCCACCTTTCCAGTACACTTTCAAATCTAAGTTGAAACGTGCCACATATGTCTCTACAAACATCACGATATCAAAAAAAAATTACTTCCATGGAAAACTGGTCTCGAACCTACTTGGTCCAACCACAATCCTTGGTCGTCTCCTATAGGTCTACAGGGTGTCAGCACTTTCGGGGTCATCCCTCTTCCCTTATGCATCCAGAGAGTGCCTTACTCATCTACCCTTTGGGTCGCATGAGTTCATGAAGGTGATCAATCTACTAACCCATGGCCCTCAGACAATGATAGTTGTTACCTCCCGACCCTATGGTCATGTGCAACTTAGGGAATTAGGCAAATCCTACTTCCATCGGTCTTATCCCTACCTGACCCTAGGACAAACTTAGGATTCTATTATAGTACATGTCCAACTTAGAACCTTACCCAATCCTTCATCATCTCTCTCTGCATTCATGGGTTGTCTTTCGTCCTTTCTCAATCATGGCGACCTGCCTACCTTGGTCAGGCCCCATACCGGTTACCTCCATGGTAACACATCCACATGCACTTAGAGATGGTTAGCTATGGGTCTACAGGTTCATTCTCTTACCATGTACTCTTCACTTAGCTTCACAAGATCCTCGAAAACCTCTTTAGGTTACCTCAAAACCAACAAAACCGGTATACACCCTACAAAAGGGTCCCTCTCCCAGGATGGGAGGAAACTACACCTTGATAACAGAGGTCACAAACGTCCTTATGTTTAGGGTATGCATCCACATGAGCATGCTTAGCCCTAGCAAGCTACTAAGGCACAAGAAGGCACCTACCAAACCATGCTAGGTCATACTTGTTCTCATCCTCAACATTAGACCAACTTAGTTGTGAGGGGTTCATCAAACATACCCTTAACTTAAGGGGTTTCTTTTACCTCTACTCATGAGGAGTACCATGCTCGAAACTATAGAGACTCAAATCTCATCATGAGCATCGGATACACTGCTTCCCCTCTTAGGCCTAGGAACCCTAGATCCACCTTTGGGTGTCCAACTACATGCTCAATCTCTTAACCACGAATCAACCATGTCCAAGGTATGTCATGCGCTTCCCATGATCCTTTTATTCGAGCAACATTTCAGAGTTGAGTCCTCCTCAAGGACAACCAACTAGGTATAAAGCCTCACAACTGGTTACTTACACCTCCTCAGGGTCTAAGGCACTCTTTATCTCATCCAGCAGATAGTCACTTATACCAAAGGTACCAGAAGCATCATCCTCTCTCTAGGGTTTGCTTCCTCTAAAGATAACCAAGATATCACTAGCCTCCAGGGGTCAAGCATAGGGAAACCACTATCATCCACTTAGGTCGCATCATCCTTGACTCCCCACTATTCCTCATGTTTCAGAAGCTAAGCTTCCAACCTTCTTGCTTGGTTCCTTCTTTCTCTCTCTAAAGCTAACTCCACATCTAGTCATACTACTAGAGGTCCTCTCTCCATGAAGGATCAATCTTACAAGCATACCTCTATGCGGGTGAAGCCTATGCTCAAACTTATGTTTGCTCATGATTATCCATAGCCCCTTATGCTTATCTCATAAGCCATCCATCCTGTCCTTCTGGTCTCGGTTTTAACTTGCTGCTCGTACTACTGATGTACTCTGGGTGCAAGCTATATCCTACTTGCAACAGATCATAAGGTTTCTATAGGTTCTTCCCTAACCTCATCCATGAAGGAGCTATCCTTCGCTCTAACATGAATGACCCTCTCCAGGTTTGGGTCGCCAAAGGTACTAGGTCATCTAACCTCTTATGGCATCCCAAATGCATGTCCAACCAAACACTCGGTCAACCATGACATCTAACTCATCATGCCATATATCTCTCTAACCTTCACTTAGGGTTAGGGTTAACATCATCCTCAGAGGATGTGCTAGGTCTCTACTTTCAATGGAGGTCTCTACCTCCAAGACTAACTCTCTCTACTCATCCTCCTGCCAAGGAGGTCTATCCTCAGGTCTCTCCTGAGGGCAATGACAACTCGTATCATACGACCTAAGCATGTATCTATTCCTTTACGCTTACTCTATTAAGCTTATGTCCATGACATTTTATTTACATGCTTTTCATTAATTTGGTGGAGGATTCCTTAGACCTTATTAACCTTACCCATACCTCAAGAGGGTGAGGAGAAGAGAGAAAACCCTAATCCTTAAGGTCCTTAATAGAATTTGAGTTGAGAAGGGATGACCAAGATGAGAGAGTCCTAAAGGTATCTTATTTCGACTCATACCCTAAGACTTTGGCCAGGCAGTCACACAGATCCGGGATTCCTCGTATTCTGACTAGCGTGCGGAGGAAAATATTGCCAGCCCCCGGCCGTGATCCTTTTCTAGACACCTCTGTCTTTCGGATAATCCTCTAATAACTCCCTTGGGTTCTACAAAATTTGTAAAATTTAATAATTATTAAGGATTAAGTGAGGAACCTATGCTCTGATACCAAATGTTACGACCCCACCTCTCGGTAACCCCCTATTAAGGGAGACCGAAAGGTCAGAGCCGTTAACCAATAACTGGGACCAAAGGTTCGACAAATAATCATTAACAATTATTAAATTCTACCAACTATACTGAAATATGGTAAAAATAAAAACTTTGCATACCTCTCAAAACTAGGATTTCAAAACTTCTATCCACACAGATACTAATCTATCCAATCCTCCTTTGCACTTTAATTCTCATTTAATACCACATATGCCACTTTACTGTTTGTTCTTTTCATTGTACCTAAAACACCGACAAACAAAACGTCGGTCAGCAAGAAGCTGGTATGTGGGGGAAACAATAATCATGCAAATATGTTAACAACGTAATCATTCAATTAATCATTTAACAACCAAGATTACATTTTAAGCCATACTACTCAATCCTTACCTATCCCCTAACTTTGTGCTATCCCTGCAGTGGACTTGTATGCTACCTCTCTTTTAGGTAGATTCTTACCTCCATGGTCCTACTTTACAGGTAGCCAATACCTTGGGTAATAGAGTCGCATGGCACTATCCGAAGGTAGCCCAATATCTAACTCAATGTGACTTGATGGACCTACCGCATTGGTAGCCATGTACTAAGTCATCCAATGACCTGATGGACCTACCCCATAGGTAGCCATGTACTAGGTCAACTATTAAGCCATAGAGGGGACCACGATCTGAGCTAGTAGGCACATATCTTATTTGATAGTCATATCCACATTATAGTTTGCATGAATTAAATTCATCCAACAATTAATTCATGACATCGATGAAAACTTCGGAAAACCTCAGAAAACTAACTCGAGATATTCATAAGAGTAACCCCATTCCTGATTTGATGATTTCACAAGCATTAAGTAATTCCAACCAAGAAAGCGATCCAAGCAAGCAATTCAAAAATCACATAATTCCTAAAAAGAATATGTACTCTATTTATTACACACTTTATCAAGAATCTACTTTATTGACTTGGATTCACTTTTTGGGGTTTCTAATCCGTAATAAAGTTTCATTAATATTCATTAGGGTTTCTTACATCAATTTCTCAAACTTTATCCCTTTCAAGTCAACAACCTTAAAATACTCTTTTCTACTTATATAAACTCTAATTGCTCAAATTAATCATTTTAATAGTCTTTTACACCCAAATCAACTTAGGATCATCATATCTCTATTTATTCATGGATTTGAACCATTAAAACAATTAAAAGACATACTCATCTAAATTAGGGTTTTCAAGCTCATTAATGCATATTCATGCACGAAACGATAAATTAAGCCAATTTTATAAAAAGATCATCTTTTTAGATTCTATCTTCACATTTATCAACAACAGGTTAATATTGGCTTGAATTATCCATTGAACAACATTAAATTCATCTATCATCAAATCTAAGGGTTTTTCATTAATTAAATCATTAAAGATGATAGCTTTATATACTTTTCAAATTTCAAGCATATTTATGCTCATAATCTCTAAATTAAACTAATTATGTGCAAAGATCATCCTTTTCGGTCTTAAAGTACCTTTTTACAATTAACAGGTTATTATCAACTTTAATGATCCATTAAACCCTATTAAACACTTCATTCATTTCAAAATAGGGTTTCTTAATCTTTTATTCATTAAAGACGATAATTTACACTACTTTTCAAATAGAAAGAGGAATTAGCTTCTAACTATATTTTTATTGGATTCCTCTCGTTTTTCTGAGAAAAATACATATATTATTTGTTGTTATTGGAGTTACGAATAGAAAGATATGATTTTTGTATTAATCCACTTACTTGATCAATTAGATGATGCCACGTCGCCTCCTTTACCATGCAAAGCGCTCGACGAGATTATAATTGAAAGACAGTTTCCCCCCCACTTGAATGGCTGGCTCTTTAGCACGCGGAGGGTAAAAAGGTCCAATGCACCCTGGTTCATCTCCTACCTCGCGAACGCGAGCCTGCACTCCTTGCTGCGGCATCACAACGCCGCCAAACAGCCATCCACCATGTGCACGCCTCGGCAAGCTTTGCTGCTCACACCTCCAGCCACCAGATGCCATGGCGACGTCCCTCCAGCCGCCAAGAGGCCCTGCCCAAGGTCGCTCCTCGACCTACCTTAGCTGCCTGCTGGTGTCGTAGAGCGCCCAGCTTCCATGGAAGTGCTGCAGGCGGGGAGGATGCTTCCGTGGTCCATCCATCAGCGCTCCGAGGCACAAACAAACTCACACGAGTCGTTAGGGTAAGAGAATAGAGTCATGTACTCTCGGGAGGCATGCTGCGTCGACCCGGCTCATCCCAGTCTGCCCTCTTCGAATACACGTTGCTGCCGAGTGTCGCACCCAGACGGAGAGAGGTCGCCACAAAGCAATCTGCAGGGAAGTGCCCGACAGGAAAAGCAACCTTGGTGTGTTCTTCGTGCTAGAAATGAGGGTCCTTGGGTAACTGTAGGGTTATGGAGGAAATGATAGAGGAAGAAGATGGAGGGAGATGAGAGATGTGAGTCTCGCACTAGGGGGGTCATCCTATATATATACATATGCGGATTTCTCCCAGTCAACTAGTTTTTCCTCTTTTATCGCAGAGTATCATGATCCAACAAGGAAAAGCAAAGTTACATTTCCAACATATATCTCCACGTTCCCATCTTTCCTTAGGCAGTAAAAGACGATCCTTTATCCTAATACCAATTAAGGAAAGAGATATTCCCCTCTTACTCCTTTGTTATAGGCACATGTAACCAACACATCACTCGATATATCTAATTAATTAATCATCTTTTATGTATACCAAACCGTGTAAGGGTGGCAACATATTGAGTAGTGAATTCTAGATTATTCATTTATTTATCTATTCTTTTCTTTTATATTTCCCTTTATTTTGACTTCTCTCTCCATTAGTAAACACATGTAAATGAAATCTAAACAAAAGTGGCCATCATTGCTAGTTTCTAGATATTTCCAAATGTTTTCCATTATCTTGTACCTTTATTCATTATTTGGATTTTTCTTCTTTTCTCTTTTTATTTTCCTCTTTGGCATTCCTTTTAACATTAGGAATCCATTGGATATGAGAATCCATCAAGGATAACTTAATTACACCTCTTTTCACTTATTTCCAACATTTTAACATTAATTTCAATTTCTTTCTTACTAAAGAAATACTTAATTAATCTTTTCTTTTCTTATTGCTTTCTTTTTGCAACTTTGGACTCCTTGGAACCCAAGGAACCCAAGAGGCATGAAATCCATCCTTGGATTACATCTCTTTGCCTTCTAGAGGTTTCTACCACTTTCTTTTCTCAAATATTCAATTATTCATTTACTAATTGAATTTTCTTGTTATTTGGGCCCAATAGCCAATAAATCCCACAACACAATCATCAAGGCTATTGTAAATGAAATACATTTATTCGAACCAAATTATATCATTATTTCTTCAAATATCTTTAATATGAGGAATTACATTTCTCACCAAATGAACCCAAAAATTGGGGTTGTAACATCCTTCCCCTCTTATAGGAATTTTGTCCTCAAAATTTTATCAAGCAAACAAACAATTCAGGATAAGACTTTTCCATGTCCATCATTGGCCCCTATGTGGCTTTACCGTACTCATGGCGCTTCCAAAGAACCTTTATCATCACATATTCTTTTCTCTGAGTTCTTTCATCCTGTCGTCTATAAACTGGACAGGTGACTCAGGCCATTTCAGCCTCCCTTGGGGCTCACTAGGTTCATTGCTCAGCACATGGTCGGGGTACCTCACATAGTGCTCTAAATTGGACACATGGAACTCATCACACATTACATTATCCTGAGAGGTAAAGTCAACCATAACCTTCTCCACCAATCCATCTCAAATGGACCCATGTATCCGGGACCCAACTTCCTTAGTTGTAGCTCAGAGGGGTCGGATTTTTCATGTCACATATTTCCCACAGTGAACTGCATGTCAGTCTACTTTGCATCCTCTCACGACTCTTTTTGTCTCTAGGATCCTTTCAGCCATTGCACGATCAAAGCGACTTCATCTACACATACCGTGGTCCTTTTCTAACCATCACGTGGTCCTTTCACCAACATCACCTTACTGAAGTGGTGACTGACAAAACCTCCCTTACAGAGCTTCTTTAAATCCCAATACTAGCTATGGTGGTCATCATTACATCTTTCATAGGAAAAGAACTATCTCTAGCCATCACCCTAAACGAGCACATATGCTCTCATCAGACCCTTTAGTCTGGATCATACTAACCATTAGTTAGGGGTGATAAACAGTACTAACATCGAGTTCTTCATGTACCTACTTCCACCTTTTGGAAGGGAACCTTTAAGTCAAACTCAAGAACTTTTGAACTCGCTCCATGGTGTAATTGAACCATCTCTCTTATGGGTAGTTCAACCAGATCTGTCCCTTGGAAGAACTCTTTCTTTCCTATGTCATCTAGGTAAGGCGATCCACCATAACCCATATTGCATCTTGACCTTCCTTGGTCTAGGGGAGACTTCATCATCCATAGTGATGAACTCCCTTTCCCTCTCGGGGACACTTTTATCCTCTATATCAATACACTGGGTTACTGGGGTTCGTCCTTTACCTCCTGGCTTGCATGGCCTTATGCCACAAGCAACTTCATCTTAAGCATCCAAAGTACTACTATCTCTTACTATCTCTGTAGTATCACGGTGTATGGTGATCTTAAAACCATGATATCCTGGTCATAATTCCTCAAGATGGATACCTCAGAAGCCCTACACCTCAGGAATGACACACCTCCTGCAACATTGCAGAACCGACTAACAGGTTTTCTAACAATAAGCTATTCTTCTTACGACTAATAGGCAAAATACAAATATAAAGCACTTGCTCTGTTGTCTCTATGAGCCCTGTTGGCTCTACTTCAGTTGTTGGGTCACCTCATCATCTCTCACCAGACACTCTCAGTTCATATGTCATGTGTACTCACACTTGTGGCAAGCTTGGGTCTCATACTGCGGCCTAGATGGCCCCGTCATTGATGTTGACGTAGTGTTATAAGCTCAAAAGGTGCAAGACTGTGACCCCTGCCCTTACTAGGTGACCATTGTGTTGGATCATTGTACCTCTTTGGTGCTTGACACGATTTTACCATGCATCGAATGCAAGTGCATGCATCAATGTAGTATAGGCCCTTGTGAGGCCCGAGTCAAACTCAGGGACACTAAATTATCAGTAGACTACTACTAACTGGTTGCGATCAGGTAAACTGATTAGAAAAAAGTTTGAGAGTTGTTGTAAAAATAAAAGAAAATAAAATAAAATAAAGCAATCGATTAAGGGTTTAGTTTAATCAATTCAAGTGGAGATCTTTAGGATTGCGGTTTCACCACGGGTTTTCATTGTATGAATTTCCATATAATAATACATGTTCATCTCTCAATCCGAGTAGTGGCCTATAGTTAGAATTGCCCACTGTCATGGTACAATTCACTACCTATGTCTAGGTCGGTTCCACCATCGTAGTAACCTATACCCTAAACTAGGTGCATTAGAATCGACCTCTGGGTTTCCACCATTAACCGTACATCGCCTTGTTCAAGGGATTTGTTAATTAATGTGAATTTCATCTCTTTTCAACCGTTAATTCTTCTTTCAAAGTAATTAAAGGCATTAGATTATCATTATGGTGATCAAGCATAACAATATAATTGAGAAAATGAAATTATACCACAGATTTAAGAGATAAAATATGAATTACTATGATAAAAATGTCATACAATGCTTCCCTGAGCTACTCCCGGTCCTAAAGATAAAGGGGATTAGCCCCGCATGTTCATCTCAGAGCAAAACATGGTTGAGAAAAGGGGAAACATGCAGAAAAACGTGAATAAGTAATGAAACCCCTTGAATGGAGAATATCCAACCGTTCATCAGCGTAGAATGCACGATGTACAGCCTTTCGGCGGTGGAAAATATCTTCTTCAGCTTTCGGAACAGCTGGGGCGTGCTTCTGGGCTCCGTTCTTCTCTCCACACCTTCTCGGGACGTGTGCAGTGGCTAATGACGTGATAGATGGCTCTTTCCCACCGTCATTAGGTATAATCACTGAGTTAGGTTGTAAAAATATCACAGCCGTCAGATTTGGATTGATCTGAAACAAACTTGTATCTGACAGCGTCGATACCATCGATGCGGGTCGATGGTATCGACACTGCGCGATATCGGCAAGTCTTCTTTTCTTTTTGTCATTGCGCCTGATGCTGACTCGATACCATCAATGAGGGTCAATGGTATCGACACCCTAAGGCGTCGGTTTTTGTCCTCTTCTGTCACTGAAGCTCCACGTGTCTATAGTCTCGACTTTGGGGTCGATAGTATCGACACTCTTCTCGCCAGCAACCTGATGGTAAGTCGCTACCATCGACTTCTTTGTCGATGGTCTCGACTCTGTGTTGCTCCTTACGGCTGGCAACCTGTGGTTGTGTCGATGGTATCGACAGCTGTCGATGGTATCGACATCTGCAGATATTCGTTTTTCCTAAAATTGCAACACAAAACCACATAAGCCGAAATAAAACATATTATTGTAATCATTTATGCTCGAAACAATAAAATATGGGAGATTTGACACTGAGAAGGATCATAGACTAAAGTAAATGAATTATGCAATATTAACTACTAAAATGACCAATAAATGCATAAAACACAAGTAAACCAAGTCCATAAATGCGACTCAAAATCATCGCATCAAACTCCCCTAAGCTTGAACATTGCTCGCCCTCGAGCAACAAAACCTTAGAATAGAATTGCGAGGGTCAACTAAAGAACAGATTATCACAACAAACATCACTATATGATCCCCACCGGACATTCACAAATTGGCCCTCACTAACCACAGAATGATAATTACCCTAAAGGCGACAGTAATCATCCATAAAAGATATCTACCTCAAAATTGATGAACACTGTCATATAAGGCAGTTAACATAATGAAATTCTCCAGTTCAGGCTCGGTGCGTCTTGTGATCTCCTATTCTATGTTGCTCACCCTAACTACCATCTACATGGAAGAAACTCTCCTGATGTTAATGAGTGAGGAGAAAATCACGGTGGCCTACCAATTCGAGCAATAGGTGGAAGAAATGGGTGGCTCATGGAAGAAATGGAAGCATTATACAGTTTCAACATGCACAAAACAAAAATGACCTAACTGATGCATATGCAAGTGTAAATGCCCTAATGCCTACATTTGGGTGGAATGATGTGTGCACTAACATCCCGTCTCAAGATGAGATGGAATACCTAGGAGAACTACATCATGTACCCATTCTTCTTAGTATGTAGTGAGAACATGTTCCTTTCTCCCTCTCATTACTACTTCTCAATTCTCTTTTTTTTTCGAAACCTTTTTTTTCTTATTCTTTTTCTTCAAGCCCTTATTTTCACAACTGACAACGAGTTGTTTGTCGGGCTCACTTATTTCTGCATAACTTATACATTTGAAGCATTCAGAAGGTATGGAACAAGTTCATCACCCGTAATGTTTGAGAAGAAATAAGATGCATGATGTACTATATGCACAAAAATGTGAATGAAGCTACAAAATTATGATTATGCAACTAAATGACATGCACCTAAGGATAATGTGCATGTATAACTCATCTATATTTTTTTCATTTCATGCAAAATATGTGAAAATAGCTGCAATGCAAGACCTATCTACATGGAATGCAATCAAAGAAATTAAAACTGTAATGTACTTCCAATTCTTATGGTGGAGTATGAAAACAATGGGGTGGATAGATCACAAGACTAATTGACTAAACCTTTGAAAATAATTATGTGTCCCTCCTTATTGACCTGTGCGGTAATTAAAAGGTTTCTCTCTCTTATTTCAAATTAAGGTCTCATTATCATTTGATCATTTTAGGCTCAAACAACCAATTTCGTCCACTTTTCATGAATCCTAGGCATGTACAGTTGTGATTTCCTATTTTAGAGTTGGCAAACCCAATCATTTCCTTAAGTCATGTGCTCAAAGTTGAACAACACAAGCTTGCATAACACTAAAAAATTTTAAATTTTCCCTTGATTCCCATGTACAAGCAGCGAGATGACACATGACTTACAACATCCACGAGTACACTAGATAAAATGTGGATCCTACAAACAAACTAAAAACTGCAAGAAATAAATGACAAGAAACAAAACAATAAAAACTAAACTAAAGGATAAAGTTGTTCCAACTCCCCCCCAAAGCTTGAATTCAACTATGGCCTCATAGTCAAAAACAAACTTAAAAGGTGGAACAGTGATATCGATCATTCTTCTGGAGGAGGCGGGTACTGTGGTGCCGTGGGGTCCCAAGATGGGTACTGCCCCTGAAAGCTCGGATCATACTGGGGCATGGGTAGAGGTTGTGGATACCCCCCAAAGTAATTTTGGCTCCAGTAATGATCGTAGAAGGGCTGTTGTTGCATCTCCATCCTATGAAACCTGTCGTGGATGTGTTGTTGGTTGTCGAGGAGGAGATGCTCATTTTCAAAAAATGGCCCTCTAGTTGTCTAACAGCTGGTTCGTCGTATCCTGAATATCGGCGTATGAAGTTGTATGTTGTTGTTGCGTCTGATGAATATCCTGCAACATTGCATACATCCCTTTCATGTAGTAGGCATCCTCGCCTTGCTGCGAGGGTTGTGGTGGCGGAGGATGCGAAGATGAAGATGCACCCGGATGCATGCGAGGACGCTTCCTAGGTGCCACTCGTGCCCGAAGAGGAGTGAAAGCCTCCTCTTCCTCTTCATGCTCATCGTCGTCATTGTCGTTGTCGTCATTGCCATCGTCTTCATCCGAGTCATCAATGTCTATGACAGGCCATTTGAAATGTTGAGCGCCCGTGATGTGGAAGACGGGGTCTGGAAGTGAACATTCTTGATGTGGAAGACGGGGTCTAGAAGCCATCACGAAGCAGGATGAGGTTCGAGCGGTGTAGATGCTGCAAGTTGACCTTGCTCCTGGTGGAAAAGGGAGTAAGCTGGGAGAGATCCAACCCAAGATAGGTGGCCAATGGTGTGATTAGCCTTCCAAAATGAATAGGAGCTTTTCTCATACTCCGCTTCACGGCCAACACGCGCGTCAAGAAGAACGCACCCCAGTTGCACTCCTCACGCTTCAACAATTTGTACAAGAAGAACAAGTCTATCTCTTGAAACTTGCTGAGAGACAGATCACCCCGGGCGAACAGGGTGGTGCAGACCATGCGGTGAAGAACCCTCACAAACGGATGCTCAAAATCTGCAACCGCCGCATTGTGGTAGCTCATGGATTTGTCGGGCGGAACAGTCACGAGCTGGGCGAAGATAGCATCGTAATCCGTCCTATTGTCTGGCCGCCGATGCTGGTAATTGTGATGAGCCCAGTTATATATAGAATTGAACTGGTCAAGGGTAATGGTGTAGTTGTTATTGAAGAGTCTGAATGACACCCGCCCTTTCTTCCATTCTCTGTTTGTGGCGACCAAGTCATTGTGCAACACATTGATGTCTAGCGATGCCATGAACTCCGCCACGAGTTCCTTGTAGGTCGGCCACTCGCCGAAAAATGGATGGCCCTCGGCGTAATATTGGACTTCATCAGGCGTCCTGTCAGTTTGGTGCACCTGACCTTGAAGAACATAGTTTAGATTAGCCTCGAACCCAAGATCACAGATCATCATCCGATCGACGTAGCGGGTCGGCTCGATCTTCCTTATCAATAACTCCTCATACACCTTCCAGACCTCCACAGAAGGATGGACAATCCGCAGACGTGGAATAGATGCAGTAGGTGGAGGGATGAACTCGAGGATCTCCATAGGATCCACCCGTGAAGAAGAAGCACCGGTTGTACGCACCATCATCGCAAAGAAAGGGGGAATAGAAAATAGAGCTCGGTGGAGGTCAGAGAAGACAATCTCCGCTCGGTGAAGGCTTGGGGAAGAACTCACACCTTGGATGCTCGTAGCCGGGCTCCGGTTGCTCAACAAGACGTACGGCACAAGAGGAGGAGGAAAGCTCTGAAGATGTGATGTCATATGATGACAATCCATCCATTTTATAACTGTGATCGGCGCTGCTGTGTGCCCGTCGATACCATCGACGTAGGTCGATGGTATCAACACCTGTAGCACAATCCGTCTTCCTCTAGTATCGACGGTTGTTGATAGCTTGATTTGGGGGCTCGGATCGATGGTGCGTCGATACCATCAACGGGTGTCGATGGTATCGACCCATCCCATGGATCGGCTCTCTTGATGCAGCGATCACCGTTGATTTCCTCTAGCGGATCGGTGACATGTTGTGTCGATACCATAGACTCAAGTCGATAGTATCGACTCTTCTTAGGGCAAACACCCTTGTGAGGCCCAGCCGTCGCTTTATGCCTATAACTGGGTCGATACCATCGACAGGCCCGTCGATGGTATCGACTTCACTGAGATAATTTTCGTCTGAATATCTCCAGATATCTCGCGAGTATCGACGCCCGTGTCGATACTATAGACCTCATTTGTTCGATCAACCTGATGGTGTGTCGATACCATCGACGAGGCCGTCGATAGTATCGACGCAGAGCGATTTTTGCAGCCGCCTACGTGTGCCCATCTCGATACCATTGACACAAGGGTCGATGGTATCAACCTTGCCTCAGTCATGCACATTGAGCAAATGATCAAGGTATCATTTTTACACTAAAAACAAAATCAAATCAAACCAAAGTACAAATGTGAAAGAAACTAAATGAAGCTACCGATGGATGGGTTGCCTCCCAAAACGTGCCCTTATTTAACATCTTAGGCTAGACGAAATCAAGTTCCTCATGCATCTGGAAGCGCAATGAGTTTGACCTCATTGACTTTCCTTGTGTAATCCTCACTGAAATACAACTTCAATCATTGTCCATTAACCAAGAATGTTGTGTCGCCATCACGCACAATGATTGCACCATGTGGCCTGACTTCCTCTACGGTGAATGGTCCACTCCATTGGGATTTCAATTTCCCAGGATGCATCTTCAACCTGGAGTTGAACAAGAGTACATGATCTCCTTTCTTGAAGATGTGCATCTGAATATGTCGATCGTGAATCAGCTTTGTTCGCTCCTTGTAGATCTGTGAGCTTTCATATGCATTCATCCTCAGCTTGTCTAGTTCGTTCAGCTCAAGCAACCGTTTTTTTCCTGCCTCATCGTAGCTCAAATTCAGCTTCCTAAGCGCCCAGTGCGCCTTATGATCCAATTCCACTGGCAAATGGTAGGCCCGACTGTAAGCCAACCTAAAAGGTGTAGTGCCTATAGGTGTCTTAAACGCCGTCATGTACGCCCACAAAGCGTCCGATAGCAAGGTGCTCCAGTTCTTTCTCGTGGAAGCCATAGTACGCTCCAAGATCTTCTTAATCTCTCTATTGGAGACTTCCACTTGTCCCTGTGTCTGCGGGTGGTACGGGGTACCAATGTTGTGCTTTACCCCGTACTTTTTCAACAATGCTGCGAACTTATGATTCCGGAAATGTGTACCTCCATCACTAATTATCATTCTTGGTACACCAAACATGCATAAAATGTATTCTTTGACAAACCTGCACACTACGACATCATCATTAGTCCTGGTGGGTATTGCCTCTACCCACTTCGATACATAGTCAACAGCTAATAGAATGTACAAGTTAGAATTGGAGGACACAAAGGGTCCCATAAAATCAATACCCCGTAGATCGAACACCTCGACTTCTTGAAATACATTAAGGGGCATCTCCTGTCTTTTTGAAATGTTACCAGCCCATTGGCAGGAATCACAAAACCGCACATAATCATAGGCATCCCTGAACAAAGTAGGCAAGTACAGGCCACTTTCAAGTACTTTGGCTGCAGTTCGAGAACTAGCATGGTGGCCACCCATCGGTAGAGTATGGCAATGACAAAGGAAACTTTCATATTCCAACTCTGGTACACACCTGCGCAACACACCATCCCTGCATTGCTTCAACAGAATAGGGTCATCCCAAAAATAATACCGCAAAGAATGGAAAATTTTCTTTTTCTCTTGGTATGTCCAATCATTCGGGATAATTTTGCAAGCAAGATAATCAACTATATAAGAAAACCAAGGATCTTTAGATTTCACAGATAAAAGTTGTTGATCAGGAAACGTCTCAGTAATGGGTATATGCACGTCCTTCTCATCTACCCTTTCCAACCTAGACAAATGGTCTGAAACCACATTTTCAATTCCCGCCTTATCTTTGATTTTTCAATATCAAATTCTTGTAAAAGTAAGATCCACCTAATCAGTCTAGGTTTGGCATCTTTCTTTTCCATCAAATATTTTATGGTGGCGTGGTCCGTCCATACCACAACTTTTGATCCAACAAGATATTGCCGAATTTTTTCAAAAGCAAAAATAACGGCCAGAAGTTCTTTTTCTGTTGTCGTGTAATTCAACTGTGCATCATTTAAAGTTTTAGATGCATAGAAAATCACAGTGGGTTTATTGTCCACACATTGTCCCAAAACAGCCCCAACTGTGAAATCTGACGCATCACACATCAATTCAAATGGCTTGGTCTAGTTTGGTGTTTGCACAATCGGTGTCGAAATCAGTTTTTCTTTAAGCACGTTAAACGCATGTAAACACTTTTCATTAAAATCAAACACAACATCCTTTTCCAATAACTTAGATAATGGTTTGGCGATTTTAGAGAAATCCTTTATAAAGCGGCGATAAAAACTGGCGTGACCTAGAAAACTTCATACCCCTTTAACCGAATTCGGTGGGGGCAATTTGGAAATAACTTCGATCTTTACCGGGTCTACCTCCAACCCTTTGCTAGAAACTTTATGTCCAAGCATGATCCCTTCGCTGACCATCATGTGGCATTTCTCCCAATTGAGGACCAAATGTGTGTCCTCACAGCGTTGCAAAATGTTGTCCAAGTTGTATAAACATTCGTCGAAAGATGCACCATAGACGAAGAAATTGTCCATAAAAACCTCCAAATAGCATTCAACCATATCGGAGAAAATGGCAAGCATGCAACGCTGAAAGGTTTTCAGTGTGTTACACAACCCAAATGGCATATGCCGGTATGCAAATGTTCCGTAAGGACAAGTGAAGGTGGACTTCTCTTGGTCCTTAGGATCAATGGAAATCTGATTGTACCCCGAATAACCATCGAGAAAACAAAAATGAGATCGACCTGCTAATCGCTCTAAAATCTGATCAATGAATGGGAGAGGGAAATGATCCTTAAGCATAACAGCATTCAATCTACTGTAGTCTATACATACACGCCACCCGGTTACCAAGCGGGTCGTGACAGGTTCATTTAACAAATTATGTGTAGAAGTAATTCCCTTTTTTAGGGACTACCTGTATAGGACTCACCCACGTCGAGTCAGATATAGCATAAATGATACCTGCAGAAAGGAGCTTGATCACCTCCTTCTTGACAACCTCCATCATGCTAGGATTTAGTCGGTGTTGTGGCTGAATTACCGGTTTGGCTCCCTCCTCGAGCCGGATTTTGTGTTGGCACAATGTAGGGGAGATCCCCTTGATGTCTGCGACCGACCACCTGAATGCACCGTAGTGGTTATTCAATACAATCAGCAATTTCAAGTGCGGTGGCAATGGCTTCAATTCCAAATCTGGCGGGTTGATTAAGGATAACTGAAGCGGTGGTGGGAGTTCTCCAAGGTCTTCATAGTACCTAGCATAAAAGCATGGAAGCACCTGAAGCATCTTGGCACACTCTTGTAGTGACTTGCTTCTCATCCAATCATGTGTTATATTAACCAGACAGGCTTCAAGTGGTAATTCTGGATATGCATTGAAAGTAGAACTTGCTATGGCCTCATCTTCAGTAGAAGGTGGGATGTCCTCCTCTTCATCATTAGGAAAACCCACAGCCTTGCTAAGAGACAGAACATTGATCTGCTCCATGATGTCTACAGCCAGTGTCCCCTTCTCCACCTTAGTCATTACATGAGCCATATCTAAAAATGGCTTCCCTAGACAAAGAGAGATATTCTGATCAAAGTGCTTCATCATCCTGCATTGTTCCTTAGCTTTGATTTTGATGTGCTGGAAGGCATGACCATCTCAAATTGATCGTCAGTGATACCCAAGGTCAAACGACCTCTCCCCATCTCAAGTATCATGTCAGTTGTAGCTTGGAAAGGTCGTCCAAGGAGTAACTCATTACCCTGTTCATCTTGCATTTCCATTACAACAAAGTCTGCTGGAAATACAAACCGATCTACTTTCACCAACACATCTTCACAAATACCATACGCCTTCACCACTGAATTGTTTGCCAACTGTATTGTCATATTGGTCGGCCTTGATTCTTTCAATCCCAATTTCTTGAACGTAGAGAGAGGCATCATGTTTAAGCTTGCCCCTGAATCGCATAGTGCTTCGCCGAATTTCACTTTCCCAATATAGCATGAAATATTAAAGTAGCCCGAATCCTGCCTCTTAGGTGGCAATGTACCCATGATGAAGGCACTCACCTGTTCCTTGAGAACCACAACCTCAGTGTTAGGGATTTTCCTTTTCTTTATGATGATGTCTTTCAAGAACTTCCCGTAGGAGGGTATCTGCTCGATTACTTCTAATAATGGAATATTGACATAGAGCTTTCTAAAACTGTCCAGAAACTTCTTGAACTGGGCATCCACTTTCTTTCCTTTCACACTATTTCGATATGGGACCGGGACAGCCTGTGCCCTTTGATGTGGCGGCACATATGGTGTCCTTTTCTGTGTCTCCTCCTCAACAACAACTGGTTCTGCTGTGACATCCTCTGCTATATCTTCAACCTGCTCTGTGGTTGGAATCGGAACCTCCTCTGCGGCCGCACCTATGATATCTGATTGGGGTTTGCTTGGTTCATCGGCCCTGGGGTTTAAAATCTTCTTGCCACTCCTTAGCAAGATTGCCTTAGCCTGTTGATTTCCCCCTAGAATGTTTGTATTACCCGGGAAGCCTTGCTATGCTGGCTTCTTCAGATTTGCTATCTCAGCTGTCATTTGCACCAAAGATGTCTTTATCGTCCTCATATGTGCCCCATGGCTTTGTAAAGTCTGCCCGAATTGGTTCATGAATTCCCCTTGTTGCTTGATCTTCTGGCCAAAAGTGTTCATCAATTCTTGATTTTGCTTGATCATTTGATTGATAAAATCAGTGTTCTTATCCTCTTGTGCCAGTTGGGGTTTCGCGTCGGGGTCCTGCAAGAAATTATTTGGATCCTTCCAGGAAAATTTCTTATCCTTCCTCCATGAGTAATCGTTGTTTCTGTACCCCTGCTGCTGGCGCATGAATTTCACTTGAGCCTCATCATCTGAGCCTGCATCTTCTTTTGCAAGCAGTTTCTTTGCGAGAAGGTCCATCTTCTCATTTAGCTCTTTGATGGCCTTTGACTCTCCTACAACCCGAACATGCTCTACGGCGTCTCTGTCACCCCAGGATTGCTTTTTAGCCATGTTCTTCAAAATTTCCAACACCTTGTGTCTGTGTTGTTTAAGAAGAACCCTGAACCTGCAGAGTCTAGGTTACTTCTATCATGCTCGGAAAGAGCAAAATAAAAGATTTTGACATGTGTCTCCTTGTCAAGTCCATGATGTGGTCACCTCCTTAACATGATCTGAAACCGTTCCCATGTCTCGGAGTAGGTCTCCCCTGCCTTTTGGCTAAAATTATAGATTTTTTTGATCATATCATTTGTCTTCTCAGGTGGGAAAAACCTTTCAAAGAACACTTCCACCATTTGGTTCCATGATTCCACATATTCATCATCAAGATTGTGCAACCATTCTCGTACATTTCCTGCCAGAGAGCTCGAAAACAGCTTCAGGTACAATGTCTCCTGCGGGAACTTATTTATCTTGATCATATCGCAGTTCTCCATGAATTGACTTATGTGAGTCACTGGGTCTTCATTCTTTAACCCATGGAATGAATTTGACTTGACCAAGTTGATTAATGCAGGATCAATCTTATAAGTCGGAATGTTAATTGACTGCTTCTTAATTGGCCCCTTTGAAGCGGATGAGGAAGAAGCTTTTATCTTCTCCCATATCATCTACTCTTCTGCCATGGCTTCTTGTTCTGAGTCAGAATCTATATCTTCCAGATGGGGCAGAACGTTGTTCTCCTCGTCGCCTAGTCCTGACAGTGGAACTTCTGGTGATTGTTGCGTGTAGTCGGTGTTGCGCGTCTTCACCATGCACTGGTACCTACAAAATGGTAATTTCAGTTCAGTACTGTGCTAGACGAGTACAAAATGTGAAAGATAAACTATGAATTTCAAAAATGAATATAAAATAATAAAATAAAAAATGTGGCCTAGAGTGGCCGCTTATAGCACTCGTAGTGCCGACAATTGTTGTGTCCCCGGCAACGGCACCAAAAACTTGACACGATTTTACCGTGCGTCGAACGCAAGTGCACGCGTCAATGTAGTATAGGCCCTTGTGAGGCCCGAGTCGAACTCAGGGACACTAAATTATCAGTAGACTACTACTAACTGGTTGTGATCAGCTAAACCGATTAGAAAAAAGTTTGAGAGTTGTTGTAAAAATAAAAGAAAATAAAATAAAATAAAGCAATCGATTAAGGGTTTAGTTTAATCAATTCAAGTTGAGATATTTAGGATTGCGGTTTCACCGTGGGTTTTCATTGTATGAATTTCCATATAATAATACAGGTTCATCTCTCAATCCGGGTAGTGGCCTGTAGTTAGAATTTCCCACTGTCATGGTACAATTCACTACCTATGTCTAGGTCGGTTCCACCATCGTAGTAACATATACCCTAAACTAGGTGCATTCGAATCAACCTCTGGGTTTCCACCATTAACCGTACATCGCCTTATTCCAAGGATTTGTTAATTAATGTGAATTTCATCTCTTTTCAACCGTTAATTCTTCTTTCAAAGTAATGAAAGGCATTAGATTATCATTATGGTGATCAAGCATAACAATATATTTGAGAAAATGAAATTATACCATGGATTTAAGAGATAAATAATGAATTACTATGATAAAAATGTCATACAATGCTTCCCTGGGCTACTCCCGGTCCTAAAGATAAAGGGGATTAGCCCCGCATGTTCATCTCAGAGCAAAACATGGTTGAGAAAAGGGGAAACATGGAGAAAAACGTGAATAAGTAATGAAACCCCTTGAACGGAGAAGATCCAAGCATTCCTCGGCGTAGAATGCGCGATCTACAGCCTTTCGGTGGTGGAAAATGTCTTATTCGGCTTCTGGAATGGCTGGGGCGTGCTTCTAGACTCCGTTCTTCTCTCCACACCTTCTCGGGACGTGTGCAGCGGCTAATGACGTGATAGATGGCTCTTTCCCACCGTCATTAGGTATAATCACTGAGTTAGGTTGCAAAAATATCACAGCCGTCGGATTTGGATCGATCTGAAACAAACTTGTATCTGACGATGTCGATACCATCGACGCGGGTCGATGGTATCAACACTACGCGATATCAGAAAGTCTTCTTTTCTTTTTGTCGTTGCGCCTGATGCTGACTCGATACCATCGATGAGGGACGATGGTATCGACACCCTAAGGCGTTGGTTTTTGTCCTCTTCCGTCGCTGAAGCTCCACGTGTCGATAGTATCGACTTTGGGGTCGATAGTATCGACACTCTTCTCGCCAGCAACCTGATGGTAAGTCACTACCATCAACTTCTCTGTCGATGGTATCGACTCTGTGCTGCTCCTTGCGGCTGGCAACCTGTGGTTGTGTCGGTGGTATCGACAACTTTCGATGGTATCGACATCTGTAGATATTTGTTTTTCCTAAAATTCCAACACAAAACCACATAAGTCGAAATAAAACATATTATTGTAAGTATTTATGCTCAAAACAATAAAATAAGGGAGATTTGACACTGAGAAGGATCATAGACTAAAGTAAATGAATTATGCAATATTAACCACTAAAATGACCAATAAATGCATAAAACACAAGTAAAACAAGTCCATAAATGCGACTCAAAATCATCACATCAGTGTTGGTGGTGTAGAGAACCCTCGACTTCTTCAAGCCTCCTTACAACTGTCCTTGAAATTTTGCATGCCTCTTCCTGGCACTTGCCTCCCATTTCTTCATCATAGATCTCTCTATCCTTCAAAAAGACTCCACAAATGTGGAAAACCTTTCTCGATTCTCCAAAGCAGCTGTCGGGGTAGACAACTCAGTGTTCAACCCCTCTTCTCAAAATGACAAATACACTCATCCTCCGTAGCAGCCATGTGAGGACAAAACCTCAATAACTCCATAAATCTTGCTTCATACTCATTGATCATCATAGATTCCTATCGAATCCTCTCAAACTGGTTGATCTTCTCATCAAGTTACATCCACGGAAAGTACAGACAACCGAGCTCACATCAGAACTCCTCCCAAACGATAACAACACTTGGCCTCTTGTCCTCTTCTATGACCCACCAGTGGCTAGCACTCCCTTTCAGAAGATACAATGCATGCTTCACCTTATCCGCTTTAGGGATACTAAGGATCTTAAAAGCTTTCTCAAGCTTGGTAAGCCATAGATCCGCATTCGTTGGATCAGCCTTCTCAGCATACTCCACTGCCCCAACACAGTGAAGTCGCTTAAAAGTCTTCCCAGTACCCTAAAATTCAATATGGGAACCGATACCCTAGGTTGGGATGCAGGCATCCTGTCTGCCATATGAGTCACAGTAGCCATAAACTACCCAAAAAGAGAGTGAATGGCAAGATTTTCAATCATGGCTTGGTCAAACTAGGGGACTTCAGGCACCCGATCTTCTCATGTCTGGTTTCCTTTCCCCACCTCCAGGTGCAGCAACACTGCTTTCAACAACATGTTCTTTGTGTTCTCTAGACGTATTTAAGCTTTCTCTGCTTCTTCTGCATAGACAGAAGTTACTAAAAGATAGAGTGGATGACACAAGGATAGACACAAACCCTAGTCCTAGGTCCCTGTAGACTCAATGAACCTAAAGCTCTGATACTAACCTATCTTGTGATGCCCCACACCACACGAACGAGATTACTCAAAACAAAACTGCAGAAGAAAGATTAAACAAACAAATTACTAGAAAATACTAGAAATTAAAACCATTTTCATAAAAACCACTAAATAGAAAAAACCTTTACATACGAGTCCTTTCATGCCTCAAAGCACTTACTATGTGTGCCATCAGCCTGTTACCAGAAAACATATTCCAGATTATATATACATATATCCACCACATCCATGCACAAGAGAGGCATACAAGACAACCACATATCGAACGCACATCTACAAAACATCCCCAAATACCCAAGTGTATAGGGGTGACTCTAGGACTCTAACAACAAAAGACATCCAGCAACACTTCCAACCTTGTCAGCTATTGCCTTCTTGATGCTCCCCAACCTCTATTGTACGGTCTCTACCTCCTCATGCATGTCCACATTAAAAGGATGTGGGAAACCTATGGGGTTATATTCCAAATCTCGAGAGATATAACTCTCCACCAATTCTATTATTATCACGGATAAAGATTATTAAAGCAAGCAGTAAGATTATAATCATGACAGGCATGTAATCATTATTAACAGAATAAGCAATTACTATTGGATTATGAAACATCTTAACATTGTAAAAGGAATATGAAGAACATTTATATTCCCTACCAATCATAATGTATAAAAACAAGAAAGGCCTCATCTAATGTTTTCCCATTTGATCCTATACAAGTTTATTGCACGGTTGATTACTTATTTTATTTTGCCCCAAGGATTTGAGTTGTATCACCCAAATCCAACTGACCACTGCTAAGTCAAAATCAGTTGCATACAGGGTGTAATTGGAGAGTCAGAATCCACAAACTCACCCCCTTAATTAGTATGGGTGAACATGCAATGACATCATCAGTCAGACTACTATCAGCGACATATAGTCCAGCTATACAAATCTAGCCCCCTTGGTACAGGCCACGACACTAGTGAAATCGAGCTATGGCCCACAGTCACACTCTAATCTGGGTATGGCCTATAACCAATCTTGTATCACATATCAAAGAGATGTGGCCCGAAGCTGCACTCTTGTCAGGGTATGGCCCGCAGCCAATCCTATATCGCATAACCTGGACATAAGGGGATATTCGTCCTCACCCCCGCATATTCAAAAATATGTGCTCTGAGTTAAACTCATTTCACCATTCAGATAAAGATGACATTGAATCAATCTATGGCATAGGGCAAGCTACATGATTAGGTTCCACTTGATTAGTTAGGTCATTTAAGTGACTTTTAGCATTAATCAAGTTACAATTTATAAAATTTAAACAAGTTCTACACAGATAAGGGCATAACACATTATCGGAACATATTTGAGCATATAAGGTGTGATCTCATCACATTATCACTTGATGCTTGGCATCCACCATCTTTCTCATCACAAGTACCACATACTTTGGGGTAGCAACCCCTCATCTCATTACTGAGGAAATTATCATTTCATATATAAGGAAATAAGCCATCATTAGGTCATAAGACCCATTTACATCCTCTTTCAATGCTACAAACATCACACATGCCTCATAAGGCCCATTCAAACGTATCATAAACACCATATCTCTTACCTAGCTATGCATCTCAACTTGTGTTACCTGCATGGTTAGGAACTTGTAATAAGAAGGATTGTACTTCATTACTACCATCCCATTAGGATTCATGTCATTCACACTACATCATTAGGGTTACAATTCTCTTTAATTGATTAGGGTTTACAAGGTTGGATCAACAACCAATCTTAGACCATCACTTCTATGATCACCATAAGGTACGTTATGAAATTAAAGGTCATAGAAAACAACACACCTTTGTTATTCACACAACCAACTCATAGGGGATTATATCATACCATGTAACCCTATCATCAACATGATGTAACATGATCACCATCACAAGGTATTAGTTTAGGCTATCAAGTGTATCAGTTAAGACCATCATGTCGAAGCATGTCGGGTTAACTACACATAGGGGGTGATGGGTTAGCTACACTTGAGGTGTCAGATTAACCACACAAGAGGTGCATCAATTTAGCACTCATGGTGTGTATCGGGTTAACACTCATGGTTTGTATCTATTTATCACTCATGGTGTGTATCGGTTTAGCACTCATGGTGTGTATCGATTTAGTACTCATGGTGTGTATTGGTTTAGCCCTTCTAGAAAGTGTGACGGGCAACCCCACTTGAAGGTGTGATGGGTTGTTAGGGTTAGGGTTTCAACAAGGTGTATCGGGTAACCCTACAAGAAAGTGTATCGGCCTCTTGCTCAACCAAGGCATCACAGTTTGGCTCTCAAACATACCACCTCACAAGGTACCCTCATGGTCATGACAAACTAACATCCTCAAAGAATATCGGTTTAGCAACATATCAGTCTAAGCACCTCTAGGGCATGACGGGTTAGCTCCATCAAACTATGTCAGCCTAAGCATCTCCAAGTCATGATGAACAATCCCAACATAGTGCATGTGTTGACTTGGTCATCTTCATCCTTAGGAAGATCAGCCACTAGTCCATATATTATCATGGCAAAATGGTGCAAGACATGGGAAGCAACTAAACAAACTCCTTCATCAAAATAGTTCTCATAACCACCCAAAAACTACTAGCATGCATGAGATAAATGGTCTGGAGATGAGAACAATATAAACACATGAAAGAGTGAAAATAACAAAGGAAGTTAAGAATTATATAACCCGCCTCAAAGATCACCACCAAAATCCAAGCTCCAAGTTCAAGCTTCAAGCTCACGATCTCAAGGTAGAAGATGATTCACCAACTTGATCACCACTACACCTCCAAGGAAGAAGATGAGACCAAGGTTAAGATGGTTCAAGGTGAAAAGGAGATATCTAGGATCCATGGCTGAGAAGAAGAACAATAAATCTAGGAAACATAGCTTACCAAGGTATAAGATCAAAGATGATCAAGGAACTCCACAACTTGGGACTCGTCCACCAAGCTCCAAGAGAACCTCCCTAGCTCCTTAAGCTTCTCAAGGTTGTCCACCAAGAAGGAGAGAAAGCAAGGATAGTCAAAAGGTTCCTCTTGCATGGAGTGAAAGAACATTATATACTAGGGGGTGAGAGAGAGGTCATGGGGGAGGTGTCATCCCTTTAGGATCTTAGGTGACACTTGTCCACAAAAAAGGAGCCACATGCAACAAAATGCAAGACATGGTGATATGGTCAAGGCTAAATCTTGCCCTCTTGGTCTCCTACCAAGGTCATGCCCGATATGCCAAAACCCTACACACTCACACACTGATAGGGCATAGCTCTACATACTCACAAACTGATAGGGAATAATCCACACACTTACAAACTGATACACAACCTCTCCAAGGCTCTCTGACCCAAGATAACACATCCAAAAGCAAACCACATCTCACACATGTGATCTACACATCACCAAGGATGTCTCCATGCAACCAAGACCCAAACAAGGTGCCCATCTATCTCTCCTCTAGATGGTGATGAGAGAGAGAAGGAACACTCTAGATGTGGCAAAATTACACATCAACCCCTACTCTGGGTGAATTTCAATTTGCACCAAAACCACACAACAAAATACGAGCATCATCCAAAAAAGCTCAAATAAGAAACTTATACTTTCTATAAGCCCTAATTACATCTCAGGTGATTAGAGAAAGGTTCTAAGCAACATATTTAGGTAAATCAAATATGGTTATCCCAAAATGTGGGTCAGGGTCCTTACAGTTTCTCTTAGCAAAACAATCGTCTCACTGGGTGCGATGACTGTTTTGGCACACATAGGTTGTGAAACTTCCAGAATTATTTTGAAAATTCAAGATCTTTTGGTCCTTTCGACTCCCTCTTTAGTCCCACATTGGATGGAGATAGGGAACCTTGACTGTAACCCCTCCTATATATAAAGGAGTATTGGGGGCTTCCCAGAGCACAACTACTACACAAATAATTGAGAATTAGTTGCTCGCACAATTGTTGTCCTCTCTAGTTGTGGTAACTATGAGAGCCCAGGAAAGTCCTACCCGACCAGGGAGGGATAGCCATAGGAGAGAAACAATTAAGGATCATTGTTGTGGGAGAGCATGTTGGTGACTAGTACACAAATGGGAGGGACAACTCCTTCATGTCCACTTTTATAGGACGACATGAGTTCTAGTTAGTCTGTGTGGACTACTCTTGAGGCACGAGTCCTTTGGCACCTACTAGGAGGGAAACATCAACTCACAGTCCTTGGCGAGATATGAGGAGTCGTTGCAGTGGTTGTCTGAGTCTACTGTCCATGGAGGAGCAGTCAGATGAGTCCAAGTGCAACTAGGAGTTGTACAACCATCGTCCAAGATAGAGTGTGCATCTATATCAATGAGGATTGTCAATGGACTTGCTCCAGGACTAGGTATATCTTCATGAAACCATCCTTCCTGTTGCATAGTTATTGACGTGATCAACTGGTTAATGGGAAATATGTCAGTAAAATTTTTATTTCTGCATCCTATCTGATGTCGTATTTCCCTACAAGAAGTGGCATTGAGGAACTTGTAGAAACATACATATAATATGAAGTGGTCTTGTAATTCTTAGGATAGGTCATTTTTACTCTCCAACTACACTCAAGTAAGAATTCACCCACAAGATTTATATAAATTCTATGTATTTTCTCCACTAGATAAGTCATATTACCTTGAGTCATAGTAGATCAAGAAAATTTTGTCATTATAACATATCTACATCATCTTTTTGTTTCTATATTAGTAAATATGGATACAACATACTTGTTTACAACACACATTAGAGAACTAATATCTTGCTACAAAATACCTATTAACAATATGTATTTTGGTGAGATCAGATGTTTTAATGGTAATATGTCCATCTTGTGTCCTATGCTTTTTATGGCATACTATCAATGTGGATATATTTACAACTTGAAATGCATGGTTTCAAGGTCATCCTTGGGATTGTCTATTTAAAGAAGTACAATGCTAATATGGATTGTTCATCCAATCAATATGGTTTGAGGATGACAAAACCTCTTGGTGTTTTAAGGAGATAGTTAGACTATTTTTATATAATTAGTATATGTTCTATTTGTAGTGAGGATGATGAGATATGGTTTTTCTATCTATCTCTCATGTAGTTAGAACTAGAGTAGGAAATTGTAATGTAGACAATGCAGCAATAGTATAGGAATACCATGATGTGTATGTCAAGGAGTTACTAGGTGTTCCTACCCTAGAGAGATTGAGTTTATTTTATTTTGGGGAGAGGATTCAAGAGGTTATGTATACATCTCGCCCTCATCTTGCAAGACAATAGGGAAAATTATTACAACAATCCATGCTAGTGTTGAAGATAAATTTTTTAGTACTACTACCATTACACCTTTCTTCCTCTAAGATAGTTTGATACACTATAGGGGGCTTGTAAAGTCAAATCATCCATTAGTTTCTTTTTTATGCAATTTTGCCATTATATCAATATCTTTGTTATACGTTCTTGATTCAAATTGTATACTCCACTCATCATTTTCTTTTAGTCTAATTTGTATCCTTGTGACCATCCTTGAAAATTTTGGATTGCATTGCAGTTTTGACTGCAACATATCCACGAACACCTTGCAGTCAGTTTCTATGATGACCTTTTGGGCTTTATTCCTGCAAGCAAGTTACATTATTATGTCCACCACAATAATCTCAACATGCATTGCTGAGCCATTTATCATTCTTCTTATGTGTCCTCCCACCCAATTAACTTCCACATCTCTGGATATGACTACAATTGTGGCTTTGTTTGTGCCTCCAGTATCATATGTATTCAACTTCATATGCCCAAAGTGTGGCCAACACCACTGCTTAACTTCAATATGGTTCAGCTGGGAATTTTAGTTCTCCATGCTTGCATAGTGATTTTCGTCTCCTTTAAGATTCTATCTACTAAATGGGTAGTAGGAATATGAAGATATGAAATGAAGATATGAAACATAAGGCAAATATCACATACTCCAAATAGAATGCAAGTAGTAGAATTTAGAGAGGTATAACAAAAGGTACAAGAGTTATTAGATAAGGTTTTGTTAAGAAATACATCAGAGTGGGAGTACCATTATTGATTTTAAAGAGTATATATTGATTATATTGAGGGTTTTTATGGGATTATACGAATCTAATGGGCTCATGGTCTTCAGTTGTCCTTTATCGAGTTCCATATTGATGATTATAACTCTTTTCTATTATGGGAGAATCTGTGAATTGATTCTAAGTTCCTGTTTGATTACATTACTGCCATGGGATAGTAAGTTAAGAGGATTCTCTTTATTCTTACATCTCTGGTTTGGGCATCATTGGTTCTTGGGTAGTTTCTTATTCACAATATCATGCTTTTTGGACCCTGAAGGCTTCTATAAGAGCCTTAACCCCAAGCCTACCCTTCCTGACGTCCATAAGTTCTTGAACCTTGCATTCCTTATAAGAAGAAGTCAACCCTACACTCATCTTTCCTAGATATCAAGACAAGACTAATCGCTTTAGTGGTTAACTACAATATTCATCCAAAGAGGAATCAAACTGAAATTGTAGAAAACACAACAGTAATGGTGTATTGTCTGATGAGGGATATTGGAGTTAAGTGGTCTTATTACACTCTCCATCACTTGACCTACTTTGACTCTAGGAAGAACACATGGCACCCATCTCCCATACCCAAACCTGATTTATGGGGTGTTTGCTCACCCTAATGGAAAATTCCTCTTTCATGATCTTGGATAAAAGCCAAGTTGCAGAGGAGTTTCCATAAGTGAGACAACCATCAAGAAGACCTTTCTTCCTACCTCTTCCACCACACTAGATGCCTCTTCCTCCACCCAATCCCCTCCAGCTCCACCACCACCCTGTCATAGTCGTGCCTCATTTTCTATATCAAATGAAGCCCTCATGGGATAAAAGATGTATCAATAGACGTACAACCTTGGTGTTCATGATCATCTTCACCAACACCTCTTCTAGATCATGTCTCACATGAACATATCTTGCAGCCAGCCCTACCCACCTTACCAGGCATACCCAACAAATGACTATGCCTCCTATGCATATAGTCAATTGTACCCCAACCCTCCACCTCTTGCTGCTTCCCCTCCCACCTCTACTACTGATGGTGGACATGTTCCTATCCATAGTGCTCTTCCTCTTCTTTCTCTACCTATTGGTCCCACAACCACCCTACTTGCTAGTTTTGATGGGACTTCCGCTCCCACTTTTGAGCAAGCATTGCATGCATGTGGCATGTCTTGAGCTACACAAAATGCCAAGTGGCCTGATCATGCTTTTAGACCTCCTTCTAATGTAGAGATTCTAGACCAAGATGCTGAGGATGAGGTTGAGGCTGAGGTTGTTGATGGTGAGGCTATCATTGCTACTTACGTTGCACAATCTGTTGATGAGGAGGACTACCAGTGTAAGACCCCTGACCTAGGTTTGTGATCAATTATAATTTCTTTGTTTAATAAGATACTTAAACCTTAATTTAATCTATTGGATTGCTTTAATATCATGTGATACGTCTATGGTTTTTATTTGGTCCAGTTTGGTTAAGGTTTTAACCATCTTTGATATATAAGTGTTTGTTTTGGACTAGTTTGCAATACACTCATAAGTGAGGGTTAATTTGCAAAATGCCACACATAGAGAGTGCTCCTTGTACTTTGGCACCATGAAAGAGAAAATGGTGACATGGGGCACTTTGTTTGATTGATATTTGGTGATGAAACACATCATAGTGTTCTATGGTTTCTAGGGCTACCATGTGTAAGTGGTGACTAAGCTAGGGTTTGGGTGTAGCAATTGTTACCTCACACTTGGGTGAGGGTAGAGACTGCGACACCATCCGTAAGGGTTGTGGTTTTGAACTAGACAACCTAAAGGTTGAAACAAAACCTTGTCCTTTAGTACTTTGACTTTGCTTTGTCAGTTTAGAGTTTGGGTCGAAACAAGGTGAACATGGATGAAGTTTGTGACCTTGATGATGGTTGAGACCATGGAGGTTGCTAAAATTTATAGATAAATATGAAATTTTCATATTTTTTCATGTGGGAGAGGATAATACCATGAGGTTGAAGGACATGTGTTCTTGGGAGATTGAGAATGCTGACACATCACAACCTTCTTCCTCTCTCTCCCTTAGGGTATATATCCCTCTATCTTCGCGTGTGAGAAACTTTCTGACTTCTTCATCTTCATCATTCGAGTGTGAACTGAATTTGGAGCTATAGGATCATGAAGGAGCAAATCTTGAAGCTAGGGTCACTGATCCATCTTGCATGTGGTGGTTTCAACTCTCATATTGGAATAAGATGTTGAAGATATGATGGCTATATTTTCAAAATAGAATTTGAACCTAAACCAATTTAGTGACCTTGTAAGATAGTAAGAGGAATGTTGGATCACCATAAATAGGACCTCTGATAGTGGAAGGAAAATTGGGATTTCATGTGGTTTAAGGTGACACTTCAGCAAGTGAAAGTATTTTGCAAAAAAATTGTGGATCGAACTATAATAGGAATATCATCACTAAGAAACATTTGATTTCGAGGAAGAAGCTGAATGGTGAAATGAGTTTATCACAGAGTGCAAAGTTTTGAATATGCGGGGGTGAGGGAGAATATCCCCTTACGTCTAAGATATATGAGACACACATGCACGAGTTGGTCTCTTGGTGATATGATAGACATGATTGGCTACGGGCCATACCCTGGTGGGAGTGCGGCTGCAGGCCATAGCTCAGTGACATGTGATAGAGGATTGGCTGTGGGCCATACCCTAGTGGGAGTGTAGCTGCGGGCCATAACTCAGTTCTTCTAGCATCGTGGCCTATACCAAGATGGGCTACACTTGTACAACTGGACTATATGTCACTGGTATGGTGCTAGATCATCTTCTTAGTGGTGGTTTCCTAGAGAATCTCTTCTCTTAGTAAGTGATCTAAACCCCGGATCCAGTTTCCCCCTTTCTTCCTCATCTTCTTCTTCCTCCACCTTGACCATGAGTGATGTGGATGGTCCATGGTGTTACCTCTTGGGGATTTCTTCTTCTCTTGGGTCAAAAATCATGTTGTAACCTAGGGTTTCTTCATCTTCTACCTTGCTTCAAAGATAGGGTTTGGGTTTTCTTTTCCCTAGACTTTTCTTTAACCATGGTGTTCCTCTCTTTTTGAAGGATATTCAGTGTTCAAAGGTTTAGATCTAGTTGGGGATTTATTTTCTTCTTTGGAGCTTAAGATCAAGGAGTCTTGGATCATCAATTATAGGCGGGTTATATAACTCCTTCCTCCTCAATTATGTGCAACTTAACGACCTGATTATATGTTGTTCGTATGTCGTTGTTACATATCATAAAATATGTTCTTTTAGTAGAGGAAAAGATGATAATTAAGTTTGAATTATGTCAAATCTTAAAAACGATGTATACTTCTTGTAAACCCTAAAATCCTTGCACTCGATTTGGAGATTATGGAGAAATGAGTGATGATCTCTTGTTCTTTATTTATGGAACTATTTTTTTTATGATGCGTTCATTTAGTATAAATGAGGGTCTTGATGATAGTTGCATGTGTGAGAATCCTTATTTTCACACCCTTAAATACGATCCTTAAGATGATCTTCTATGATCTTATTCTAGGGTTTGAAGAACACACTTGTGTAGGGTTCTTATCTTGGGATGATTTCATGTTCCCTATTTCTTCGCAGGTGATACTGTCACATCCTCATTTTCTTAGTTATGTAATTCTAATTACTACATTATTTTACTCCTTTGTTGGTCCAGAATACCTTGAGATCTTATATAGCCTTTTAGTGAATAATAAGAGATACAATAAGATTATGTCAAAAAGAGAATGATGGATTTAACATCATGGTCAATTTGGCAAGTAATGTTATTCCTATGATTTAATAGGATTTTATGAGAATCTAAACCTAATTAAATTATTTAGGGCTTTTTGTTGAGAAATTATAAACTTTTAGCTCATAATAAGGTTCTAGAGATTAATAGGGAACTGTGGTCAAAATTTGAAAGCTTTTTGACCTTGTTTGACACCTCAAATGATTTTTGGGAGTTTTCTATATAGTTAGGACCTATTTTACCTTGATTTTTAGTTTAATCAGATTGATTTACTATGGTCACGATTTGATGCATTGTCACGTGGGCATATTTGGAATTTCACCCAATGTATTGTTGTATTTGGAGTGTCATGCGACCCTTCTTCACAAAACTTATGTGCGGATCAACATACGCCGTCAGATGAGGATCTAAGGGTGGGCAAATCATCTCCTAGATCCCGCCCCAACCAAGACTCTGAGTAGTCCGGCTCATCCCTCTCCTCTGCAGTTATCTCATGATATAGTGCAAATCTATTGGAGATTTAGGTCCCTTTGCGATCAGGACTTCGAATCAAACCCACCTATATATAGTTTTGAACCCTAATTCAGGAAGGGGGGAGAACTCCCAATCTTGGTTTCTGCTTGCTTCAGCTGTGAGTTGCAGATGGGGATCGCAACCTCCGAAGAAGACCACTTTTGAGCTTTGAATCTTTATGCAATTATGTGGAGTCTCCCTTGGACCTCAATTCGGTCCTCACTTCATCAGGGTTGCGTCGGGGAGTAAGTTTTCATCTCTAGTGAAGGTGAGACTAAAACTAGGGTCATGAGTCACCTTGGTTCAATTAAAGAACAAGGTATGAATTACCCATGATACTCCTTTTATTGCATGTGTTTCACATGAATGCATAGTAGAGTCTTGCTAAGTCCAAGAACTTTGATCATTGCCCGAGATGAGCGAGGTGGCTGAACTACTCCAGTGGCATTTTGAACCTTATTTTCCTATGTAATCCTTTGATAGGCAGTGACAAAGACCTTGGAACATTTTGGTTTTGGGTTGGGCCACACTAGCATCGTTTTGATCTTTGAGTCATCATGCTCTATTTCCCCAGTAGTGAGACCTAGTTGATGGAGCTTAAGATCATCTTGCTCATACGGAGTTTTAGAACCCCGCGAGGGGTGCGGTTGTTCATCCTGGTGGAGTAACCATGTTGGTGGCAGCCTGTAGGGAGGGCCTTGCACCATTGCATCTCCGATTTCTAGAGAAATGAGGAGCTAGAGGTTGGGGCAGGAGGTTGAACGAGGCGGGTCAATTTTGATGTGTCACGATTTGATCTCAGACCATAGGTGTTAGTGTGATTTTCTGTGGTAAGTATTGATGTTTTTGATTGAGAAAGATATCCCTCATCACACTCAAAGTCTAAGTTTTACATCAAGGGTGTTTTAGTATTTTTTTCATTTTTGATTTACCAGAATCCCAGAAATTGGCAATTTGATTTATCTAGGTCATGATTGGTTAATATTGAATTTTTAATATCTTTTCATTGGTCTGTTCGATGGGGTCGAGTAATATATGATTTTTGATTAGTTTTTCGAGTTCTAGCCATTGAACTAGGTTATGAGTCATGATTCTGAATCTGGTTTCTCGGATTTTAAAACTTAACCTAATTAGGGTTTATAAGGTAATGATTAGAGTTTTGGGTTATAATGATAGGAAAATCTTAAGGCCTAAATTTAAGAACCTAGGAGCAAGTATACCTACTGAATTAGGTAAGTGGTCCATGCCTTGGGTTTTAATGCACTACATTCATATAGTTTTCTCCTTCAATCATGTTTAAAGTTCATATCACATATGTTAGTCTGTGAGTATCTAAATGTTTTAGGAGATGTTAATATATGCACATCTTGTTAAGATTCACTGCATCAAGATTTATGTCAAGATCAGATAAGTTAAAGGAACATACTTATTCACATTAAGACAAATAATGTGATCATGGGTGGAAACCCTAGGTAAGATAAGACTAGATTAAGAACAAGCATTTAGGCCCTACTCATGAACATTTTTATGGAAGGTTGGTGCCCTATGAGACCCCTTCATCTTTTTGGGTTCAATCCCTAATCCTGTTCACTTTCAGTACATTTAGATGATTGTTCACTTTTAGTGTGTTTGATATGTATATGTTCCTGTTCACTTTCAGTGTGTCCAGATGACTGTTCACTTTCAGTGTGTTTGGTATGTTATGGTTCATTGAGTAAGTGCCCAAATAAGAAAGTTTAAGAATGTATCCTTAAGTGATATTTAATGTTTATGCAAGTTCATGACAGTGTTAAGATTATTTAAGTTAGATTCATGTACTCATATCAAACCCAACAACTTATAATAGTTTTCTCAAATACATGGCTATGTGTGGATGCACATAGGTGGAGGACAGTACCAGCAGCAGCCGCAGCGTCAGTAGTAGTGGAAGGTGCAGTTCGTGAAGCTTTCAGATCCTACCCTAGTGGGGTGCCATTCTAGAGTGTTTCTCTAGTTTATCTTTACATTCATGCTATCTTAGAATTTTGTTTTACATTCTTTGGATGTTGGACATTCTATTTCTTTCTCTTATGCATGTACCAAGACACTACAAGTGGATGTTTTAAATTTCTATGGTCCTTGCTTAATTAATGGTACTATGTCACGATTTTTTCATGATCTCCTATTACTGAAAAGGTTTCTGTTATACTTGGATTGTGTAAGTTATGGAGGGTGTGACAATTACGACCTATTGGTAGTGGGCTAGACACCATGTAGGTCGCAACATTATGTTGCTTGAGGTTGCAACACCTAGGATGGTGTGTGGTGGTGACCATGTGTTATGACCACATCTGAGCTTAATTGGTAAACTAGGGTTTACCTGGATGATTATATGCTTAATTGGATTGATCATTTTTAAATCTAATTAATGATGATAATTCAATTATGATTTTTAAACCTAATAAGAATGTTAAGTGTTCTATTGTTTGAGAAATTAGGGTTTGAGAAATGTAAACCCTATTCGGGCTAAATTAGGGTTTACTTGGATGATTGTATGCTTAATTAAGTTGATCATTTTTTGAACCTTGATTAATGGTGGTATTTAAGTTTTTATGTTTTAAATACAACAAGAAGGTTTAATCATACTTTGATCCACATAATTAGAGTTAACATTTGAAAACCCTAATCGGCCCAAATTAGGGTTTTGATAGTACATGAATATGGAATTTGATCAGGACAGCAGTGTGGTAAATGCTTTTTCATATTTCCTAAAAATTTTGTATTTAATTGAATTTTGGATATGATATGGATAACTCAATCATGCATATTTTGAAAAAAATCAGAATTTTTGAGTGTTTTTTTAATGTGGTTCTCGGTCAAGCTATACTTCGACCAAAATGGTGACAGAGTGCTTTTCATCAGTGTAGTGTTTTATTTTTATTTATTGATTGATAACTCCAAATGATATGATATTTTAAATAGATATCTGAAACTTAACCATAAATAAAATGTAAAATTTTCATAATTTTTGGATGCGTTTATACCTTATTAGTAGACGAATTACATTAACTGACATTTTTGTAGAATTCTGGATAGCAGTGCACTATTCGATTTTTAATTATTTAATAGAAGCTTGGAATGATCTCAAATTTTAATTGAAGCTTAAAAAATCAATTTTAAACAATATGATAAATTATCATAATTTTTTAGAAGGCTTGTTCTCTAAAATACACGAATTACAGAAACCTTTTTATGACAGAAAAATATGCTAAAATAAGAAAACTTTTAGTGAGGGGTCAAAGTGCAATTGACCCAAGCAGCTCAATTGCTCTATATGATCAAGCTAACACACAATCAGCTCTCATAATTTGTGATTCAAACCAGAGAAAAGAAATCCTAGAGAGACAAGGAGAGTTAGGGCTTGAGAGGAGAAATTGATGGAGATGCTGACCTAGGGTTTTGCAGTCCAAGGAATAATGAAACCATGTAAGTTTAGCTTCTTTGGATATAGTTTCATAGTGAATCTTCTCTCACATGTTAAAATTCCGTCCCTCCCCTATTTGTATTGAAAATCATATCAAATCAAGTCCTTTTCTCACTCTTTCTTCATAATCCCTCATTTTTAGGGTTTCTGAGTTGAAAGGAAGAGGAATTGGGTGAATTTCTAGGGATTTGATATGAGATCAAGATTTTCAGGGATGAGCTACGTTTTTAAGGTGTTTCACAGCTTAGGGTGAGTGGGAACTTCTTTTAAACAGTATATTGCACGAAAATTGGTTAATTTATCCAAAATCTTTAATTGCTAGTATGCGACTACAAACCCTGAATTGTCTATTTGTTCTAAGTTGTTGCAAAATGATATGAAATGGATTCTTCCTCTATTTGGATGAAGTTTAGATGATAAAATCATATTAGAAATGTATACAATATATCCTAATGAGAATTGCCTAAGTACTTGCAGAGGTTATAAGAGTAAACTGAAATATAGGGAATTTGTCTATGACTGAAATTTGTTGTATAAGTAAATAGAGAAAATTACTTATCTAGATCCCATTGGTTATGAATGATTGTTTATCTAAATTCATAGTACATATACGTCAGATACTATCTTGTATTTCATGTGATGTGAATAGTGTTTGCTTGATATCTTGGTAAAGAGGGTGAAGCCCTATATGAGTGGAAAGTTGGAAATTTGTGAATAAATATGGTGAAATCCATTTGAAGTGTTTTTCTTGGCATCATAGACTATATTTATGCAATGTTATTCTTGATTAATAATATCTCAATGAATGGCATGGAAAACCCTAATTTAGCTCAATTCGAGGATTTCATACATATGTTGATTGTATATGACTTGTTTAAAGCAATCTGTATTTAGTGGATGTTTATGACATATTAAATCCTTATGAGAGCCAAGTGATAAGTGAATGAGGTAAATGATACCCTAAGGCTAGGGTGTTCAATGAATCAAGTATGATGATATCAATGTTCTCAGTATGAGATGTGGTGATGCTTAATAGTTCAATTGCATGATTCTAGTGTATACAGTGCCAAGTTGACATGTATTCTGTTTATTTAAGAATTCTAGTCTGCCAGTATCTATAGCATGTGGATTACTCAGTATATTATAGTGTTTTGAATATACTGCTCTACCAAGTTTAGAATAATACACATGTTGTGTTATAAACTTCAAATAAATAGACGTGACACCATAGAGATACCAGAGTCAAGTATGAATAAGAGAAAAGCACAAAGTAGTAAAGGCTTTTCAAGAATAATAAAATAATAGACATAGGTGTCCTGAACACCGTAGAACCCCTATGTGAGGCCTGCACCTTAGGGGTGAAAAGACTAACCATGGTAGTGTCCAGTATACGGGGGTCGGAACATACTAACATGTGGTACGGGGGACGAAGCCCTAGTGGAAGTCTCCTTAAATTCTAGAATGTAGTGTCCAACATCAACTAGAGACAGGATCCTGGTGGCACTAGAACACAGAAAAGCCATGTAGTGTCCAACATCAACCAGAGATAGGATCCTGGTGGCACTAGAGTAAAAGGTGGCTTGACTCTCCGCCTATGTGCTTAGGTTAGAGGAGGAGTCCATTTTACGGCACAATAGGAGTGCAGACCAGGACAGCAGTCAGACTTAGCTACCCCGAGGTGTCGGCTAAGTATTGTACGGTGGGATCATAGTTCACTATGAGTCTTCATATGTAGAGTATACTGCATATGATCAGGGCATAATAAAATGAATGAGAGGTCAAACAAGTGTGTATAGTTATTCAATTATTCTTTGTATGTTTATAAATTATTAGTTCTCTTTATGATCAATCAAGCATTTCATATATTGATTCACTCTTATAGATATCTAGAGCATCCTGTCATATTTATGATTGTCAATTATTAGACTCTTTAAAGCTTACTGTTATTATAATTGATATCAGTTGCTCAAAAGTATATCTGTAATTATATTAGTGCTTTAGACTATTTCTTTGAAGTACTCATTCACTGAGCGAGTAGGCTCACCCCTATACTCAAAAAAAAAATTTAGGGAAATCACATGGACTTGAAGAAGATATCATTGCATCAGAGTAGATCTTTCATAAGAGTTAAGTCTGAGTATAGTTAAGTTTAGTCGGTCCCTATCACTCTAGGTCCTTGTATAGATGTGAGAGAGTTGTAAATGATGTTTTGTATGTTTGTTTCCTTAATAAGAGAGAATGCAAATGATTTTCATGTCGTATGTACATGAAGGTGTGAGAAACATAATGAATGTATGGATGTGTATCATTAATGCTGAGATTACATTAGAAAAATAAAAGTTTAATTCTCTTGTAAGGTTAGTTTATGTGGTTAAATATGAGAAAACAAAGGGTTTGAAAAAGAAGAAAAATTTAAGGGTGATCTTTGTATTACGTTAAATCCTCAATGTATACCCTAATCTCATGATTAGTGATAATTGTGGGATCGGGGTGTAACAGCTTTGGTATCAGAGCTTAGGCTGAGTTGTCAGGGACCATTAAGTTAGTAAGTTAGATTCATAAGTGTGGCAGATAGGAGATGTTATGATGTTATCTCTGGGGATTTGAGTATTAGTATCTGAGTACTTGGATTAACCAGTATCAAGCTACTTTGTCTATTCTTTCATGTATACCCTGGCCAGGTATACATTGGAAGGATGGTCTACAGAGAAACCCTAGAAATATTAGGGTTAGAAACAAGATAAGTAACATGAATTAAGAGCATAAATATAAAATGAGATAGAACTTTCATTTCATATTGTTGTTTTATTGGAGATGAATAGAAAAGCACTTATATGTTTGAATTCAAATATTCAGTATTTTGAAATATATGTGGGTCTTTAAGATTTGTTGTACACTATGAAGTGTTAGCATTTATTGATTACATTCTTTGTATCAAGTAGACTAGAAATGATCTGTGAATTAACTTTCCTAAGTGGATATTATTTCCACATGTTTGAGATTAATAGGAGTTGGTTAATCTTCAGTAGCACTTGGCTTCAGGACTGCATGTTCAGCCTGGTCTGGCTGGCAGGATGCATTGTGCATTACCGGGATCTAATGACTCCTATTAACAATATGATAAGAGTAGACTATGGACAAATTCGACCCACATCATACTGAGAATGTACATACACTAAGATGTTGAAACATATGGGAAAGATTAGAATAGCTAAGAATCAGTTGGAACTGATATCTGAGATCCAACTTTGAGGCCTCATATGAGAAACCCTTAATTGGGAATAAAGGAACATGACATAAGATTCTGATTAAGTTTAATCAATAGTATTATATGAACTCTAAATATGAAATATGGAAAAGATATGAGAGAAGTATGTAAAGGCCAAGACAGTAAGAATCAATCATGAGAAATGGAGTATATAATCGAGTACAATGTTTTTATGTACTCCAAAGCAAAGGGAAAATAGAAGGAAAGAGTTAAGTATTCGATAAGTACATATAAGTGAAGAGTCTTTAGAAAAGTTAAAGTGAAGAGAACTAGATGAGAATGTAAATCATAAAACTAGGATAAGAAACTTAGTTGAAATAAAGAGAAATGTTGGAAATAATGAGCTTGATTAAGGAATGAGGGTTATGATATAATTGAGAGCATGGGATGTATACCTTTATTAATAAGTTCAATACATTCATCCTTACTACCTTTGGATTCCAAGTCTCTATAGAACAACAAACTAATTTCTAAAAGAAGAACAAAAGTGTATCTAACCAATGAATAAGTCATACAAAGGTAGACTATATTCAAGAGGTAAAAACTTGATTAAATGCGATACTAAGTTTGAACCATGCATGAGTTGTTTGATTTAAAATGAAGGATATGTAATGTATTAAACATGAGTTGAAACTAGTAGAGAGATTATGGATTTATAATTTCAAATTTACATTAGCAGAAGGATAAAAAGAAATATATGCAACATGGTATATATGATCATACACCTAAAAGAAGCAACATGATCATAAGAGAAAAGTAGAAGTTAAAGATGATAGGTGGAATAGTAGTATATGGTAAGGGGATTATGGAAAGTAAAGAATGGTTTGAAACATAATGGAGTAATATAGATTATAAAAGAAAGAGGTTGACAGATTCAAGAAAGTGCTAATTAGTCAAGTATCCATGTTGATAATTAATTAAACCTACGTATGAGAAATGCATTATTGAATGTTTATAGATAAGAATTCTAAGTCTCAAAATCATCTTCTCTTTCATATCTTCCTTAATGAGAGAAATGTGGGAATGAAGTGATAAGAAAATGAATCATATATGATGCATAACCACCATGGTAGAGACATCTACTGAATGTAAAAATGACACACAATATGATGATGAAATCCTAGCAGGGTAATTGAGAATGTAATATATCTGAATGGCCAAGTAAGAGAAAGAAAATTCAATTGATAAGATAAATAAGACTTTAATAAAACTTGTGAGATCCAAAGTTTGGCTTTCAAATTAAGGGAGCAAAGTCACATCACAATAACGTCATGCTTCTGATAAGGACTAAACCCTAGAATGTATAGAGTTGTAGTAGTGCAAGGGATGTCACTAGTGATTTGACCTTGAATACTAACATCTCTATAAAACAAGATCATGAAATTTGCACTATGAGAAGTAAACTAGCACAGATAGTAATCCCAGCTAATCTGAAAGGTTGATGAACAATATGAAATTTTTTCAGAGCAAGGGGTAAGAAATAAGTTTGAAATGTAACAAGTGTTTTTTGAACAAAAGAAGAAGTGCAAGATGAGCAAAGTGTAATCTAAAACAAATTCTTGCAGTAATAGCAAGAATGATGAATAATCTATTCATACCTTGTATGTTTCAAATTTAGGAATGTTTAATCTACATGATTAAAATGAGAAGGATAAGTAGCAAAAAGTAAGTAGTAATGAATGAGGAGAGAGATAAGAGAAAACAATGGCTTTTAGTAATATGTGAACTTGTTTTTAGAAGTATAATTTGTTGAAGATATATTAAGAGATGTAAATTGGTTCTACATATGATTTCAGTGTACATGTAAAAGCAATATGTTAATTTCAGGTGTCTGATAGTTGTATTCATTCATACCAGTAATCCATCCTAGTATTGTACAATTGTTGTATGGTGATATGGTTCAAATGATGATAAAACAAATGGAGGGTTACCCTGAATAAGGTAGTCTTACCTATTCACTCATATGAATAGAAGGGATGATAACCATATTGTATTGATATGAAACCGTAATGAGGTATAGCTTGTTATACCTAGCTTTAATATAACTAAGTGATGGTAATTGGGTATGAATAGTCCTTGAATGACTAATACAATTATGGAGTGCTTTGTTACTGTTGTTGAAACCCTAGTATGCTATAACTTGATGGTTACACCTTGAATTGTGTGTGGGTTCATACTTGAGAATAGTATGGAATGTGATGGTAATGCTTCACCTTATGCATCCAGGATCCAATGGGGATGACGTGAGTAGTAATGTACAATTGTTGTTGAATCTAGTCTTTTAACTCAAGACTGTTCTGCTATTTGAGTAGCACAATAGTAAAATTCAAAAGAACATGGTGAACTCTCTTTTGTGATTTAGAGGTACTACATAACAATAGTACATATTTAGCAGTATGAATTGAGATAGTTGGATCAGATTATCGATGTTGAGGTAACATGTGATGACATAGTTTTACACCATGTATCCATGTATGATAACAAAGTAGCTTGAACATCAAAAAAATGAAAACATAACTATTGTTCTCTCGGCAAATACATGAGATAAAGAGTTTTGTCCTCCAGGGACTACAATGCTAAAAGTACTAAAGAAAAGAGGATCATAAAGGACACCTAGCCTTATGATCCTTTACCATTTCGTCTCCAATCTCAACAGCAGAATCTTCAACGTGAGGTGGTCCTTCTGTCCATGAATTTCCCAAAGGGAAAGAAACAACACATGGACCCCATAAAGGGAAGAAAAGAGGGTCATCTAGGTTGGTACTAATTCAATTATTGAACTATTAAAAAAATAAAGAGTTATAGATCAAATTTGGGTAAGATTGCTTGGTGGACTATGATAATAGAAAAAAAATGAACTAGCTACCATGATAATTTCAAAAGGGGTACAATAATGCAGAGTGTTAATTAGAATCAACAACGAGATTTATCAAACAAATATCAACATATCAAATTATTCAAAATGAAATTATTTATCTATTGGCAACAATCTAATATTTTGTCTTCGCCAGTGGCTAGGTGCCTAGTGCTCTCCCCTCTATGAGAGAATGACACTTTTCCTGTGGGGGTAACCAGTACTGGGGGACCTCTAGTTGTCCATTATCCACTGTGCAAGGTTGGGGGTCATAACCCACCAGATCTAGTGAGCCAAAGCTCTTTAGCTAATATTTTGAGGTTTTTGTGCCAATGTCTAAATCTACAACATTTCAATTTCTTTATAATGTTCAACTTTCAAATGTAGTTCTGGTAAATTTTGACAATAAGGAAAAGGCTAATAAAATGTTTCACCACTATTTCAGAGATATGTAGATGAAATCCAAGAGGGAAATAAATAGTTCAATAAATAATTGAGAATTAAGTACCTGTTTGAAATCGAGAACTTCCAATCAAGTTGCACACAAAGATCAACGATGCAATTTCCTCAAGAATCTAGAAAGAGAGGAGGTATTAGAGTTATTTGATGTTTCTTGGCTTGGAATCACTTTCTAGTTTCTTATTAGGTGAAATGACCATTTTACCCTTAAGGAGTAGTACCTTGAATTATTGCTTTTGGTTGTTGTTACATCTCGTGTGAGTCATTAGTATGGTACCCATATTTATACATATAGTCACATATGATATTCTAATCATTATCCATGTTCACTATGTACATGATTTATGTATTCGTATGTTACATACCCATTAGGGAATATATATAGTATTGACCACGTGCATATATATATATATATATATATATATATATATATATATATATATATATATATATATATATATATATATTTGTACTATGAAACCATATCTAGAAATTGGTTTTCTACACCTTTATAGGTTGCAAAATTTGTATTATAACTATTATCTTAAATCTATTGAATTTGATTTTTTTCCACATATGTCTCTTAATATCCTTAGTTATATATAAGGTAGGATTATAATAAGGTCATCAAGTGTATGCCCTTCGATTTCCCACATTTATTCCTTAATATACTTATTCCTTCATGTTGGTCCTTAATGGTCGAATAATATAATTAAACTAATAAATAAAGAAATAGGACTTAATACTATAAGAATTTAGTCTTAAATATTGGACTATAGTTATTGAGGATACTTCCTGATTTTCTCTTTATTTTGTAGTCTTCATTATAGCTCCTAGATTTCATAATAGACATATTACATAGGCGATATTGATGTGCTTAGGCAAGGCTTTTAGCTGGTTAGGGTGTTTCATCGTTTGTAATTTGATTTATATATCATAGTACGGATTTATAGACCTTGCCTTTGTATGGTAGATCGTGATTGATTTTATGTACAGAATAGAACATAAAAAGGAGTCTCCGTGGTGTATATACCTTTTTATGTGTGTAATGCTTTGGATGTGATCTCGGCTTGCCTTCACGACCATTCAGTTGGCTTTCCTACTGGTATTCATTATGGTGGTAGTGACAACGTCGAGGAGTTAGTGGTGGCTGGCGAGATTCGACGCTGGTCGTCGGCACAGTAGACTAGAGGAAAAGAAGGCGGTCGAGGGGTGTCTGTGTAGATCTTAGATGTAGTAGGAACCATGAAGCTCCCTGCCAGTAGCAGCAAGGTCGTCTTACGACCACTGTAGGAACTAGGGTTGGTGGTACTCTTGCGGAGGGTGGCGCAGGTATGTTTCATTGTAACATCCCTGACCTGGGTTATGAGTTAAACCTAGGTGTTTTGCCTAAATATGTAATTAAACCCTTGTGATTATCTTTTGGCATGTAATTAAGTTCCTAAGGAACATACATTTTCATTTCTGTCCTTTTTAAACAATGATTGTAGTATTGTTTGGTAATACAGGGACCTATGTACAAATTACCCAGTTAAGGGGTTTAACTTGCAAATTTCACAAGTTAAGATGTTTCTCTGATAATGAGACATCATATGAGTGAATATGATGAGATAAGATGGATTTCCCAAGCTTGGGCATCAAGATGCAGCTTGTGGAATGATCCTTGTGCTTAAAAACCCTAATTTGGATTAAAGTGCAATTTACCCAAATGTGGGGTGCAACTTATAAAATATACCATCTAGAACATCTTTTATGACTTTTGACATCATTTAGAGTAATAATGATCAAGGGGGCACTTTATTTGAATAATCATATAATAAGGAACACCTTTGTAATTAAATCACCTAGTATGAGTAAAGATACCTTTCATATATGTACCTTAGTTGCATGTTGGTTTTCTTTACCCTTAGATCTTGAGTTTTCATGGGCTTTGATTAAGTTATGATAGATTAAACGTGCCTTAGAAATAAGGAGGGACTTGGATGAGAATTCCATGTTTTAGATGTCCTTATGTTGGAAAATAGCCTGAAGTATATAAGCCTTTACCCTTGCAACCAAGTGAACATATCCTTTATCCTCTGCATTTCTCATCTTTCTCAAAATGGCCAAGGCAGAGCTCTGGACCTCAGGGAGACGACCAACTAGTTCTAAGGTGAGTAGGAACCATCTTCAAGCTCGAATTCATGGAGGAATTCTTCTTAAAAAGGTTGGTTCTATGGTTAACTTACTTAGATTATTTGTTCTAGCCGATCATCCCCATCTTTTCCTTGAAGAAACAACCTTGGATGACTTGTGGAGTTCAAGACGCCATTAAAGGCTCGAAGCTTGGAAGCTTGGAGCTCTAGGAACCACGTTTGAGGTGGGTTTTATAACTCTAAAACTCCTTGCTTTATTATGCATATCATTGTTCTTGCTTTTTGTACTTAGTTCTTCTTCTACCTCCCTTCTTCATTGCACTTTTACAAGCAAAACGGTGGAGTAACTGACCTGAACAGAGGTTGAGGATGATGGGCGTGAATTCCTAGGTAACTTTATCAACCGACCTTGGACCCTTTTGGTCCAAACGGTTGCAAACCGTTTAAGGTCAAACGGTCTCAACCTGTTTGATCTCAAACGATCTTGCAAGACCGTTTGGATCAAAACGGTCTCAAGACCGTTTGATAGGGTTGACCAAGGGACGATCGTTTGAGGGTCTGTTGATAATATATTGAATTTCATACCTACAAAGAATTATAATCTAATTCCTAACCAATTGAGAGTTGAAGGCAATTCAACACCCTAATCCTAATTGGGTTGAAATTGTTGTTTTTAAGTATAGATCTTGTTGAGTTTTGGGTTGAAGGACCCAAACGGCCTCAAAACCGTTTGGGGTTCATCCAAACGGTCTCACACCCGTTTAGTGACACCCCAAGACCATTTGGAGGTCTAGGGTTACGGAAATTTGATGGTTTGAGGGTCCAATTTCAATAGGTTGATGAATTGATAAAAATGCTGATTTTAGATCTATTTAGGGTTCAACCCTTATCCAACTGACTTGGTTTTTGGTCAAACTTTGGGAAAACGGTCTTAAGACCGTTTGGAGATCATCCAAACGATCTCAAGACCATTTGAACCAAGTTTGGGCCCAATTGGAGGTCAATTGATAGGTTCAACCTTGATTTGATTCGCATTGTTGAACATTGATGATTATCCGATTGAAACCCTAATTGAGTTAGACTTAACCCTAATTGGCTTTGAATTGAAGGTCAATTTGATGTCCAATTGATTGAGGCTCATCCTAATTAACTCAATTTGTAAGTGGTTAACATGGCTTTGGCCAATTGAAGGCTTCAACATAGCAAATCCTATTTAAACATAACCTTTGTGTCACCTTTTATGTCCATGCGGTTTGAACCCAAGTGGGTTCACACTCGTTTAAGATTAAGTGGGTCCATGCTCGTTTAAGATTAAATGGGTCCACACTCGTTTAATCTCAAGTGGGTCCACACTCGTTTAAGCTCAAATGGTTTCACACTCGTTTAAGCTCAAACGGGTTCACACTCGTTTAAGTCCAAACGGGTTCACACTCGTTTAAGCTCAAATGGGTTCACACTTGTTTAAGCTTACATGGGTTCACACTCGTTTAAGCTCAAACAGGTTCACACTCGTTTGAGGGTCAAATGCATTCAGGTCGTTTGATATTAAACGAGTTCAAGGTTGTTTAAAATTCAAACGGGTTGAAGGTTGAAGGTTGAAACCAATGGGAGACTTTCAAGGTTGTATATACTTAATCACTTGAAGATGAAAATGGTTCAATGATGATCTAATCTAAACCCTAATGGTAACTTAAGACATTAAGGGACTAAGTGACTAATGAATTGACCCATGATGATGATCAATGGGTAAATTACCAAAATGCCCTTGAGAGGTTCAATTGAGTGATACCTTATTCTAATCAAACCCTAATCACTTGATAGTGGTGATTTGGTTTATGTTAATCAAAGAGGATTTAACCCAACCCTATCTAGAGTGGTTTAATCACCATCTACTAGTGAGAGGAGAGATAAATTACCATTTATGGTTAAAACTCAAGTAACATACCTTCAATGTACATGAATATGCAAGATTAAATATGATCCACTTATGTGAGATCATGGGAACCCTAATTATGATAATTGGTGAATCTTAATCTTATCTGAGGGTTTTAATGGTGATGTTTCTCATACATGGTGATGTTATGAGATCAATTCTCCATGAGGTGAATAGTAAACCCTAAATCTAGGGTGATGACATGTAATGTGAATAGTAAACCCTAATTGATGAAAATCAGGGAACCTGAACCTTGTAAAAGTATGAGGGTACAACTCTAGATATGAATTGTTTACCAATATCAGTTGAATTAACCATGCAGGTTCTTATACATGATGATGATCATATCCAGGTAAGGATTACGATTTCATATTCATTGAAAACATGTTATTAGTTTTATGAATAATGACATATGCTGATGCCCAGTAAATGGCATCTTATGAGAATGATAGGCCGTGAGATCCATGAGTATCATCAAGGTCATGCTTGTTAGATGACTTGTGATGAAATGATTGAGAAATGATAATTGATGAGAGTTAGACTTGATACATTTAGTATTCTACTTTCATAGCTGTTGTTCTAATGATTAATGTTTGAGAACATGTATGATGTTAAAAGAATACTGAAATGTACCTAACTAATCAAGTATAATCATACCATGTAGAGCCTTGATCATAGATCCATCATTGTTAGGAGTTAAATGATGGTGAAACAGGTTTTCTTAAGGGAACTCCTGGACCACATACTTTTGAGTATGTGGGGAATATGGATGTGAATACCCTTACATCCTAGTGTAGGAATTGATGTAGATGTACTTTAATCTATCAATCCTTCACTATGTGTTTATGCCGGGGTGATGTAACACTATTCTCCTGAGGAAATCTTTCATACCGCATTGATGAGAGATAGACAAGAAATCTTTCGATGGCGAAGAGAGTACAGAATGCCACTGTGACTCTAATAGCGAAGTACCAAAATACCCTGGTAAGCTATAGTAGCAGAGACACTAGATGTCCTGCATGTTGATCCTCTTACTGACTGAGGAAGATGAGGTCATAAGAATTCAGCTCTTTTGATGACCTATGTATGCTACTGATGCGACTTAATAGTGATCGGTTGGAGTATGAGCGGTATACCTCATCTCCGCAAGGCATAATAATGTTTGTAAAACATAATCAACCGCATAGCATATCTGTTTAGGTTGAACTACGAGATACATTGGTTGAAGTTACATTACTTAGTATACATGTTCTTCATATTCCTTAAATGTTGTTGTTCTAATTAATAACAATCTGCTGTTGATTACCTTAAGGCTTTTATTGCTTATGTTATCCTTTGATTGCTATAATAAAGCTTCTGGCGGAGAGTTATAACTCTCGCTAGGACAATTATTTAAAATTGTCTCACCCCGTAGGTTTCTAACTTTTAGGTGGACGTCGAGGACGAAGAAACCAATCTGAGGGTGAGCAGTGTCAGCAGCAGCAACACCAGGGGCAGCAGTGAATCTCAGGTGGAGATACTGACTGTTGTGTCATGTAGTTAGTTGGTCCTATGTCGTCTCTGTACTCTCAGGTCTGTGGAGTTTGTTAATCTTAGCTTTTGTATTTTGTTGTATGTAATCACTTAAGAAGTGGTTTAACAGAGATGTAAATTGTTACTTGCTTTTATGAAAGAAGTTTCATGTCTTCAAGATCTTTTCTCAAAAAGTTTTAATTTTCGATGATTTTTCGTATTCCGTTGTTAATCGAATGCTTCCGCTGAGTTTATATCGTGTTTTAGATATCAGAGCCCACACTTAAGTGGTATCATAGCTCTAGGTTTGCTGAGTCTACAGAGACATAGGACTTAGGATGTCGAGTCTATCCTTAGTGTTTCTTTCGTATCTAATAGAGTCTTCTGCTCCTCAGGAGAAGAAGATAATTAAGAATGTCTGAACCACACGAGGAGTACATGGCAGAAAGTAGTGTTGCTGCACCCCAAGGAGGTGCAAGGAACCCGAAGATAGAACAACCTATACCTGAGCCACCCAGAGATCCACCTTAGTTTGACCCAGCTGACATGGGAAACCCAACTATTCAAACCATGTTCGGGCAATTTATGACTGCCATGACACATATCACCGACAGGATGCCCATGCCTGCACCCAGGGCACCTGCCCAGCCTGAAGGACAAGGTATCGGTAAGACATTCGAGCGACTTCGTCATGTCAGAGCAACCGAATACTTTGGAACAGCTGACCCTGCAGATGCCAATCTGTGGTTGACCGAGTTAGAGAAAGCCTTCAGAATCTTGATCATCCCAGAAGCTCAAAAGGTTAGACATGCTGTCTATCTTCTCAAGGGAAGTGTTGGTCACTGGTGGACCATGGAAGAGCAGAAGAGGCCTGGAGTGGAGATCTCTTGGGAAGATTTTCGTCGGGGATTTGTCAACAGATACTTTCCAAAGACATTCATGGATGAGAAGATCTCTCAATTTGAGAGATTGAGACAAGGCATGATGAACATTAGTGAGTACGAAGCTAAGTTCATGGAGTTGCTACGATTCTGTCCGCACATGGCTGCCACAGAAGAAGATAGGATTAGAAGGTTTGAGAAGGGTTTAAACGCTGATTTGACTACTCCTGTGTCTGCCCTAGAGAACCGGGAGAGGTTTGCTACCTTCGTTGAGTCAGTCCGAAGGATAGAGAAATCCATAGTCGAGAAGAGGCAAACCCATAAGAGATATCCGCAGTTCCAGGGTTCTTCATCTAGGGACTTTAAGAAGCCTAGATTCTCTGCACCTACACCTCCACCGCCCAGATATAGTGCTCAGACACAATGGACACCAAGTAGAGGTAGGGGACAAAGCCTACCACTACAAGAGACTCGCAGTTCAGCATCAATGTCAGTCACAGGACCACCCAGACCACAACAACTGGAAAGAAGTTGCTACAACTGTGGGAAGGTGGGACACTTGATGAAGGACTACATGTCTAGGTCTGTCAATGTGACACAACCTCAGAGACAGAATCAATAGGGATCACAGAGAAAGCAGTCTCAAGGAGCAGCTAGAGGACGTGGACAAGCGTCTCAAGCTGGATCGTCAGCACCAACTCAACCTCAGGCGACAACAAGGTTCTATGCTATGAACCCACCAGATGCAATGGTCAATCCACGGGTTGTGACAGGTCAAATGGAACTTTTATATTCTGATATGTCTACATCCTATATTGTATATGTTTTGATTGACTCGGGTGCTATGCACTCCTTTATCACTCGAAGAGTGATTCATAACTGCAATATGACGGTCAGTCATAGGGCAGATAGCTTGTTGCTAGAGACTCCATTGAGAGGGTCTGCTGTGTTGTAAGAGATATGCTCTCCCTGCATCCTCTTCTTTTCTGATCATCGCATTCAAGTGGATCTTATACCACTTGAGATGCAAGGATTTGATATAATCCTTGGGATGGATACCTTGGAAAGGTATAGGGTTGTCTTGGATTGTGAATCCAAGCAGGCTGTGTTTGCTAATGAAAGCAACACATGGATCTTTTGAGGAGAGAGAAAGATTCTACCCACCTGTCTTGTGTCAGCTATGGTTGCCGATAAGCTGATGAGGCAAGGATGTTATGCATTCATGGCCCATGTGGTAGATACTACCATGGAGAGTCCTAACCCTACGGAAGTTCCTGTAGTCAGGGAATTTGAAGATGTATTTCCTGAAGAACTTCCAGGTGTGCCACCGCCTCGGGAAATTGATTTTGAGATCAATTTGATCCCAGATACCCAACCTATAGCCCAGACACCGTATAGGATGGCGCCTGCTGAGATGGCAGAACTCAAGAAGCAGCTTCAAGAGGCGCCATCCTATAGATGACATTCTGATCTATAGTAGAGATGCTCAGCAGCATGAACAACATCTTCGTCAAGCTCTAACTTTGCTAAGAGAACACAAGCTATATGCTAAGTTTAGCAAGTGTGAGTTTTGGCTACCAGAAGTATCTTTCCTTGGACATGTGGTATCTGCTTCGGGTATTCGTGTTGACCCTAAAAAGGTAGAATCTGTTCTACAGTGGGAACAATCGAAGACGCCGACAAAAATTTGTAGTTTCTTGGGGTTGGCCGGCTATTATCGAAGGTTCATTAAGAACTTTAGTTCCATAGCCTTACCCTTGACTAAGTTAACCCGGAAAGAAGTTCCTTTTGACTGGAGCGATAAGTGCCAGCAATCTTTTCAACTACTAAAGGAGAGGTTGACAAGTGCACCTGTACTTGTGCTACTTGAGCAAGGCAAAGGATACATAGTTTTCTGTGATGCCTCCAAGAATGGACTCGGATGCGTGTTGATGCAGGATAAGCAAGTGATTTCTTTTGCTTCCCGACAGCTTAAGAAACACGAAGAGAATTATCCGACACATGATCTGGAGTTAGCTGCTGTGGTTCATGCCTTGAAGATCTGGAGACATTATCTCTACGAAGAGACATTCCAGATTTTCACAGATCACAAGAACCTTAAGTATATCTTTTCTCAGCATGAACTTAACATGAGACAACGTCGTTGGATGGAGTTAATCAAGGACTACGATTGTACAGTTGATTACCATCCAGGGAAGGCCAATGTGGTTGCAGATGCCTTGAGTAGGAAATCAGCAACAACCATGGATAGAGCACAACTAAACTCTTTAGTATTCTCTAAGAGAGATATGCTTATCTCTTTAAGGCAAGACAATGTACAGTTGAAGGTGTCATTGTTAGCCGGGTTTTTGGCTGAGATGCATATCAAACCTACCCTTAGAGAGCAGATCAAAGAGGCACAACATGTTGATACAGCAGTTCAGCAGATTAGGTCAGAGTATGGTGATGAGAAGCGAGATGGTTTCCATGACTCAGATGATCAAGTAGCATGTTATCATGGGAGGATGATAGCGCCAGATAAGGACAATTTGAGGAAATTAGTCCTGAAAGAAGCTCATTCTTCAATGTATGCTATGCATCCAGGAAGCACCAAGATGTATCGGAACTTGAAGGATATGTATTGATGGCCCAAGATGAAGAAGGATGTTGCAGAGTTTGTGATGAGGTGTCCTGTGTGTCGGCAAGTTAAAGCTGAACACCAGAAGCCTGCAGGGATAATGCAACCTTTACCCATACCACAGTGGAAGTGGGACCATGTGACCATGGACTTTGTTGTTGGCCTTCCCAGGACAAACAAAGGACATGATTCCATCTGGGTAATAGTTGATAGGTTGACAAAGACAGTGCATTTTTTTTACCTATCAAAACAACCTATTCTGCTGAGAGGTTATCACAGTTGTATGTTCAAGAGATAGTGCGTTTGCACGAAGTTCCTATCACTATAGTTTCTGACAGAGGTCCCCAGTTTACAAGTCATTTTTGGGAGCAGTTGCACATAACCTTAGGCACCAAGTTAAGGTTTAGTACAACCTTTCATCCACAGACTGATGGACAGTCAGAAAGGACTATACAGACCTTGGAAGACTTGCTGAGAGCATGTGTTCTCCAGTTTATAGGGAGTTGGGATCTGCACCTAAGCTTGATAGAGTTTGCCTACAATAATAGCTATCAACATAGCATTGATATGGCACCTTATGAAGCTTTGTATGGTAGACGTTGTAGATCACCTTTGTGTTGGTATGAGACTGGTGAACATCAGTTGTTAGGTCCTGATCTTGTGCAGCAGACTACAGAAAAGATTAAAGTAATACAACAACAGATTAAGACTGCACAGGATAGGCAGAAATCTTATGCCGACAGACGTCGCAGACCGTTAGAGTTCCAGGATGGAGACAGAGTGTATCTCAAGGTCTAGCCTTGGAAAGGAGTCCTTCGCTTTGGAAGGAAAGGGAAGTTAGCTCCTAGATTTATGGGGCCTTATCCAATCATTGAACGGGTTGGGAAAGTAGCCTATAGACTAGAGTTACCACAAGAGTTACAAAAGCTACACCCTGTGTTTCACATTTCTATGCTAAGGAAATGTCACCCTGACACCGAGTTAGTTCTACAACCTATGGAGGTAGAATTGAATGATGATATAACTTATGAGGAAGTTCCAGTGTCAATCCTTGATAACAGAACTAAAAAGCTAAAGAAGAAAGATATAAGTCTTGTAAAAGTCCTCTGGAATCACCGTGGCGTTGAAGAAGCCACTTGGGAACTAGAGGAAGAGATGAGAAGGAAATACCCTGCTCTTTTCTCCTAATATGTTTTATCGATTTCGGGGACGAAATCCTTGTAAGGGGTGGATAATTTGTAACATCCCTGACATGGGTTATGAGTTAAGCCTAGGTGTTTTGCCTAAATATGTAATTAAACCCTTGTGATTATCTTTTGGCATGTAATTAAGTTCCTAAGGAACATACATTTTCATTTCTATCCTTTTTAAACAATGATTGTAGTATTGTTTGGTAATACAGGGACCTATGTACAAATTACCCAGTTAAGGGGTTTAACTTGCAAATTTCACAAGTTAAGATGTTCCTCTGATAATGAGACATTATATGAGTGAATATGATGAGATAAGATGGATTTCCCAAGCTTGGGCATCAAGATGCAGCTTGTGGAATGATCCTTGTGCTTAAAACCCCTAATTTGGATTAAAGTGCAATTTACGCAAATGTGGGGTGCAACTTATAAAATATACCATCTAGAACATCTTTTATGACTTTTGACATCATTTAGAGTAATAATGATCAAGGGGGCACTTTATTTGAATAATCATATAATAAGGAACACCTTTGTAATTAAATCACCTAGTATGAGTAAAGAGACCTTTCATATATGTACCTTAGTTGCATGTTGGTTTTCTTTACCCTTAGATCTTGATTTTTCATGGGCTTTGATTAATTTATGATAGATTAAACGTGCCTTAGAAATAAGGAGGGACTTGGATGAGAATTCCATGTTTTAGAGGTCCTTATGGTGGAAAATAGCCTGAAGTATATAAGCCTTTACCCTTACAACTAAGTGAACGTATCCTTTATCCTCTTCATTTCTCATCTTTCTCAAAATGGACAAGGCAGAGCTCTGGACCTCAGGGAGACGACCAACTAGTGCTAAGGTGAGTAGGAACCATCTTCAAGCTCGAATTCATGGAGGAATTCTTCTTAAAAAGGTTGGTTCTATGGTTAACTTACTTAGATTCTTTGTTCTAGTCGATCATCCCCATCTTTACCTTGAAGAAACAACCTTGGATGACCTGTGGAGTTCAAGACGCCATTAAAGGCTCGAAGCTTGGAAGCTTGGAGCTCTAGGAACCACGTTTGGGGTGGGTTTTATAACTCTAAAACTCCTTACTTTATTATGCATATCATTGTTCTTGCTTTTTGTACTTAGTTCTTCTTCTACCTCCCTTCTTCCTTGCACTTTTGCAAGAAAAATGGTGGAGTAACCGACCTGAACATAGGTTGAGGATGATGGGCGTGAATTCCTAGGTAACTTTATCAACCGACCTTGGACCCTTTTGTTCCAAACGGTTGCAAACCATTTAAGGTCAAACGGTCTCAACCCGTTTGATCTCAAACGATCTTGCAAGACCGTTTGGATAAAAACGGTCTCAAGACCGTTTGATAGGGTTGACCAAGGGACGACCGTTTGAGGGTTTGTTGATAATATATTGAATTTCATACCTACAATGAATTATAATCTAATTCCTAACCAATTGAGAGTTGAAGGCAATTCAACACCCTAATCCTAATCGGGTTGAAATTGTTGTTTTTAAGTATAGATCTTGTTGAGTTTTGGGTTGAAGGACCCAAACGGCCTCAAACGCATTTGGGGGTTCATCCAAACGGTCTCACACCCGTTTAGTGATACACCAATACCGTTTGGAGGTCTAGGTTTAAGGAAATTTGATGGTTTGAGGGTCCAATTTCAATAGGTTGATGAATTGATAAAAATGCTGATTTTAGATCTATTTAGGGTTCAACCCTTATCCAACCGACTTGGTTTTTGGTCAAACTTTGGGCAAATGGTCTCAAGACCGTTTGGAGATCATCCAAACGATCTCAAGACCGTTTGAGCCAAGTTTGGGCCCAATTGGAGGTCAATTGATAGGTTCAACCTTGATTTGATTCGCATTGTTGAACATTCTGGATTATCCTATTGAAACCCTAATTGAGTTAGACTTAACCCTAATTGGCTTTCAATTGAAGGTCAATTTGATGTCCAATTGATTGAGGCTCATCCTAATTAACTCATATTGTAAGTGGTTAACATGGCTTTGGCCAATTGAAGGCTTCAACATAGGAAATCCTATTTAAACATAACCTTTGTGTCACCTTTTATGTCCATGCGGTTTGAACCCAAGTGGGTTCACACTCGTTTAAGCTTAAATGGGTCCACACTCATTTAAGCTTAAATGGGTCCACACTCATTTAAGCTCAAGTGGGTCCACACTCGTTTAAGCTCAAATGGGTTCACACTCGTTTAAGCTCAAACGAGTTCACACTCGTTTAAGTCCAAACGGGTTCACACTCGTTTAAGCTCAAATGGGTTCACACTCGTTTAAGCTTAAATGGGTTCACACTCGTTTAATCTCAAACAGGTCCACACTCGTTTGAGGCTCAAATGGGTTCAGGTCGTTTGAGATTAAACGAGTTCAAGGTCGTTTAAAATTCAACCGGGTTGAAGGTTGAAGGTTGAAACCAATGGGAGACTTTCAAGGTTGTATCTACTTAATCACTTGAAGGTGAAAATGGTTCAATGATGATCTAATCTAAACCCTAATGGTAACTTAAGACATTAAGGGACTAAGTGACTAATGAATTGACCCATGATGATGATCAATGGGTAAATTACCAAAATGCCCTTGAGAGGTTCAATTGAGTGATACCTTGTTCTAATCAAACCCTAATCACTTGATAGTGGTGATTTGGTTTATGTTAATCAAAGAGGATTTAACCCAACCCTATCTAGAGTGGTGTAATCACCATCTACTAGTGATAGGAGAGAGAAAGTACCATTTATGGTTAAAACTCAAGTAAAATACCTTCAATGTACATGAATATGCAAGATTAAATATGATCCACTTATGTGAGATCATGGGAACCCTAATTATGATAATTGGTGAATCTTAATCTTATATGAGGGTTTTAATGGTGATGTTTCTCATACATGGTGATGTTATGAGATCAATTCTCCATGAGGTGAATAGTAAACCCTAAATCTAGGGTGATGACATGTAATGTGAATAGTAAACCATAATTGATGAAAATCAGGGAACTTGAACCTTGTAAGAGTATGAGGGTACAACTCTTGATATGAATTGTTTACCAATATCAGTTGAATTAACCATGCAAGTTCTTATACATGATGATGATCATATCCAGGTAAGGATAACGATTTCATATTCATTGAAAACATGTTATTAGTTTTATGAATAATGACATATGCTGATGCCCAGTAAATGGCATCTTATGAGAATGATAGGCTGTGTGATCCATGAGTATCATCAAGGTCATGCTTGTTAGATGACTTGTGATGAAATGATTGAGAAATGATAATTGATGAGAGTTAGACTTGATACATTTAGTATTCTACTTTCATAGCTGCTGCTCTAATGATTAATGTTTGAGAACATGTATGATGTTAAAATAATACTGAAATGTACCTAACTAATCATGTATAATCATACCATGTAGAGCCCTGATCATAGATCCATCATTGTCAGGAGTTAAATGATGGTGAAACAGGTTTTCTTAAGGGAACTCCTGGACCACATACTTTTGAGTATGTGGGGAATATGGATGTGAATACCCTTACATCCTAGTGTAGGAATTGATGTAGATGTACTTTAATCTATCAATCCTTCACTATGGGTTTATGTCGGGGTGATGTAACACTATTCTCCTGAGGAAATCTTTCATACCGCATCGATGAGAGATAGACAAGAAATCTTTCGATGGCGAAGAGAGTACAGAATGCCACTGTGACTCTAATAGCGAAGTACCAAAATACCCTGGTAAGCTATAGTAGCAGAGACACTAGATGTCCTGCATGTTGATCCTCTTACTGACTGAGGAAGATGAGGTCATAAGAATCCGGCTCTTTTGATGACCTATGTATGATACCGATGCGACTTAATAGTGATCGGTTGGAGTATGAGTGGTATACCTCATCTCCGTAGGGCATAATAATGTTTGTAAAACATAATCAACCGCGTAGCATATCTGCTTAGGTTGAACTACGAGATACATTGGTTGAAGTTACATTACTTAGTATACATGTTCTTCATATTCCTTAAATGTTGTTGTTCTAATTAATAACAATCTGCTGTTGATTACCTTAAGGATTTTATTGCTTATGTTATCCTTTGATTGCTATAATAAAGCTTCTGGCGGAGAGTTATAACTCTCGCTGGGACAATTATTTAAAATTGTCTCACCCCGTAGGTTTCTAACTTTTAGGTGGACGTCGAGGACGAAGAAACCAATTCGAGGGTGAGCAGTGTCAGCAGCAGCAACACCAGGGGCAGCAGTGAATCTCAGGTGGAGATACTGACTGTTGTGTCATGTAGTTAGTTGGTCCTATGTCGTCTCTGTACTCTCAGGTCCGTGGAGTTTGTTAATCTTAGCTTTTGTATTGTGTTGTATGTAATCACTTAAGAAGTGGTTTAACAGAGATGTAAACTGTTACCTTGCTTTTATGAAAGAAGTTTCATGTCTTCAAGATCTTGTCTCGAAAAGTTTTAATTTCCGATGATTTTTCGTATTCTGCTGTTAATCGAATGCTTGCATTGAGTTTATATCGTGTTTTAGAGATCGGATCCCACATTCATGGTGTTAGGTGAGGCTCTCGCAGCATAGCAGGTTGAGGGAGTACGATGGTCAATGGTCTTTGATGGAAGAACCTAAAAGCAGGTCAGAGAGGAGAGGGCGGGGAAGGAGACGCCATGGTGGAAGCTCGTTAGTGTGCACCAGGGTGAGTGCTACTACCGCCGAAGAGAAGGAGAACAGAGAGTCTGTGGCCCAGGAGGATGGCCGACGGTTCAGGGTGGAAGAGATATGTCGTTGTCGTTGCACAGGGTGGTGGTGGTGTCAGAGGCAAGGGAAGTGGCAGATTGAGGGAGGTGGAGATGCAGCGAGGGGTTTGGGGTTGTGTATCTTGGCGTCGAGATTGATGGGGATATATATACGAGTTGAATGGTGTATTTAGGGTTTTCATAGCAAGGTGAAGCTCTGCCAAAAGATTCATGGCGGTGCAATGTAGCAATCTGAGGTCCGTCAGTTTCTGTCTTTGCTCTAGGGAGCTTTAATGGGAGTACCTTTGGTAGCATTTTCGGTGCCTGGGGACGTAGCCATTGGGTTAGAGGATTGAAAGGTGAATTCAAGGCACTTTGAATTGCTTGAAATGGCCAGGAAATGAGGGAGAACATCTTCATCATTGCTCCTCCGAACAAAGCATCTGTGGCGCTGCTTCAGCGTGAGGAAGTGGCACCCGGGTCAAAGCCTGCTTTGACCGGGAGTAAAAGGCACATTTAAATAAAATTTTGAAATTTCGAATATCCTAAGTTACATGTCAGTTTTCCTTGAAATTTTCACCACACCTTTAGGTGTCATTAAACTAAATTCTAAAATTATAAACCCCCATATTTATGATCCCGAGGTGGTCAATAAATTTATTCTTTTAACTAGTAATATGTAATTATCTAATTACAAGTATTGTATTTTTTTGTGTGTGATTCCAATTCTAAGAGTTTGAGTTGAATTAAATTTTTAGTTGTGGTCTGAATGGAATAATTTGATCAAAATAGGACAAATTGTAGTTAGGTGCCCAAATTTCAACATAATTCAAATGAAGTGTAAATATGAATGGAAAGGTTAAAAAAAGATATTTTTATATATATATATCAATAATTAAATTTTGTACCAAATTTTAGTATGTTACGACTCATCTCCCCTAAAAGGAGATTTTGTCCCAAAATCCAGGGTTAGTTGGACATATAAGGGTAAGTGCATTGTTCAATTTATCTATATTCTGAAGGCTTGACCTAGGCAAGGAGGAAAGGTAGCATGTAGTCTTGAATCACTTCCCACTCATAGAGGAAAGATAAAAGATTATGTCAAGAAAATAGCTTTATTATAAGGTCCTTCCTACTCTACGATATATGTGTCTTATAAGTTGTGGCATTTGGTCTCTACACGACGTCTAGGCTTTCTAACAATTACATTAAAGGTTGTACCGATAATTTCCAGATTTCAAGTAGTTACTAGTAAGTTAATAAATAATTGGTTGGTCAACATACCTTCAATGAATTCATCATTGTTTTGAGCTTCCTCAACCCTCATGGCATACAACTTTCCTTGGCGGTGCTCTGTAGGCTTTTGGGCGATAGCAGGCTTATTGTTGTGGTTGCTTCCTTGACATGGGGTATCCTGAGCATTTGTATGAGGAGTGCTATTGTTTCTTCGAGGGTCAGGGCAATTTGCATTGTGGTGGCCTGGCTTGAAGAAGTTGAAGAAAAGAGGCGAAGGATGATAGCATTCTCAACGATGCCTCTTCCCATAGTTGTAACAAGGATCTGGGATGGAGGAAGGAGTTTTGTTATTGTTTTCATTCCAACATTGTTGATTGCCTCCATGGTTGTTGTTGCTACGGTGTTAATTGTTCCCATTACTATTTCTATTACTTTTTGGGGGTGCATAACGACCCGAGTCTTGCAGGTGCATCTCAGTGTATTGTGCTTTAGCAACCAACTGATCAAATGTCAGAGGTAGCTGAGGGGCCAAGCTATCGCTCAGACTTCGATTGAGTCCCTTCATGAAAACTTGAATCCTTCTTTTCTCAGTAATACCAGTTGCATACCTTTCTAGGAGGGTGAAATGATGAAGGAATTCAGCTACATAGTCATTCCCTTGGCGAATGGAATTGAATTCCATTTCTTTCTGGATGAGCACAGATTGGGGGACATATTGGCGACGAAAGAGCTTGAGGAATTCCTCCCATTCCAATGATGGTGTACCTCTAGGGAGGGTACTAGATAGATTTTGCCACCAGACTTTTTCCGCTCCTTTCAACACGAAGGCAGCATACTTGACCCATAAGTGTAATGGGCAACTCATACTTTCCAGTATATCCTGAGTGGTCAAAACCCAATCCTCAGCTTTCTCGACTATGTCTCGTTCACTTTCCCCTTTGAACTCAGAAGGTTTCATCTTCAGAAAATAAGTGAGTGTAGGTTCCTTGAGCCCACCACTTCTATGAATTAACCCTTCCATGGTTATCCCCAAGATTGATTTAAGTTGGGCCAGTTGGGTGGCTTCATCGACCTTTGGGGTGAAGGGGTTCCTTCACGGTGAGAAGGTTGATCTCTCTTTGGTGAGGGGGTTCAGTACAACTTTCTTTTGTAATAAGAGGATTTTCTTTTCATCTCGTATGAGGGGATATGGTGCTTTCCTTTCTTTTCTAAGAAAGTATGATGCTTTCTTATCTTCTCTGTTGAGGGGGTATGATTCTTGATTTTCCTCTTTGATCGAGGTGTGGAGGGGGTATAGTACCCTTCACTATTAAAATTTGGCATATCAGGTTCAAATTTCTCGAAGTCAAATAGGTTACCTCTCCTAGAAATGAGAAAAGTTAAGTGTCGATAAGGGAAACTATATGAAACCCTAATTCGGAGCAAAGGTAGATGCCGATTGTTGATGGCTCTGATACCATTTCATGTGACAAAATAGTTTTACACCATGCATCCATGTATGATAACAAAGTAGCTTGAACATCAACAAAATGAAAACATAACTATTGTTCTCTCGACAAATACATGAGATAAAGAGTTTTTTCCTCCAGGGACTACAATGCTAAAAGTATTAAATAAAAGAGGATCATAAAGGACACCTAGCTTTATGCTCCTTTGCCATTTAGTCTCCAGTATCAGCAGCGGAATCTTCAATGTGAGGTGGTCCTTCTGTCCATGAATTTCCCAGAGGGAAAGAAACAACACATGGACCCAATAAAGGGAAAAAAGAGGGTCAGCTAGGTTGGTACTAATTCAATTATTGAACTATTAAAAAAATAAAGAGTTGTAGATCAAATTTGGGTAATATTGCTTGGTGGACTATGACAATAGAAAAAAAATGAACTAGCTACCATGATAATTTCAAAAGGGGTACAATAATGCAGTGTTAATTAGAATCAACAACGAGATTTCTCAAACAAATAGCAATATATCAAATTATTCAAAATGAAATTATTTATCTATTGGCACAATCAATCTAATATTTTGTCTTCACCAATGGATAGGTGCCTAGTGTTCTCCCCTCTATGAGAGAACGACACTTTGTCTGAGGGGGTAACCAGTACCGGGGGACCTCTAGTTGTCCATTATCCACTGCGCAGGGTTGGGGGTCATAACCCACCAGATCTAGTGAGCCAAAGCTCTTTCGCCAATATTTCGAATTTTTTGTGCCAATGTCTAAATCTAAAACATTTCAATTTCTCTATAATGTTCAACTTTCAAATGTAGTTGTGGTAAATTTCGACAATAAGGAAAAGGCTAATAAAATGTTTCACCACTTTTTCAGAGTTATGTAGATGAAATCCAAGAGGGAAATAAATAGTTCAATAAATAATCGAGAATTAAGTACCTGTTCGAAATCGAGAACTTCCAATCAAGTTGCACACAAAGATCAACGATGCAATTTCCTCAAGAATCTAGAAAGAGAGGAGGTATTATAGTTATTTGATGTTTCTTGGCTTGGAATCACTTTCTAGTTTCTTATTAGGTGAAATGACAATTTTACTCTTAAGGAGTTTTACCTTGAATTATTTCTTTTGGTTGTTGTTACATCTCGTGTGAGTCATTAGTATGGTACCCATATTTATACATATAGTCACATATGATATTCTAATCATTATCCATGTTCACTATGTACATGATTTATGTATTTGTATGTTACATACCCATTAGGGAATACATATAGTATTGACCATGTGCATATATATATATATACATATACATATATATACATATATATATATATATATTTATTTATTTATTTATATATATATGTACTATGAAACCATATCTACAAACTGGTTTTCTACACCTTTATAGGTTGCAAAATTTGTATTATAACTATTATCTTAAATCTATTGAATTTGATTTTTTTCCATATATGTCTCTTAATATCCTTAGTTATATATAAGACAGGATTATAATAAGGTCATCAAGTCTATTCCCTTCGGTTTCCCACATTTATTCCTTAATATAGTTATTCCTTCATGTTGGTTCTTAATGGTCGAATAATATAATTAAACTAATAAATAAGGAAATAGGACTTAATACTATAAGAATTTAGTCTTAAATACTGTACTATAGTTATTGAGGATACTTCCTGATTTTCTCTTTATTTTTTGGGCATCATTATAGCTCCTAGATTTCATAATAGACATATTACATAGGTGATAGTGATGTGCTTAGGCAAGGCTTTTAGGTGGTTAGGGTGTTTCATCATATGCAATTTGATTTATATATCATAGTATGGATTTATAGACCTTGCCTTTGTATGGTAGATCGTGATTGATTTTATGTACAGAATAGAACATAAAAAGGAGTCGTCGTAGTGTATATACCTTTTGATGTGTGTGATGCTTTGGCTGTGATCTCATCTTGGCTACACAGCCATTTAGTTGGCTTGCCTGTTGGTATTCGTCGTGGTGGTAGTGACAGCGTCGAGGAGTTAGTGATGGCTGGCGAGATTTGACATTGGTTGCCGGCACAGCAGACTAGAGGAAAAGAAGGCGGTCGAGGGGTGTCTGTGTAGATATTAGATGCAACAGGAGCCGTGAAGCTCCCTGCCGATAGAAGCAAGCTCATCTTACGACCAGCGTAGGAACCAGGGTTGGTGGTACTCTTACGGAGGGTGGCGCATGTATGTTTTATGGTGCTGGGTGAGGCTCTAGCAGTGCAGCAGGTTGAGGGAGTACGATGGTCAGTGGCCGTTGATGGCAGAACCTGAAACCAGGTCAGAGAGGAGAGGGCAGGGAAGGATACGCCATGGTGGAGGCTCGTCGGTGTGCACCAGGGTGAGTGCTACTGCCGTTGGCGAGAAGGAGAACAGAGAGTTTGTGGCCCAGGAGATTTGTCACCGCCGTTGTAGGGGGTGGCGGTGGTGTCAAAGGCGAGGGCAGCGGCAGATTGAGGGAGGTGGAGATGCAGTGAGGGGTTTGGGGTTGTGTATCTTGGCATCGAGATTGATGGGGATATATATACGAGTTGAATGGTGGATCTAGGGTTTTTATAGCAAGGTGAAGCTCTGCCAAAAGATTTTGGGCGGTGCAATGTAGCGATCTGAGGTCCATCAGTTTCTATCTTTGCTCTAGGGAGCTTTAATGGCAGTACCTTTGGTAGCATTTTCGGCGCCTGGGGACATAGGAATCGGGTTAGAGGATTGAAAGGAGAATTCAAGGCACTTAGAATTGCTTGAAACGGCCAGGAAATGAGGGAGACCACCCTTGTCATTGCTCCTCCGAACAATGCAGTCGCGGTGCTGCTTTAGAGTGAGGAAGTGGTACCCGGGTCAAAGCCTAGTTTGACCGGGAGTAAAAGGAGCATTTAAATAAAATTTTGAAATTTAGAATATCCTAAGTTACATGTCAGTTTTCCTTGAAATTTTCACCACACCTTTAGGTGTCATTAAACTAAATTCTAAAATAATAAACCCCCATATTTATGATCCCGAGGTGGTCAATAAATTTATTCTTTGAACTAGTACATATGTAATTATCTAATTACAAGTATTGTATTTTTTTGTGTGCGATTCCAATGCTAAGAGTTTGAGTTGAATTAAATTTTCAGTTGTGGTCCGAATGGAATAATTTGATCAAAATAGGACAAATTGTAGTTAGGTGCACAAATTTCAATATAATTCAAATGAAGTGTAAATATGAATAGAAAGGTTAAAAAAGATATTATATATATATATATATATATATATATATATATATATATATATATATATCAATAATTAAATTTTGTACCGAATTTCAGTATGTTACATAACACCTCAAGAGTATGACAATATTGAAATGGTTGTTTCTCTCTCTATCCTATGATTGATTGTGGCATAGAGAATTTGTTTGTTATCATTGAGAAGTCAAGATTTGAACTTGTTGTGATTAGAAAAGAAATAAAAGACTTAATGTTGAAAGATACATTCAAGTATGAAATACAAGAATATAATGACATGTAAGATATCAGAAGATTAAAATAAACCTTGAAAGTACTATGCTTGAATATTTATGTTTCGGGGACGAAACCTTTTTAAGGGGAGGAGAATTGTTATGACCGCATCTGAGCTTAATTGGTAAACTAGGATTTACCGGGATGATTATATGCTTAATTGGATTGATCATTTCTTAAATCTAATTAATGATGATAATTCCATTATGATGTTTTAAACCTAATAAGAATTTAAGTGTTCTATTGTTTGAGAAATTAGGGTTTGAGAAATGTAAACCCTAATCAGCAAAAATTAGGGTTTACTTAGATGATTGTATGCTTAATTAAGTTGATCATTGTTTGAACCTTGATTAGTGATGGTAGTTGAGTTTTTATATTTTAAATACAACAAGAAGGTTTAATCATACTTTGATCCACATAATTAGGGCTAACATTTGAAAACCCTAATCGGCCCAAATTAGGGTTTTGATAGTACATTAATATGGAATTTGATCAGGATAGCAGTGTGGTGAATGACTTTTCATATTTTTAAAATTTTTTATTTAATTGAATTTTGGATATGATATGGATAACTCAATCATGCATATTGGAGAAAAATTTCAGAATTTTTGAGTGTTCTTTGAATGTGGTTCTCGGTTGAACTATACTTTGACCAAAATGCTGACAGAGTGCTTTTTAGTAGTGTAGTGTTTTTTTTTTATTTATTTATTGGTAACTCCAAATGATCTGAAATTTTGCCTGTAGATCTGAAATTCAACATAAACAATATGTAAAATTTTCATAATTTTTGGATGCGTTTAGACCTTATTAGTAGATGAATTACAATAACTAACATTTCTATAGTATTCTAGATAGCAGTGCACTATTCGATTTTTAATTATTTAATGGAAGTATATAATGTTCTCAAATTTTAAATGTAGCTTAGTAACTCAATTATACACAACATTAGAAATTATCATAATTTTTGGAGAAACTTTGTTCTCTGAAATATACAAATTATAGAAACCTTTTTATGATAGAAAAATATGTTGATATAAGAAAAAGTTTAGTTAGGGGTCAAAGTGCAATTGACCCAAGCAGCTCAATTGCTCCATATGATCAAGCTAACACACAAGAAGCACTCATAATTCGTGATTCAAACTAGAGAAATGAAATCCTAGAGAGAGAGGGAGAGTTAGGGCTTGACAGGAGAAATTGATGGAGATGCTGACCTAGGGTTTTGTGGTCTTAGGAATAATGAAATCATGTAAGTTTAGCTTCTTTGGATATAGTTTCATGGTGAATCTTATATCACATGTCAAAATTTCGTCCCTCCCCTATTTGGATTCGAAATCATATCAAATCAAGTCCTTTTCTCACTCTTTCTTCATAATCCCTCATTTTTAGGGTTTCCGAGTTGAAAGGAAGAGGAATTGGGTGAATTGCTAGGGATTTGATATGAGATCGAGATTTTCAGGGATGAGCTATGTTTCTAAGTTGTTTTCACACCTTAGGGTGAGTGGGAACTTCCTTTAAACAATATATTGCACGAAAATTGGTTAATTCATCCAAAATCTTTAATTGCTAGTATGCGACTACAAACCCTGAATTGTCTATTTGTTCGAAGTTGTTGCAAAATGATATGAAATGTATTATTCCCCTGTTTGGATGAAGTTTAGATGATAAAATAATATTATAAATGTATACAATGCATCCTAATGAGAGTTCCCTAAGTATTCACAGAGGTTATTGTTGGATAAATTGGACATTATGATAAATCCCTTTGTTTCGATGATGACAAACATTTCATTCTTATTATTCTAACGAGCTACTTGAGTGTGCAGGATTATGGTGGATGACAAAGCAACTAGGTAAATCACGAGCTTACATATTTACTTTCATGCAATGTAATCACTATTGTAAAAACTTGTACAGTTATATAATGTACAAGTACTTAGATTGCATGTAAATCAAGCGTTAGATCTTCCCTAGCTACACACCATAGTTAGACAAGTCATCCCTTCCAAAAGGATCACATTATGCACACTCATAAACACACTTAGTGGTTTAATTAAAAGATTGAAACAGAGTCAATCTCGGTCGACCACACTCCTCGACCGAGACACTCTCGGTCGACAAACTTCTCGACCGAGATTGACCAAAAGTAGCCGTTAGACACAGCAGTTGACAGTTGCAAATAAACGTTAATCCAGAGAGCCTATCGGTCGACGAATCCTCGACCGACTGGGCATCTCGGTCGACAAGTCCTCGACCGAGATGGTCTCTGACAGCAACTGCAGAATTAATTAACTAGCCGTTGCTAATGCGCCTAACTTATTCCTAACGGCTAGTTAAGCACTAGGAACCCCCTAGAAGTTGTCTAAGACGTCCTTAAGCATACATAGGTCATTCCTATAAATAGGACATGCCTTAGGTCACCAAAGAACATCCAAGATATACTTGTGCTATACTTGAGCTTGAATACACACTTGCAATCTGTTTTAGAGCAATAGAGCAATTCCTACACTTGCCATTCATTCCTATTGCTCCCATTTCGTGCCCTATAGGCTAGTATCTCCTATCCACTACAATCACATTGTCATACACATTGGTTAGGAGATTTATACGCTTGATATAGGCAAATCAAGCCTTGTGCTTAAAAGGATAAGTTGTAATTTCTGTTTTCTTTCTTGTTCCTTTGTATCTTTTGTACTCTCCTTGCTACTCCTAGGGTTGGAGGCTGCGGATTGGAGAGGGTTGACTTCTCAGGTGGAGAAGGGGACTTCAAGCTACTTCAAGAAGGCTATCGCACGGGAAGCTACTTCAGAAGGCTGGTGCAACGGGTGTTGGTGCATCTACTTCAAGGGAAGGCTGCTTCAAGGTTGGGCGATTACTTCTAGGTGAAGGCTGCTTGAAGGGTTTGGGAAAAGAAATTGTATTTTATGTAAAGTCCTTGCGAGGTAATAAAATAGATTTCTTTTCAAATCCCGGTTGGGTAAGCAACCGGGTAGTGGACTGACTACCTTAGTATTTGCTAAGGCTAGGAACCACTCTAAACCCTTGTGTCTCCTTGTCCAATATTTTCTTTGTGGTTGCTTGAGTTAATTAATTGTTAAATTATCTATAAAACTCTATTCACCCCCCTCTAGAGGTTTTCAATTGGTATCAGAGCAGGCTTCAAGGAGCCCTAACAAGGTCTTGAAGAGATAAAGGGAAGAGGTGACTACAACCACAAGAAAAGGAGCATGGACCAATGTTCGTCAAGTTGCAATTGGTGCTTAGGAACAAAGCACTCTACGTCTAGATGTCCATGGAGGTCAAAGAAAGAAGATGCACATAAAGAGTGTCTCATTGCTACAATCAATGAAGAAGAAGAAGAAGAGGTAAGTCTCTTAGATTTATCAAAAGAAGATCTAATTGCTAGTCTAGAAGAAATGCATGAAAAATACATTGAGTGCAAGAAGAAATTGAAGAAATCAAATAAAGTAAATGATGATTTAAATACTAAACTTCTTGCTCTTGAATCTGAAAATGAAGATCTAAAAAGGGCAATTGAAGAACGTGATCTTAAATTGAAATCAGTAGAAGCTAACTGCAATCTTATTTCCCTTGAAAAGACTAATTTGCAGACTCAAGTAAATGATCTTCAAAAACAACCTATATTGTGCACCCATGTAGACTATGACAATATAGTTAAAGAAAGAAATTCTTTATCATCTCATCTAGACCAAGCAAAACTAGATATCAAGAAGAGAATAGATGAGATTGCCAAGTTACAACAACAAGTTCGTAGTTTAAATAACAATGACATTCTTGATAAAATTCTAGATAATCCTTATCGACAAATTGGAAGGAGTGGACTAGGTTATAAGCCTAAAGGTAAATCTCATCAAAAACCTAGTTGGAGAAGGACACAAGCGAGTCAATCAATGAATGTACATAGAGGCAAATATACATTTGTCCAAAAGAACAACCTAGACCAAAATCATAGAAAGAGATATGAGGTTGATTCTATATGTTGCCACTATTGTTTACGTCTTGGACATTACTCCTTCTCCTGCCCATACAAGAAAAAGGATGTTGAGTTGGTATGGGTTCCAAAATCCCCAAATTGATTCGATTAGACTAAGTTGAGATATGACCAAAGCCTTTAATTTGCATATCTTTATGTCTATCTCAACTTAACATGTAGGGATAATAAATCGAAACTTAAAAGATTTGGTTTAAAGGTTATCTTGATCTAAATTAAACAAAACTTTCAGATTGAATAATTGAATTAAAATAATATAAATTTTACTTGAAAACTATTACTGAAACACATTTCAGAAACAATACAGAAACTTTCTCGGTCGAGAAACTGTTCGACCGAGAACACGTTCGGTCGAGCAATAGTCGACCGAGCAGATTACTGTTTTCAAGTTCTGCTTTTTGTGTTGCTATCAATTTGTTATAAATGTTTGATCAAGATTAAATTACAGTAAAATTGTTTTGACGGATCTATGTGCCATCTATTTGTTGTCAATAACTATTTTACATGCAAAACTAGTTGAAGATCTTTTTGATATCATCATGATTAGAATTAACTATTTCACATGATTTTCGAAAGTATTTCCTGGTCTATCTATATAGAAATCATGTGTTATGACATTTAGTTTAAATGATTACAATTATTGTATCTCATGAAATAATTATGGTTCTATCATTGCATCATGGGTATGCTTTCACTATTTTATCATTCAACTCATAAAAATGATGCTATGCTACATAGAACAAATGGAAAATGATTATTGTATACATGACTTCTTGATGATTTATAGCAAGCAAATGTTTTATTAATGATTTATTGCTTAGACATAGAACTTTAAGGTTTGAAATAAAATGAAGAATCTCTCAATAGGTATCTATAAGAAATTAAGATATTAATCATGCCTTCATTGTTAAGAAGATTAACTTACCATGCTTTATTATGCTTTGATTCATATATACAAATCTTGAATGATCATTATAATTGTATATGTCATAAAAGCATCTTAACATAATAGAAAATAATTGTGGACACATCTTGTGATGATGATGGTTCTATGACAAGCCAAAACGGTACCTCTTAGAACAAAATAACAAAATATTAATGTTTTTATCTATTTGCTTGTTCTAAGAAATTAAAAGCAAAAAGCTTGACTTTAAGATATTAATCTTGCTCTCAAAATATATGTTTCTAAAAGAATCTTATGATATGGGTATAATAAGGAATGGGGTTTGATACTTATGTACCCATCGCAAAGCATATGAAACATTATGTAAAACATGCATTCTAGAAAAATCAAGGTCAAAGACTTCACTATGATGCTCATATTAATAGGTATATCTCAATGTGCTTCAAATTGATATTTATAGCTATCTGCAGAAATTATACTTCACATACGAATGCTTAATTGGAAATCTGCAATTCTAGCCTCTTGGTTAAAACAAAACTTAGCCAAGGGGCGCTATGGTCGTAGTCAAGGGCGACCTAAAATAAGCTTTGACAAAATGCTTATTTGGATATTATTCTATTGTACTTGATCTTAGTATACTTTTGATGAAGGTCAAAATCAAAAATCATGTGTGACCTTAAAAGCCTTAAAATTGCTTAAATTGTAAGATTAAGGGGGAGCTTATAAAATCAAATTTGTTTATTTGAAGTTTACATAAACATTTTGAAGTTTGCTATGACCTTCGTATTCTTAAAAATAACTTGTATGAAAAAGAATTTCATCAAAATAATATATTTTGCTCTTAAAGGAAATCTCTAGACAAATCAGGGCTTAACATCCCTTGCATTTGGTTGGAGACATTTTAATGTACTCTAATATTAAAAGATTCTCATTTAATTTAGGGCTTAACATCCCTTGATAGATGAGAGATAAATATACATTCATCATAAGCTTAAGGGAATCTCATATCATTTCAAGGCTTAATATCCTTTGCAAATGATTGAGAAACAAATAGTGGATAAATTAGACATAAATCCATGTTTCTAAAAGGATATCTATTTAAGGGGGAGAAAAATATAAAATATTCAAATTGGATATCTTTTTGAAATGACAAAGGGGGAGAAAGAATATAAAATCAAAAATATAAATAAAAGAATATAAAATCAAAAATATAAATATATATGAGTTCCATCCTGATTGCCAGCACTCACACTTGTAAAACAAGAATGGCTACAAAAGGTAATCTTCAGGTATGAAACTCACATGCTTTATATTTCCTTATTTCATATTTTAGGAAATGTTTGTCATCTTCAAAAAGGGGGAGATTGTTGGATAAATTGGACATTATGATAAATCCCTTTGTTTCGATGATGACAAACATTTCATTCTTATTATTCTAACGAGCTACTTGAGTGTGCAGGATTATGGTGGATGACAAAGCAACTAGGGAAATCACGAGCTTACATATTTACTTTCATGCAATGTAATCACTATTGTAAAAACTTGTACAGTTATATAATGTACAAGTACTTAGATTGCATGTAAATCAAGCGTTAGATCTTCCCTAGCTACACACCATAGTTAGACAAGTCATCCCTTCCAAAAGGATCACATTATGCACACTCATAAACACACTTAGTGGTTTAATTAAAAGATTGAAACAGAGTCAATCTCGGTCGACCACACTCCTCGACCGAGACACTCTCGGTCGACAAACTTCTCAACCGAGATTGACCAAAAGTAGCCGTTAGACACAGCAGTTGACAGTTGCAAATAAACGTTAATCCAGAGAGCCTGTCGGTCGACGAATCCTCGACCGACTGGGCATCTCGGTCGACAAGTCCTCGACCGAGATGGTCTCTGACAGCAACTGCAGAATTAATTAACTAGCCGTTGCTAATGCGCCTAACTTATTCCTAACGGCTAGTTAAGCACTAGGAACCCCCTAGAAGTTGTCTAGAACGTCCTTAAGCATACATAGGTCATTCCTATAAATAGGACATGCCTTAGGTCACCAAAGAACATCCAAGATATACTTGTGCTATACTTGAGCTTGAATACACACTTGCAATCTATTTTAGAGCAATAGAGCAATTCCTACACTTGCCATTCATTCCTATTGCTCCCATTTCGTGCCCTATAGGCTAGTATCTCCTATCCACTACAATCACATTGTCATACACATTGGTTAGGAGATTTATACGCTTGATATAGGCAAATCAAGCCTTGTGCTTAAAAGGATAAGTTGTAATTTCTGTTTTCTTTCTTGTTCCTTTGTATCTTTTGTACTCTCCTTGCTACTCCTAGGGTTGGAGGCTGCGGATTGGAGAGGGTTGACTTCTCAGGTGGAGAAGGGGACTTCAAGCTACTTCAAGAAGGCTATCGCACGGGAAGCTACTTCAGAAGGCTGGTGCAACGGGTGTTGGTGCATCTACTTCAAGGGAAGGCTGCTTCAAGGTTGGGCGATTACTTCTAGGTGAAGGCTGCTTGAAGGGTTTGGGAAAAGAAATTGTATTTTATGTAAAGTCCTTGCGAGGTAATAAAATAGATTTCTTTTCAAATCCCGGTTCGGTAAGCAACCGGGTAGTGGACTGACTACCTTAGTATTTGCTAAGGCTAGGAACCACTCTAAACCCTTGTGTCTCCTTGTCCAATATTTTCTTTGTGGTTGCTTGAGTTAATTAATTGTTAAATTATCTATAAAACTCTATTCACCCCCTCTAGAGGTTTTCAGTTATAAGAGTAAACTGAAATATAGGAAATTTGTCTATGACTGAAATTTGATGTATAAGTAAATAGAGAAAATTACTTATATAGATGAAGTTGATTATGAATGATTGTTTATCTAAATTCATAGTACATATATATGAGATACTATCTTGGATTTCATGTGATGTGAATAGTGTTTGCTTGATATCTTGGTAAAGAGGGTGAAGCCCTATATGAGTGGAAAGTTGGAAATTTGTGAATAAATATGGTGAAATCCATTTGAAGTGTTTTTCTTGGCATCATAGACTCTATTTATGCAATGTTATTCTTGATTCATAATATCTCAATGAATGGCATGAAAAACCCTAATTTATCTCAATTCGAGGATTTCATACATATGTTGATTGTATATGAATTGTTTAAAACAATCTGTATTTAGTGGATGTTTATGACATATTAAATCCTTATGAGAGCCAAGTGATAAGTGAATGAGGTAAATGAAACCCTAAGGCTAGGGTGTTCAATGAATCAAGTATGATGATATCAATGTTCTCAGTATGAGATGTGGTGATGCTTAATAGTTCAATTGCATGATTCTAGTGTATACAGTGCCAAGTTGACATGTATTTTGTTATTTAAGAATTCTAGTCTGCCAGTATCTATAGTATGTTGATTACTCAGTATAGTGTCTTGAATATACTGCTCTGCCAAGTTTAGAATGATATACATGTTGTGTTATAAACTTAAAATAAATAGACGCGGCACCATAGAGATACTAGAGTCAAGTATGAATAAAATAAAAGCTTAATGTTGTAAAGGCTTTTCAAGAATAATAAAATAATAGACATAGATGCCCTGAACACTGTAGAACCCCTATGTGAGGTCTGTGCCTTAGGGCTAAAATGACCTAACCCTGGAAGTGTCCAGTATACAGGGGTCGGAACGTACTAACAGGTGGTACGGGGGACGAAGCCCTAGTGGAAGTCTCCTTAAATTATAGAATATAGTGTCCAACATCAACCAGAGACAGGATCATGGTGACACTAGAACATTGAAAAGCCATGTAGTGTCCAACATCAACCAGAGATAGGATCCTAGTGGCACTAGAGTAATAGGTGGCTTGACTCTTCCCCTGTGTGCCCAGGTTAGAGGAGGAGTCCAGTTTACGGCACAATAGGAGTGTCGAGGCCAGAGATCCAGTTTTCCCGTAGAAAACCAGGACAGCAGTCAGACTTAGCTATCCCAGGGTGTCGGCTAAGTCTTGTATGGTGGGATCATATTTCACTATGAGTCTTCATATGTAGAGTACACTGCATATGATCAAGGCATAATAAAATGAATGAGAGGTCAAACAAGTGTGTACAATTATTCAATTATTCTAAGTATGTTTCTAAATTATTAGTTCTCTTTATGATCAATCAAGCATTTCATATATTGATTCACTCTTATAGATATCTAGAGCATCCTGCCATATTTATGATTGTCAATTATTAGACTCTTTAAAGCTTACTGCTATTATAATTGATATTAGTTGCTCAAAAGTATATCTATAATTATATCAGTGATTTAGACTATTTCTTTGAAGTACTCATTCACTGAGTGAGTAGGCTCACCCCTCTACTCACAATTTTTTTCAGGGAAATCACATGGACTTGAAGAAGATATCATTGCATTAGAGTAGATCTGCCACAAGAGTTAAGTCTGAGTATAGTTAAGTTCAGTCGGTCCATGTCACTCTAGGTCCTTGTATAGATGTGAGAGAGTTGTAAATGATGTTTTGTATGTTTGTTTCCTTAATAAGAGAGAATGTAAATGATTGTCATGTCGTATGTACATGAAGGTGTGAGAAACATAATGAATGTATGGATGTGTATCATTAATGCTGAGATTACATTATAAAAATAAAAGTTTAATTCTCTTGTAAGGTTAGTTTATGTGGTTAAATGTGAGAAAACAAAGGGTTTGAAAAAGAAGAAAAAGTTAAGGGTGATCTTTGTATTACGTTAAATCCTCAATTTATACCCTAATCTCATGATTAGTGATAATTGTGTGATCGGGGTGTAACACCATGCATGTTAAAGGGTCAAAACACTTTAGGGTTTTGAAGATAGCGACCACATGAAAGTATTACGGTTGATACCTTTATGTTTAGGGTCGAAACACATGTGAAGATGATGGTTTAGACCATGGACCTTGTTATGGACAATACACCACATGCGGTTGAGGTAAAATCACTATCCCCTTATGGGTTGATACCATGAATGGTTAAGGTTTAAATGCCTTGAAGTGTGGAGGTCCAAAACACTTTGATTTTGAGGTAGAGACACTCAAGTTCTTTTAGCCTAACACCCCTAGGTCACTACACCATTATGTTCTTGGGTCCAAACATAGTGTTTCGGTCATGAAACATTGAGTGTGTCTAGGTCGTAACACATGTATAGTGATTGGTTGATACACTTATACTCATGTATGTATATATGGTCAATACATAGTGTAATGATCTATATGGTATGATGTGACTTTAAATGTTAATCATTAACCGTAGTGCTTGAACCTAGTGATCTCCAATAATGTGGGAAGGAATGAAATTAGGGTTTATTGGTTGAGTAATGTATTGAAATCCTTATTGACTGAATATGAACCTTAACCCTAATCAAATGATCGTGTGACTTATGTGCTCACCCTACTTGAAGAATTGTAATCAATAATAGAATTTTATTTCTCCTATTAATGTAACCCTAACCTTACAAGTGAGGTGAATGGCATAGCCATTTGAGTGCTATGGTGAACCTTGTATAATACAGGGTGGTGATTATGAGCACTGATAGATACAATGTGTTATCAATTGTGTAGCAAATTAAATGAATGAGTCTGTTGACCTAATAAGTGCTTTTTGTATAGCTTGAGATAAAATTTCCCTAGAAATGTGATTGAGGTATTGACATCCCATTGTAATGTGATATAGTTAATGATTTTGTGAGAGACAGTAATATAAGTTTCATGTAATCATGAGGCACCTTATTGATAGGTTTCAATACTATATTGGTGCATAGTTGATATATTTGGATGATGCATGGTCACGACACATGCATGACATAATAAGATGGTATATTTACATATGTAAACAATGATGATACTTAGTGTTGTAGAGATCATGACCAAATCATATTCAACTAATGATGTTTAACCTTATTCATGTTGCTTAACCCTAATACTCTACAAGAAAGAGGGAAGTGACTCAATTAGGGTTTGGTGCAATAATCATGATGTAGACTCTAAATGGCTATGTGAGTGAACTCTAACCCTAATCTAGAGTATGTTATACTTGTTAAATGTGCATGTACAAATAGCATGTTATCATACTCTCTCACCTACTTATATGGTTCTATCTTGCTAGTTAATTGAGTATCATAGCTAGTCCATGCTATGAAGATGATTAAATGATATTAGATGATGGTCATAAGTCTTGATGAAGTGCACTAGAATTGTAAATATGTGAATGTGCACACCTAGTTATAAATTATAGTGGTTAACCCTAATACACTCCAAACTTATGGGAGGTAATGAAATTAGAGATTGGTAATTAAATAGTGTCATGGAACCCTGTGGTTAACCATGAATCCCTAACCCCAAATTGAAGGGATATGTGATGCATTGCTTACATTTCCTAAAGTGTTTAATATGATGAGATATCAATAAGTACTCCCTCTCTCTTTGTATAATGTTGATTTTACAGGTGAAATGAGTATCATAGTTAGTGATTGATATGGTATATATGTGATGGGAAACAAGTAATGATTATATGTTTGTTGAGGCATGATGAGATAATAATGAGTTACAAGAATAATGTGATTGGTCTTATGACCTAGTGAAGGCTTAGGGCCTAGTGTGAAGTTATATCCTCTAGTAATATGATAAAGGATTATTATCCCCAGTGATGTGATAATAGTAAGCAGCCTATTATGGTCATGTTAACAATTGGTGATGATTGATGGCCTTGTTAAAGCAGTGAGACTATCACGGGTTAATAACCTAACCCCAATCTATACCATGAAACCCAAAAGGGAATGGTGTAGAAAAGGGTTAAAGTTTCCCGTCCCTCAGTGGATCAAACACACAAGTATATATGTGCACCAAATAACAAGCTTCCTTAAATAAACCAAGTTTTAATTACATAGGGGCCTGAAGGTATAGGAGTACTACAGAAGAAAAACTTAATACATGAGAGAACTACTTGAAGAAGAAAAAGAACTTAAACTAGGAGTCCCATTTAACTTTAGCATCCCCATGAAAGATCTGATTTTGTTGGGCCAGCATATTGAGTAGAATCATCATCATCATAAGCAAAAGGTACCTAAGAAGCATTTGAAATTGGTACACTATAGCACAATATAATAATATATTGTATTGAGTATGCCTACATATCTTTTATATACCTCTCATTATAACTTGGCAAAAGAATAAAAATAAAACTCTGCAGTAAACAACAATTATAACGAAATTGGTATACTTGAACAAGATTGTTTATTAACAAATAAGAACACACATTTTAAGCACATTTTCCATTATATATCCATGCATTGACTGCCGAAGGTTTTGATGCATTCTCTTGACTCTCAAGTAGCTCAAGATTAAGGCCTTTATGATCGACTACCAAAGAGTTAGATCATATGTACAATGTGACCGACTACCAAAGAGTTAAGTCACTTCCATGCATTGTACTACCAAAGGGTTTAGTGCTATCATATAATGGATAAGATAATTTATGTTCAGGTTTTGCAATAAACATATAGAGGAAACATCATTGAAGTTGATCATACATAAAAATTTATTTCAAACAATACCATATATCAAGTCGTCTACATTCATAATACAACCATATTACTTAGTAGGGCCAAGTAAGAGGTAAGGGTGTATTTTCTACTCAAAAGTGGGGAGTCTAGAGATGCTCCTCACTGGTACCTTCGTATTCTTGAAATTATAAGAGATTTGGTACTAATTAGATATATTGGCAAAATCACCATTTAGTTCTAAAGAGTATAAAAGGCCTTTTTTTAGTTAGAGTCATGAGAGTAGAGTATGAGTCATGGAGTACAGTTTTGAGTCCATATTTGATGGTGTCATGTCAGAGTGGGGCTTCTAGATCAATTTGGTGGTCTTTAGATCATGATGGATAATTATAATCATTCTAGTAAGCCAAATAGGGAAAAAAGAGTAGTAATTCGTCATTGTTGATATTTGAGTCACATAAATTGGAAATGAACATCCCATAATTATCTAGGCACAAAAATAAGATAATCATATGAATTTGATGATTTAATCAGGCTCGAATATTTTTTAAATAATTAAATAACGTAGAATCACATTTGAGTATGATAATCAATACGAGTCAGATTTAGGGTTAACTAATAGCAGATTCATGATCCTTATATTTTTTTGATAAAAAGGAGCATTTATTTGTATTTTTCCGACATTCCTATGATTTATCGTGATTTTCCTAGGATCAAGATATTTTTCAGGCAATTATTGAAAATTAGAGAACAAATAAAGGAAAAGGGAATTAAAGAGGGTCTTTGATGCTCAGATCCAATGGTGGCGAGGTTTTGCACGATCAGATATTAGAGAGTTGACTTGGTTTACCTTACTGGTCCAAGTTGGATCCAGTCAGTGAGGTGGGGTCTACTATTCTTCTCCTCTTACAATGCTTGCTAGTTCTGTCGTCAACTCCGGCAAGCTCGGGATGGAGGATGAGTGCTCCTCATGTGGATTTAAGGTCATCTTCACCTTCGTAGGGCTCTCTTGGGTCAGGGCGGTGAGCTTGCAAATCTTGGCTCACTCTGGAGTGATGGATTGTGGAGGAGATCTGAGCAAGTCATTTCTCATGGTGAAGAAGGTGAGGCAAGCAGGTTGCAGGCGATGTTGGGGTCTCCTGAGGTGCCGCATGGGTTTCTTGAGGCACCATAGAGCTAGAGGAATGATCAATTTGTGGTGAAGAGGGGGATAGGCCGCTAGTCCGGCAATTACTCCATGGCAGAGCTGACTGGAGTGGTTAACTCGATGGTGGAGCTACTGGGACAAGAAGCGATCAAATTGAGAGGTGTGGCGGACTAAAGAGGTCCAGGCGAAGGAGTGAGTGGGGTTAAATAGGCAAGAGGGAGAGTGGTTCATAGATGCCCATTTGAGTTGGGCAAGAAGGAGAATTTTGTCACTAGTGGTGGTTGTGGAGGCGGTTCGGTGGTCTTTAGGGATCGTGTGAGGAGTTGTTGAGTTCATGGTGGCAAGGAGGAGTAAAAGTGTCACATCCACATCCCACAATTACCACTAATCATGAGATTAGGGCATAACTTTGAGGATTATACTTAATACAAAGTTCACACCCTTTTTTTTCTCTTTTAATTTCAAACTCTTTGTTTTCTCTCATCCAATCACATAAACAAACTTTACAAGAGAATTAAACTTTGATCACTCCTATATGATCTCAACATTAATGATACACATCCATACATTCATTCTATTTCTCACACTTCCATGTAAGTATGACATGATAATCAGATACATTCTCTCTTATTAAGGAAAAACGATACAAAACATCATTTACAACTCTCTCACATCTATACAAGGACCTAGAGTGATAGGGACCGACTGAACTTAACTAATCTCATACTTAACTCATGTGGTATATCTATGTTGATGCTTTGACCTTCTTCAAGTCCACTTGGTTTCCCTAAAAATTGTGAGTAGAGGGGTGAGCCTACTTGCTTAGTGAATTAGTACTTCAAAGAAATAGTTTAAAGCACTTATATAGTTACAGATATATTGCTGAGCAACTGATATCAATTATAACAACAATAAGCTTTAAAGTGTCTAATCATTAACAATCATAGATATGGTAGGATACTCTAGATATCTACAAGAGTGAATCAATATATGAACATACTTGATTAATCTCAAAGAGAACTAATAACTCAAAAACATACAAAGGATAATTAAATTACGACACACACTTGTTTAACCTCTCATTCATCTTATTATGCCATGAACCCACATGAGGTGTACCACAACATGTGAAAGAATCGCAACAAGCTACGATCTCACTATACAAGTCTTAGAAGAATGTCGAGGTTCCTAAGCCTATCTCTTGAGTAAGACCCCGTCTGCAGTGGGCCTCGGTACATCTACCTCTCGGCGGCTAATAGGAGCGGCCGGATATCTCAGACTCCACCTCTCAACCTGGGTACTCTGGTGGTGAGTCAAAGCCCTCAGGCTTATTGTGCATCAGTGGACCTACTGATCACTGATCACTCAATAAGTAACATTGGTACCACCATCATCCCCGATTGGTGTTGGATACCACACAATTGTAAGGAGTCTACCCTACTGGTCAAGACCCCCGCACCCTACTGGTGCGCTCTGGCTTACCTCGATCTGGACTACCTCCAATCGGGAAATTGTTCCCTCCTCACAGTGCAGGCCTCATCCTGCGAGGATTCTATTGTGTTCAGGGCATGTACATGTCTAATTCACTCTTTAAATTCACAATTCAATCATCACATCACCATATCTTTGTTCATCTTTGTAAACCATTCATTTCATAAACCAACTGATAACATTTACCACAATTGAACTGTTAAGTGTCACCACATCTCAAACTAAGAAACATTGATATCACAATACTCGTTTCACCGAACACCCTATCATTAGGGTTTCACTTACCTCATTCACTTATCACATAACTCGCATAAGGATTGTATACATCATACATCAAGAATAACATTGAATCAAGATATCTAATTACAAACCTCCAAATTTCCATTCATTTAGGGTTTCACCCTCCTTACTGATATAACAAGCAAGAATTGTTATTATCCAATGAAATCCAAGATGTTATCTGACATATATGTAATATGCATACAAATACAACAATCATTCCTAACAAAGGAGATTCAACTAGGCAAATTTCTTTATTCAATTATACAACAATTTCAATCATAGCCAAAAATCCTTACTTTTAGTTTACTTTTATAACCTCTGCAAATACTTTATGAATTATCATTTAGATGGATTGTACAAATTTCTAATATGATTTCATCATATGAAATTCGTCACAACAGATAAATCATCCATTTCATATCAACTTGCAAAAGTCAGATCAAAAAGACCATTTACAGTTTGTACATGCATACTAAGCAATTGAAAATTATTAATTATTTAACTCATTTTTGTGCATTCTACTGTTTAAAGAAAGTACGCAATCACCCTAAGGTGTTAAAAATGTAACCCATATCTAAAAATCTCAAATCCATAGAAAGACTCTATCAAATCACCAGTTGTCTTCTTCCTTTCAGCCCTAAACGAGGTTTGTTGTAGGTAGAAGACCAAGACCAGAGGTTAAACCAAACCTCAAATTTGTTGTATCAGTGATTCTGAGCAAGGGGAAACAAGGAGGAGGAAGAATCGACGGCTAAAACTACTTACCAAGTCGAATCTATAGCAACCCTTTTAGATTTTCACCATTCTTCACATTCTTCCCCAAACATCACCCCATAAATTGCCTTCCAGGTCACCCTCTCATTGAGTAAGATGTCTGGGATGATATATGATTGAATCGTGGTTCCAACGCACTTCGTTTCATTGAAAATGGATAAATTATAGCTCGAGATAAGATCACTTTACAATTTGTTTTCCTGGGTGGCGGCGGTCGTGGTGTTGACGTAGCGTCGTAGGTCACGGTGTAGACTGTGGTCGTGGTGCTGACGCATCATCGGTCACAATGTCAGTCGCGGTCGTGGTGCTCTGTATATGTTTACTAAAAAGGGCATAACTCTCTCATTTTAACTCCTATTTAGTTCATTCTTTTTTTGTTGGATTCATAATTGAATTATATACAATTATAATATATTATTTTAATAATATTCTCAAATGAAAAATCATTTATTAATTATTTCCTCCAATATCATTAACTCTCTTCTTACACACATGTATGGGTTAATGCTATATTAACTTCAACTCAGATCTTTATAGTATGCTTAAGTCATGATTATTAGTTGCCCAAACAAGTATTTAAGCTTAACAAATTTAGGACAAAGCACAACATGGAATATTAATAACAAAAGTATGCCAAGCATTAAGATTATCTCAAAACTCTAGGATTACCAGCAAAGATATGAATAGGTTGTAACTATTCTCCCCCTCTAATAAAAATTTCATCTTGAAATTTCTAAAAGAGGAAAAGATACCTTTTAAACATCTCTGATTCTACTTTCCAAGTAACTTATTCTATACATGATTCCTCCGAAGAACCTTTACTAGGGGTATCTCTATCCTTTAAGCTTTCAAATACTATGGTCTAGAATTTTATTTTTTAACATTGAGTCATTTGTTCCTCTTCAAATCACAACTTTTAAAAGATATAAAATGTGTGAAACACAATTTCTTATCTCATCATCACATGGTACTATTCACTTGCCATTCATGAGACCACACTAGTCATGATACTATCACAAGATATAAATCATTTTCACAATATCACTGGGTATCAACCCTTATCAACACAAGAGGATTACACATCATCCAGGGCTCAACAATGCCCAAAGGTCATTAAGACCATCATACTATTCCCTGCAATATCATCATTATCTTTGCATGCCTTATAACAAGGCTCAACTTCATCACTTACATATAATACACCAAATCAACACAAAATTGCATTAATGAGCTACAAGATATTCATAAACAATCATACCAGGGTTATATTAACATTAAGAACATTCCTTTATTACATCAACATGCAAGGAATCTAGATATGATTAACCCTCATCATATTCATAATGCACATTCTTAGCCTAAGAAAGTATCAACCATGTGGCTATGATAACCACCAATTAACATATTCAAGTTATGATCATATTAAGGAGGTTATTCCATCATCATTCCATCATATAAGAATGTTAAACATGAATACTCATTTTTATCTATTTGTATTAGAGTTAGGTTCAACAAAATAAATTATATTAATGTTACTAATCAATACTTATACCCAAACCCTTACTCTCGGCATCCCCATTGGATCATGGATGCATAAGGTGAGGCATCACCATCACATTCCATACTATTCTCAAGTATGAACCACTACTACATTTTTGGCCAGTAACGTCACTGCCCATAGCGTCATTTTTATTAGAATAACTCACCTAATACACTATTGCATCAGTTTATCATAAAAACTAACCTTACAGGTTTCCCGCGGAAAACATTCACGTGATTCTGGCTTCGCGCCTCGATCTATATCATCGGTTTTTCCAAATAACCGATGCTATAGGGTCAAACAAAAATGCGGGCACCGCTTTGGAACTCTAGGGTCAATTTTTATGCATAACCGACCTTATAGATACTAATCTCTAGGGTCAGTTTTTTCAAATACCTGACCTTATAGATGGTCTATGAAAATTCGGGCACCACTTAGGCTTTAGCGTCAGTTTTCTCAAATAACTGACCCTATAGACCCAACTTGTAGCGTCGGTTTCGTCAGTTAACCGACGCTAAAGGTCAGGATGGTATTAGACAAAAACGTGCGATAGACCCGATCGACTTCTGTTTCATTTCATTTTGCTCGAAAGCACAACGCTAGAGACCCCCTCCTTCTCTGTCGTTGTGTCCAAGGAGCCCATCTCCGTGTCCTTCTGATGCCGCCGTCGTGTCCAACGAGCCGAGTCGTGTTGTGTCCATCATGTCCAAGGAGTCGAGTCATGTTGTGCCACCGCCGAGCCATGTTGTGCCGCCGCTGAGCCGTACGTGTTGTGCCACCGTCGCCAACTAAAGGTTGCAAGGTACATTTTATTAATCGAAAATTGGTCGCAAGCTTCTCGGTTGTACGTGTTGTGCCGCCATCAAAGAGCCCTTCTCGGTTGGAAAGGAGAGGCGGGGCAGGTGGGGGCTGCTGTGGTCGGGGCTGGGGTCTGGCGGTGGGTGGTGATGGATGATGTGGTTGGGGCTAGGGTCGGTAGTGGGTAGCGATGGGTGCTGGTGGTAGTAGCACGATCGTGCCATAACCACGATCGTTTTCCTCTTATTATCATGTTGCGGTTGAGGAGAGGTTCGGAGTGAATATATTTGTTAGGTAGCACGGCCGTGTTGGGTAGCACGGTCGTGGTGGTTGTGGCTGAGTGAATGTATTTGTTAGGTAGCACGACCGTGCTGGGTAGCACGGCCGTGGTGGCTGTGGCTGAGTGAATGTATTTGTTAGGTAGCACGGCCGTGCTGGGTAGCACGGCCGTGTTGGCTGAGTTGTTGAACTGCATTTGTTAAAATCTTCCTGCTCCTCTAATATTGATGTATATTGACCCTAATGCCTTACATTATAAGAGAATTGAATCGTGCATTTGTATTGTTACAGGTGTTGTTGACTTGCATATATTTCTTCTTCAGCCTTCAAGTGAGGTATAATATTCTCACTCTCCCAATGTGCCATTAGGCTTCAGTTTGATTCAAATATTTAATACATACGGTAGCGCTTGGTAGACATTCCAGAAATATGAGGGTAGACATTGTGTAGTCTCATATTGACACTTTAGGGTTTATATATGAGATCATCGAATGCATGATGTTTAACTTAATATATAAATATGACAATAATACATTTATGCATGTATCAACGTAGAAACCCGTTCAAAATTTACTCATAGGAGTAAATTTTGGATAGTCCCCAGTTTGGGACTATTTTTGGATATTTAATCTCACTTAGGATGTAACTGTATAATGTATGTTTAGTTTTGAAGAAAATTTTAGTAGTATTTCCTCATTTGTTCTCTGGGTACATATGTGAGTGGTTATTTACCATTTGCATTGGTTACTTGGAGAACTTAGGGGAAATGCTGCTGAAATTTTCTTCAAAGCTAAACATACATTATACAGTTACTAATGAGATTAAATATTCAAAAATGGGATAGGTGGTACACTTTAGTATAAATGTAATTAACTTCCTATCAATAAAAACTTACATCTTATAGTATCAATATTAAATGCTTAGTTTTATAATTAATTTTTAATGTGATATAGAAAATGGATCAAAGTTGGATGTCTATCAAGAACCGTTGTAGTCCAGAGTTTGCCAAAGGTCTTGATGAATTTATCAGATTTGTTGAGGAACATAGGAAACTACCTACAGATAGGTTCTATTGTCCATGTAGAAATTGTGGTAACAATTTGAAAGTTGATACTGCTGAGGAAATTAAGGATCATGTCATATGCAATGGGATCATACAAGGTTATAATGAATGGTATTGGCATGGAGAGAGAATTAATAATGGATCAGAAAATGTCGATACTAATAGTTGTGTCATAGAAGATATAGATAATGATGATAATTTCAATGATGAACCGATTCAGGATGACCCGATTCAGGATGATATGGTTGATGAGATGCTACTTAGTTGTCGGGACAATGTCATTGATCCACCTTCTTTATTTGCAAACATAGTCCATGATGCTGAAAAACCTTTATATAAGGGTTGTACTAAGTTCATGAGGTTGAGTGTTGTGATGCGATTATATACTCTTAAAGCTCAAAACCGGTGGAGCGATAAGAGTTTCACTTCACTATTGTCTTTGTTAAAGGAAATTCTTCCTGAAGGCAACGAGCTTCCAATTTCAACATATCAAGCAAAGAAAATAATGTGCCCAATGGGAATGGAGGCTAAGAAGATTCATGCATGTCCAAATGATTGTGTGTTGTTTCAGAAGGACTATAGTAATTTAATAAATTGTCCAAAATGTGGTGCGTCAAGGTATAAGACCACAAATTCAGCTAAGGCTAAAAATGGCTCTCCTGTCCAGGTGATGTGGTATCTACCAATAATACCACGATTTCAACGCTTATTTGCTAATACAGAAGATGCGCAAAATTTGTCTTGACATGGGGAGTTAAAGGCCAATGATGATGGCATCCTACGACATGCATCTGATTCACCACAATGGAAGAAAATTGATTTATTATACCCTCAATTTGGTAACGAACCAAGAAACTTAAAACTTGGACTTTGTACAGATGGAATGAATCCCTATGGTACATTAAGCAGCCAACATAGCACGTGGCATGTTATGATTGTTATATACAATCTTCCTCCTTGGTTGCGTATGAAAAATAAGTATGTCATGTTGTCAATATTGATATCAGGGCCCAAGCAACCTAGAAATGATATTGATGTTTACCTTCAACCTCTAATAGATGACCTAATGAAACTATGGGAAGAAGGTATTATGACATATGATGCTTCACGTAAAGAGATCTTCAGTTTGCGTGCTATGTTGTTTTGCACAATTAATGACTTTCCAGCTTATGGAAATTTGTCTAGATATAGCATAAAAGGATACAAAGCATGTCCTGTTTGTGAGGAAAATATTGATTCAATCAGACTGAAACATGGTGGTAAAATCGTATATCTTGGTCATCGGAGATTTCTCCCACCAGTGCATCCTTATCGAAGGCAATGCAAAACCTTTAATGGGTCAACTGAGGAACGAAGTGCTCCTAAACCTATACTAGGAAATGTTGTATATGATAGGGTGAAACATATTGTTAATGAATTTGGAAAGAGTTCAAGTAGTCATACACTCGCATGTGACAAATCTCTATACAAGAAGAGGTCAATATTCTGGGATCTTCCTTATTGGAGATCTTTGGCAATTAGACATTGCATTGACGTCATGCATGTTGAAAAAAATATTTGTGATAGCATCATCGATACACTATTGAACATACCAGGAAAGACGAAAGATGGCATCAAATCTAGAAAAGATTTAGAATTAATGGGTATAAGAAAAGAATTATCAGTGGAGATCAGGGGTCGTCGCACATATTTACCACCAGCTTGTTACACTTTGTCAAAGAAGGAGAAAAAGACTTTTTGTGAGTGCTTGTATAATATTAAGGTTCCACAAAGATACTCTTCTAATATTCGTAGATTGGTATCAATGAAGGATCTCTGAAGTTGATAGGTCTCAAATCTCATGATTGTCACACCTTAATGCAAAAAAATTTACATGTGGCTATTCGATCTATATTGCCGAAGCATGTAAGGTTTGCAATCACAAGACTCTGTTTCTTCTTCAATGAAATATGCAACAAAGTGATACATCCTGATATTCTCGATAAATAACAGAAAGATGTAATTTTTACCATGTGTCAGCTTGAAATGTACTTTCCTCCTTCATTTTTTGATATCATGGTTCATCTTGTAGTACATATTACAAGGGAGGTGAAGATGTTGGGTCCAATTTTCTTACACTGGATGTATCCATTTGAATGCTACATGAGTGTTTTTAAAGGTGATGTTCGGAATCGTTATCGTCCTGAAGGGAGTATTGTTGAGGGTTACGTGGCTAGGGAGGTGATGGACTTTTGCAATGATTTTTTGAATTACAATGAAACTTCTAGCGATCTAAAAAATTCCCATCACACTAAATCTTATTGTAGAAAAGGAACTCTGGGAGGACGAGTGAAAGGAATCAGTCATGAGTTGTGGGAAAAAGCGCATTTGTATATTTTACACAACATCAATGAAGTAGTAGCTACATCACAGAACACAATGATCTTATCAAGAGAAATCATCCACTGTCCAGTTCAATGTGGCTTGCAAGAGAGCATAATCGAACATTTATTAGGTGGTTTGAAGAGAAAGTATTTAATCAACTATCTGAATCACCAAATAATGTTGCTGAGAACATAAAATGGCTCGCCTTTAAGCCAAAAATGGATGTCATGTCATACGAAGGTTATGACATAAATGGATTTTCATACTACACAAAGCATCAAGATGAAAGTAGTGTAGTTCAAAATAGTGGGGTCACTGTTCAAGCTTGTTCATTGTATTTTTCTAGTGCCAAAGATAAAAGACCACACGAAGCTGAGATGTCATATTACGGCCTCATTGAGAACATATGGGAAATGGACTATACAAATTTTCGAGTTCCTATCTTTAGGTGTGATTGGGTTGACAACAACAAAGGAGTTTTAGTGGATGAGTTGGGTTTCAAATTGGTGAATTTTGAAAAGATTGGTGAGAAAGATGAACCATTCATCATGGCAGACCAAGCAAAACAAGTGTTCTATATTGATGACCCGGCAAATAAAAATTGGTCTGTCGTTCTTCATGGAAAAAGACAGTTTACTATAGATCCTATAAATGAAGAAGAATACTACGAAAAGTATGATGATTCCAGTCCATTCTCAGTTGGTTTGCCAAGTGTAAATGTTGAAGATAACACCGATGAATATTATAAACGTCAAGACCATGCTAAAGGAATTTTCCTTGACTAACAACTCAACCGATACTAGAGGCATGTATTCTTTGAATTATTTATTTTATTATCATTCAAGCAAGTATACCTTATCACTTGTGCTTTTATTATCACTTTTTTTTTTTATCATGTATACTTGCAGGTTCTAAAATGGCGAGTGAAGATGAACATTCTGAGCATGAGCATGAGCACCATGAGGATGGTAGTGGTGATGCTAAGAAAAGTAGAGGTCCCACACTTATGCGTAGGCTGCAGGAGCTCAGGGCTAAAGGAGACAAATTGCCAGTCCAGTTTGATATCACAGGTGCACCTGTTGGGGAACATGCTAGTGCTTTCAAGCATTACGTAGGGGTGACCGCACGTAGTAAGGTGCCAATAGATATAGAAAATTGGCATGATGTTCCTAATGCCAAAAAAGACCTCATATGGAAAGATATATCTGTGAGTGGAAGTGATATTATTTTAATATGTTTTTTTATCTATTGATTCTAATTTAGTTTGCTTGGAATTAATTGCTTTTCAAAACAACATTATTAATTGCTTCTTTTGTATGTATAGGGTGTTTTTCATCTAAATGAAAAAGATCACAAGAAAAGAGTGCTACAATGTTGTGGTGTACGATGGAGGAGTTTTAAGACATATCTCGCAAGGGAATTTATAGATAATCCTAAACAAAAGAAGAAAGCAATAGATGTATATATTTTTATAGATCCTGAGGTGTGGGAAACATTTGTTGCAGCTAGGAGATCGGAAGAGTTTCAGGTAATAAAGATTGTGATGTATTGTATGAATATTTAATTTTATACAATTAAGGAGGTGAAACTTTTTATACATGTTTGCCAAGTCTGAATTGCAATATCTCATTTTAAATGATCAGGCTATCCACCAGGCTCAAAAGGAAAGACGGTCCAAAAATGTGCATGACCATCACTTGGGGTCCGGTGGTTATGCCTTCCGCCGCCAACTATAAGAGAATCAATCCTCTTCTGGAGAAGAATCTAGTACAACTCAAGTTGAGCGTCCACCCCGACACTTGACATGGATTAATGCTAGAAAGAATCGAGCAGGTGAAATTGTCAACCCTGCAACTAAGGAGGTGGCACAAAAGATGGTAGGTTTATCCCAACTAAGTAAAGAGTAACTCCCACAAACTTAGATTTATTTTTATCTAATTGATATTGTGGTTTAATATTTTTGTTAACTATGAATAGATTGATCTCCACGAGTAAAGGAAGGAAGGAAAGTTCATCCCAACTAGCCACATGGATGAACTATCAGTTGCTCTTTTTACAAAGGAGCATCCTGGCCATGTTAGGAGATTAGGAGCTGGCATAGGATTCAAGTCTTATTTTGTCCCTTCGCAATCTAAAAGAGGTCGTGCAGGAGGTCTTACACAAGAGGAGCTTGAAACATTAGTAGCACAGAAAGTAAAAGAAATAATGTCTTCATTTCAACCTTCTCAACCTATTCATACTGTGCATCTCTCAAGTGATGAGGTACAAGCCCATGCTACAGTTGTAGAAGGTCATGGGAGCATTCCCAATGACCCACCACAACAATCTGCAGTAAGCTTTTGTTCTATATGTTGTGTTATTAGTATGATATATATATGATAATATATATAGTTGTAACAGGTATTTTTTCTACTACTTCTTATATAACCTATATTATTTCAATCTAGGTTGGTATGAACTGTAAACTTGCAGTGGAGGTTCCAGAATATAATGTTGTGGCAGCGGGCAAGGTGTACAACCTTGGTGGTACATTGCATTGCCAACAAATTACTGATGACATTTGTCGTGTGTCCATCCATGTTGTGTATGACGGAATGGGGGACAAACCACTACCCATACCTAATCCTGAATATAGTACAGTTGAAGAAGCAGAGGGTGCTATGGTGGGTTGGCCTAGACACTTGGTTATCAATGACAAGGTATACTTGAATTCTACCACGTTTTTCATATTTGACTGCATATATGAACTCGTGTAATAGAAGTATGTAATTTAATTAACATGTTTGCAAACCAAAAAGTAAAAATTGTACTAGTCGTCCTCCTATGCCCAAGCCATCTATTATTCCAGAATCCACATTTGATGAGTTGGGAAGTAAATGTAAATGTTTGTGTCGATACTTAGCCAACCAAAGCTCTGGACTACAAATGTTGATCAATTTAATAGAAGATGAAACTGGGAGGGACTTTGAAAATTATATTTTTCTTGATGATATTATAGAGTTGTTCCGTTATGATTGGTTGAATACTTCGATATTAGAAGTATGGATAAGGTAAGGATCTATCAATATAAAAAATTCCAATACACATTTTTAGCTTATTTCTACATATGAAAATAAATACAAATGTTTAACAACCATTTATATACCAAGGCCACAAACTTTGATATAAAGAATGTTGGATTCTTAGTTCCTTCAGTCACTAGTCAGGTGGAGACACATATTGAGGAAGTGAGTGAGTACTTCTCTGATGCATTCAAATATTTTGCTACTGTGGGAAAGGAAATTATCCTAATTCCTTTTAACGTCCAGTAAGTATTATTATTCAATATAATTTTAATAATGAACAAATGTATTATTTTAATGTTTGTTTTATTCTTACTCAGATCTAGACATTGGGAATTAGTGGTGATTGTCCCAAAATTGATGACTCTTTATTATCTTAACCCAATGGGAAAAACAACAAGGGGTCACAAACTGAAATTACCAGCTATGGCGTAAGCATAAATATAGTCAATGCTTCAACATGATATTTTTGTTTAGGATTTCTATTTTACCAACTATCGTTTAATTGATAGGGGTATAAAAGCTTTTCGTGAAGGCAGAGGACAAATACCCACAAAATTAAAGACATTGACTTTGAAAAATGTCACGGTAGCTATTTTGACAACTGCTTAGTCTTATATGTATTAATTTTCAACTCTTATATGTCAACTCTTATAGTCTTCTGTTAATAGTAGTTACTAACATTAAGTATAATTCGTTATTTGTAGTGTCCTATACAAAATAATGACTGGGCTTGTGGTTACTATGTAATGAAATATATGCAAGCTTTTGTCAAACAAGCATCAAATGACATTCAGACTATAGATCATGTAATAAAGAATAACATCATAAATTTACAAGTGAGTTGTAGTCATTTTATAAAATATTAGCATGTGCATTTTCTATTATAGATCTTTACAACTCAGACTTACACACATGAGGACTTAAATGAATTTCGAGAAGAGTGGTCAGATGCTTTTCTAAATGAAGTCAATATAGCATTGGAATAAATATGTCAGTTACGTTCCATTTATGTATGTGGTTTCAGTACTCTTTCATATTTACTTTTGTATCTGACATTTAATATCATCTCAGACTTGCAATCTATCATTTTGTAAATAATGATGTGACTATGTGTACTCAACTCAATATATGAATCATTTTTGTTATGAATGTGTGGTTTGGAATGGTGACAGTTGAGCATCAATGATCCCCTCTCCCATATCTTATTCTTGTTCTTATGTTTTGTTATGTTCAGTTTTTATAGAAATTAAAAAAAAAAATCGACCCTATAGCATCGGTTTTCTTAAAAAACCGACCTTATAGGTGTCTTGGTCATTCCGCGTAGAACGGTCGTGCTGCATAAAACGGCCGTGTTGTGATGAGGTAGAACGGTCGTGCCGCATAGAACAGTCGTATTGAGATATGGTAGAACGGTCGTGCCGTGTAGCACAGCCGTGCTAATATAGACCAACACAGCCGTGCTAGGTGGCACGGCCGTTCTACCTCATCCCAACACGGCCGTTTTATGCAGCACGACCGTTCTACGCGGAACGTCCAAGACACCTATAAGGTCGGTTTTTTATGAAAACCGACGCTATAGGTTCTTAGAAATAATCTTTAGAGTCAGTTATTTATTAAAAAACTGACGCTATAGGGTTCAGGTACAATTTCATTTCTCATTTCGGTTTTGTTTTTGAGAGCCTATAGGGTCAGTTTTTACTATACAAGGTCAGTTTTTTTGGGTTAAAAAAACTGACGCTATAGAGCAATTTTTGTAGCGATGGCCACTTAGGCGTCGGCTGAAAAGTGATGATGTAGGCTTAAAAAAACCAACGCTATAGACCATTTCTGTACTAGTGAACCCACACATAAATCAAGGTGTAACCATCAGGTTATAGCATACTAGGGTTTCAACAACATTAATAGAGTACTCCATGATTGTATTAGTCATTCAAGGACTATTCATACCCAATTACCATCAATTAGTTATATTAAAGCTAGGTATAACAAGATATACCTCATTAGGTTTACACATCAATACAATATGGTTATCATCCCTTCTATTCATATGAGTGAATAGGTAAGATTACCTTATTCAGGGTAACCCTCCATTTGTTCCATCATCATTCAACCCATATCACCATACCACAATTGTACAATACTAAGATGGATTACTGGTATGAATGACTACAACTATCAGACATCTTTAATTAACATATTGCTTGCACATGTACACTGAAATCATACATAGAACCAATTTACATCCCTCATTATACCTTCAACAAATTACACTTCTAAAAACAAATTCACGTATTACTGAAAGCCATTGTTTTCTCTTATTTCCTCATTCATTACTACTTACTTCTTGTTACTTATCCTTCTCATTTTGATCATATAAAATAAACATCCCTAAAATTGAAACATACAAGGTAAGAATAGATTATTCATCATTCTTGATATCACTGCAAGAATTTGTTTTAGATTACACTTTTCTCATCTTGCACTTCTCCTTTTGTTCAAATTACACCTCTTATATTTCAAATCTATTTCTTATCCTTTGCTCTGAATCATTTCCATATTGTTTATCTATCTTTTGGATTAGCTACCTTTAAACCCTGGATTACTATCAGTGCTAGTTTACTTCTCATAGTGCTAATCTCATGATCTTATTTTATAGAGATGCTAGTATTCAAGGTCACATCACTAGTGACATCCCTTGAACTACTACAACTCTAAACATTCTAGGGTTTGGTCCTTATCATTAGCATGACGTTATTGTGATGTGACTTTGCTCCCTTAATTTGAAATTCAAACTTTAGATCTCACAAGTTTTACTAAAGTCTTCCTTATCTTTTCAATTGAATTTCCTTTCTCTTACTTGGCCATTCAAGTAGATTACATTCTCAATTTACCCTCCTAGGGTTTCATCATCATATTGTGTGTCATTATCATATTCATTAGATGTCTCTACCATGGCGGTTATGCATCATATGTGATTCATTTTCTTATCACTCCATTCCCACATTGCTCTCATTAAGGAAGATATGACAGATAAATGATTCTAAAACTTAGAATTCTTATCTTCAAACATTCCCTTAATACATTTCTTGTATGTAGGTTTAATTGTTTATCAATAAGGATACTTGACTAATTAGCACTTTCTTGAATATCCTAACCTCTTTCTTTTATAATCTATATTACTCCATTATGTTTCAAACCCTTACTTACTTTCCATAATCCTCTAACCATATACTACTCTTCCACCTGTCATCTTTAACTTCTAATTTTTATCTTATATTCATGTTGCTTATTCATGTGTATGATCATGTATACCATGTTGCACATATTTCTTTTCATCCTTCTACTAATGTGAATTTGAAATTATAAATCAATAATCTCTCTACTAGTTTCATCTCATGTTTAATACATTACATGTCCTTCATTTTAAATAAAACGTCTCATGCATAGGTCAAAGTTAGTTTCTCTTTCAATCACGTTTTTCCTTCCTAAATATAGTCTACCTTTGTATGACTTATTCATTTGTTTAGCTACACTTTTGTTCTTCTTTTAGAAACTAGTTTGTTGTTCTATAGAGACTTAGAGTCCAAAGGTAGTAAGGATGAATGTATTAAACTTCAAAATAAAGGTATACATTTCATGCTCTCAATTATATCATGTAACCCTCATTCCTTAATCAAGCTCATCATTTCTAACATTACTCTTTGTTTCAACTAAGTTTGTTATTCTAGTCTTATGATTTACATGTTCATCTAATTCTCTTTACTTTAACTCTTCTGAAGACTCTTCACTTCAACGTACTTATCGTATACTCAACTCTTTTCTTCTATTTTCCCTTTGCTTTGGAGTACATAAAAGCATTGTACTCGATTATATGATTTATTCCTCATGATTGATTCTTACTATCTATGCCCTTACATACTTTTCTCATATCCTTTCCATATTTCATATTTAGAGTTCATATAATGTTAATCATTAAACTTAATCTGAACCTTATGTCGTGTTCCTTTATTCTCAATTAAGGGTTTCTCATATGAGGCCCCAAAGTTGGATCTTAGATATCAGTTCCAACTGATTCTTAACTATTCGAATATTTCCCATATGTTTCCATCTCTAGTGTATGTACATACTCATCACATTCTGAGTTTGCCTCCATGTAGCTTAATTACTCTTATTATATTGTTAATAGAAGTCATTAAATCCCAGTAACGCATCATGCCAGCCGGACCAGGCCAAACCTGTAGTCCTGAAGCTAAGAGCTACTCTAGATTAACCGAATCCTATTAATCTTAAACATGTGGAAAGAATATCCACTTAGGGAAAACTCATTTAAACATAACTTTTGGTCTACTTGATACAAAGAATAACTGAATCAACTTCATGATACACATAAATTTAAAACAACCATACATATTCTACAAATTGATAATCTGAATTCATATATATAAGAGAATTTCTATTGATCTCCAATCAAAGAAGCAATATAATGCAAGAGTTGTATCACATTCCATCTTTAAGATCTTACTCCTTCATTACTTCTAGTCTCCTAACCCTAATATTTCTAGGATTTCTCTCTAGCCCATTCTCCCACCGCATGTTTGGCCAGGGCATTCAGAGAAGAATAGACATAGTAGCTTGATACTGGTTAGCCTAAGTATTTAGATATCGAGCCAGGATATCCAAACACTCAGACCTCCCAGAGATAAAGACACATCGCCTCTTATCTGCTACACTTATAACTCTAACTTTCTATCCTAATGGTCCCTGACGACTCAGCCTAAACTCTGATACCAAAAAAATGTCACATCTGCATCCCACGATTACCACTAATCTTGAGATTAGGGCATAACTTTGAGGATTATACTTAATAAAAAGTTCACTCCCATTTTTTTTCTTTTTTACTTTGTTTTCTTGCATCCAATCACATAAACAAACTTTATAAGATAATTGAACTTTGATCACTCTAATATGATCTCAACATTAATGATACACATCCATACATTCATTCTATTTCTCACACTTCCATGTACATATGACATGATAATCAGATACATTCTCTCTTATTAAGGAAACAAAGATACAAAACATCATTTACAACTCTCTCACATCTATACAAGGACCTAGAGTGACAGGGACCGACTGAACATAACTAATCTCATACTTAACTCATGTGGTAGATCTACTTTGATGCTTTGACCTTCTTCAAGTCCACGTGGTTTCCCTAAAAATTGTGAGTAGAGGGGTGACCCTACTCGCTCAGTGAATGAGTACTTCAAAGAAACAGTTTAAAGCACTTATATAATTACAGATATATTGTCGAGAAACTGATATCAATTATAACAACAGTAAGCTTTAAATATTCTAATCATTGACAATCATAGATATGGAAGGATACTTTAGATATCTACAAGAGTGAATCAATATATGAACATGCTTGATTAATCTTAAAGAGAACTAATAACTCAAAAATATAGAAAGGATAACTGAATAACTACACACACTTTTTTTAACCTCTCATTCATCTTATTATGCCCTAAACCCACATGAGGTGTACCACAACATGTGAAAGAATCACAGCAAGCTACGATCTCACTGTACAAGGCTTAGAATCATGCCCGAGTTCCTAAGACTATCTCTTGAGTAAGGCCCCATCTGCAGCGGGCCTCGGCACATCTCCCTCTCCGTGGCTAATAGGAGTGACTGGATATCTCAGACTCCACCTCTCAACCTGGGTACTCAGGCGGTGAGTCAAAGCCCTCAGGCTTATTATGCATTAGTGGACCTACTGACCACTGATCACTCAACAAGTAACACAGGTACCACCGACATCCCCGGCTGGTGTTGGGTACCACACAATTGTAAGGAGTCTTCCCTACTGGTCAAGACCCCTACACCCTATTGGTGCGCTCTGGCTTACCTCGATCTGGACTGCCTCCATTCGGGAAACCGTTCCCTCCTCACAACGTAGGCCTCATCCTACAAGGATTCTATAGTATTCAGGGCATTTACATGACTAATTCACTCTTTAAATTCACAATTCAATCGTCACATCACCATATCTTTGTTCAACTTTGTAAACCATTCATTTTATAAACCAACTGATAACATTTACCACAACTGAACTATTAAGCATCACCACATCTCAAACTGAGTAACATTGATATCACAATACTCATTTCACCGAACACCCTATCATTAGGGTTTCATTTACCTCATTCACTTATCACATAACTCGCATAAGGATTGTATACATCATACATCAAGAATAACATTGAATCAAGATGTCTAATTGCAAATCTCCAACTTTCCATTCATTTAGGGTTTCACCCTCCTTACTGATATATCAAGCAAACATTGATATTATGGAATGAAATCCAATATGTTATTTGACATATATGTAATACACATACAAATAAAACAATCATTCATAACAAAGGAGATTCAACTAGGCAAACTTCTTTATTCAATTATACAACAATTTCAATCATAGCCGAAAACCCTTATTTTCAGTTTACTTTTATAACCTCTACAAATACTTTATGAATTATCATTTAGATGGATTGTACCCATTTCTAATATGATTTCATCGTCTGAAATTCATCACAATAGATAAATCATCCATTTCATATCAACTTGCAAAAGTCAGATCAAAAAGACCATTTACAGTTTGTACACGAATACTAAACAATTGAAAATTATTAATAATTTAACTCATTTTCATGCATTCTACTATTTAAAGAAAGTACTCACTCACCCTAAGGTGTGAAAACACCTTAAAAACGTAGCCCATCTATGAAAATCTCAAATCCATAGAAAGACTCTATCAAATCACCGGTTTTCTTCTTCCTTTCAGCCCTAAACGAGGTTAGTTGTAGGTAGAAGATGAATATCAGAGGTTAAACCAAACCTCAAATTCATTGGATCAGGGATTCCGAGTAAGGGGAAATGAGGAGGAGGAATCAACGGCTAAAACTACTTGCCAAGTTGAATCTATAGCAACCCTTTTGGATTTTTGCCGTTCTTCACGTTCTTCTCCAAACATTACCCCAAAAATTGCCTTATAGGTCACCCTCTCATTGAGAAAGATGTCTGGAATATAGAGTATTGAATTGGGGTCCCAACGCACTTTGTTTCGTTGAAAATAGATAAGTATAGCTCGAGATAAGATCGTTTTACGATTTGTTGTTCTGAGTGGCAGCGGTCGCAGTCGCGGTGTCGACACAGTGTCATGGGTCGCGGTGTCGACACAGCATCACGGGTCACAGTGTCGACACAGCGTCGCGGGACACGGTGTAGAATGTGGTCACGGTGTCGACGTAGCATTGGTCACGGTGTCGATGCAGCATCGCGGGTCACGGTGTCGATGCAACGTCGGTCGCGGTGTCGGCCGCGATCGCGGTGCTCTGTATATGTTTACTAAAAAGGGAATAACTCTCTCATTTTAACTCTGATTTAGTTCATTCTCTTTTTTTTGGATTTATAATTAAATTATATAAAATCATAAAATATAATTTTAATAATATTCTCAAATAAAAAATAATTTATTAATTATTTCCTCCAATGTCATTAACTCTCTTATTGTACACATGTATGGGTTAATGCTATATTAACTCCAACTCGGATCATTATAGTATGCTTAAGTCATGATTATGAGCTGTCCAAACAAGTATTTAAGGTTACCAAATTTAAGAAAAATCACAACATATAATATTACTAACAAAAGTATGCCAAGCATTAAGATTATCTTAAAACTATAGGATTACCAAGAAAGCTAGAAATGGGTTGTAACAAAAAGCCTCACTTTGTTTCTTATGAAAGAGGGTAGAGAGGGTGATAATGGTCAATGTTCAAACTTGTGGTTGTTGCCATGTTCTCGTGGGTCGATCGGAAGTTGGGGATGACTCCTCAGACGTTCGATCCTCCCTGAATCTGTGGGTTCACACGTGAGTGGTTGTGATGGTACCCTGAGGGTGCCCGCAGATGGGTGAGTCAAACCCCACATGACAAGGTTAAATGCCCCAGCAATTGATCCAATCTTTAGGGATACATCGGATACGATTTTATCAAAAGGAAAAACATTGAATTAACTTTGAAAAATCATAGAGGGAGCTAGGAATGTTGGATTGATACAAAAATTGAATCATGGATTCATCATAGCAAACCCTAGGTGTTGGAAAAGTTTGAGCTCAGGATTCCAATATTTGATTGATCAAATTATCCTTCTTTGAAACTAAGGTTTAGGGTTAAGATATTATAAAAGAACAAATATAAAAGAATATAGAAAACACACTTTATCACATCCGACTCTCCATAAAATAAATTTTGTCCTCAAAATTAAACTGGTTGAAAGAGATGAGGAAAATGTTGCTCCATATCCACATACAGCTCCCAAGTTGCATCTTTTGCACCATGATGGTTCCATTTCACCTTCACCATCTGAATCTACTTTTTCTTGAGCTCTTTGACTTTGGAATCAAGAATCTTTATAGGCTGCTTCGGATAAGAGAGGTTCCCCCAAAACTCAAGGGGCTCATGATTCAGCACATGACTATCATCCTTCACATAATGCTTTAGATTGGATACATGAAAAACATTGTGCATCATGATGTATTGTGGAGGAAGAGCAAGACGATAAGCACATTCACCAATGTGCTCTAGAACCTCAAAGGGACCAACATATCTTGGACTAAGCTTCCATTTGTTCTTCGCTATAGCATGGATGGGACTGATCTTCAAGAAAGCATAATCACCAGCCTTGAATTTCCCGTCTGACCTGTGTGAATCTGCATATGATTTCTGACGATCCTGGGCCCACTTCAACCTCTGCTTGATCAAAGACACCTTATCAGCATAGAGTTGCAACTCCTCAGACTTTACCATTCTCCTTTCTCCAACTTCATCCCAATGGAGAGGGGATCTACATGGCCTACCATAGAGAGCTTCATAGGGCGGCATATCAATACTTGATTGGTAACTATTATTGTGTGTGAACTATGCTAATGGAAGGTAGTAATCCCTAGATCCTCCCCAATCTATAACACATGCTCTAAGAAGATCCTCCAAATTTTGGATAGTACGTTCTGACTGACCATTTGTTTGGGGATGATACACTGTGCTGAAATTCAACTGTCTACCCAGCTCGTTCTATACATGCTTCCATAGATGTGCTATGAAGTTTGGATTTGATCTGAAACAATAGATATTGGCACTCCATGCAGCCGTAAATCTCCCTTATATACAACTCTGCAAGATCAGGAACCTTGGCCATAGTCCACATAGGTAAGAAATGTGAAGACTTGGCTAGATGATCTACTATGACCCATATCACATCATGCCCCTTCCTGGTCCTGGGTAATCCCACCAAGAAATCCATGGTGATGTTTTCCCGTTTCCATTTAGGAATTGGTAAAGGTTGCAATAAACCGCATGGCCATTGATGTTCGGCCTTAATCGTCTAACATTTGAGGCACTTAGAGATGAACTCTGCTATGTCATTCTTCATACCTCTCCACCAAAAGTGTTTCTATATATCCTTGTACATCTTAGTGGATCTAGGATGTATAGAATACTTAGACCCATGTGCCTCTTGCAGAATATGCTTCTTCATCTCTGACTCCTCAGATACCCACATCTGATGCTTGTACCTTAGTCCACCATCCATACCAATAGATAGATGTGCTTGGATTTTAGCCAAAAGAGTTGTCGTCTCCTCCTAGCTAGGACTGTTCTTTTGAGATGTCAAAAGTTCAGAAAGAAAACTAGGAATAATATTGATATTTTCCAGAATAATAGTGCCATCTTTTGCTTGAGGTGACCCAGAAGTCGAAGGTTCCAGACTCATTGGTTCAAAAGTAAAGATATATGCACAAATTGACCTCTTACGACTAAGAGCATCAGCTACAACATTGGACATGCCTGGATGATAAGCAATAGTGAAATCATAGACTTTAAGATATGCCAACCATCTTCTTTGTCTAAGATTGACATCCTTCTGAGTCAAGAGATATTTGAGACTTGGTCAATCTAGAACTCACATTTGGATAGTTTAGCATACAATTTTTTGGCTCTCAACACATCAAGTACTTTCTGGAGATGCTCACGATGTTGATCAACAAAGTTTGAATATATAAGAATGTCATCAATGAAGACCACAACAAAGTTGTCTAGAAAAGGTTGGAAGACAGTATTCATCAGATTCATAAATACTCCAAGAGAATTGATCAACCCAAAAGGCATTACCACAAATTCATAGTGTCCATATCTAGTTCTGAAAGTTGTCTTTGGAATATCATAGTCCTTCACTTGTAATTGATGATAGCCTGATCTAAGGTCAATCTTGGAGAACACAATGGGAGTAGGAAGTTGGTCAAATAAGTCATTAATTCTTGGGAGGGGATATTTATTTTTTATGTTGCCTTGATTGATCATGCGATAATCAATACACATTCACATTGACCCATCTTTCTTTTTAACAAAAAGGACAGGAGCACCCCATGGAGATGTACTAGGACGGATGAAGCCCTTATCAAGCAGTTCTTCTAATTATTTCTTGAGCTCTACAAGCTCGGTAGGTGCCATTCTATAAGGTGCCTTTGAGACTGGTGTGGTTCCCAGTGCTAACTCAATTGAGAACTCAATCTCACATCCTAGAGGCAGCCCTAGAAGCTCCTCAGGAAATACATCCAGGTAATCTCTCACCACATCCAAGCTCTCTAAAGGTCTCACCTTAGAATCAGACACTGATGCAATTGCAAGATAGGCTCTACATCCTTTGGCTATCAAGGTTTCGGCTTTAAGAGAAGAGATAATCATATTTTGGTTTCTTTTCTTTCTCCTGAGTATTATCAAAGGTTTAGAATTGGGTGCAAAAATGATTACTTTCTTAGCTCGACAATCAAGCATGGCATAGTTGGCAAAAAGCCAATCCATCCCTAAAACTAGGGCAAAATCTTCCATATCAAGGAGAATGAAATTAGAACAAAATTTATGACCATCATAAGAAAAAGGCAAGATTTTGGTTTTCTAAAGAGAAGTATAGATTTTGCCACTGGGAGTTGTTACATCCAATATATAACCTAGATCTTTTATATCTAACTTGCACTACAAAAAAAATAGTCTTTAGCTATAAAAGAAAAGTGTAGTAGAAAATATAAAATTTGTAGCTAAAGGTTTTAGCTACGCTTATCCTTACATATAAAGAATGAAGCTAATACCCTTGTTGTTAATTCTTTATGCTACGATTTTTAAAAATGTAGTTAGAAAATTATTTAGCTACAAATTCATATGTAACAAAAAATGTAGTTGAAAATATATTTACACATACAAATGTAGCTATAATTGTAGCTAAATGTATGACTACAATTGTATATGTAGCTATGGTATGTAGGGGGAAACAACATTTACTACAATTGAATATGTAGTTTGTGTGTAGTAAAAATGACACTTACTACAACTATAGTTGTAGTTAATATGTAGTGAAAAACGTCATGTACTACACATACATATGCATTCAGATTATGTATCATGCTAGTAACTTGCAAATACAAATGTATTTTTAGAAAGAAGTTAAAGTCAATATTGATCCAAATGCAGTTGTACTGGTAATGTCAATAATCATAATTTTATTTATACTGAAACAATTAGTGCACATGGATAGGACATGAACCTTGCCCCTATTTTACAGTATGCATGGATAAAAGATATATATATATATATATATATATATATATATATATATATATATATATATATATATGCTATGAACCCTCATGAGAATATAAGTTTACATCATTCTCGAATTTTCACCCAATGTGAGGATCTAGCAAACAATAAGGCTTGACATCAAAACCATCAGTACAAACTAGCAATATTGTTGATAATGATAGTCCATGGAACACAAGAACCATATGTTGGAGCTTGACCTATAATTGATCCAATAGAGATGTTCAAGCATGTTAGTTCTTGAACAAAGAGAACTTATAAATAATTCAAGAAATGGGTAGAAGAAAAGTCTCACATATACACAATCCAACTTCATTACCTAAACCATTTACTGGATTAGATCTTGATGCAGTAAATATTACAGGTCCTAAATTGACAAGAACCTCTTATTGAACAAAATGTACATCATATATGAAAGATAAACCAATAAAGATGAGTTGATCATATCCTTGAAGATGGAGTACCACAATGTGAAATTTTAACAAACCTTGTATGCCATACCCATAAAGATTTCCTTGTCTTCCTCTAGGAATAAGTCCAACATGTGGTTCCTAAAAGGAGGGTAAAGATTGCATATCATGAGTGGTAGAAATGTCAAGTTATACTTATCATGTCACCAAGAGATTCTTCCTAAGGGTCTTAAGAACAGAACACATTAGATTTCTCATAAACTTGGAGATACACGGATTATATTTTCAGAAGTAACTAAGAAACATGTTTGCTATCTCAACAATAGACAAATGGTGTCATGACATAGAAAAGACCATGATGAGCATATTTCTTTGAGGTTGGACAACATTTAAAGAATGAAAAGCCAGTGGATTGCTACACAACGTAAAGAATTTGAGGCATTGTAACAAACATACCTACAAAGCTATTAGAGGAATGAATATAACACCATATCGTGCCACTATTCCTAGAAAGCCAACATTTGAAGTGGTAAATCACATGAAGGTTGAGATCCTATAGTAACCCAGAAGTTAAAGACCATATACTAAATTATAACAACATGAGTGAACCAATACCAATTAAACTTTATGCACCAGACCAAACATGCCATCATTTGACCCAACCTACTTCCAAACCAAGAAAAAATCAAAACCAATCATGCTAATTCATGTGAAGTCTAAGTTTATAATAACCATAATTTAACTAGTAGACCTAATTGAGGCCAAAAAAAATTCTTAAACCTACTTATACCACTATGTACACTAACATTATTAGTGCAAAGCATAGTGACAAATTAGGGACGTTATAATTGGGAGTTCAATTGTTTTTATCAATCATGAGGATGCTATAGTTCTCCATGCATAGTGAAGATGATGAGCTCAATCTCATAGCCACTGAGCACATACAAATCCTTAACCTTCTTGAACAACACATTGGTGGTTGTCTGAGCTCATTACGTAGAAGAAATGTCTACCTGAGTTGATGATAAAAATGTAATGGAGGGATTGTCTACCTGGGAAAATGGAAAGAATAGCTCTTGAACCTATCAAAGATATCTAAAAGAATATATTTTGTGCAAGAAGCATTAGTTTATCTGGCCCAACAAGAATGAAGAAGTAAAAAAGTAGTTAAAATGATACCTACAAAGAAAGACAAACCTTTTCTTTGGTGTCAAAAAAACTCTTCTTTTCCTATTTATTTTCTATGTAAGATTTATATTGAGATATCTATATAGTCCTTTGTTAAATGAGTAAACCTGACAAAATGAAAATAGAAATGAATGTCAATCAACAACTGAACTGATTTATATGATAAGAAAACCTTAAAGGATATTTATAACTCATTCAAGTATTCAAACCTAGACAAGTTTTTGACTGCACAACAAATAAAAAATCACTTCAGTAGATACAAATGCATAAAATGAGCAAGAAGCCATAAAGGAACATTTTCTTTCACCAATTCTATAGCTAGAGGCTTCAATTTGAATCTTGCCATGACATAATTGTTCCACATCCATATTTTTTTGTCCGGATAGGACAATTCAATTCACCTACATAATACATCAAACATAAACTAAAAGATAAAAAAAGATTATTGAGCCTTTGATGTAACAATTCAATGAGGCAGAGGATAAACGACAAAGGCCATACTTATTTTCAAAGCAAGAACCAAAATCAAATTACTTGAACCACATCATGAGTGCATCACTTGAGATGTGGAACTGTGAACATAGCTTAGTTTGCATAGTTATGAATGTGTATATACATGCTATTATCGAACACTCCTGCTAAGACTGGTGCAATATTCTATATATGCATCATGTAATGATTTTAATGGATTTTCTTTCACACTTGAGCACGCTCAACCACCACAATAGAATCCAGATAGGGTACCTTGGTTATGGGGAACTGTGAAGTGCTAGGATGGATAAATAAGAAATCTTTTGTGGTTAGCCATTGATCACTTCACTAGGACATGATACAAAATATGCATATACACACAAAATAAGTTGATAAATTCTCTAAATTAATGAAAGTGTAGTCTAAATGGTGAGTTTGGATATGGAGAAAGAAATATTTCATGTAAGTAAGACTCTAGTGATATAAGTATATTCTAGGAATTAAGCTCCAGTTAGCCCCTAATTGAGAAAATTGGTACTAAATGTATGGATATAGAACAATTTATACATAATTTTGAAGAGTTTATTGGCATAAAAATCCCCCTTGGAAACATCCTAATTTAATGCACAAGTTGAACTTGAGAAGATAATAATATGAATGCATAATTGTCGTTCCATCTTACTATACAGACAAACAATTGACTATACAAAATTCTGAACATGAGACATGTAATTGTATCAAATAAAAAAAAGTAGTAATCATTTCCCAATAGAGCATGTCGATATAATTTTTCATAGTATGTATGCTCATACTTGTTGATATTGTTGTGCTGAATCGTTCCAAGTTCTCTTTTTTGCAGCTATTGATACTTCAAAAAAATCAGTCAGACTTCTTACTTACCGACAAATTCTGAATCAATAAAAATCTCACATGTGGTATCCGCTTCCTATAATTTCAACCTGAAGTACTGGTCATTTCAACTAATTCCCCAATATGGTGTTAAATAGTAAGTATTCAATGAAATAGAATCAACATACATAAGGATGAGTGGACAAAATAAAGAGAAGGAAGACACTTTTAAAAATGAAAATGGAGATAGGGGATGAATGATTTGAACATTGTCAAAAGAAGGATTTCATATTTTAGCACTACATCAAAGTAGTGGTTCAATTCTCTTATTCTATATTTTTATAGCTAGAAGCTATACTAACACGAGTCAATGATTTTGAGGCTTTATCTAGTACTCATATTGTATCAAAAGATCAAAGTAGCTCTCCAAATATCTATTATACATATGACATGCACGAAAAAATAGAGTTTCATGGTTAAAAATATCGTAGATAATGAACCATATAAGAAATTGAGCTGAGAATTCAGTTCATGTACACTGAATTTATCATGAATCTGTCATCAAGTTGAAATGTTGAATTGCAACCAGTTTACCAAGGGTGTAGACACAAAATAGAGAACTATAAAAAATATAAAGAAACTTCTCCTATTTGTGAAAAATGAATGTCAACTACCATAAAAGTGGCACATATACATATTCATGTTCCATAGTCCACACTAGTCAAGTATTTAGATGTGAAAGTCTATCTGAGTGACTCAACTTATTTACCATAATTTTAGTTTTTCTGGAATTTATTTTCAGGGGTCTGAAATTAAGTTTTTTGTAATTTAAGTTCAAGTGATTGTTTTGTACTTTAGTTTTGTTTTGGATGTGGGTTTCCTTGATTCAGTCTTGATTGTGAGCACATGATCAGAAACAATATGTAAACTTATTTGTAAAATATATACAAGAAGACGTGTGTAGCTATTCTGAGGCGTGATTTAGAACCATGCTAGAGAATAGTAAAACAGACAATGTATTAGTTTAACGTGCAGACTCATTTGTTTCCTCCTCGAAGATGGTATAAACATAAGAAAATATAAACCAATCATTACAATACAAAAGTGGTGTACGTTGGTTTTGAATATCACAAAGAACAAGTGAACAACACACAATGGTATAGTATTTTAATGAGTCGACATAAGATACATATACTACTCTTTATCCATTAAAAAAATATACATATATCATCACGAAAGACATATGCATGCTTTCAGCTGCTTAACATTTGATTCCAACCTTGATGCCAATTCGATTCGTGGTGGTATTTTCTAAATATATGCATGGTTTCACATGTAAGTCTAAATTGATCTTACATATTGATTCGGAAGTGTTTGGAAATATGAGGAAATGAATTTCTTTTATAAGTAGTCGTATGAAAACATCTACGAACTTGAGTATTTATAATTCATAAACTAGTTGCAGAGAACAGACAGAGGCACACATATACCCCTTTTCACAGGAAATATCACAAGCAGGTGTTGTTCAGAACACACATCCAAGCATTCCGGGTTTGTTGGTTTGAACCCTTGCCCTTTCAGATCATGTTTTGGAATCATGACGCTAAACTAAAGATGAAACTGTAACCGTCATAGATGAGGACGTCGTAGAGGGAAAAAATTTAGTTTGTATAATCAAACTAATAGGCAAGCAGCCAAAAGGAGAAAGCACACAGAAGAACTCACTAATAATGTTAATTGACCCTTTAAGAGTCCACTACCATCCACTCTTTGCTCGCTTGGAAACTGACATGCTCGGTAGCAAAATTACTTTAGTAATGGAGTATCTAGTAGATGAAGCACTACGTTCCTCTGAAAAATAAATGAATCTGTCTGAAATAAAAAAGAAAGAAGATTCATTTATGCAATCCTCCCTAGATAGCAGAGTTGGAGGGGAAGAAAAGGGGGAGGACGATTGGGAGGAGGGGCAAAGGAAGAGTTACCTCAGGTTTCCTCCGATCTTTGGCGCGCTGGGTGATGCATTTTTTCGATACACACCATCAAAGGGGTAGGTTAATGAAGGTATGCCGGCAGATATGTGAGTACGATGGATGGAGAATACCATCTAGTGCTCTCCAGTATTTAGGTTGACCAATGTAATTGAATTGAAAAAGATGCGGAGTATATAGAATGGATGAGTTTTGCTTGAAAGGAAGAAGCCAGCGGCTCATGGCGGGATAAGTGGGTTTCGATTTCCTGGCTAAATATTTTTGAATGAAAATAAGTACATGAATGAGTTTCTACAACGAAAATAATTTGTCGTCATTGGTTTACTCCTTTATTAGCTACATGTGTTTATTTACAGTTTTACAATTTGTAGTTGAAAATAGTTTTCAGCTACATGTAGAGTATCTATAGTTGGATCAAATGTGGTTAATTACTATTTTTCTCGTAGTGTTGATCATGGAAGCAAGATTTCTGGAGATGAAGGTATGTGTTGATCATGAATCAAATAGGGCCACAATAGGATGATCTTGGAGACATATCATACCTACATTAGGATTTTTATATTAGATCATGGTTTAAAGGGGGTTCCATATATAAGGAAATTATTAACATTATTACCTTCAATCAGGTGGTTGTCATTAGCCTTAGCTTCCTCTGCATCAATTGTAAAAACTCAGCCCAAACGGTGTTCTGGATGAGCCTGAGCTATAGGGGTAGCCGGTTGAATAGGTGGAGCTCCAGGCTGAGCTAATGTGGTAGGATGGTTCTGAGGTTCCCCTTGAACCAGACTTGGGCAATTGAACTTCATATGCCCTTACTTCTTGCAATAGAAATAGATAGGACTCTCAAACTTGCATTTTCTAGCATGTAACCCACCACATATTTTGCATTTATTTGAATTTATGTATGGTCCACCTCATCCTCAACCTCCTCTGTTTGGTCCTCCTCGGAATGATTGACCTCTATGGTGATTTCCTCCTCCTCTTCCCATTCAATGGCTATGAGGCTTCTTCCAATCCTTTTCATTTTCTTTGTCCTTGGTGATGGATGCATCGGTCAAGCCTACCTTATTCTTCCGTAAGGTTCTTTCTTGAGTAAGGGCATTATTGATGGCGGCTTCAAAGGTAGTGTGGTTGGAGGTGCAAAGGTAAACTTTCAGTTCATGGTTAAGGCCTTCAATGAAATGTTCAATCTTTTCATCTTCATCAAGGTGACGAGCATGACGCTCTAGGAGTCTAAAGGTCCTAACATAATCAACTACGGATAAGGTTCCTTGGGTGAGGTTATTGAACTGCTTCTTCTTCTTCTCATTTCTAGCAAATATGGGCATGAACTGAGTAGTAAAAATCACCTTAAACTCCTCCCAACTTATAGGGGCATCTGGAAGTTCTCGTGTATGGTAATAATTTTCCCACTACAACTTCACGAACCCCCTGAGTTGGTAGGTTGCAAAAGTGACTTTATCTTCCTCAACACATTTAAGGGCTCTAAAGGCATTTTCAACAGATAGGATCCATGCATCAGCTTTATCTAGGACTTCAGCTAAATCTTATCCATGAAAGGCTTTAGGTTTGAGTTTGAGGAAATCACTAATGGTAGTTTCATGGTTGGTCCTAGGTGTAGAGGCGGTATTATTGGTTTTCTTTAGGGCTAGGATATGCATGCATTCAAACATCACCTTCTTTTGTTCTTCCCATTCACCTATAGCAAGGGTCTTATTAGGGTTTGAGTTAGATTCATCACTAGAGTCATCATTAATTCTCTTTCTCTTGGATCTACTTTCTGGAGGCATCTGCAAGTTTTTATATCAAAAGATGATTTAGATATTATTTGAGGTAGATCATAATGCAACAACAAAGTTTTATCAATCATAAAGATATGTTTTCCAATTCTTCATATTTTTTTTTGTTCCCATTTCTCCTAATCTACCCACATAATAAAGAGAGTACTTCATCAATCATGGTCAAGAGAAAGAATGTAGATGAGAAGCCTAGTGTGTATCATTCACTAAATAGGTGGTTGGGGTAGTCCTTAATTGAGAAAAGATGGGAAGATTGATTTCTCTAAGGTATCGGGTGCCCACTTTAACAATAGTTGTGTTAGCCAGGAAGATTACTTGCAGTGGGTAACCCTAACCACCGTGAAAATGGATTGAGGATTTTATGCCAGAACCTTCCGCAAGTATCCTTCTAGACACCTTGACAACATAATGTTAAATATGGGTTACCTCGGGTCTAAATAAGGTGACTAGGTATTTCATACACATTTATTAACCTATGTGCCTTCTCTGATACCATCTATCATGGGTTAACAACCTAACCCTAATCTACACCACAAAACCCAAAAGGGAATGGTGTAGAAAAGGGTTAAAGCTTCCCGTCCCTGAGTGGATCAAACACACAAGTATATACATGCACCAAATAATAAGCTTCCTTAAATAAACCAAGTGTTAATTACATAGGGGCCCGAAGGCATAGGAATACTATAGAAGAAAAACTTAATCCATGAGAGAACTACTTGTAGAAGAAAGAGAACTTAAACTAGGAGTCCAATTTAACTTTAGCATCCCCATGAAAGATCTTATTTTGTTGAGCCAGCATATTGAGTAGAATCATCATCATCATAAGCAAAAGGTACCTAAAAAGCATTTGAAATTGGTACACGTCAGCATAATATAATAATATATTGTACTGAGTACTCCTATGTGTCTTTTATATACCTCTCATTATAACTTGGCAAAAGAATAAAACTAGAACTTGGCAGTAAACAACAATTATAAGGAAATTGGTATACTTGAATAAGAATGTTTATTAACAGATAAGAATACACATTTTAAGCACATTTTCCATTATATATCGATGCATTGATCGCCGAAGGTTTTGATGCATTCTCTTGAATCTCGAGGAGCTAGACATTAAGGCCTTTATGATCGACTACCAAAGAGGTAGATCATATGTACAATGTGACCGACTACCAAAGAGTTAAGTCACTTCCATGCACTGTACTACCAAAGAGTTTAGTGCTATCATATAATGGATAACATAATTTATGTTCAGGTTTTGCAACATACATATTGAGGAAACATCATTGAAATTGATCATACATAAATATCTATTTCAAACAATACCATATGCCAAGTCTTCTACATTCATAATACAACCATATTACTTAGTAGGGCCAAGTAAGAGGTAAGGGCATACCTTCTACTCAGAAGTGGGGAGTCCAAAGATGCTCCTCACTGGTACCTTTGTATTCCTGAAATTATAAGAGATTTAGTACTAATTAGATATATTGGCAAAACCACCATTTAGTTCTAAAGAGTATACAAGGCCTTCTTTTAGTTAGATTTATGAGATATAGTATGAGTCATGGAGTACGGTTTTGAGTCCATATTTGATAGTGTCATGTCACAGTAGGGCTTCTAGATCAATTTGGTGGTCTTTAGATCATGATGGATAATTATAATCATTTTGGTAAGCCATATAGGGAAAAAAGAGTAGTAATTCATCTTTGCTAATATCTGAATCATATAAATTGGAAACGAACATCCCATAATTATCTAGACACAAAAAGGAGATAATCACATGAATTTGGTGATTTAATAAGGCTAGAATATTTATGAATAATTAAACAAGGTAGAATTATATTTGAGTATGAGAATCAATATGAGTCAGATTTAGGGTTAATTGATGGCAGATTCATGATCCTCATATTTTTCCGATAAAAAAGGAGTATTTATTTGTATTTTTTCGACATTCTTATGATTTATTGTGATTTTCCTAAGATCAAGATAGTTTCGGGAAATTATTGAAAAATAGAGGGAAAATAAAGGAAAAGGGAATTAAAGAGGGTTTCTGATGCTCAGATCCAATGGTGGTAAGGTTTTATGCGATTGGATATTAGAGAGATAACTTGGATTTACCTTACTAGTCCAAGTTGGATCCAGTCAGCGAGGTGGGGCCCAATATTCTTCTCCTCTTGCAAAGCTTGCTAGCTCTGTCGTCAACTTCGACGAGCTTGAGATGGAGGCTGAGTGCTCCTCGTGCAGATTTAAGGTCAGCTTCACCTTCACGGGGCTCTCCTGGGTCAGGGCGGTGAGCTCGTGAAGCTTGGCTCCCTCTGGAGTGATGGATCATGGAGGAGATCTGAGCAGGTCTCCGCTCGTGGTGAAGAAGGTGACGCGAGCAGGTTGCAGGTGATGTCAGGGTCTCCTGAGGTGTCGTTGAGGTTTCTTGAGGCAGCACAGAGCTAGGGGGTGATCAATTCATGGTGAAGAGGGGGATAGGCCGCTAGTCCGACAATTACCCCATGGAAGAGCTGACTGGAGTGGTTAGCTTGAGGGTGGAGCTTTTGGGACAAGAAGTGATCAAATTGAGAGGTGGTGCGGACTAAAGAGGTCTAGGGGAAGGTGTGAGATGGGTTAAATAGGAAAGAGGGAGAGTGGTTCATAGATCCCCAAGTCGATTTTAGAAAGTAGGAGAATGTTGTCGCTGGTGGTGGTCGTGGAGGCAATTCTAGTGGTCTCTAGGGATCGTGCGATGAGTTTTTGAGTTCATGGTGGTAAGGAGGAGTCAAAGCCTCACTTAGTTTCTTGCAAAAGAGGGTAGACAGGGTGATCGTGGTCAGTGTTCAAACTCGTGGTTGTAGCTACATTCTCATGGGTCGATCGGAGGTTGGGGACGACTCATCAGCCGTCTGATCCTCCCTGAATATGTGGGTTCGCACGCGATTGGCTGTGATGGTGCCCTGAGGGCGAACCACAGATGGGTGAGTCAACCCCTGTGTGATAGGGTTAAATGCCCCAGCAATTGATCCGAACTTTAGGGATACATTGGATACGATTTAATCAAAAGGAAAACATTGAATTAACTTTGAAAAACCGTAGAGAGAGCTAGGAATGTTGGATTGATACAAAAATTGAACCATGACTTCATCATAGCAAACTCTAGGTGTTGGAAAAGTTTGAGATCAATATTTCAATCTTTGATTAATCAAATTATCCTTCTTTGAAACTAGGGTTTAGGGTTAAGATATTATAAAAGAACAGATATAAAAGAATATCGAAAAACCACTTTGTCATAGAGATAGTATTTCTCTAACATGATGTGACAAGTTCACACCTTATACGTATGATATCTTCTGAAGTGGTTTCACAGTTATGATTATTAGATTCAATTATGGTTTTGTATGTCCACTTGTATCATGGAGCCTTAATTCACCCAATTAGTAAAACTAATAAAGTGATACCTTAACTATGTAGTTTCCATGTACCATAGATCCATCTTCAACATCAGTATTTAGCTAGATGGTGAAACGAGTAACTCCTAGGGGAAACTCAGAGTGCATATTGTTGAATATGTGGGGTATTAGTGGAGGTAACTGAAAAACCCCTAGAGGGGGGGTGAATAGGGTGTTATGGATATTTTAAAATAATTTAACTCAAACAACCACAATTGAAATAATAAGAAGGAGATAAGGTGTTTAGAGTGGTTCCAACCTTAGCAAATACTAAGGCAGTCAATCCACTACCCGATTGCTTACCCAACCAGGATTTTGAAAGTATTAAATTTTATTACCTCTCAAGGAATTTACATAAAATTACAAATACTTTCTACACCCTTTGGACAGCCTTCAACTTGAAGTAGTTGCACCAACTTTGAAGCAGCCTTCTTGAAGTAACTTCAAGCTCCCCCTTGAAGCAGCCTTCCTCTTGAAGTAGCCTCCCTTTGCAACGGCCTTCTGGAAGTAGTCCAAAGATCTCCTTCTTCACCAAGAAGATCAAACCCTCTCCAATCCGTAGCCTCCAACCCTAGGAGTAGCAAGGAGAGAACAAGCAATAAGAAAGAACAAGAAAGGAAATGGAAATTACAATTACCACTTTGAAGCACAAGGCTTGATTTTCCTATATCAAGCGTATTGATCTCCTAACCAATGAGTATGTAAGTGTAGGTTTAGTGGATAGGAGATGCTATCCTATAGGACACGAATTTGGAGCAAGGGAAATGAGTAGCCAATTCTAGTGTTGCTCAATTGCTCAAAAAAGATTGCCAATTGCAAGTATGAAAGCTCAAGTATAGCACAAGTCTACTTTGGGTGTCCTATGGCTTGTCCTATTTATAGGAATGGCCTATGGATGCTTAAGGACATTCTAGATACGTTCTAGGGGGTTCCAAGTGCTCAATTAGCCGTTAGGTATCCACTAGTTGGTTTAACAACGGCTAGTTTAATTAATTCTGAAGATTGCAGACAGAGACAGCTTCGATCGAAGTTTTGTCAACCGAGATCCCAGTCGGTCGAAGTTTTGTCGACCGAGGGACTGTCTAGAGTTAAGTGTATATAACGTTCTAATCCAACTCCCAACTACTTTGTCTGCTGAGTCTAACGGCTACTTCATTCATTCTCAGTCGAGGAATTTGTCGACCGAGAGTGTCTCAGTCGAGGAGTTTGTCGACCGAGATTGACCCTGTTTCAACATTTTAAACCAATTACTAATTGTGTGTGTGAGTGTGCATTTGTGACACTAATATAGGGGATGACCTATCTAAGTGTTGTGATTAGCTAAGGAAGATCTAATGCTTGATTTACATGATGTCTAAGTACTTGTACATTATATATTAATACAAGTTTTACAATTCATTACATTCATGAAATAACAACAATTCAAGAATATAGATTTCCCAAATCTTTGTCATCCACCTTGTTCCTACAACACTCAAGTAGCGGTTAGATCCACAAGGATGAAATGTTTGTCATTATCAAAACAAGGGATTAAATGATGTCCATTTAGCCAATAGTAACTCCCTATACCCTTAAATTGTTGAAATAGTAATGTGATGTTTATTATAGAACAACCATGTGTGAGCCTATTCTGTAGAGATGAGCCATGTGCCAAGGCAGGCTAGTTGTTTTATAGGACCATAGCTTTGACTATGAGTTGTTGACTTTTCAGGACTATAGTTGCGGCTATAAGTTGCCAATTTTGCAGTTTGACTATATGTCAATGCGTTGTACACTCGTGTTGACCGAGTAGTGCTAGTGATGATCATAGAGTCTGAATTTTCCATTGATCTTGTATGATACTTGTTTCGACTTCATAGTTAAAAATTGGATTTGAGTGGTACGTCTCAAACCCTCAAGGCATAATAATTAAAGATATAACACAGATGTGTAGTATTATTGCTTAGGGTCACATATGAATAACATTATTTGACCCCCTTGTTGTCTTTCTTATACTATTTAGTTTATAATAGAATAATTTTTCTTCATATTCCTTCTTAAGGTATGAGATGATCTACTATTTAGTGTAGATGCCCTAACTGCTTAAACTATGGTAATTGCCCTGCTTATATCATTGAGTTGAATCTGTTTAACTATTTACTGTATAATCCCTTGTTTTAGCTAACTGTGCTTATAATAGATGTTGGCAGAGAGTTATATCTCTCACTGGGACGTTTGGTCTCACCCTATGGGTTCTACATCTTTTTAGGTGGATGTGCATGATGAGATAGAGTTTGTGTGACTAAGACTGATAAGAAGAGAAGATCTAGTTGTTGTATCATGGGTTTGAAGCTAGTGTCTAGTAATGGAGTCCTATGTGTCATCCCTTTACACTCAGGTTCTTGGAGTTGTTTTGTAAATGGTATACATCATTTTGAGTTTTTGGCAGTATGTTGTAGTGGTACATACATGTTTTGTATACATGAGTAGACGATTACATGTAACAGGTGGTGGCTAGATAGCCAGTGAAAAATGTTATGTAGTACTTTTGATATGAATGCAATACAAGTGGAAATATTTTATGTCTTCAATTGTGAGTTGTTCAACTAGAAATTTTATGAGATCAGTTTTAATTTACACTATTTAGTGGTAATATTGTTATTAGTGTTAATTCCACGCTTTGTTTGGAGTAATCTCATTTGTGTGGCAAAGGGTGTCACAACCAGCCTGAGGACGAGGAAGATGAGGATATAGTTGATGTAGTAGATTTCATATATGTTTAGTTCTATGTCTATTAGAGTGCTCATATATACATCTTTTTGTATACTATCATGTATTAGACATTTGGGCATTGTGTATCCGAGGCATACTATATTATATTCTCATCATTTCTCATTCGTTTGTAGTTCTTATTTTGGGAGGACATGTTGAAAGATCTAGAGGGGGGAATAGAACTTTTTGGAGTTTTAAAGTTAATTAGAAACAATTAAAACACTTGGACAAGAAGTAGGAGGAAACAAGAAAGACACAAGGATGTAGAGTGGTTCCTACCTTAGAAATCTAAGGTAGTCAGTCCACTACACAATTATTTCCAACCGGGATTTTGAAAGTGATTTATTTTATTACCTCGCAAGGATGTTACATAAAATACAATCACCTTCCCAAACCCTTGAAGTAGCCTTCACCTAAAGTAGCCTCAATCCCCTAGAAGCAACCTTCTGAAGTAACTCCAAGCTCACCCTTAAAGTAGCCTTCACCTGAAGTAGCTTCACCTTGAGGCAGCCTTTTGAAGTAACTCCAAGTCACCGGGAGCAGCCTTCACCACCTGAAGTAGCTCCACAAACCTCCTTTCAACAACCTCCAACCTAGGAGTAGTCAAGGAGAACAAAATACAATAGAAGGAACAAGATTGGAAGAAAGAAACAATGTTACCAATGAGTACAACGCTTTGATCCTATATCAAGTGTATTGATCTCCTATCCACTATAGATGAATGCGGTAATGTGGTGGCTAGGATATACTAGGCTATAGGACACTAATGTAGAACTCAAGGAAAACATATTGCAAGTGTAGCTCAGCTTGTTGCTCACAAAGAATGAATCTCAAGTGTAATTGTATGCACAAGTGATGCTTTGGGTGTCCTAAGGCATGCCCTATTTATAGGAATGGCCTACTAGTTCTTAGGGACGTTCTAGACACTTTCTAGGGTGTTCTTAGTGCTCAACTAGTCGTTAGGCATCCACTAATTACATTGCAATGGCTAGTTGTTTAATGCTAAAAAGTGTAGTCAAGAACCTTTCTCGGTCGAGAAGTTTGTCGACTGAGAGTCTCTCGGTCGAGGAATTTGTCGACTGAGGGAAGGTATGGAATGAGAGTATTGCAACATTCATTTCCAGCTACCAACCACTTTTTAACTCAGTCTAACGTCTATAAAATTTGCTATAAGGACTATTCTCAGTCAAGAATATTGTCGACCGAGAGTGTCTCGGTCGAGGAATTTGTCGACCGAGAATGTCCCTGTTCCAATGTGTTGAGCCATGTACTAAGTGTAACATCCCTGACCTGGGCTATGCTTTAACCCTAGATGTTTTGCTTAATAAAGTTAATTATATTCTTTCTCTTATCTCTTGAAAAGTAATTAAGGCTCAAGAGGAACTTATGTTTCAATTTTAGTCCTTTTTGAATAATGTTGAAACACTGTCTTTCTTATTTTGGACTAAAGTGCAAATTACCCAAGTTGAGGGGTTAACTTGCAAATGTTACATGCTCAGGTTTTGAAGCATCATAAGAATGAGAATGATGCAGAGTTATGGCTTGTGACAGCCTGAGCACCAAGAAAGAGCTTATAAAGCAATGTTGTGCATTAAAACCTAGTTTTGGTGTAATGTGCAATTTACCCAAAACCTAGGGTTCAATATGCAAAATACCACCTCTAGAGAATCCCTCATGTTTCTTGGCATCATGTATAGAAAATAAAATGAGAGGGGCGCCTCATTTGAATCACTTTGGAGGAGATAGAATCTTGATATTAAAATAATCAAGATTTCAGCATAACTGAAACCCTAATTCAATTTAATGCAAAAATAAATATATTAATTGATGTGCCCTTCAACCAAAATTTAGATGGTTGACTTTGCATAAGTGTGAACGTCCTTGTGCCTTGAAAAGGCCATGAAATATCTAAAGTGAGTGGAGAGCCCACTCACAGTAGTTAAAAGAAAAGTAATATCCACTCAATTTTGGATATTATTATTATAATGGTTAAGGTGCTTAATTTGCTTTCTTTTCATTCATGTATAATGAAGAGGAATTGCAAGGTGTGGGATATTTCTTCGTATGCAAGGGATTTAGGGGAGTATGTGGCACCAATTATGAAGAGTTGAAGGGATTATTATATCACTTTCTCTCTCATTGAATTTCCTTATAAACATCCCATTTCCAACCCAAATAAAAGGCTTTTTCGATCCCTTTTTCTTTCCTTGCTTTGGTTGAACACAAGGGAGCTAAGTAGAAACAAGAGGACGTGACCCAACCTGTAGGTAAGCTCCTTAATCATCTTCAACCTTGATTTCATGGTGGAAATCAAAAATCAATGCTTGATTTCTTCTTTTCTTCATTCAATCTTCAATCCTAGCCATTCCTTTTCACTCAAAAGCTTGAGGAAGAGCCTTGGGAGGTTGTGAAAGCTTCATTCACCATTGGAGACGTGGATCTTGAAGCTTTGATTCAGCTTTGAAGGCGGGTTATATAACTTGAACCCTTAAATGTCATTATTGCTTGCAAATTGTTCATTATATGTTGAACCTTTCTATTTTCTCGATTTCCTTTTGATTAGTTGTTCAAATTACCATAAGAATCACAACTGATTTCGAAGGTTTGAAGCTTGAAGATGATGATGTCATCTTAAGCACACACCTCAACAAAAAGAAAGGGGCAATCGGTTTTCAAAACCGATTGAGTTCATTTGGTTTCAAAAACGATTGAGTTGATTCGGTTTCAAGACCGAATGGGAAATTGAAACCAAGACCGAATGGATAGTTGTATCCAAGATTGAATGGGTAGTTGAAACCAAGACTGAATGGGTAATCTACTCCAAACTGAATGGGTAATTAAGTACAAGACCGAATGGGTAATTAACAAAAAGATCGAATGGTTAATTGAGTCCAAAACCGAATGGGTAATGGATTTCAAGATCGAATGGATAAATTGGACTTCAAAACCATATGGGGTTAATTGCTGATGTGATTGATGAAAATTCAATAGCTCAAATTGATTTGATTATAATTAATTCTAGAAGAATGATCAATGGGTTACAAACCCTAATTGATTGATTGAAGGATTCCTAATCGACTTGGGTTAATTTCTTGGTTGATGGTCCAAACGGTCTCAAGACCGTTTGGAGGTTAAGGGTTGTGATGGATGATTGGAAATCCAAGGGATGTAATTGGATGTACTTCAATGGATAAATTGATGATCGATGCAATAAAACAAACCCTGAAGCCAATCAATTGTATGGAGGAGACCCTAGTTGATCCAATCAGTTTCATGATGGTTTGGACCAAACGGTCTTGAGACCGTTTGAGTCCAAATGGTCTTGAGACCATTTGGGACCAAACGGTCTTGACACCGTTTGGGACCAAACGGTCTTGACACCGTTTGGGACCAAACGGTCCTCAGACCGTTTGAAGGGCAATTGTTCACAAACCATTTAGGGTTCATTCGGTTTCAATAATAAATTGATCAAACGGTTTCAAAATCGATTGAAGAAGTAAGGCAAGACTGAATGGAGGTCAAACACCTCAAGACCGAATGGAGGTCAAGGTACTTCAAGACCGTTTGAAGGTCTAATTGATTCAAGACATATTAGTACAATCAACTACATGATTGTTGATGATGTCTATCAAAGGTAATTACAATGGTTGTACTTTCAAGGTACTTAAGTGATTAATACCTTTTGAATGGTTAACCTTTGATGCTTATGGAAGTAATGACTTAATACACTATGTCAACCTTTCATTCAAGTTGAGTTGACCTAATCTAATCAAGTTTGAAGTAAGTATTATCCTAAAGAGGATGAAAGAGAGAGAGGGTCCATACATGTATAATAATCATGTAATGGTTAAATCTTAATACTCACAACATGAATAAAATATGTAATTAGGATATGATCCTTGATAAAGAGATCATGAAACCCTAATTGAGAAGGTTGATGAACCCCAACCCTAATTTAGGGCAATGCTTGGTGTAACCCTAATCTAGGGTGATGATGTGAGAAATCTTAATCAAGGGTGAAGCCATGTGAAACCCTAATTAAGGGTAATGTTATGTGAAATCCTAATTAAGGTTAATGTCATGTGAAACCCTAATTAAGGGTGATGTCATATGAAACCCTAAATAAGGATGATGATATGTGAAACCCTAACTGAGGGTGATGTCATGAGAAACCCTAATCAAGGGTTATGTTAAGTGAACCCCTAATACAAAGTTGTTATGTAAAACCCTAATCAAGGGTGATGTTAAAGTGAAACCTTAATGTTAAATGTAATGTGAAACCCTAACCAAGGGTGAAGCCATATGAAACCCTAAGTGAGGGTGATGTCATGTGGAACCCTAATCAAGGGTGAAGCCATATGAAATCCTAAGTGAGGGTGATGTCATTTGGAACCCTAACCAAGGGTGAAGCCATATGAAACCCTAAGTGAGGGTGATGTCATGTGGAACCCTAATCAAGGGTGAAGCCATATGAAACCCTAAGCGAGGGTGATGTCATGTGGAACCCTAATCAAGGGTGATGACAAGTGAAACCCCAATGCAATGATGTGATGTGAAACTCTAACTCAAGGTGATGCTATGTACTGATATGTGACGTTTTGATATGAAATCCTACCCAGATATAGGGTAAAGGTATGTGGAGCCCTAATCTTGGGTTATAGTGCATGAAACCCTACTGTTGGGCAATATGATGATAAACCATAACCCTAATTTGGGTAATGAGATGAGTATTTCTAATTTACATAAATTGGGAAATCCTAACTCTAATGTAGAAATAGTGATGTTACTCTTACATTGCATATTGTTGATACGTGATTGATATAACTGTTATCATATGCACTAATCATGCAGGTATCATGAGATGTTGGACATAGCCAGGTATGAGCTATGATGTTTTTACCGTTGAAATTGCTTTATGGGCCTTGTGAGCCATAATATGTTGTGTTGCCTAGTAAAAGGTAACAAGAGATTAATGGGCTTTAGTAGCCATGTGAGATATATGTATTGCAAGTATCATGTTTACCTTGGTCAGATGACCTAAAGGTATCAGCTACCCGATAAGTGGTAACAAGTGTTCTTGATGAATTGAGGGTTTGAATACCCATATTCCATAATCATGATGATGAGATGTTAAGGGATGAGAATGCCCTGATGTGACAAGGGATCGAGATCCCAATGTTTTATAAAGCTTTGAAAAGGACTTGATAGAAGTAATATGTATTCTTTGTAGCATTTGTTATAATGAATTATGTTTGAAAACCTGACTGATGCTAAAAGAATACATTAATGTACTTAATTAATCAAGTGAAATCTTATCATGTAGAGCCCTGACCATAGATCCATCATCATCAGTAACTGGTGATGGTGAAACAGGTTTTCCTATGGGAACTCCTGGAGGGCATACTACTGAGTATGTGGGGGTTATGGGAGCGAATATCCTTATGCCCTAATGGAGGAATTGATGTGAGGTAAACATTAAATCTCTCAATCCTTCATCATATATGTCGGGATGGATGTATAACTAATCTCCTGAATGTCGGGATGGATGTATCATTAATCTCCCAATGATCTTAATGTCAGATCGATGTGAGATAAACATAATATCTCTCGATTGCGAAGAGAGTACAACATGCCCCTGTAACTCTAATAGCAAAGTTTCCAGTATACCCTGAAAAGCTATTTAGCAGAGACACTAGATGTCCTGCATTTGGTCCTCACACTAACTGAGGAAGATGAGGTCATGGAAATCCATCTCTTCCATTGACCTATGTATGGTACCGATTTCGATTTCACAATGGTCGGTTGGAGTATGAGCGGTATACCTCATCTCCTCAGGGCTTAACTATGATTGTAAAATGTAATCAGCCGTGTAGCGTATTTGTTTAAGATTGAAATATGAGAATCATCGGTTGATGTTTCTTTTCTTAGTATATCTTAGATTGATAAATTTTATACATGTTCTTCATATTCTTTACTGGATGAATGACATACTGCTTTATCAAGTTACAAGTTGAAATACTTTGGAGAAGAACATTGCTCTAATATCTTTAGATAATTGATTTACCTGCTGTTGAATATTTATGATATTTCTACTAAGTCTTATTCTATTAATCCACAATAATAATATTTCTGGAGGAGAGTTATATCTCTCGTTGGAGCAATTTTCAATTATCTCACCCCCGTGGGATCCAACTTTTTAGGTAGATGCAGAAGAAGAAACAGAAACCCTACTGCGGGTGAAGAACAGCAGCAGCAGCAGGGACAATAGTGACATCCAGGTGGAGACACTGGCTGTCATGTTTGTATATAGAGTCCTATGTGTCGTCACTGTACTCTCAGGTCCTCAGAGTCATTAGTTAGTTTAATGAACCGATCTGATATTTTTGGCTTGATGCCTCAATGTTTTTATGTTGTATATGTACAGTTTTAACATGGCAGTTGATGCTTGTAATCCTCAAGAAGGAATGGTACAAGACATGTACTTGTGAACCAGAATGTAATAGAATTACTTTGGTTATTTTTGAAAGAGTTTTCCAATGTATGGATCTCTTTGTAAAAAGTTTTGATTTTTAGTGATTTTTAGTAATCTGCTGTTAATGTTCGCTTCCGCTTAAGTAAATCACATTTTTGTGAAGTTGGATGCCACACTAAGTGTGTGTATAAATGTGTAATTGTCCTTATATCTTAAGGGAGGATCTTTCTAAGTGTTGTGAGTGGATATGGAAGATCTAACGCTTGATTTACATGATGTCTAAGTACTTGTACATTATATACTTGTACAAGTTTTTACATTGAGTACAACCATGAAAATAAAAGCAATATAAGTGTGTTGATCTTACAATTTGTATAGATCTTCAACTATCCACATCCTTATTTTTTTATCCCTGAAACACTCAAATAACAAGTTAGATCCACAAGAATGAAATGTTTGTCATCATCAAAACAAAGGGTTTGATAATGTCAAATTTAGCCAACAATCTCCCCCTTTTTGAAGATGACAAACATTTCTAAAATATAAATCAAGGAAATTTAAATAGAATGAGTTTCATACCTTATGTTTACCTTATGTAAGTATTCTCTTGTTTATTCAAAGAGGTATAGAACTCTTTTAAGGAATATAACAATAATTTATTTGAAGCCAAGAGATTATGAAACTCATTTATTTGATTTATATTCTTTCTCCCCCTCTATCATTTCAAAAAGATAGACATATAACCAATTTGCTCCCCCTGAATGTGATACTCCCCCTTAATTGTATACTATAACAAGAATGTCAAATTTATCCATAGTTCAAAAATCATGATTTATTTATCAATCATTTGCAAGGGATGTTAAGCCCTGAAATGACATGAGAATCCTTTAGGCTCATGAGTATATTTTGACATTTTCTCAACCATTTACAAGGGATGTTAAGCCCTAAAATGATATGAGATTCCTTTAGGCTCATAGTGGAATCAATTGATGTATCTCTTAACCAAATACAAGGGATGTTAAGCTCTAATTTGTTTAGAGAATTCATTTAAGAGCATCATATTCAAGAATATTGTAAGCTTCCTTATTTGAATTACTTTAAGGATACAAAGGTCATAACTAGTTTTGAAGTGCAATTGAATAAGTAAAATAATGAATCAATTTGTTTTTAACATGTTGAGAAAATATACTAAGGTTGAGTGCAAAAGAATGATTTATAAATAAGCATTTTGTCAGGCTTACTTTAGGTCAACCATGACTTCGACTGCGGCGCCCCTCGATCGAGCTCCTTTTTCAACCGAGAGGCATTTCTATATATTTCCAATGTATGCATTTTCATAGATTATTCAATGGGACACTTGATCTTGTTGTGCATGATTAGTATTAGTTCTTCATTTTTCTCATATGTGAACTTATGAATGTTGAATAGTCTAAGATAGAACCTTTTTATGACTTAAGTTTGTCACTTGTGAGCAATATTTTTTAAATGATATCTAGTCATAATTTCTTAGGATGCTAAAACCTTTTCAAAATGGTGATGATTATATTTTAACCAAGTTCCTTGTATGATCACTTCTTTTGTTTTCAATTAATATTGAACAAAGTCTTATGTGCAAATAGATTTGCCATTAGAACTTTTCTTGAATAAAACCAATCTTTTCCTCAAGTATGCTTGTTTGAGAAAATTTATGCAAAGTATAAAGTTTTGATGCCCACATATTCTTCCTTTTGATCAGGGTCATTCAGACATTTAATGTAATATGTAAAGTTCATTACATATTCCAGTCACTTAAGTTAATTGCAATTGAAGTATCTTATTCTAATAAAACAGTTCTGACAGAGATTTCCTCGGTCGACAAAGTTCTTGACCGAGTGATATTCAGTCAAAGGACTTGTCAGCTGGATGTTTCTTAGGTTTTTGTGGACTTAAGATAGTAACTTACTCAGTCGACTATTTTATCGCCCGGAATGTTCTCGATCGACAACTTTCTCAGTCAATAATTTTATTGTTTCTCCAGAAAATGTAGGTTTGAGACAAAAACTACTTTGTTCGACAATTTTCTCGATCGAAGAATGTCTCGATCGAACTTGTTGTTGAACAAGATTGTTTCTGTTGTGTTTTTAGTAATTATTTGAAAGTAAAAACATAAGGTATTTCCAATGCAATTACAGAAATATGCAAATTAAAGCTCAGTTTAGTTGAGATAAGACATTTTGAATATCAAAGTAACGTTTTAGGTCAAATCTCAACTAATCATATTCACATCTCTAAGTTTTAGGAACCCAAACTAGATCAACATCATTTTTCTTGTATGGGCAAGAAAATGAATAATGTCCAAGATGTAAACAATAATGACAACATATAGAATCAATTTCATTTCTCTTTTTAGATAGATTGTCTTTAGGCACATACATAACTTTAGTCTTGGGCACTTGTGTCCTTCTCACTCTAGGTTTTGATAGGATTTACCTTTGGGCTTATAACCTAGTCCTCTCCTTCCAATATGACTAGAAGAATATGTTAGGATCTTATCAAGAATACCATTGTTTTTCAAGCTACTAATTTCCTTTTGTAACTTAGCAATTTCATCCATTCTCCGTTTAACATCTAACTTTACTTGTTCTAGATTAGATAACAAAATATCTCTTTCTTTGATAACAACATCATAATCTAGATGAGTACACAAGATAGGTTGAGTTTGAAGATCATTCAATTTTGCAAGTAGTTCAACCTTTTCTTGAGAAAGAAAACCATAATTTGTTTCTAGAGTAAGCATCTTTGTATTGCAGTCATTAAGAGATGATTTCAAGATAGAATTTTTAGAAATAATACTTTCTTTTTCAGAAACAAGATCATTTTGTTGACCATACAACTCCTCATTAGTTTTAGTAACACTTTTTAGTTTCTTTTTACAATCAATATATTTATCATTTTTTTTATAAGAAGCCAGGAGGTCGTCTATTCATCTCACCCTCCTCGTGTGAGCATTTAAAAGCAACAAATACAGCTCCTGCTTATAAAATGCAGGTCGAACCCCCACATGGACCTCAACAATAAAACACCACATTACAGAAACCACAGCAAAAACCCCGACCACACAAAGAGACCAAACATGACAGACTCCAAACAACACCCCAACCAAAGCATTAAGGATGCTTAATCTTCAAAACCACGTGAGGAGTGTGGTTCCTCTCAAGAAAAGCCATACCGCGAACTCTAGCCGGCAATCTGCTGGGATCGGAAATCACGATCAGATTCTGACTGAGAGCACCCCACTTACCAATCTCTCTGGGAATGGAATTGATGGCCCTGTGTACAAGCGATCCTACAATTCCTTCATCCTCCATGTAGCTCTTTAACTCCCTGACGATACGAGATATCCTCCAAGGAATACAAGCAGTGCCCCATAACATGTGATATGTGTTGTCATCGTCTAACTCCACCACTGCGATCCGCAAGGATTGATTCTCCGCCAACTTCAACCCTACATCACAGGCTTGAAGGGACGCAGAAATATGATCAGTCGCAGTTAACCATGCTCTAGCAATCTGACAAATTGCAGCCCGGTGATTCCTGATGATACTAGCCATCCACCACCTGTTATGACCAGAAGAGTCTTTGCTTCTACCTATCATGATGTTCATCTTCAAGGAATTGATGTCAGGGGTCATCCATCTCATAAGGTTAACTTCTCTAAGAGCATATTTTGGGTCATCAATGCCGTAATGATTAAGACGTCTGTGATCCTTAGGCTGAGCAAGGACACGAAACCACCTCTTTTTCAACATAAAGTTGAGCTGCGCGATCATGCAGTTCATATCTCGGGCGATAGGGGCCTTACAGCTGTCATATCTGGCGCGACATCTCCATCTCCAGATATAGAAAGGGGTAAGCGTAGCAAGGCAAGCTACAATCCAATCCATGACAATGGACGATCTCCCCAGTGAACAGAAAGACAACAGCTCGGTTGTGTTATATGGTTGGGCTCTAGCAGTAAGAAGAGAGAACTTGTTCCAGTAAGTAGAAGCAAGGTCACCTTGAAAGAAAAGGTGATTCATATCTTCAGTATTGGGTTCATCGTAGCATTCGCATCTAGAAGGCATAGCAATATGGCACCTTATAATGTTGTCATCGGTCGGAAGGGCTCTATGGAAGAGCTTCCAAATGATCGTGCAGGCTTTGGGCGCGTCAAGGTACCAAATCTTCTGAGCGGCGGAAGGAGCATCATTGTGGTCCATAGTCAAAATCTTCTTCACTGATTTTATTGTAAACTGACCCGTCACCTCCGGACACCATACAAGCATATCATCATCTTCATTTATCTGCTGGTCTGCCTTCTTGATTAGATTAATACCTTCCTCATCGAGAAGTTGCCTCAAGGACAACCAGTCCCATCCTTCGTTATGGATCCAGAAGTCACAAACGAGGAAATGATGATTACGATCACTGGTATGCAAGGCATGATCAAAGAGCCTCTCATCACACCATAAGGAATCCCAGAAAAAGATATGCCCCTTCCCAACTCGCCATCTGCAGTAAGGAAGAATCAGAGGGAACAGATTCCAAATATGTTTCCAATATGGAGAAGCTGAATCTCTGTATCTAACATTGTGCGGATACAACGCAGATCTACTATGCGCCCTGCTCAAATATTTCTCTCTACAGAATCTAGCCCAAATCGTGTCCTTTGCTAAAATTTCCCAACAGGCTTTAGCCATGAAAGCTTTATCAACTATTCTCGTATTATGAAGGCCCAAACCACCATACTCCACAGTCTTAGCAACCTTGTTCCAGCCGATCCACGCCTTACGATGGTGATTTTCTCTATCTGCCCAAAGAAACCGAGCAAGGATAGCGTCAATACGATCAGAAACACCACATGGGATACCGATGGAAGCAGCAGTATGGACAGTCGTCGATGAGAAAACATGTGCTATAAGCAGCCTTCGACCAGCAAAGGAAAGGAGCCTAGATTTCCAGGATGCCATCTTCTGTTTGATCTTCTGAAACAAGCCCTCAAAGTCATTAAGAGCATATATACCCATTCTGATGTTAACTCCCAGATAAAGAAACGAATCCGCGGTAGTGTCAATCTCAAGAGTGTGCGCAATGTTGGAGATGATCACGTCACTCTTGCTGCCCACCGTGCATATGGACTTTGCACGATTGATCTTCTGTGCTGATGCTGCTTCATAAGTCTTCATAATCTGATGTACCCGTTGCAAAGTGTCTGGGTGGGCATTTAGGAACATCACAACGTCATCCGCATAAAGAAGGAAGAGAGGGGCAGAACCGTGGCCGCGAGTGCGGAATCTGTCCAGCTTGTGAACATGGTCAATGTGGTGGATGTATCTACTAAGAAGCTCTTCATAGATGATGAACAAAAAGGGGGAAATCGCATTCCCTTGTTTGAGGCCCCTGAGCATGGGAAAGAAACTATCATACTCACCCCCGATGGAGACCGTAGCCCACGTATTTGAGAAGAAGCTAAGGCACAGCATGCAGAAATCTTCCGAGAACCCAAATCTCATCATGAACTTCTTAAGAATAGGCCATTCAACCCTGTCAAAAGCCTTCGACATATCTAACTTGATCATCATGTTTGGCTTCTCTCCTCCCTGATGAATATCGTGCATTAACTCTTTGGCCATCCTGATGTGGTGAGTGATCTCCCTGCCATGAATGAAAGCCGCTTGCTCCTCAGAAATAATGGAAGGCATCAACTGCGCCATTCTGTTACTAACAACTCTAGCAAGAATTCTCAAGGAAACATTTTCAATGGATATAGGACGGAAGTCTTTCTCAATCTTTTTAGGATTCGCGACCTTCGGGATGAGAAGCATTCTACAGCTAAAGAGGCTCCGGTGACAAACAAGGCCTTTATAGAACATCTCAGTCATCTTCATGAAGTCCTTCTTAATGGTATCCCACATAGCAATGTAGAAGGGGACAGTGAAGCCGTCCGGGCCTGGGGCGGTGTGCGTGTCCATCTGCAACAGCGCAACACGGACCTCCTCCTCCATAGGTATAGCGATGAGGGAACTGTTATCATCCATAGAAATCATCTCAGGAATAGTCTGCAACATCTCATCAAGGGCATCTTCATCGTATGTGGAACAGTCTTTATAGAAACCACTGTAGTGCTCAGCTGCGAGCTTTGCGATCTCACAAGGGTCATCCAAAATCGAGCCATCATCCAGCAACAAACTACGGACACTATTGTGCTTCCTCTTGGCCTTGACGATAGCATGATAGAATCTAGTGTTCCTTTCACCTTCATTAAGCCAGCTTATACGTGATTTTTCTCTCCAGATGCATTCTTCTATATCCAAGACCTCCTGAAGCTCATACTCCGCTTTTCTGAGATTTGTGTCGTTTTCAAATGAAGGATTATCATCAAAAGCTATCTGGGTAGTGTAAACAATATCATCCAGATCTTTTTTCCTCTGATCAATGTCACCAAAAGTCTGCTTATTCCAAGTCTTAAGGGATTCTCTGACCATCTTAAGCTTGAAGTAGAAAGACTCAGACGGGTTCCCCCACGAAACCAAATCCCAAGTATCATTGATAAGGTTACGACAACTCTCATGGCTTAGCCACATCTGCATAAAAGAAAAAGTTCTTCTGCCCCTGAAGTTCCTCATGGTCCCAGGCTGGTATAGAATAGGGCAATGGTCAGAAACCCTGTACCGGGTAAGATGAGAAGACATCGCATTAGGAAACTTTGTACACCATGCATCGTTAAGAAAAGTTCTGTCCAGTCTTTCCCAGATGGTAGGGGTACCGTACTTCTTGTTAACCCAGGTGAACTTGCTACCTTCAAAAGGGACCTCTCTCATATTCACGTCATGAATGAAAGAGTTGAACTCCATAATCTCTTGGAAACTTCTGTCAAGACCCCCTATCTTTTCCACGTTGTCTCTAATGATATTAAAATCTCCCGTAATCTGCCAGCCTGCATCCCCAATCATTGTAGATAAATCAATGATATCCTCCCAGAGATTCCTTCTATTCACATGATTGCAGCTTGCGTAAATCATAGTAACAAAGAACTCAGAATTAGGCTCCACATTAAGCTTTAACGTTAAATGTTGTCTATGCATTCGGACCACAGTAGGGTTTAGCTCCTTGTCTGCGTAAAGCCATAGCTTTCCTCCTTCCACCTCATTGTTGGCCGTCTAGTCTAGTCTAACAATATCAAGCAGCTCCTCCGCAACTAAAGCGTGGAGGAAAGGTTTAGAAATACAAACAATCTTCGGGGAGTGTCTTCTACAAAGCCTGCCCAGGACTTTTCTAGTTTTGTTATTCGCTGCTCCTCTGATATTCCAGAATAGGATTTTAGAGTCCATATATTTGGATCTAAGATCACACTACTGCTAGCAGCCAAATCAGCAATCTTCCCTTTCTCTATCGACCCAATCGTCATCCGAGAAAGGAGCCTCACCTTCAGATAAACGTCTTCTGTGTCCATGCGAACGTTGTCCATGTAACCGGCTATCAAATTGAGAAGAAGATCCCTCTGCACAAGGAGGTCTTGGTCGACGTCTGCTGCCATTATAACTTGTTTTAGAACTCCCATCGCCTAAGTGAATGAAGTCTTTCACACTGTTCAGCTGTAGACGGACCCTATGGCCTTCACCATCAAACACGATTCTGCTGTGTTGTGTCGCACGCTGCGGCTAGCTATCTTCTTCCCTTACTGGCTCATCCTCAACAGCAAGCAAAGTCTGCTCATCCTTCTTCTCAAGCTCTGTAATCACTGCTGCTTCCACAGGAGCCTCCGACTGTATTGCTGCATTGACATAAGCAGTTATGTGGATAGAAAGCGCTTCCATTGGGATGCCTAGCTCCTCCCCAATCTCAGTTCGCGAGAAAAGGGATGATCTAGGACTCCCTCGTGCCACCGTATGCAACATCACGTCCGATCTTCGATCCCCATAAGTAAGGGCCACATATTGAGGCACGTCCTCGCTAAAAGCTTCAACGAGGACTAAGATACAGGATATGTTGTCATGGTTTCTCATCCAGTCCGATACAAGGACCAATCTACCAAAGTTGTTAACAATACTGTCAATGGCATCGTCATCTCGGCATACAATAGGAAGATTTGCAATCCAGAACCATAGGGCTTCCTTCTTAGAACAAAGCTCTCCGTCCTCCAAGGATTTGAGGGTAACTCTGTTGTTACGAAACTGAAACCATCCGTCCTTGCAGGCATCCATCGCTACCTCCTTAGATTCAAAAAAGGCCACTGCTTTACTACGAGCATGACGATAGATGTCCGTCGCATGCGGCCACATCTTCTGCAGCACTGGACCTAGGTCCTCCCAAGAAGTATGGGTCTGCCAAGCTATCTCCACTGCTTGACCAAGAGCCATGGCTCTATTCTTTCTCTCTTCTGTATCGGGTCCTAGATTTACCGCGACCCTCTTAGGAACATGTTGAGGACCGCCACGAGCCGGTATACCTGATCTCATCGCCGAGAATTCTTCCATGGAAAAGATGTTGGGAGGTTGAGGACGGGGAACGAAGGAGCATCGCCTAGCAACATGGCCCGGTCTTCTGCATTTGTAGCAAACAATGGCGTTATGACATTGGGACTGCCAATGTCCTTTTCTCAAACATCTGTAACACGTGTCCTTTGGCACCCCAATCTCCCATTGGTCTCGAGATGATCTTCTAGGATCACGTTCCGTAGCTGCCGGCCTGGGGTTCAGGCTCTGCACGACTTCTCTGCTTTTGGTATTCTTTGGATCTGCCCGTGGTCGCTGTCCGCCTTCATCTTCCAGTCGAAAGCTTTGAACTTGCAGTTGGTTAGGGTTTCCCGCTGGCGGGTCCGTCTTCTCTCCTGTCCTTGCAGAGGACTCAGCTTCGACCAAAGCACTCCCTGACTCAACGTGGATACGCGAGTCCATCTGCATGGTTGATGCTACCCTCGGCGCAACTCCATCCACGGGAGGATCAACATTAACAACCGGTCTTTCTTCCCCATGGATCGCCATAACAGCCCCAACATCACGGCTATCCTCGGTCTCCTTCTGGCTGATCACCAGACTGGGCGATCGGAGGACATTCCTAATGTCTTGGATAACAGTATCCGAAGGTATGGCGAGCGCAGCGAATCCTTCTCTCCTTTCATGCACAGCCTGCCGCGCCTTCATGGCCTGGACGCTCTGCCGAGTGACTCTATGCGAAAACGGGGAGGGCAACATTCTCCGCCCATTCTCAATATATTTATCATGCAATTCATTAATGCTATCAACTAACTCTTCTTTAGATAAATCAAAAAGACTTACCTCTTCTTCTTCATTTGTTGTAGCAATAAGGCACTCCACCTCTTCTTCTCCATCCTCACTATCATCACTTGAGTCATCCCATGCATCTTTGTAGGCTTTTTCCTTCTTCTTGTGAGATGATTTCTTTCCTTTCTTGAGTTTAGGACAATCACTTTTTAAATCTCCCCTTTTTCCGCATTCAAAGCACCTAGAGGAAGAAGAAACACTAGAAGTTTTGTTAGTTTTAAATCTTCTATATTGCTTACCATTTACAATGAGAGTTTCTTCTTCACTATCTTCTTCACTTGTGTCATGACTAATTTTAGTTGATGCCTTGAATGAAATGTCCTTTCTTTTCTCCTTCTTGTCTTTAGCCGCCAATCTTTCTTCTTCTTCAAGGGTGACCTCATGAGTCTCCAAGTTGCCAATGAGTTGTTCCATCCTCAATCTTGTGAGATCATTTGCTTCTTCAATAGTCGTCACCTTTGGTTTGTACTTTGGTGGAAAACACCTAAGAAACTTGGATACTTGATCTTCTTCACTTATGAATTTTCCAAATGCACTCAAACCATTAATAATAGTAGAAAATCTTGCATACATTTCACTAATATATTCATTTGGTTCCATACGAAATTGTTCAAACTTTTGTTTAAGCATACTAATCTTAGAATTTTTAACTTGTACGGTTCCTTCATGTGTAATAGAAAGTCTATGCCATATGTCATATGTAGTTTCACATGAAGAAGTTCTATTGAATTCACTTACCGATATAGAACAATATAAAATACTTACAGCCTTGGCATTAAGTTGAGCTTGCTTTCCCGTATTGGCATCCCATGTAACATACTCGATTTCGGGAAGCATGTATGGAGTAGAAACCATCCTCCAAAGTTCCCAATTGATTCCTTGAAAATAAAATTGCATCCTTCTCTTCCAATAGTTGTAGTTGCTTCCATCGAACAATGGTGGACGAGCTACATAGGTTCCCTCCAAGTTTAGGTGGTTGAGCACACCATCCCCCATTCTTCAAGACCTGTTAAGTCTCCTTGAAGACCTACTATGATACCAATTGAAAGATCTTGAGGGGGGGTGAATAGAACTTTTTGGAATTTTAAAGTTAATTAGAAATAATTAAAACACTTGGACAAGAAGTAGGAGGAAATAAGGAAGACACAAGCATGTAGAGTGGTTCCTATCTTAGAAATCTAAGGTAGTCAGTCCACTACCCGATTGTTTCCAACTGGGATTTTGAAAGTGATTTATTTTATTACCTCACAAGGATGTTACATAAAATACAATAATCTTCCCACACCCTTGAAGTAGCCTTCACCTGAAGTAGCCTCACCCCCCCTAGAAGCAGCCTTCTGAAGTAACTCCAAGCTCACCCTTGAAGTAGCCTACACCTGAAGCAGCTTCACCTTGAGGCAGCCTTCTGAAGTAACTCCAAGTCACCGGGAGCAGCCTTCACCACCTGAAGTAGCTCCATGAACCCCCTTTCAACAACCTCCAACCTAGGAGTAATCAAGGAGAACAAAATACAATAGAAGGAACAAGATTGGAAGAAAGAAACAATGTTACCAATGAGTACAGTGCTTTGATCCTATATCCAGCATATTGATCTCCTATCCACTATAGATGAACGTGGTAGTGTGGTGGCTAGGAGATACTAGGATATAGGACACTAATGTAGAACTCAAGGAAAATAGATTGCAAATGTAGCTCAGCTTGTTGCTCACAAAGAATGAATCTCAACTGTAATTGTATGCACAAGTGATGCTTTGGGTGTCCTAAGGCATGTCCTATTTACACGAATGGCCTACTAGTGCTTAGGGACATTCTAGACACTTTCTAGGATGTTCTTAGTGCTCAACTAGCCGTTAGGTGTCCACTAATTACATTGCAACGACTAGTTGTTTAATGCTGAAAAGTGCAGTCCAGAACCTTTCTCGATCGAGAAGTTTGTCGACCGAGAGTCTCTCGGTTGAGGAATTTGTCAATCGAGGGAAGTTCTGGAATGAGTGTATTGTAATGTTCATTTTCAATTACCAACCACTTTTCAACTCAGTCTAACATCTATAGAATTTTCTAGAAGGACTATTCTCGGTCGAGAATATTGTCGACCAAGAGTGTCTCGGTCGAGGAATTTATTGACTGAGAATGTCCCTGTTCCAATGTGTTGAGCCATGTACTAAGTGTTTGTATCAATGTGTCATTGTGCTTATATCTTAAGAGAGGATCTTTCTAAGTGTTGTGAGTGGATAGGGAAGATCTAACGCTTGATTTACATGATGTTTAAGAACTTGTACAGTATATACTTGTACAAGTTTTTACATTGACAACAACCATGAAAATAAAAGCAATCTAAGCATGTTGATCTTACAATTTGTATAGATCTTCAACTATCCACTTCCTTATTTGTTTATCCCTGAAACACTAAAATAACAAGTTAGATCCACAAGAATGAAATGTTTGTCATCATCAAAACAAAGGGTTTGATAATGTCAAATTTAGCCAACACATGTTTCATTTTGTAATCTTAATATCATGTACCATAACTCTTTGGTTAACTATATCTTATGAGTTCTTGGTATGTTTTTCCATATTTTGGTTATGACAGCGGTTTGCTTGTTTCTCTCTATTTTTGTCTCTATTGGTGTGTGCTCTATGGTTGCTTGTTTAGTTTGTGCCTGTAGAGAAGACTTGTGTTATATCTCTTCTACCCGCTGCCTTTTTGATATGACAAAGGGGGAGAAATGAGCTCAACGATATTGATTCTATTTCTTATGTGCTCTTTTTTCTTATCAAAACGGAAATATCATGTGACTTTCCAAAGGACCATATTATATATATATATATATATATATATATATATATTGTGTGTGTGTTATGGTTATTTGTGGAAAGACTAACCATGCATGCATAGGTAAGAATGAATTTAGGGGGAGCAATTAACATTATTCATTCATGTATACCCTTGTAATTCACAAGGTAAAAGTTTAATTTTCATACCCTTTTCAATATGTTGAGGAACGATTTGTCATTGTCAAAAAGGGAGAGAATGTTGACCTAGTGTTACACATTATCCATATTTTGATAATGACTTTACTATTCTATTCATATGTATCTAATATGTCTACTTGAGATTGATTTCAGGCATTACGTACATGAAAAGGATCAAATTCATCAAGCCCTAGCTTGATCTAGTTCAAGTCAAAAGCTATGCAATGCACTTTTCTAGAAAACACCCTAAAATCCTTAAGATGATTGTTCTAATCATTTGTATTGATGTAACGACTTGTAACTAAGATGAGAAAAAATCAGGAGCCTTAATTCAAATGATTAATTAGTGATATTTCCAAAATTCATTATAGGGACTTTTTTGGTTAAGTTATACACACACAAAACTCGATCGATCCCCTTATTGGATTTTGAGAAAATTTAAGTTCGATCGAGTTGCACACTCACAGAACTCGACCGATCCCCACACTAAGAAAAATTGATTTAATCGATCGATTGAGTTTCATCCAGGATAAACTCGACTGATGATTCAATTTGATTTTGTCACATAGTGCAATCGATCGAGTTAACTTTATTAAAACACTATCAAATGCTTTGTATGGAAAGTATAGAAAAGTAATTCTAGTTGTTAGAATGTTGCAAAACTTAGAATTATATCAGTTGCAACCCTCAAAATGGGTAGAAATCGTTCTTTAGTGCTCCTACCCTCTAGTGGACACCCCCAACTATAAATAGGACCTCTTGAAGTTCATTTCAAGGTCTGTCCTTCATGCTATACAAGATCCTAGCTATAGTTGAGTGCATCCAGTCCACTTGAGCCCCTTTCTCTCTCTTGTTTACAAACCAAAATGTCCATATTAGTAAGATATGATCTATTTGAGAGAGCTACTAAATTGTATACTTGTAAAGCTCTCAAATCTTCCCTTTCCCCAACCCCCTTCATCACGATAAAGTTGGTGAAACCTACTCTGAGTGAAGGAGAAGGTGCAAGATTCTTCAAACTATAGAAGAAAGTGTAAAAGCTTCTCTTAGTAAAGGAGGAGGACAAGGTTGAAGATCTAAGATTGGAGTGGGTAAATCCTTCAAGGAAAAAGACTCGATGCAAAGAGGAGATCTCCTTGGAAAAGGTGTCCAATTCCTTGCAAGAGTTGGTAAGACCTTAGTGAGGTAGAAGACTTCAGTTCTTGGATAGGTAAGACCTTGGTTGTAAGGTTATTGGATCCATTGACCTCAAAGAGAAGCTGGGTATCCTTGTCCCAGAAAAGGAAGGTCAATTATATGTATTATAATGGAGTATAAGTATACATAGGTTGCAAAATCCTAGATCTTAACCACTCTAGGTAGTGGATTGACTCTCTCCTAGTTTGGAGAGTGGAATCACTCTGAATAGCTTGTCCAAGTGCTTGTTTCAATATCTCTCAACCTTGCTATGCATGTTTAGATTGCCATCAAGTTTACTATTTGCAATTGTGCCTAGTTGAAGTAATGTGAAGGTCTAATGATTTTTGTGTAAGTGTTTTAGCTCTATTCACCCCCCTCTAGAGTCCTTTGATCGAACATCTATGTCATATAGTACAAGCTAGGGTAGAAATTAGCCAACCTTGTGAAATATGCCCCGTATTTGCTAATTTCCAATTTTCCTTATCTTATACTCTCCAACTATTTTATCTTGTCAATTAGGAAGGTAGGAGAAAAATACTTAAGGTGAAACTCATCCACAAAGTCCCTCCAAGTCATCATTGTATTCCTCCTCTTATCTTCCACTCCACGTCACCACAACTTAACATCTCCTTTAAGTAGATACAACACATGATTGATTTGCTTATCTTTTGATAACTCCACTAGGCAAAAGACCTTTTCCAGCTATCAGAGCCACACATCTACCACAGCTAGATCTGTTGTTCCAAAAAATCATGTCCCATCAAGCTTCTTCACCAGCTCATAGATCTCATCAGATCCTTACTATAAGATGAAGACCTCCTGTCCATCTTATAATTTTCTGTTGTCTCTAAAAAATTATAGTACACCCATGTCGCCTTATCCCTATATTCTCCACATTGATCCATTGTATGAGGATAAGGGCCATAGTCTCTCTCAGTTTGTTCCTCACCATGTCCATGTCCTCTTCCTTCCATCTGGATATCCATAAAAGAACACATCTATTAGAAAATTATTGTTCAAAGAGGAAAGAATCCTAGTCCTATTGGTCTCTTATCGCCCCTGTCCCAAACCAAACTCATTTTAGGTTCAACCTATGCACTGATACCAAATATTTGATGTGACCCGAACCCATTAACCAGGGTTAGGGTCCTCCAAGAGGACTAATCTAACCATCAACTTCTAGTCACTTACTGAAAATCATCCTTAACTTTTTCTTTTCTCAGATATATAGTAACATCACCTAACTAACTGATAAAATCTTGTTTAAACATAATATTAAAGGATACAATAGATTTTGACTTTTACATAAAGAAAGAACCTCACATTTTAAATACGTCAAGAACAATTTATTACAAACTTCTCTTCTTTATCACTCACACATTCCCATGATTTAGAGGAAGGATAAGAGATTGTCTAGCTATTCTAACTAATTCACTTTCAAGACCTTTATTCTGCTATTGATAAAAGCTAGTTTCTATCTCCTCAACAAGAGTTAATTCTTTACTTGAAAATTGTTTAATAGATTGATGAGCTACTTGCTCAGTGAGTAGAAAATCAACATGTAACTAAGATTTCTTTTATTTTTATACTTAATAGAACATAAATATAGAAGCATGTAAGAATGCTAGTTTTAAAATTGTAAATCACTTGACATGGCAGTTTAACATGTATTAAATATAGTAAAAGGATAACCTAATCCATTCACATGATTTTAAATCAATTCATTATGTCACTGGACCCACATGAGGTGTACCACAACATGTGAAAACATCACAACAAGATACGATCTCATTGTACAAGACTTAGAAGCATGCTTGAGATTCTAAGTCTTCAATATCAATACCACATCCGCAGATGACATTGCACATCTAGCTCTCGGAGGCAAATGGGAGCAGATGACTATCTGGAATATTCCTCTAAACTTGGGTACTCAGTAGGAAAAGCAAAGCACTCTAGCTTGTTGTGCACCATTGGACCTACTAAAGATGTCCATTGATCAATAAAACTCTGCATTAGTGGAACAAATGACCACTGACCAGTAACATAGGTACCATCATCATACACAGTTGGTGTTGGGCACCACACAAACATAAGGAGTTTGCCCTACCAGTCAAGACCTCTGCACCCTACTGGTACAATCCTAATTACCTCAATATGGACTACTTTCGATCGGGAACTCGTTTCTTCCTCTTAGTGCAGGCCTCATCCTGTGAGGATTCTACGGTGTCTAGAGCATCTATCGTCTAATTATATTTAATTTTATCTAATAAAATTTCCATCATCTTTAATCGTTGCCCTATTTTCAACAATTTAACATTTAGCATTTATTAAAAAAATCATGTGACTAGATAGTAAATTTCTTAATTCTCATAAACCATAATTTGATCCTTTAGATATAGAATTGGGCAAATTTTCCTCTCAGATACCTCTAACTTCACCATTCCATCACTTGATATTCATGATAATTTATATAATAACTTTCAATATGGCATTTCATCACCTTTTATAACTAAGATAAGCATTTCTATCACTGGAAATTCTATGTACAAGTTTATCAAGTTTATCACAGTTATCACAGAGAAAGCTTTAATATTGGAACATCATTATTTCAATTTTTTATAATGTAAATCAGGGTTAGAAGGTGATTTTTAACTCACCTAGATCATTCCTAGGTGAGTGACCTCAAATCTAAATTTTGTAAGTCTTGATTCATCATCTACAAAGCTTGGTTTTGAGTATATAGCACTAAAACATACTTCTTATCACTTGAAATTAGATCTAAGTCTTCAAAAAGTCAAGATGGATGAAGAAGACGAATAAAGGAGGAATAGAATGTCTAATAAATCGATTAGATGATTTTCGCCAGAGAAGAGAGACAAAAGAGAAGGTATCTACTGTCTAGAACTACTTACCACGAAGAATATGTTACTAGATCATGGATCTCCAGCCATTCTTCATGTTTTCACCAAGCATCACCCTATAAATTGCCTTTGAGATATTTTTCTGGTTGGTCTAAGGGTCTGATAGGATAGATGATCGAATTACAATTCTAACACACTTTGTTTCATTGAAAATGGATATATATAGCAAAAGTTATGGTCATTTTGCGATTGCCTATCTTGGGCAGTTGTGCAACACATTCTCATTAGTCGAAGGGATGCTCATTGGTTATCAGGACCACTACTGCTATCTCAGCGGTCGATGGGCCCGTTGGCCCCACTCGACGTTCGACGGGCCGCTTTGTAGTTGCCAAAAAAGCAGACCAAAAGTCAGCTCTACACATGATTAGTAAAAATACCATAACTCTCTCATTTTAACTCCAATTTAGTTTTTTTTTGCAATGGATTCATAATTGAGTTCTCTACCATACTACAATATTTGTTTGATAATATTCTCAAACAAATTTATTTATAATTTTTTCTTAAATATCATTAATTCTCATCCCACATACATGTGTGTGCTATTTCTATATCAACTAAAACTCAGGTCTTGTGGTGTGATTAAGTTATAACTATGAGTCATCCAAACAAATCATCAAGATAACCAAGGTTAAGATAAAATACAAGGTAAACATATTACTAATAAAAATGTAATAAAATTAAGATTATCTTAAATCCCTAGAATTATTAGCAATGCTATAAGAGGGTTGTGACACCTAGGGTTCTGCAAGACAGACTCACATACCTAGGAAGTTGATCTCTACACACCTACAACAACATACTATCACCCTTCTTCCTCATCAAACCTTTTAACACCATCCCACCTAGTCCTTTGAATCCACGAGATATTAGGGCACACTGCCCTGTCGTGCTCAGACTGTGGGGCACCCCTATGCCTCCCTCTGGCCTGGTTGTGCCATCAAGCCTCATTAGTAACCTCCACATGTCTTCGAATGATGACGTCCCTCCCATGCTTCTTTCCCTACCACCATGATGGCAAGGAACCTCCATCTCCCATATGTCATCATGACAACCTGCAACGCTGACACCGCTTGGGGTTCCATCACCGCCCCTCCTCAAGCCTCCCTGGCTCCGTCCTGTCTATGCCACTATCTAGTTCCTAGCCACAATTAATGATTTGACATGACAAAAAGAAGACACCAGACACCACTCACCAGTGCGGCCATGACTTCCTGATGCCCAACATTATAGAACATGTAATGCAATATGCAACTTGACAACTCAAATCCCCAACCTTTTCTTCTCCTACATGATCTCTACCTCCACTCCTAAACAACCTGAGAAAACATATAGCAGTTTTTATCCTGGTTGCAGATTGAGTATCACAACTCCAAAAAATATGGAGATGAAGGGATGTCATACAGGGAGAAGGACACTTCCCTAGGGTACTGCCAATCCCAACCTCACAATAGATGTGTAATGGATCAAGTGCTAGACTAATCTTAGACTAAAAGTCCAATGAAATATTTGTGCCTTATGCTAAAAGTGATCATGGATCAATGGCATGGGATTATTATCACTCATCAAAGATGATCTTGACTATATCTTTGTTCATCAATTCTTGGAGATGTTTGACTTTTGATCATGAAAACTTTAGATCTCTATACCGGGAATGTTTGGATAATATACGATTTCATTGATGGTACAATATGTCTATTTATATTTAGAAAGTTATTTACCTCATTGATTACATGCATGACTAGATAGGTTGGTTGGCCAAAAATTGATTTATGTATCTTAGTCTACCGCTTTGAAATGCCACCAACAATTATTCCTAGAAAGTAGTAGCACAATGTTTAAACATTAAAAAAATGCCAGGTTAGTGCCCCTAGTTTAGTGAAATTACGCTTCCACACCTCTACATAGAGTTAAGGGACATAAGGTCCCTCAATATACTGGGAATTTTAGTTGGTGTGTTGTCGCTCTCCGCATGATAGAACACATGTCTTCTCCAGCAAGTAGACATTGACATGTGTTATCTATTGGAAAAATGAATTACTAGTTCCCAAAATTGGATATTGAGTCTTTTTGAATTTGAAAACATTGCTACATTTTGATACTTACCTATATTGTTTATTCATTTGCATTTGTCATCAAAATCCTTTGTAGACTGTTTCGTTTTGTTTTACTTTCTAAATACTGATTTTGTACTAGCTTTGCTGACATGTGTTTCCCTTAATGGGGCCCATATGTGGTTTTTATTCCCTCTTGAAACACATGAGTAGGTGATAAGAGAAGACCTAGAAGAGATGTGCAAGAGTTTCCCACTGTTGAAGAGTAGATAGGAATTAATATGTATTCTTAATTTTATAATCTTATGTAAATCTTTTGTGACTCTGATGTAAAGCATGATTGTAAAATGATTTATTTATATGTTCTAATATTATTTTGTAAATATTCGATTGAAAGAATCGTGTCTTTACACCAATCCTTTCAATATTTAGCTATACATTACATGTGATCAAAATTTGTACACTCCACTATAACTCATCCATGTTAATATCATCTCAATTTACAAGTAATGGCCACATCATTACATGTTAACATGCCCTATTCTTCATGAATGAAATAATACTTGTATTACATAATGTTGATATTGACATCCCAATAATTTCTATATATATTGTTTTATTTAATGTTTACTATATGTGTTCATTATTTAGCCAAAATATATGAGCTTGGACTTGTCATGTAGCCCTTAAAATCATACATTTATATATCGTGTGATCGTCTCAAATGGCATAAATATATATAAATGCAATACATGTGAATCAAGTAATTTTGGTCAATACCAATTCACTTTCAACATATTCTTGTAATTGAAACATCATATTTTCTTTTTCGTTAAAAATTTGATTTCACAAAGGTAAGCAACCAAATTAGATCTTGTCCTACACACAATATATATATATATATATATATATATATATATATATATATATATATATATATATATATATATATATATATATATATATATATATATATATATATATATATATATATATATGGCCCATCTTTATTGCCTGCGCGGGTAGCTACCCGCCCACCCTTCCGATGACTTTTTTTCAAAAAAAAAATTCAAAATTGTAGAGGACTATTTTGTCTAGCTCTCCAAAAAATTTGAGCCAAAAATAATATCATTTGCCCCTCCAAAATCAAAAAACCCATCCTTATATATATCTGCTGTATATTTTGTACAAAGTTACTTTTTTTGCCAGCAGAGTTACTTTTTTGACATCATAGTTATTTTTTTTACAGCAGAGTTACTTTCTTAGCTAGGAGAGTTACTTTTTTGGCTGCAGGGTAGCGAAAAAATCCATGCTACCCGCGCGGGCAATGAATGAACACCCATATATATATATATATATATATATATATATATATATATATATATATATATATATATATATATATATATATATATATATATATAGTTTGTCTTTGCTGCCTGCGCGGGTAGTTTTCTTTAGTTACCCGTGTGATTAAGTACAGCTGGTATTTACCTTTCCTGCCACCGTGTCTGGTCTCCGTGATAATTAAAATTAAAATCAATCGCACTTGCATGATAACAATGGCAGCTATTGTAATTATGCAGAATTTATTTATGTATGCATGGAGAAGCGGTGACACCTATCGTAATTATGAAAAAGTCAATTACGTATGCATGGAACACGGTGGCATAATTTTTTAATTTGAAATTTATTAATAGTGCATGCGTGTGTTGCCACTATTAGTAGCTAGATGACAATTTGTTATGAGTGCATGCACTAGTGGGAAAGATAGTTGTAGACATTGTGACATTCATGTTAGGTAAATAAAAAAGTGAATGTTGAAGAGAATAACCCATAACATATTTGGATATATTATAATGTGTTTGGAAATGTTGTAATACAAATGAGTAATTTGTACATACCGTAGATATGTTGTAATATACATATATAAACTGTAATATGTAAAAAGAGTCTGAATTATCTTGCTAAGAAGGAATATAAAACAAACTTCAAATATCGATTGTCATCCTTAATTACAAATTTCTCATTCTCATTATGGATTCTCAGTTCTCATTACAAAATATAATTATCATTGTAATTCACTATACATCGTCAGAATGTCACTTGTTTAATTGTTGCTATTTCATATAATTATTGTCTTTGTAAGGATAAATGATATATTGTAATGGGAATAGAGAATCTGTAATAGAAATGAGAAATTTGTAACTAAGGATGACGTTACATAATATAATCTGGAAGTATCATTTCTCTTAGACAGTGGAACTTGATGTATTCATATTTGTATTACAAAATGTCACCCTTGATTACATATGTTTCCTTTCCATCACAAATTATCTATTTTGATTACGGACATTTCTTTCTTATTACAAAACGTCATCTTTATTTTCTTGTTGTTGTAATTCACTATACGTCGTCAGAATGTCACTTGTTTACTTGCTGCTATTTCTTATAATTATTGCCTTTATAAAAATAAATGATATGTTGTAATGAGAACATAGAATCTATAATGGAAAAGAGAAATTTGTAATTTAAAATGGTGTTCTGTAATACAATCTGGAAGTATCATTTTTCTTAGACAGTGAAATTTGATGCATTCAGATTTGTATTACAAAATGTCATCCTTGATTACATATGTTTCCTTTCCATTATAAATTATCTATTTACAAAACAGGCATTTCTGTATAATTACAAAATGTCATCTTTCTTTACATGTCATTGGAATTCACTATACGTCGTCAGAATGCCACTTATTTATTTGCTGCTATTTCTTATAATTATTGTCTTTATAATGATAAATGATATGTTGTAATGAGAACAGAGAATCTGTAATGGAAAGAAGAAATTTGTAACTAGAGATGACGTTACGTAATACAATCTGAAAGTATCATTTTATTTCCCATGTGTTTTCTTATCTCACAAAAGGACACTACTATAATGGTTTTAGACTCGTTACATTAGGTATGAGTATACTTCAAAATTGGTACGTGATAAGCTAGAAAATAATTGGTGTGTTCATGCTTTTTTCTCTATGGGGACCATATTCAACGTGATATACAATTTTGTGAGTAATATAATAAAAATATCCCAATCTCATCCTTACATCTCCCGTCGTGATCCCTTTTTTTTACTTTTCTAGTAGTTGTAATCAGAAATTAAGATCTAGTCAATAAAGCAGCAAGTCAAATACGTTTGGAATAATTACAACATGTGCCATTGCACCAATACTTATCATTTAATTACAATTGTCTGCCGCTGCTTCAACACGGGTAACTTGGTTTATCTACCCGCACGGGAAGCAAGTGAATAGGCATATATATATATATATATATATATATATATATATATATATATATATATATATATATATATATATACACATACATATATATACATATATATGTATATATATGTATATATATATATATATACATATATATATGTATATATCTGTGTGTGTGAACATGTGAACAATATAAGCAATCTCCCAACAAATAATCTTTAAATTAGTTTAAAATATTGTAAGGATTTAGTTGAAATTATGTTGAGACTTCTTGGGCGCACATGCAAAGTTTTGGATCATGAATCCATGTTGTTGATCCCATATGCATGCATCATTAACTATAGCATTATGAACATCCTAGTATTCTATTTATTGATTATAAGGAAGGGGTGAAAGAAGTTTTATAGCCCAAAATGAAAAAAAGGTTTCTTTTATTGGTCCACATTTTTTCTCTTGATTTGACCTAAATATTAAAAGTAACCCAACATACCATGAACCACTCCATGCCAAACACAATAGACCAGCAGGTTGGTAAACTTCATACCATCTGGATCGATCCAAGCTAGTCGATTCATGTGCACACATTATTTATTAATAAGGATATATTCCCATTTATGAAATATAAATTTATAAGATATCTGCATCAATGTATGAGTCATTCTAAACCAATTTCTACATAACAAAAATAAGAATAAATGTATGCATTGATTCATACCTACTCATTCCCTTCCCTAGAAATTTAAATGCGAAGACTTTTGGTTTCTGCAATATTCCATATTATTATTTATTATAAAAGCATTATTGCAGTCAATGGCTTCAATTCTGTTTAATTTTCTAATCCATAACTATCCCAAGTGAGGTTTTCCTTTCTTTTTTTTTAATTTCTTTACACTTGTCTTCTAACTCTCTTTTGTAATTTCTATCTTTCTCTGGTGGTGAGGGAGTTACACAGCTTGATTTTCTTCCTTTCATAAATACTATTCACATAATTGTATTGACACATCAACAGTGGATATTAAAGCTTTGAAGAAGAGGAGTTAGGAAAATTGTTGCACTCCTTTGACTCTAACTCACCACATTCCAACAACCATCTAAATAAGACCTAGATGTAACCAATAATATGTCAAGCATCCCAATCGGTTGGAAGTGTGGTTTGCAATTAAGAGTCTTAATTTATATATAAAGGATAAAAAAAAACTCCCCATTTCCTTTTTTAAAAAAAACCAACAAGTTCCTGCATATTATTATTATCGTTATTACATATACTAACAAAATCAATTCGTTATACAAATGATTGTAAACCTCGATAGAGGACCAAACAACTAGTACTACCCATTCCTACAAATGCTATCCAGGTTTTAAATAAATGCCGTTCATTCATTACTACAAGTCAGCGCTGATTTTGAGACATGATATTAATTGTGGGATATTACAATGATTGTGTATTGAGCGTACGTTTACGCATATTCGAGATGTCTGGACCTGAAACACAACCCACATGGATCCCACGGGTTCAGAAATTATGCAAAAAGAAACCATCTAATTCCCACCAAATTAAAACCATTGTCATTTGGAGCTTGGCCTCTTTATAGTAAGATCTTTGTAGCTCGGTTTTCCCAATTTGGACATCAGCTGGTTCAACAAAATATGTAGTCGAGCCCATTACCGGCTTAGCAACCGAATAGAACCATTCCACTTACTTTTCCGAAATCAACCCAAAATGTTTACAGTGATCTAATTTAATGTTTTGCTTCCATGTTAGCGAGGGGTGGCAATTGGTTTGGCGTTGCTAGCTTTCGTTTTGGGTCTTTTCGAGCCAGTATATATTGACTAGACCTGAAATTTTTAAAAGATGTATTTTCAAATAAAAATTATACACCATAATCGTATTTGAAATATTTTGCATCTTTAAGTTCCTATTGGTAATAACTCTAAAACTGACGGTATGATTTTAAACAAAGTTATAACGTGTCTACTCTTGGAAAATAGTATAGTATAAACAGTAGATTTCAGTGTAATAAATTTTAAACGCAAAATTATAAAAAAATATAATGATTAACAAGTATAATACATAATGAAAAGGATTAATTGAATGCCACTAATAAAAAAAATGTGGAATCGTCAAATAAACACAATAAAGCATGTATTAGTAATTGAATTGGCACTAAATGGCTTAAACTTTAATATTTTTATTTTAATATATATATATTTGTTGATTTTGATAAAGTCAAATTACACTGAAGTTAAAATTAGACTCGACAAAAACTTATTTTGAGTGTCTCAAAATTCGAATGGATTGAAAAACTTTAGACTTAAATTGCTTGAAAAATTGGATTTCGGATGCGAGGTTAATAGACCAGTTTGTGCATGTGTAAATGACTTGTATGTCCTACGTAAGCATTCACACACGATCAAAATTACTATCCGGCTATACCATGCATGAACCTTGCAAAAACAATAAGAAAACGAGCCCATGATGCACACAATATGTGGATGACATCGCAACGCGGTTACAGTTCAATTCCCCAGACCCAACCAAGGGATAATCCTCTGCGGCTCTGCCCTGTGGGGAGTTTCCTTGGCTTCCCATGCCCGCTATCCACGGCCATGATGAGTTATGCAGAGCAGTAACAGAAACCCTGCACGCGAGCGAAGACGACCGACGTCGATCGCCATACCCGTTGGTTCTTCTCGTGTTAGTAGTAGCAGTAGTATTACAGTAAAATCCAAGTGTGAAAGCCCTTATGACCACTGCACCGCATGAGTTCGGCAACCACGTGTCGTGGGTCGACCGAGCAAGCGGAGCGGCGACGATGTGGGTGCGTGCATGCATGCCGATCAGTCAGTGGTCACCACCCTTCGGCCTGCCGTCGCCTTTCAGTGACCTGACTTCCCCTTCCCCTACCCTTGGGCCAGCCCGCCCCACTTATACACCCACCACAGTCCGGAGGGGTGTGTCGACCATGTTCCCTTCCTTTCCCTCTTGCCTCCTCTTCACCTTACAGGGTCATCACTTTCCTCCTTCCTCCCCCCCATCCCTACCACCGCCACCAACCCTCCAATCCCGTCAGCGGAGGCGGAGCTGAAACCAGCCGCCACCTTCCCGTCAGTACCCTTACCATCTATTCAATAGTGGTTTGTTGCATCTCTGGCTGGTACGTGATCCTAACGGTGGTCGGGCAAAGACTGGAAAGAATCCATAGATAGATTGTGGTAGACAGACAGTGCCTTGCATGAGACGCGGGAGAGATACGAGCTAGGGTGGTATAATGGTGTAGCAAGAGCTGCTTTAGTCAAGACACACCGCCCCAGTTAGCCCATGAGCATCCACCACTTCGCTGGCGCTATTGTCTACCTGCTGCAACGCCCTTGATTCTTTATTATAACCACACATTCACCGCGTCATTTTTAACTTTTTAGTTTTTAATTACGCAAGAAATCATTCATACGCATTCTGGAAATTCCGGATATTTTCTTGCAACTATAAAGAAGCCCAGTCTTCCCCCCTAACCTTCTGTCTGTCTCTCTCTCTCTCTACTCACTCCTGTTACCTTCATCCTCGTTTTCTGTGTCACCCTCACGACTCAAAACTATTCCCCTTCCCCTTCCCTTCATCACAGTCCAAGTCTAGACTAACTAGTAGTATCCATCCCGTTTCTTTCTCTCTCCTTTACAACTCTCATTCAACCCTCTATATCTGTGCCGGCCCCTCTCCTTTCTTCCTCTCCACTTCACGGTTCCATTCTGCCCTTTTCCTCCCTTCGTCGGAGAGCTTGATCAGAGAGCCCAAACTTCGCAGGGGGCCATGGATTGGCTCGAGTTCTCCCTCTCCAACCACCATCCCCAGCAGCAACAGCAGCACCAGCAGTGCTACTTCGAACCTTTCGCCGTTTCTGCCCACCACCACCACGGTAAATACGATAGTAGTTGGTGCATAAAAACGAGGACCGTCGTCCTATTCCTTCCTGCCTTATTATGCCACCCTCATTCCAAATGCTCCTTCCTTTCCCTAGGCTTCTTCTCCCTACATATATACCAATATATTCATCTGTAATTTTTTTTTTTTAAAACCCGTTTTTTGTTGATCCCCAGGTGGTGGTGTAATGATGCCTGCCTCGTCGGAGCAAGACGGTGACCAGGCGACGTCGGTGGTATCAGCGGCCGATATGGCGATGCTGGGCGCCGGTGGTGCGGGCATGCCGAAGCTGGAGGACTTCTTGGGTGGCGCAGGGACGTTCTCGGACGGAGACTCCCCTACACAGGTCGGCGCAGCGCTGTCTCATCACCGCCAAGAAGGAGGAGCTCCCGCTGTATCCGGCGCCGCCTCGTATGACTCGGATCTAAAGACAATAGCTGCCGCAGGGTTCCTTCGAGGTTACCCACAAGAGCAGCAGCAGCAGCAGCTCGTCTTTCACCAACAACTGCAGCAGCAGTTGGAAGGCGGTCCTAGTGTTGCAGCAGCCGTGCCTGCTGTTGTAGATACCCAGAAGACCGTCGAATCATTCGGGCAGCGTACATCAAGATACCGGGGCGTTACCAAGTAATGGAAATTAACATGCTGCGCTCATTTTATTGAAATCGATCATAATAATAAAGATAATACTCTTGGTTGCCCAGCACATTAGGTATCTGGTATTTACTTGCAAGTTGTTTTGTTGTATATGTTTGAAACAGGCACAGATGGACGGGGAGATACGAGGCACATCTGTGGGACAACAGCAGCAAAAGGCCAGGCCAGACTAGGAAGGGAAGGCAAGGTGCGTTACTAAGGGATTTTGATTTATATGCTTGATACTTCCCAACATTCCGAATGTTGTCCTAATATTCATATTATTAAATAAATGAAGAGATGTATTCATCTTTGCTTTTTCTTGCATGTGATCTACCCTGTGATGCGGTCGATCTGATCATCGTCTTCACCGACTACAGTGTATCTAGGTGAGCTCTCTATATATTTGCCTTGTCAACCTCTACATGCGAAATGAATCATTAAAATTTATCGTCTTTCTTTGAAAAATAGAAATAATACTGATGGGATATATAATGGTGCAGGTGGGTATGAAAAAGAGGAGAAGGCCGCTAGGGCGTACGACTTGGCGGCGCTCAAGTACTGGGGGGAGAACACAAACACCAACTTCCCGGTGAGTGCGCAGGGTGTGTCAATGTCTATGGTTGTTTTTCTGCTTCTTTCTTTCTTTCCTTCATGTAGCTTGAGTACTGCCTAGCTACAGAGGGGAGAGGCTTCCTGTGAGTTTTTACTGTTAAAAAGCACACTGAACTGACGTGTTGGCGCCTGTTGATGTGGTGGTTGTTGCAGGTGTCCGAATATGCCAAGGAGATTGAGGAGATGGAGAACATGACGCGCCAGGAGTTCGTCGCCTCCCTCCGCAGGTAAGGCAGACAGGCATACGTGCCTTTTGCTTAAATCATTTCGTGTTAAAACACCCCCACCAGGCGTGCCGTGAACAGTGAATCTCTGATCGACCGCCATGAGATAGATGAACCACCAGGCGTGCCGTGAACAGTGAATCTCTGATCGACCGCCATGAGATAGATGATTGTTGCATGGCGGTGGGCATCGCTAGTTCCCAGCTAGGAAGAGAGAAGCAAGGCATTCTTGTATATTCTGATTTTAATTTTGTTGATAAAAATATTCTTGTAGGAAAAGTAGTGGGTTCTCTAGAGGGGCCTCCCAGTACAGAGGAGTAACAAGGTATAATTTAAATTTCAAGTGAGTAGTTATTCGTGTTCATCATCAACTCCAGTTTTCGTATTTATCCCGGTTTAATGTTCAAATGTTGAGTTTACCTCTAAAACTAGGGTTTTGGTCTATGTGCCTGCTTTTTCCAGGCATCATCAGCACGGAAGATGGCAAGCCAGAATTGGCCGAGTCGCCGGCAACAAAGATCTTTATCTGGGAACCTTTAGTAAGTCTGCATGCTGCCTCTGCCCTTTCTTTTTTTCCTTTCTGTTCCCCCCCCAATCATCTTTCTCCTTTGGACCCGGATGATCATCCTTCCATTATGGTCATCAAGTTATATAAAAATGCCGCCTTGCAGTGCGTTGCTTATTATTGAATTAGTTTTACTGGTTTGTGATGTAATATAATATTGTATGTATACATGTACCGCCGGTCCAAGATCATTTTTCGAGCTTATATTTTATTAGAGTATACCACTCGTGGAACTCGAATCCAATGGGCTGCAGTGGTACAACAGAAAGACTTGTTTGGATTTATCACAAGAGAAGCTTTGCAAGCATTTTTGCCTTACCATCTTCTTTATTTGTTCCTCACAGCTACTCAGGAGGAGGCTGCTGAGGCCTACGACATTGCGGCCATCAAGTTCCGGGGGCTCAACGCCGTCACCAACTTCGACATGAGCCGGTACGACATACAGAGCATCGCCGAGAGCGACTTGCCCATCGGCGGCGTGTCTAACGACAGCCGTAGCGCTAAGGCCTCAATATCGATCAAGGCGTCCGATTCGCCTCCAAGGAGTAGTGGTAATGGGCGCGACATGATCAACTTGGCCGCTGCGGCCGCATCGTTCGCCATGGCCGCGCCTCTCAGGCAGGATGAGCAGCACAACCACTCGGATTACTGGTCGTTATTGGCGCTGCACCAGCAACAGCAACAGCAGCAGCAGCAGCAGCAACAGCAAGTGCATCCTTACCTTGCAATGTATCCTGCCTCGGGCGTCACTTTCGACTTCTCGTCATCCTCGACCGTCGCAACGGCTGCACCCCAAGGCAACGGGAACGGGTACATGTGGAGCAACGGTGGTGGTGGTGGTGGGTTCATGGACCACCATAGCCACAACCAGCACCATCAGCAGCAGGAGCAAAGCCAGAGCAGCAGCAGTGGCTCCATACCTTACGCCACGCCGATCGCCTTGGGAAGCGGATACGAGGCGGCCACTACAACCACCGGAGCAGCCACTGCGGCAACTGCTGCTGGATTCGGAGGAGGGTCATGGACCTCATCTGCGGTGGTGGACCCGTCCATGCACCATGTCATGTACCACCAGCCTGCAAAGCCCAACATGGGCCTCTTCCAGACCCCTATTTTTGGGATGGAATGACGGGGATTGGGGAGACACAACCCCCGACTAAAGCCTGCTGCGCTATATCGATATAGGCGAATCATTGTGTGCATCGGAAAGTTGATCGTGGAATGTCATCAGGTTAGGAGGGATAACGACGATGCTCACACAACTGACAGGGAGTAGAACCAAAGAAACTAGTAGTAGTAGTAGTAGTGGTTTTTATCTTGGGAGCTAGGGAGAAACAGGAACAAAGAGGACCACTGACAATGACTAACAATCAAGAAAAAGGGAAATAGGGTTTATTTTCTCAATGATGCTATGTTCATCTATAATTATTATAAGTCTAGGGTTTAGATCTCTTACTGACATATATTCTATCAAAACTCAGCAGTGTAACCATATGCCGAGGCGGCCAACTTGCTCCTTTTATGGCTACGCCTCAGAAACGACCAAGCTTATTTGCTTTTTCCTTGTACCTTCTTTATCTTTTGTTGTTTTGTTTTATGCAAGTCTGGCTTCATCGTCACCGTGGAAAAGCAACCGAAAATCAGATATCATTCCGTTATCCTGTGCATGTACATATGAGTGAGTGATGAGGTTTTATGTATACTACTGTCGTTGCACTTTATTCCTTTGCATAGGGCAGAATTTCCGTCTCTTTCCAGGACAAGTTGGAGTGGGTGGACGCCTTCTGAATGAGCACATGTGAAGGCAAAAAAATTAAAGAAGCCACGTGTTAGTTTGTGATGTTGGTTTCCTTCTCTATATGGGCTGGTGTTGTCAAATTGTAAATGGTTATATGGAATGAGAATTCAATGCAGGAGTCAACTGTGTGATCAAATAGATGGAAGGTCCAAGGTTCAAGCTCTTTTGCGCCGAATTAATGGTCTACATGGTCCACAATGATCTCTCTTTCTCTCTGTGGCAAATGACTAGAGCAAACTACTTGCCAATATGGCACTTGAAAAATTTCCAAGTGAATCACACTTGTACCTTCCCAAGGTAGTTTCATTTTGCCCTTTTCTCCACCATCATTTTTTTCAATCGTATTGCTTGCAACACAACGTTACCAATTGGGGAACCAAAACTCTCTCCCTTTCTCTTGGAGAGTAAGGGGTACTGATGCACAAAGTTGTGTCACTATGAGTTTAAGAACCCGCTCATGCATATATAAGCACCGGAGAGAACGAAGTGGCCCTATTTTGCTCTCAAATTTTCCTAAAATATTGACTATGAACAGTATTGCCTCACTTGACCTCTTGCGGAACACCCTACCACTTGGGTAACGGAAAGAACAAATGGCACTGTCGTTGACATGGTTGCATGACAACGACCCATTCCTCTTTTAGTGACGTCAGTATGTGATTGCTGCCTGCTTAAATAGTAAGCCTCCGTGTGTACTCTACTGGGGGTCGAAAATGAACACGTGTAATGGTCCATGACTTCATATCCTAGTATGTGATCATTCGGCATGTGAACATCTTAGGGTGTCATAATTTGAAATAATGCGGGTATGAACCTAGTGCAAAATTATTTCCATTTGCATGCCATCCTCTCCAGAAGATTCCTAGTGTTGCATCCACCTGATGATTAGTGTACACCTGAACTAACATGTGCTCCGAGAGAGCTCAGCGTCAACATGTACAAAATACGGCCTTATCGAATATACAACCATACTATCATACTCTTAAGAGTGAAAACATGGCATCAACTTCGCATAGCAAGTGGTATGATATAGCGTAGAAAGTTGGCATATTCTCTAGGAGAGAGCGTCAGATGACCATGATGACCTACTCTTTAGGAGAGAGTCACCCTCATCCTCACAACATCGTTAGTTGTTAGTGGATGTTGATTTCAGTCTATGGAATAGGATAACACGTTGTTAGCATCTATACAATATAGAAGGAAAAGTTTAAAAAAAAAAGTATGGTTCCCTTTAGGGGAGTCATGTTAGCATTTGTTTCCCTATATTACGAGGATCATTAAACGGTAATGGTAATAATTGTGACACAATTAAACTTTTCGCTACAAATACCAACTTGCGTAAATTTAGGGTTGGTATACTCAGTTTTTTGGAAAACTATGCTGGACTTCAACAATCTTACATGGCACTAAATAATTATATAAGCACGTAAAAAGTTGACTTATTCTAGGGACCGGATTATGGCCACGAATGATGATGAACCAACAACCTACAATGAGACTATCACTAGTACATTTTTTAGCTCAGGTGTCACTTTTCTCAACATCGATTTTAACAGAAAATCGACACTAATAACATCTGTTGGTAAAGCACAAATGTCACTGCTTGTTACACCCACATCCCACAATAACCACTATTCATGAGATTTAGGCATAAGTTGAGGATTTATCATAATACAAAAATCACACTTCACTCTTTTTTTTTCTTTTCAAATTCTTTGTTTTCTCACATTAAAAAACATGCCAACTTTACAGCAGAAATTGAAACTTGATTACTCTAATCTAATTTCAATAATAAAAATACATATCTAAACATTCATTCTATTTCTTTCATGTACTTATGACATGATAATCAGATACATTCTCTCTTATTAAGGAAATTAAGAAACAAATCATCATTTATAAAACTCTCACTTCTATACAAAGACCTAGAGTGACAGGGACCGATAGAACCTAATTAATCTAATACTTTTAACTCTTTGGGCAGATCTACTCTAACATTGACTTCTTCAGATCCACATGATTTTCTTAAAAAATGTCAGTAGAGGGGTGAGCCTACTCGCTCAGTGAATGAGTACTTCAAAGAAACAGTTTAAAACACTTTAATAGTCAAATCATATATTATTGAGTAATTGAATTTAAAATAGAACTGTAATGAGCTATACATGAACTAATCATTTGTAGACATATATATGGAAGGATACTCTAGGTATCTAGAAAGAATAAATAAGTATATGAACATACTTGATCAAACACAAAGGAAACAAGTAATTCAAAAACATATAAAGAACAAAGGAATAATTGCACAAACGATTAATCTCTCATTCATCCTATTATGACATGAACCCACATAGTGTACCACGATCTGTGAAAGCATTACATCAAGCTATGATCTCAATGTACAAGGCTTAGAAGCATGCTCGGGTTCTCAAGCCTATAAACTCATCTACCCTGTCTGCAGCGGGCAGTCACCACGTCTAGCTCTGGGCGGCTAATGGGAGCGGCCGGATGTTTGGACTCCTCCTCTAAACCTAGGTACTCAGACGAAGAGTCAAAGCATTCTAGATTATTGTGTGTTAGTGGTCCTACAAGCCACTACAACATGTAGAATAGGTACCACCAACATCTTCAATTGTTGTTGGATACCACACAATTCATAAGGAGTCTACCCTACCTCTCAAGACCCCCCAACCCTACTAGTACGATCTAGCTTACCTAGATCTAGACTACCTTCAACCAAAAGTCGTTTCCTCCTCACAGTGCATACCTCATCATGTGAGAATTCTATGGTGTTTAGGGCATCTAAATGTCTATTTCACTCTTTAAATTTGTAGTTCAATCATCAAATCAACATTTCATAGTTTCACCTTATCAATAGTTCTTTTCATAAATCATCAGCAATCTATATCTTAAACTGAGCAACTGAACAACACCACTTATCACAGTGAAGAATACTAAATTGAAAATAATTGATTCATTGATACCCTATCCTTAGGGTTTCATTCACAAATCACATGAATCACATAACAATTTAATGCATCATAAACTTTCACTAAATAATGACTACTTTCAATAGTTCACTTACAACCAAGCATATATGAACCTAGGTATGAACTAAACTAAGGTTTCTATGTCATTCACTAAAACATCATGCATCAAGAATATCATTGAATAAATAAATATGTGATGTCAAAGAGAATCATTTCATTTGTATTTCATAATGTCTGTTCACAAACTTCTAATTTTCCACTCATCTAGGGTTTCTCCCTCTTTACTAAGATATCAAGCAAATAGTGATAACTTCAGATAAATCACTTGATAATAGCCAAAAAAATCCGCACTAAACATTCCAATAAAGAATCATTTATAAATAAGGAGATTTAGATAGTCAAAGATCTCCATTCAATTATACAACAATTTAATACATAACTAAAAACCCTAGATTTTGGCATATTCTTGTAACATGCACAATAACTTTAGTAATTATCTTTTATATGATCTGTATCCATTTATAATATGATTTTATAATCTGAAATACATCACAACATAAAAATAATCCATTTCATATCATCTTGCAAAATCTAGAACTGAAGAATAGATGTAGGGTTTATTGTCGCAACAAGATAATTGAATATTTATGGTGGAATTAATCCCATTTTGTGCACTCTACTTTTTAAAGGAAGTACCCACTCACCCTAAGATGTGAAAACACCTTAAAAACATATCCCACATGTGAAATTATCAAATTCATATCAAAACCCTAGCAAATCACTGCTTTCTTCTCCCTTTCAACTCAGAAACCCTAGGAATGTAGAATTATGGAGATTGAGTGAGAAAAGGGAGTGGTTTGATACCATTTTGAATAAAATCAGAGGAGGGAAAGAATCTTGACATGTGAGAGAAGAATCACCAAGAAAATTTGTATATAGATGACAAACATATTTGATTTAATCAACTCTAGCAAGAGAAAACCCTAGATTTCCATCTTCTCCACTTTCTCCATCCAAACCATAGCTCCCTCTCTCTCTAAGATTTCATTTCTCTAAATTGAATCACGAATTATGGGAGCTCCTAGTGTGTTATGTTGATCATATAGAGCAATTTAGGTGATTGGGTCAATATGTATTTTCTTTTATTTCAGCAGAACTTTCTGTCATAAAAATGTTACTATAAATCATCTACTGAATAGGTCTAAACTCCTCCAAAAATTATGAAAATTTAGAGTGGTGTCTAACATATAATTTTAGATCTTCAATATATATTTAATATTATTAAGAGATACTAATAAATAAATAAAAATCAAACACTACAATGTTGTACTGTAATCAGAATGCATGGTCGGCTGAGTTTATCTTGAAGAAACTTGACCGACTAACAAGTCCATCATACATCCAAATATTCTGATAGTTTTCAAGAATAACTTATCTTTGAGTTAGCCAAACTATGTAGACATTTCAAATAAATTAGATCTATATTTAAAATCATTTACTAAACAACTATATTTATCAAATTCCATACTCATGTACTATCAAAACCCTAATTTTTGCTGACTAGGGTTTACACTCTTCAAATCCTAATTTTCAAATTAGAATCATGCTTAGACTTTCTTATTTGATTTAGAACATAATAAATGAGGTATCATAATTAATCATAGTTAAGCGATGATCAATCTAATTAAGCATGTAATCATCTAGGTAAGCCCTAATTTACTAATTAAGTTTAGACGTGGTCATAAAAATTCTCCCCCCTTAAATAATTTTCATCCCCGAAACATAAATACACAAACAAAGTACAAACTTATGAAATCTGTAACTAGACTCAGTATTTCATATTTGAATATTATTTTCAACATTGAGTCCTTTGTTTATCTTCTAATCACAACATATTTAACACCAGGCTTCTGAATGAAAAAAAAGAATCTTCTTTGTCACAAAAAATAATGGAAAACAGAAAGTGAAATAACTAGGTGTTGCCTTAGTACTGGAAGTATGTTCCAATTATCTCAGTTTACATTTCTCAACCTGCATTATTTTTCTGTATCACCTCTGAGTAATTAAGGAAAGTTAACCTCACTATTTTGAAGTTTACTATTATGCTACTCTAATAGAAAAACACTCGTAAGATGCAAGACCAGATTTAACAACAATTGTATAATACAGAATCAGATTACTAGTATGAACGAGTAAAACCATAACACCCTTTTCAATTAATATATTGCTCACATATGTGCAACTAAATCATATGTAAAACAAATTTACATCCTTTGATATACATTCAACCAATTATACTTCTGGAAACAAAATCACATAGTAATGAAAGCCATTTGTTTTCTCTAATTTCTTTCTTATTTATTACCACTTACCTCTTCTTACTTAGTCTTCTCATTTTGATCATATAGGTTAAACATCTCTAACATTAAAGTATTCGAGATAAGAATGGATTATTCATCATTCTTGCTATCACTGCAAGAATTTATTTCAGATGAAACTTTGCTCATGTTGCACTTCTCTTTATGTTCAATCACACTTCTTGCATTTCAAGTCTATTTCTTATATCTTATTCTTAGTCATTTCCATATTCTTTATCTATCTTTCCCATTTGCAACTTTTAAACCCAGGATTACTATCATTACTACCACTCCTAGTTTCTTCTTAAATTATCGATCTCAAGATCTTACTTTACAAAGATGTTAGTATTCAAGGTCAAATAACAAGTGACATCCCTTGAACTCATTAAAACCATATAAATTCTATGGTTTGATCCTTATCAATAACATGATGTTATGGTGACGTGATTTTTACTCCCTTATTTTGATATGCAAACTTTATCTCTCCTGAGGTTTATTGAAGTCCTCCTTATCTTTACCACTTAAATTTTCTTTTCTCTTACTTGACATTTATAATAGGTTACTTGCTTTATTTACCCTACTAGGGTATCATCATAATATTATGTATCATTAGTACATTCAATATATGTCTCTACTATGGTGGTTATGCATCATATAGAATTCATTTTCTTGTCACTTCATTCCCACATTGCTCTCATTAAGGAAGATATAAAATAGATGATGATTTTGAGATTTAGAATTCTTATCTTCAAGCATTCACTTAACACATTTCTCATATCTAGGTTTAATTAGTCATCATCAAGGAGAGACTAGACTATTTAGCATTTCCTCACATCTCACAATTTCTATCTTTTATAATCTATTTTACTCCCTCATGTTATAAACCCTTCTTTAATTTTCATCATCCTCTTGATGTATGCTAGTATTCCACCCATCATATTTAAATTCTACTTATCTCTTATGATCATGGTACTCATCCATTTGTATGATTATGTATTCCATGCTACATATATTTCTTGTTATCCTTTACTAGTGTGAACTTGAAATTCTAAATCAATATTCTCTCTACTAGTTTCATCATATGCAGAATATGTTACTTGAATTTTATTTCAAATCAAATGACTCATGCAAGGGTCACCCATTTGTTTTTCTTATAATCAAGTTTTTCTATTCTGAAAATAATTCACATTTGTTTGACTTGATCATTTATTTAGTTGCACCTTTGTTATTATTTTGAGAACTAGTTTCATTGCATGTCAAGGAACTTATTGAGTATATCTTATTGCAACTAGGTAGTTACTCTATTTAGAATTTAAATAAAAATAGTAGTAAGGATGAATGCATTAGAGTTCGTAATATAATGACACATTACATGCTCTCTAATATACCAAGCATTCCTCTTTCCTTAATCAAACTCATCATCTCCAACATTTCTCTTTGTTTCATCTGAGTTTCTTATACTAATCTTAAAATTTACATGTTTATTTAGTTCTAATCACTTTAATTCTTTTGAAAATTCTCCACTTCTATGTACTTGTTGTATAAGTAACTCTTTTCTCCTATTTTGCCTTTGTTTTGGAGTACATAAATGCATTTTACTCGACTTTTTGATCCATTTCTCATAAGTGATTCTTGCTATCTTGGTCCTTACATACTTTTATCATATCTTTTCCATATTTCATATTTATAGAATATGAGCCTTATATCATTTTCCATTTGCTTTCTTTCTATTTTATCTCTTGTCTATTTTCCAATATTCTTAACTCATTTCTTCTTTACTTCTAATTGTTTCAAATTAAATAAAATGCCTCAATTAGTTATATAATTAATTTATCTTTATTTATTTATTCTTTATTTCATGTTCTATATACTAATATGTGTCTTGAACCTATATTATTTCTTTCCTTATCCCCAATTTAGGGTTTTCTTATCTAAGGCCCCAAAGATGGATCTTAGATATAAGTTCCAATTGATTCTTAGCTATTCCAGTCTTTCTCTTAAATTTCAATATCTAGAGTATTTACATGCTCATTACATTCTAAGTTTACCTCCCTATATTTTAATTACTCTTATTAGATTGATAAATAGGAGTCATTAGATTCCAGTAACGCATCCTTCCAGCCAGATCATGTTGAACCTATAAGACCCCTGACCTAGATTTTGGGATAACCCTATTTGTTTGTATTTATTATGGTGCTCAAAACATTTCTCTAATCTTTTGAGATGTAATTAGGGATTGTGGAGAGATTAAGTTGCAAGTTTGAGCTTGTTTGGATGTTGTTTTTGCTTTGTGTGATAGTTTTGGTGCAATGGCAATTTACCCAAAATAGGTCGTTGATGTGCAATTTGTCACAACTAGAGTGTGTCTTGGCATCATCTAGAGGAGAGAGGAAGAAGTGGGCACCTTTTTTGGGCCTTGGATGAGTGGTGGCATCCTTGGAAGTGACTAAGGTTCTCTAGGATTGCCTTGTTTCGACCTTGGTGTACCTTGATGATGGTAGCGACCTAGGTAGTAACCTAGGGGTTGTTTTGGATGTGTTTTGACTGACACACTTGACTAGGGTTGATTTTGTTACGACCATGAAGGTTTGGGGTCATGTGTTTTGACCTATGTGCTTGTCTTTTATGTTTCGTTCTCTTTGATGATGATGATCTTGCTTCAAACTAGTCATGATGTTTGCTCTTGTTTGGACCTCTAGGAGGTGTTGTGACCTAAACCACTTTTTGGGGACCTAAGTAGATCAATATCCAACATAGGTTTTATAACCAACTCGTTCATGCATGGTTTAGGTGGTTGCATGTGTGTCTCTTTGGTGGACAAGTGTCCCTTTGGTGCCTTAAGGTGTTGACACCTCATGTTTGACCTTTTCTCTCATCGCTCAAGTATATAGCCTCTTTCCTCTCCTCATAAGTGAACCCTTTCGGCCATTCTTGTTCTTCCTTCTCTTGTGGTCTTCCTAGGTGCCTTGAGGAGCAAGAAGGAGCCTCCTTGGAGCCTTGGTGATCAGATCCTTAGCTTGTAGTGATTCTTTGTTCATCTTCCACCTTGGTAAGTTGTTCTTTCTTTTATGACATTTCCCTTGGGCCCCCTTCTCCATACTCTTCCCTTCTCTCGACCATGGACCATGACTTGGCAAAAGGGTTGTTCTTGAGGAAGAAACCCTCATCTCTAGGGTCATAGGCCATGGTGGGATGAAGTTCTTCTCTCTTTTTCTCTTCTTCTTCCTTGGTTCGGCTAAGGTTTTCTTTCTTTCCCTTCTTCTAGGATTATCTTAACCTAGGCATCTTCTTCTCTTGGAGGTGCTATTGTGGATGAAAGTGGGACCTTTGGTGGATCTTATTCAACCCTTGGATCGTGTGCTTGGAGCTTTGATCTTGGATCTTGAATCCTTGGTGTTGATATTCCATAAGGCGGATATATAACACTTAACCTTCCCTATTATTACACTCTTTTATATACATGCATTCTACTATTTTATCTCTCTAAAAAGTTCTCCTGACATTCTAGTAGATGATGATGATCTCTACAACTGGTTTGGTAATGAAACCTAGCTTGGTTTGGTAGAAATATGAAACCCTAGTTATGCACATGATTTCTTGGTGACTACGATATATGATGGCTTTTCCTTATCTCTTGACCATGATCTTGATCATCTTTATTTAGGCTCATGTACCTTGACCTATCTTTCTATTTTGGATTCTTTTTTGGGTATGTGGATTGTGGTTTATCACCCTTGCATGTGGCCCTTTCTTAGAGTTCACATGGGGAGAGTTTTAGGGTTTGTGGTGAACATCTTGTGTGGAGTTTTCCACCTTGATGAAAGTGGTGTTTCATGGAGTTTTTATTGTTTTAGATCTTGTTCTTTCCTATTTCGACCTTGGTTATGCTTTGGTGATGATCTTGACTATGTGGGGTCGCTACCTTTGGGTTGTTGCCGCAGATACCCAAGCTTGTTTCAGCTTGGTCATGACGTGTGCACCCTTGGTGATGAGGGGTTTCTACTCTTCCTTGGTAGTAGTCGTGACAAGGGTCTATGGGTCACCTTTTGGTAGCATTCATAACCCTCTTGACCTGGATGTTATTGACCTGCTTTGTTGTGGTTCAAATAGCCTAGTTTGATCATGGGTCGAAACCATAGTTAGTTGGAAGGTTGTTACATGTTAAAAGTGATGCTTTAGCCTTGTGTTACTATGACGCATCATTCGAATAAAATGTTATTAACTAAGCAGAAGCGATCACTAAGCAGAGGATTACCAAAAATCACTAAAAATTAAAACCATTTTACAAAGAGGTCCACACATAGGAAAACTCTTTCATAAAGAACCGATGTAATTTAATTACATACTGATTCACAAATACATGTCATGTATCATATTTTTCTGAGGATTACATGCTTCAAGTGCTCTGTTAAACTAAATACATACAGTATGACATCTCGAGGCACTAAGCCAAAATCTTGAAAGCATTAACTACGACTCTGAGGACCTGAGAGTACAGAGACGACACATAGGACTCTATGTACATCTATACAAGGCATATCAGCTAGTGTCTCCACCTAAGACTTCACTGCTGTCCCTACTACTGCTGTTGTTGTCCTTCACCTATTGAAGGATTCCTGCCTCCTCGTCCGCGTCCACCTAAAAATGTGGTTCCCATGGGGGTGAGACAATTGTAAAATTGCCCCAGTGAGAGATATAACTCTCCGCCAGAAACATTGTTATTGTAGTTTAATAGGATAAACCTGGACATAAGAATCATAATTGTTTAACAACAATTATTTCATTGTCTAACAGATTAGAACATTATTCTTCTATAAAGCATTGCAGCTATAACTTGATAGAGCAGCATGTCACTTATCCATTAAGGAATATGAAGAACATGTATAACATTTATTCACTATAGAGTTATAACCGCAACATATATTCTCTTCAGGCTTAGATCACATAGATAATGTCTGGCATTATCTTTGTGGAGTCATGGCCTGTAGCCATATTCTTTTAACAAAGTAATGGGATCTTAATCCCTCATCTCATCAAGTACATTTCCATTTCTTAACAAGTTCATCATCATGATTATAGAATATGGGTATTTGAACCCTTAACTCATCATAGAATACTTGTTACCACTTATTAGGTAACTTAATAACTTCAGGTCATATGACCAAGGATATTATGATTCTTGTTTCACAAAGTATTCCACATAGTTCACAAAGCTCATATCACCTCTTGTTACCCCTTAATAGGAAACAAGGCATATTATGGCTTATGAAGCTCATATGCAATTTCAATAATTAAAAACATCATATGGCACACATGACTTATTAATTTTAGGTCACCTCTCACTAAGCATCAAAGCATATGAAGGCTTATAAAGCCTATAAAACATTTTCATTATACATAGCATCATAGCCCACACCTGGCTATGCTCATTATCTCAACATTCCTACATGATTAATACTCATGATAACAATTATTTTCATTATATATCAGTGCCATGCAATACAAGGGTTTTCTTATTACATTTATAACTCATCACTATGTATTTGAGCTTCACGTAGGATCACTCTGTGTTAGGACTTCACATAGCATCACCCTGTATTAGGGTTTCACATAGCATTATCTTGTGTTAGGGTATCACATAGCATTACCCTGTATTAGGATTTCACAAGAATTACCCTATATTAGGGTTTCACCAAGCATTACCCTGTATTAGGGTTTATTATATCTCATTACCCAATTTAGGGTTAGGATGCACTATTCACATCAGATTAGGGTTCATCATGTCCTTTTACCCAATTTAGGGTTTACTATAACATTACATAACATCACCCTGGATTAGGGTTTTCCATAAATAACCATATAGGTTCTCAAGATCATTTTATTAATGGTTAAGTCCTATTTCATTGCTTCACATAGCTAGGAATCAATATGGATAACATAAGTATTCAATCATACTTATGTATTCTCATCATACATCATCAAATGAATTATCAACACAAAGTATAAGTTTCTCTCTCATCTTAATCAGAATATGATTGCATCATAGTTTAATGGTTTGGATTAACCTTTTCATAAGGCATGTTAGCCTACACTTATCAAAGTGCATTGCATCTCAAGGAGACAACTAACATGACACACTTCATGTGTCACTCATCCAAATATATTGGATTTAAAACACATCAAGGTATATCAATATTGAGGTGTTGGATGTGATATCTATCATACTTTGATGTATCACTTCCCTCATTACCTTTATCTTACTTGAGTTCATCCACTTATCTTGTATTAGGGTATTTCCCATCCTAATACTTTATACACCAGTTCATCACATTTATCATGTAATGTATTGGTCACAAGTCACTGTATTTAGAAAATACAACCATTGCTAATGATATGGACTCATCTTTGAGTTAGGAACTTTTTATTTAAAGATGTCCACTATCAACCTCATTAGATGTTACACTTGTCGATATATTAATCACTATTCCATTATTAGGAATAGGATTTTCCATGTTTATAAATTAAGGTTCACATACCATCTCCCATAAATATGTATTTCACCTAATATCACTCTTCATTAGAGTTTCACATAACATCCTTCTTTATCAGGGTTTCACTTAGTATTACCTGAAATTAAGATTTCACTTGACATCTCCCTCAATTAGGGTTTCATCTAGATTTGCCCTAATTTAGGGTTTCACATAGCTTTGCCCTAATTTAGGGTCAAGGTTCATTAATCTTTTCAATTAGGGTTTTATGATCTCATTATTATGGATCAAACCCTAATCACAAATTTTATTCATAATGGGAGAATTATGGCTTAATTATGTAAGCATTCCTCTCTCTCTTTCTCTCTCTATCATTCTCTGTAAGATGTTAAGTAGTTCAAGATTGATCTAGGTCAACCATTCATTTAAGTACACACAGTTAGGGTTAACCTTTATAATCACCTTTGGTCTACCTCATTATCAATCAAGTAGTTAACCGACCTTTAATCATATTAGGTATCCAAATGGTTTAACCACTTTGAACCTCAAAAAGCCTTAGTCACTTAGACCCCAAACGGTCTTGGTCACTTAGACCTCAAACGGTCTTGACCAATTAAGTTTAAACAGTTTGAAGCCGTTTAGCAAGGTTGGTTCTTGAAACCATTTAGACAAAACATATTGAAACCGAATGAATTTGGGTCTCCAAATGATTTGAGACCGTTTGGTCTCAAACAGTCTTGAGACTGTTTGGTCCAAACCCTCTCAAAACTGAATGGACCAAAAGGGACTTCCATCACTTAGTCAATTTAGGGTTTCAATAATTGAACCATCTATTAATTGGACCGCTGATTTATTCTTCAATTGAACCATTGAATCACCCTTCAATTGGACCTTCATGAGGGTTTTGAACCCAATTTAACTAGGGTTTATAATTAAGAAACCATCACTTAGGATTTTGAAATTGAGGAACCATCAAGGGTTGACATTATGGAACTAATTCGATTGCAATCATTGAATAACCACTTAGTTATGTCATGACCTAACCTCAAATGGTCTTGAGGTCGTTTGGATGACCTCCAAACGGTCTTGAGACCATTTTCCCAATCCATCATTGAAATCTATGAAATTCAATTAGGGTTGACATCATTGAATCATGCATTAATTGAGCTATTATTGTATTTCAATTTGATATCATTGGATCTTCAACCATCCAATCATGCTTCATCATATACTTCCAAACGGTCTTGGTTGACCTCCAAACGGTCTTGAGACTGTTTGGGTGACCTCCAAATGGTCTTGAGACCATTTGGGCTTAGTCAACCCAAAAATTAACTCAGTCAATGGAGAATTCAACACTCAACCCGATTAGGGTTTCTACTTAGAGGATTGTCCCTATATTGAATCAATAATTTGGATCCATTGGATCATCATCCAACATTTGCTAGGGTCCTGACCTCAAATGGTCAACCCATCCAAACGGTCAACCATTCCAAACGGTTTGGAACCCAAACCGTTTGGTCACCAAACGGTGTGGTGAAACCATTTGGACCAAATGTTGAAACCGTTTGTAATAGATATTTGTGGAGGTGTGTGCTTATGATGATGTCATCATCATCAATCTCTAAACCCACGAAACTTTATATGATTTCCATGGTGATTGCATCAATCAACCAAATACTTTTTCGAGAATAAGAAAGGATCAACACTTTGATAAGGAATTGAATGCAATAACAATATTAAGGGTTCAAGTTATAAAACCCACCTTCAATTGAGCTTCAAAGCTTGGATATTCACGTCAAAAATGGTGGAAGAATATTTTGAAACCCTCCCAAGGCTCATCCTCAAGCTTTGGAGTGAAAAGATTGGCTAAGATTGAAGATGGAGTGAAATAGAGAAGAAATCATGCATTGTTTTGTGATTTTCACCATGAATTCAAGGTGAAAGAAGGTCAAGAAGCTTACCAACAGGTTGGGGGCTATCCTACTATTGATACAAGATCCCTTGGTAGTTTGTTCAAGCAATAAGTGAAAGGGATTTCGAAATTATCCCTTCACCTCAAAGATAAATGAGCTTATATATGAATTTTATTGAAAATTCATTTAAGAGAGAGAAAGTAGGAATTATGTCCTCAACTTTCTTGCCATATTCCACCTTTTCTTCCTTAGGGACGAGGATATCTTATTTGCCTCTTATTATTCTCAATTATCCACGTTTTAAAGGAAAACAAACTAAGCACCTTAAATCATATAATAATAATATCCAAAAGTGAGTGGATATTACTTTTTCTTATAATAATGTGAGTGAGTTATCCACTTCCTTTGGATATCTTCGTGCCTTTGCAAGGCACATGGTCGTCCACACACAACCAAACTCAACTATTATAGTTTTGGTTTAAGGGCAATCCAATTAATATAATTATTTTTGCATTAAATTGGATTAGGGTTTCGATTATGCTTTAATCTTGATTATTTTAATATCAAGATTCTCTCTCCTTCAAAATGATTCAAATGAGGCGCCCATCTAAAATTATTTTCTCTACCTGATGCCAAGAATCATGAGGGACCCTCTTGAAGTGGTATTTTGCATATTTAACCCTAGATTTTGGGTAAATTGCACATTACACCAAAATTAGGTTTTAATGCATACCATTGCTTCAACAGGCTCTTTCTTATTATTTAGGCTTGTAGAAGCCTTACTACTACATCATAATCATTCCCATGATGCTTCAACACATTAGGAACATTGTATAATGTACAATTTACAAGTTAACCTCTCAACTTGGGTAAATTGCACTTTAGTCCAAAACTGACAAAACATTGTTTCAACATTATTCAAAAGGGACTAAAATTGAAATATAAGTTCATCTTGAGCCTTAATTACTTTTAGAGAGTTAATAGAGAGAATATAATCAACTTCATTAAGCATAACATCTAGGGTTAAACATAACCCAGGTCAGGGATGTTACAAATTATAAACCCCTAACAAGGATTTCATCCCCGAAATCCCAGATAACAGAAGATAGTTGTTACTCATTTCATCAAGTCCCTAATTATCATCTCAATGTCGTGAAGATGCTATAGATCTTTAATCCACACAAAGTTCTTCCACACATGATTATTCTTAAGAAAATATTTTCAACTTGATAAACTTTTCCACCATAATTACACTTATTCCTTCCATTAGTTCAACCTTATCAAGGTTTATGTTTATGTAGAGCATAAACCCCTAACATATGATGTTCATTTTATTTTGTATAACTAGATTGATTTCTCAGTTGGCCAATATAGGTAACCAGCATAAATACCTTACTTTGGTATTCATCATGTGCATTGAGAACACATCTCATCCTTATCATATTCGATTCCCTGTTGTTACCTCCAAGGGTACACATCCACAAAGTATTTCTTTTACTTTAGGACATTGCTTGTTCCATATATCATTTCATTGGAACCAAAGTCCTAAGCAAACTGATACTTTTCTAAGTATCCATCAACGGGTTATTTCTAATCCAAATACATCAATTGTCATAATACTTACTTGATTGCCATGTAAATGAAAGGAGAAACATACAACATCATACTCCTATCATTACCCAAGGTTGTTCGTTAAAGGGAAACATATATATATAACAGAGGTAATCCACTCAGCAATCCTTTATTTGTTTGGGAAAGTTCACTTAGCACTTCCTATGTAATTAGGAAAGTTCACTTATCACTTCTTATGTTATTAGGAAAGTTCACTTAGCACTTCCTATATGGCTGGGAAAGTTCACTTAGAAAACCCTATATAATTGGGAAAGTTCACTTCAGCAATCCCTATGTTATTGGGAAAAAGGATGTGTAAAAACCCAGTTTTGCACAAAAATGAGGTACTAACTGATTCGGCCCAAAACTTCTTTGGAGTTTCATACTCTAAAAGCATGGTACTAGCCATCTCATATAAATACCCATTCTTCCTCTCTACAACCCCATTTTTTTTAGGTGTTCGAGGTGAAGAGAAGTTATGTGCATAATCATATTCTTGAAAAAAACATTCAAAAATATCATTTTCAAGTTCTCCACCATGATCACTATCGATGGAAATGATGCAACAAGAGGCTTCATTCTCATATCATTTACAAAATATTGAGAAAACATCAAGCATATCACTCTTGGAAATGAGAATGAAGGTCCAAGTATATCTAGAGAAATCATCGATAATAATAAGTCAATACTTGGAACCATGAAGTGATTGAGTTCGCACTGGTCCAAATAGATCAATGTGAAGAAGTTAAAGAGCTCTGTTGGTTCTAAGGACTCCTTTGGATATAAAGGAGGACTTGGTTTTCTTTCCTTGGGTAAAAGGTTGGCATTCCTCATCCTTTTCAAAATCCAATTTGGGAAGTCCCTTGAACAAGTCCTTTTTTCTCAACTTTTCAATTGATGCATATTTACATGACCAATCTGACGATGCCAAAGAGAAATATCATTTGAATTGACTACTAGGCATCTACCAACAACAAGCTTAATAGAGTCAATAACAATAACATAAAGATTATCACTTCTAGTTCCCTTATATATAACTTGATTGGTGAGGGAATGTAGAATCTAGCATTCAAAGGAAGTAAATAACACAAGGTAACCATTATCAAATAATTGACTAACACTAATTAAATTGTGATGTAGGCCATCTACAAAAAGAACATTCTTGATACACAAGGATTCACCTACATCACCCTCACCTTTAACTTTACCTTTCTTATTGTCCCCAAAGGTAACCAAACCTCCTTTCTTTTTGGTGAAGTTGTTGAAATGGCTTATATCTCCTGTCATATGCTTAGTGCAACCACTATCAACAATCCATCTCCCTTTTTCTTGCAAGAAAGGAGAGTGTCAGTTCCCAACTCAAACTTTGGGATCCGGAGTTAGCTTGGGGACCCATTCCATCTTTGGGTTGGTCCCCTTAGGTTTGTAAGGACAATAAGTAGAGTAATGATCATCACACTTGCAATAAGAACAAACCATAGGATTCTTAGTGCCGAAAGACTCTTCAACAAAGAAAGAGATCTCCTTGCTCTTTTTCTTACCTTTGGCTTTGTTCTTTCCCTTTGGTGCTCCCCCTACAAATCCCAAACCACTAGTACCACTTTGTTTGGTAGAATGGTCAAGGATTTCATTTAGGGAGTTTTTCCCTTTGATGAATTTCTATAGAGAGGCCCATAGTCTATGATTATCATCATTAAGATATATGATGGTAGAAGACAAACTAGAAATATCATCTCTAGCATGAATAAGGTCAGCTTCTAGATAAAGGGCTTTAGTCAAATAACAATCTTTCTCAAGAGAAATAGAAACAATATCATTACTAGGCAAGATATGTCTAGAAGATAAATCATTAACTTGACCAAGCAACCTAGCATTTTTAGATTTAAGCATTTGAATTTCATTAAGATAAATGTCTCTTTCATCCTTACGAGCATCAGCATGAAGCTTAAATTCAACATTTTCATTTTTGAGAATTTGAAGCTCTTATAGGTACTTTTGGTTATCTTCCTTAAGAGTTTCAATGTTCTTAAGATAGACACCATTCTCTACCTCAACTCCATTGTATTGGAGCTCAAGATAAAGATATTGGCCTTGCAAGTTATCAATGCTCTCAAGATGAGTTTTCTCATTAAGCTCAAGAATTTCAAGTTTAGCATACAAATCATCAATAATTTTTCTTAACCTTTTTCTTTTAGATTTACACTTAGAAAAAGAAGAACAGGTAGAAACAGCATATCAATAATATCTTCCTTAGATAACTCATGCAAGTTTACCTCACTTACTTCACTTACCTCACCAATTTCTTCACTAGTAGAGGACATGAGTGCAAGGTGGCACTCTCCATTTTCTTCGGAGCTTGAGCTACTTGAGGATGAAGCTTCCCAAGCTGCATGAGATACATTCTTGTGTCTTTTCTCCTTCTTGTCCTTCCTCTTATACTTTATCTCCTTCTTGTACTCCTCCTCCTTTGAGTTGCCCTTGTGGTGTGACTTTCTTGACTTGGGACATTCACTCTTGTAGTGTCCCTTTTGTCCACACTTGTATCATCTAGGAGTAGAGGAGGAGTCTTGCTTTCCCTTGATGTAGTTGGCTTCATGCTCACTTGGGCCATCATCTTCACTAGAGGAGGAAGGAGAAATCCAGAAAGTTGTTGTTGAAGGATGACCGCCTCCACTTGTGCTTGGAAAGTATTCTATTTGATCTTATTGGCTTCCTTCTCTTCTTACTTGGCTTCTTTTTCTTGCTTGTCAAGCCTTGGCTCATGAGCTTGGAGGTTGCCAATGAGCTCTTCAGTTGGGATGTCACCAAGGCTCCTCACTTCTTCAATGGAGGTCACCTTTGAATCCCATCTTTTTGGTAGAGTCCTCAAGATCTTAAAGTTGATTACACCTCTATCCAAAGTGTTGCCCAAAGCAGCTAGCCCATTGATGATGACATTGAGTCTTGAGTACATCTCTGCAATCCCTTCTTTCTTGCGCATCTTGAAGTTCTATAGAAGGCTATTTAACATGTAGATCTTAACCTCCTTGACTTGCTTTGTGCCTTCATAAGTGATGCAAAATTTGTCTCAAATCTCATAGGTGGTGTCCCAAGATGAGATGTGGTTGAACTCTGTTGGGATAAGGGTTGCATAGAGGATGCTTATGGCTTTGCTTTGAGTTGGGCTTCTTTAAGTGCAGCTTCACTTCATGTTGCAACATATTTGGTTGGCTCCTTGTATGGTTTGACCATCACCTTCATATGTCAAAGTTCATGCCTTGAATGTAGAATTACATGTGCCTCTTCCAATAGAGGAAGTTGGTGTCATCGAAGATTGGAGGACGCATGGAGAAGTCTCCCTCTAGGTTGAGAGAACCATGTAGATTGTCCCCCATCTTCTCACCTCGTGGGAGATTGTTGGAGAAGATCCTTAGCTCTGATACCACTTGTTCGATCTAGGGCTCTAGAGGGGGGGGTGAATTGATCTTCAAAAATTCTCACAAGATAGATTAGACCTTCAAATTATATCAATAAAAACCAATAGCTTAAGTGCAATTTGAAGTCTTAACTAACAAGCATAGCAAGGATGAGAGAAAATGAAACAAGTACTTAGACAAGGTCGTTTAAAGTGGTTCCACTCTACAAACTAGGAGAGAGTCAATACACTACCTAGAGAGGTCAACCTCTAGGAATTTTCAAGTGCTTTCCTCTATATATTCACCAATAAGAGTTACAACACAAGACCCGCTGAAGGACTTACCTATCCAATACAAATAGTCTTGAACCTTACCAAGGACTTACCCACTTTGCAAGAGTCTTCTGCCTTCTTCCAAGGACTTACCTACTCTTGCACAAGTCTTTAGCCTTCAAGGGATTACCCACTCTTCTTGGATCTTCAGTCTTTGCCTTTTCCTTCACCTAGAGAAGATCTTCACCTCTTCTTCAACCTTGACGAAGAATAATAATAGCTCTACCTTCACTCGGAGTAGCTTGCTTCACCTTTGCTTCTTTGAGGAAAGGGGTAGGGAAGATAGAATGCAATGAGAGATTTACAAGCACAAGGAAGTAGCTCTCTTACAACTGGCCTATCTCACTCAAAATCACAAAATGTTGTGTAAACTAGAGATAGAAAGGGTCTCAAGGAGTTGCAACACACTCAACTATAGCTAGGAATTAGAATAGCATGAATGAACAAACTTGGAATGAACTCTAAGGGGTCCTATTTATTGTTGGGGTGTTCCCTTGAGTGTGGGATCACTTAAGGGAAAAATATAGCTATTTTCCAAGTTGCAACAGACCTATTATCACTCAAAACAACTCACCAAAGGTTATAATCACTTTCTCTACATTTTTTTATAGTAAATTCAGTCAAGTTTCAATAAAGGTAACTCGACCAATCCACTAAATGACAAAGCCAATTTTCAAAGTATCGGTCGAGTTTGTTCTAGGAAACTTGACATATGAGAGAAAATTAGTTTTTCTTAATGAGTAGTTCGATCGAGTTCTGTGAGTGTGTAACTCGACCGATTGGTCTCTTTAGAAAATCCATAACTGGATCGGTCAAGTTTCCAACTCGACCGATAAACAACTTGTGACAAATTTTCTAAATTGACATTTGAGTGATCAAATATTGGAATTAAGTGTCCCTGATTTTTTCTCATCTTAGTTACAAGTCATATCATCAATAAAAGTGATTACAAAATCATATAATATCATTTGGAGTGATTTCCCAAAATGCACACTCGCATTGCTTTTGACTTGAACTAGAAGAATCTAGGGCTTGTGTAATTTCATCCTTTTCATGTACCTAAAGCCTAAAATCAATCTTGAACAGACACATTAGAGACATAGGAATGGAATGGTTAAGTCATTATCAAAATATGAACAATGTAGAACTCTCAAGTCAACAAATTGATAGTCACACCTTAGTTCAGTGTTAGTCTCTCATGGAATATCGATAAGCAATAGTTTGACTCTATAATGATGCTATCAATCAATGATGACATTAGCTTAATATCTGATGGTGTTGAATGAATATAGTGTTGATCTAGCAACTGATGGTGACTTAATGATCACAACTAATGGTGGATCAGGTTATCACCACATATGGTGAGTTAATGATGTACTTGTAGATTCAACTAAACCTTAAACCAATGATTCCTTGATTCAATTGATCTAATAGTTAAACCTATACTTCAATTGATAACCTTGAATAATGAACATGATCCAATGAATAAGATTGGATGCTTCAAAATCCAATGAATTAGAATAAATCCCATGATATTATATGTGGGTCCTAGTAATGAGAATTATATTATTCAATATCATTAATTTGTTGTCTTACCTTTTCTCTCAGATAGTTATATTTGATATATGACCATAATATGTGGGTGTGTAACTTCAATGTGATATAGTTTGTTATACCTAACCTTAATGTAACTAAATGGTGGTGATTGGTTTTAAATCAACCCTCTTGCATGATTAATGTGAAAATGAATTACACTCTTCTTGTGCTTAAACCACAATGTAGTGCTATTTGAATATCATAGTGCCTTGCCATAATAACACCTATGTACACATAATTGTTGATAATGTTTTTAGACTTATTTAAGGCATGGAATGATGAGGATGACCTTGATATGAATAATGTGATGGTCTTAATGACCTTTGGGCATGTTGAGCTCTGATTGAGGTGAAATCCTTTTCATATTCCAATAAGGGTTGAAACCCTAGAACTTGTGATAAGAAATAGATATATTGAACTGATACGATGATAATGTGGTTCATTACAATGCAATGGATGATAGCATATGGTAATGTGATTAAGATCTATACTTCAAATGTTTTATATCGTCTAAAGTTGCAATGTTTATACACTTGATACAAATTAATTAAGGTTTGTATGTCCGTTTGTATGATGAAGCCTTAATTCACCCAATTGGCAATAACTACTCAAGTGTCACCCTAATCACATAGTTCCCTATGCCATAGATCCATCTGAGTGTCAGGACTTGCTAGATGGTGAAACGAGTATTCCTAAGGGAAACTCAGAGCACATACTATTGAGTATGTGGGGTGCTTGTCATCCTGACTCCAAATGCTTGGGAAGATGAATGTGGTCATACCTCGACAAGAGAATGGCTATAATTGTGTCTTAGATATATATATGATAAGATTTGAGGACAGTTGTGGTTGTACCTCAGATGGTAGGGTTTGTATTCCCACATCCTTTCACTAGTGTTGTGACCTGTACCAAGGATGGACTAGGATGTTAGCAGCTTGACCTTATGTGTTGCTGTGGCAGACTCATACTGACTGGGGGCGGAAAGATCTTAGGAATCTGGTTATCCTAGATCTTGTATGGTACTAATTTCAACTTAGTAGTGGTCAGTTGGATTTTGAGTGGTATCCTCAAATTCCTCAGGGCAACTTAATAAAAGATGTAATACATCTGTGAAGCATATATGTTTAGGGTTATACACAATGCCTCACATTGGATGATAGCCCTTCTTTGATCTTCTTATATAGAGATGATATATAGTACAATGAGAGATGATAGATATACTTGTGTTGGAGTTGTTCTCATGTTGTAAACCTGTTTATATTGCCAAATATACTGACATTGATATTTAATAGTATGCTTCTAGCAATGTCTAATACTGCTAGCTATGCCTATGTAATTAGTAATGCTTAAACTACTAATTATACTTATGCAGTTAGTTGTTCTATGATGTTAGCTCTACTTATTATGTAGACTGGTTCACTTTATTAAATATGTCAATATTGATATTCATCTCATACTACTAGCATATCAAAGATGCTTATGTTTCTAGATTGCTTGTGTTGTTAGTAAGGCATATGATGATAGTCAGATCAATGATAATGATTGTTATTAGATGTAATCTTATGAAACATGAGTAGATATCTAATAAAAGAAATGGATTTATCTGTTACCTATATATACATTGATAATCATACTTGTTGCTAAGCTTATTTTCTTAATCTATTTAGCATGCTTGAACTGTTCAATCTGCTCAATTGACTATTAAATACTCCAAATGCTCAATGATTTGCTGTTTAATATGATATAATCAATATATGTTGGAAAGAGTTATATCTCTCACTAGGACTAGATCTCACCTTGTGGACACCCCATTTTTTTAGGTGTTCGACAACAACAACAATAGTATCATGACAGTGAGAAGAATCTGAGGTGATAAACCCTAAAGATGGTTGTTTAGTTGTCTAGTGTGTCATAGAATCTTCCATGTACTCTCAAGCCAATGAAAAGTTTGTATACAATGTTTTGATTGAATCGAACTTTCTACAACATGTTATTGCTTGTATATGTTGAATATGTGGATAGTGTACCTTTGTAAAGTTTGTGTTGTAGCTGAGGCTACAGGGCAATTATAAACATTGAGCATTATGCAAAGTAAAGCAAGTTGTTGGGCTTTTATATAAATTTTTCTAAGTAATTGGGAATTGTTGAAATTTGTTTTAATTTACCCTATTTTCTTGGTTTATGTTTAATTAAGGAGTAATCATGTTTTGTGTTTTGAGTAATCTTGTTTAGTGTAATGGGTTCTTACATTGGCGAGCAGAGAAAGGTATTCCACCTTTGTAGAGTCAGTAAGGCATATTGAGAGGTCTACTATAGAGAAGTGTGAAACTAATGCTAAGAAGAGACCATCTCATTGCCAAGGTCAATCACCTGAAGTCTTTAAGAAGCCAAGGTTTTATTCACCACAGTCACAACATAGGTCGACTTTTACTGAGAAAAGATTGCATACACCATCAAAGTGGACCCCGAGTAGGGGCAGAGGTCACAATTTTCTACTAGTAGCAGCTCACAGCTCATCATCAGTTTTAGTGACAAGGTTGTCTAGGCCATGGTCCGCGATAAAACATGTTTTAAGTGTGGAAAGGTTGGCCATACAAGGTCGTATTTCCCTATGAAGGATGAAGAGGTGACTCAGAAGCCAAGGAAAAGTTAACAAGGTTCACAATAGCAGTAATAGTGTAGCAATGGTGGTGGAAGAGGACACGATCAGGTATCACATGTAGTGTAATGACCACATTTGTGCTTAATTGGTAAACTAGGGTTTACCTGAATGATTACATGCTTGATTAGATTGAACATCATATAGACTTGATTAATGATAGTAGATCAATTGTGATGTTACAAAACTAAGAAGAAACTATAAATATGATTTTAGTTTGAAGAATTAGGGTTTGAGAAATGTAAACCCTAATCGGCAAAAACTAGGGTTTTGATAGTACATGAATATGGAATTTGATCAAGATAGCAGTGTGGTAAATGATTTTTCATATTTTCTAAAAAATTTGTATTTAATTGAGTTTTGGATATGATATGAATAACTCAATCATGCATATTGGAGAAAAAATTTCAAAATATTTAAGTGTTCTTTGAATGTGGTTATCGGTCGAACTATACTTTGACCAAAATGCTGACAGAGTGCGTTTTAGAAGTGTAGTGTTTTATTTTTAGTTATTTATTGGTAACTCCAAATGATATGAAATTTTAACTAGAGATATAAAACTCAATCATAAACAACATCTAAAAGTTTTATAATTTTTGGATGCATTTAGACCTTATCAGTAGACAAATTACAATAATATTGTTATGACAGAAAATTCAGCTGAAATAAGAAAAAGTATAGTAAGGGGTCAATGTGCAATTGACCCAAGCAGCTCGATTGCTCTATATGGTCAACATAACACACAAGGATCTCTCATAATTCGTGATTAAATCCAAAGAAATGAAATCCTACAGAGAGAGGGAGAGTTAGGGTTTGAGAGGAGAAAGTGATGGAGGTGCTGACCTAGGATTTTGCGGTCCGAGGAATGATGAAATCATGTAAGTTTAGCTTCTTTGCATAGACTTTAATGGTGAATATTCTATCACATGTCAAAATTCCGTCCCTCCTCTAATTTGATCCAAAATGGTATCAAAACTTCCCCTTTTCTCACTCTTTCTTCATAATCCCTCATTTCTAGGGTTTCCGAGTTGAAAGGAAGAAGAATTGGGTGAATTGCTAGGGATTTGATATGAGATCGAGATTTTCAGGGATGAGCTGAATTTTTAAGGTGTTTTCACACCTTAGGGTGAGTGTGAACTTCCTTTAAATAGTATATTGTGTGAAAATTGGTTAAATCATCCATAATCTTTAATTTCTTAGTATGCGACTACAAACCCTAAATTGTGTGTTTGATCTAAGTTGTTGCAAAATGATACGAAATGGATTCTTCCTCTGTTTGGATGAATTTCAAATGATAAAATCATATTATAAATGTATACAATACATCCTAATGAGAATTCCCTAAGTATTCACAAAGGTTACAAGAGTAAATTGAAATATAGGGAATTTGTCTATGACTGAAATTTTTGTATAATTAAATAGAGAAATTTGTATATATGGATCCCCTTGGTTATGAATGATTGTTTATCTGAATGCATAGTACATATATGTCACATACTATCTTGGATTTTGTTTAAGGTGAATAGTATTTGTTTGATATCTTAGTAAAAAGGGTGAAACCCTAGATGCGAGGAAAGTTGGATATTTGTGAATAGATATCGTGAAATCCATTTGAGCAGATTTTCTTGACATGATAGACTTTATTTATTCAATTTTATTATTGATGCATGTTATCTCAGTGAATGGCATGGAAACCCAAATTCAGCTCAGTTCTAAGGTTTTATACATATATTGATTTTATATGATTTGTTGATAGTAGTCTTTATTCAGTGAATGTTTATGTCGCATGAAATCCTTATGAGATCCATGTGATAAGTGAATGAGGTAAATGAAACCCTAAGGATAGGGTGTTAACAAATCAAGTATTTTGATATCTATGTATTTGTATCACTTGCATCATGACTACTCACATTTTATTTTAGAAGTTCCACACTATATGATGGTTCTCATGATCCACATTTTCCTAGGCCTAATTGCATGGGATATTGTTTAATGGGAGGAATACCATCTAACAACCCAACCCTTATGATCTAGTAATAACATCAGTTCTTGAAGAAGCAAGAGCACATATAGAAGAAGATCTTTAAAACCAAGAGAGGAAACATGTGGGCTCTGATCTCCAAACCATGACATAAACACGATTAAAACTTAGCGGAAGCGAATCAGTAATCAGCGGAAGACAAAAATCACGGGAAATTAAAACTTTTCGTGACAAGAGCTTGAATCCATAAAAGCTTCTTTCATAAAGTGAGGTGAACTGTTTACATCTCAGGATAATTACTTCTTGAGTAATTATATACATCATGATACAAAATCTCAAGATTACTATACAAAAGACTCCAAGACCTGAGAGTACAGAGGACACATAGGACTGACTCTAACTACACCATATGGCAGGACAATCTCCACCTGAGATTACTGCTGCCCCTGATGCTGCTGTTGAGACTGATCACCTGTAGGCTGGTTCCTTCGTCTCCGACGTCCACCTAAAAAGTTGAAGCCTACGGGGTGAGACAATTGTACATAATTGTCCCAGCGAGAGTTATAACTCTTCGCCAGAAGCTTTATTATAACATCAAAGAATATTTTAAGCAGTAAAGCCTTCAAAGCATTCTGTAACAGTTGCAGGTATAACAACATCTCTATAATTTAGGAGATGTGGAGAATATAAACATTATTGTAAGGTAACATCAATCAACTAACTTGGAGTCATCTCTAACAAGTTATACTACATGGTTGATTATGTTTTACAAACAACATTATGCCCTATGGAGATGAGGCTTACCACTCATGCTCCAACTGATCGCTGAGAAGCCGCATCAGTATCATACATAGGTCATTAAGAGAGCCGGATTCTCATGACCTTCACCTTCCTCAGTCAGTAAGAGGATCACTTGTAGGGCATCTCGTGTCTCTACTTAATATAGCTCACCAGGGTAAACTGGTCCTTCGCTATTCTAGAGTCACAGTGGCGTTCTGTACTCTCTTCGTCATCAGGAGGTTTCATATTTACCTACCACTGATACGGATATCTGTGCTGTCTTCGTCATCAGGAGGTTTCATGTTTACCTACCACTGATACGGTATGGAATTATAGTGAAGGATGGATGGATTACACATCTACATCACTTTCCTACACTAGGATGTAAGGTTCTACACATCCATGTACCCCACATACTCAAAAGTATGTGCTCCAGGAGTTCCCTGAGGAAAACCTGTTTCACCATCATTTAATTTCTGACAATGATGGATCTATGATCAGGGCTCTACATTATACTTGATTAGTTAGGTACATTCAGTATTCTTTAACAGCATACATTGTTCTGTAAACAATAACAATAGCATAGAAGCTATAAAAGAAGAATACTAAATGTAATAGGCCTAACTCATATCAATCATCATTTCTCATTATCCTCATCACAAGTCATCTCTAAAGCATGACTTTGATGGTATTCATGGCTCTCGCAGCCCATTATCAGTATAGGATGCCACTGATAAGACATCAAATTATTTTACTTATTCATAAGGCTAACAACATGCCTTTAATGAATATAACTTCATCATCCATACCTGGATATGATTACCTTCATATCAGAACCTGCATGGTTAATACAACTGATAAAGGTAATACAAAAATAAGGAATATCCTTCCTACTCTTGTCATAAGAGTTTAATATTCAAAAGCATGCCATTACCCTTGAATTAGGGTTTACTATTCACGTTACATGTCATCACCCTTGAATTAGGGTTTACTATTCACATTAAGGTGAATTGAACTCATAACATCATCATGTATGAGTAACATCTTCATTGATGATCTTAGATTAGTTAAAAGTTCATCATTTATCATAATTAGGGTTTCTATGATCTCACACAGGTGGATCATACCCTAATTATGCTCATTTCTGTGTATTGGGGATGCTTCAATTGAGTTCCCACTTAAAAAAGGGTACTTTCTCTCTCTAGAAGTACTTTCTCTCTCTAGAAGTACTTTATCTCTCATCATAAGGTTAGGTGATGTCAACATCACCCTATATCAGGTCGGATTAAGTCATCATAGGCTAACATAGCCAAAAACATCACCATTATGTGATTTAGAGTTACTTTCCCTCTCTAGGGTACTTTCTATGTAGAAGTACTTTCTCTTTCATCATACTAATGGTTGATGATAACATTAGACTAGATAAAGTTGGATAGAGTCATTATGACTAAAAACATCATTCTCATGTAATTAGAGTTTGAATTGAGCAAGGTATAACTCAATTGACCCTTCAGGGGTATTTTGGTAATTCCCCCCCCATTGATCATCATTATGGTCAAAAACCTTAGTCAAATAACCCCTTACTATCCTAGATTATCATTAGGGTTTGATTTGGGCAACATTGGACCATTTATATTATGAATTGATTGAAAGAAGTCAACTTGGAATCACATTGATTGATTTCAATCATTAATCATGAATTGAGTTGAAATCGTTTGAAAGTGTTGACCGTTTGCCCACTTTGACTTTCCAAGACCGCAAGCCTCTTTCTAACTCCAAGACCGCGAGCCCCCTTAGGCTTCAAGACCGCGAGCCCTATCATTGGTTCAATTGATGTTGAGACCGCGAAGATCAAATTGGGGTTGAGACCGCGAAGAGACCTTGACCGTTTAGCTAGTTTGACCTCAGGACCGCGAGGCCCTTCACGGTCTTGAGACCACGAGCCTCCTCTTGGTCTTGAGACCATGAGCCCCCTCATGGTCTTGAGACCGTGAGCCCTCTCACGGTCTTGAGACCGCGAGGCTCACATGGTCTCAGCCGCTTGGTCCATCAACAAAAACAAAGATACAATCGATGATGTTAACCGATGTTGAAGCCCTCAAAAGGTCAAAGTTATGTTGACCACCTATGGATTGGGTCAACTAAGGTTATGCTTAACCAATTGGTCATTCAATTGACCCTCAATTGTTGACCAATTAGGATTGAAATCGATTCAATTAGGGTCTTATCAATGTTCACCCATCAATACTCAACAATGTGCATCAACACAAGGTTGAACCCTTCAATTGAGCTCCAATTGGGCTCAAACTTGGCCCAAACGGTCTTGAGGTCATGTGGGTGGACCCCACATGGTCTTGATACCGTTTGCCCAAGATTTCATCAAAATCTAAGGTGCTTTGATAGAGGTTGAACCATGATTGGGTCACCAATTCAGTATTTTGATCAATTGATAACTTATTTGCAATTGGGTCCTCAATTGGTCAAATTACTCAACCCTAGACCTCCAAACAGTCTTGGGTGATTGTCCTCTCGGTCTTGAGACCATTTGCCCATCAAATTTTGGATTCTAGTGCAGATTCATCAAGGTCTGACCCATTGAGTTGATGATCATGTCAATATTTAATTGCAATGTAATTCGGTGTAATTGTACCTTCAATTGGTCAACTATCCTTGACCCCAGACCTCCAAACGGTCTTGGTTGATTGCCCTCGCGGTCTTGAGACCGTTTGGTGACCCCCAAATGGTCTTGAGACCGTTTAGGTCAATCAACCCTAAAAACCCTAATTAGGTCACCATAATTTCAGTACTGATTTCATCTAGGGTTAGCCCTAGTATACACCCTTCAACTCTTAGCCCGTTTGTAATTAGACCATCAAACTTGGTGAGTTGTTAATTAACATAATTTTGAACAGTAATCTCATATGTTCAACGCTTATTAAACGACCTTACACGGTCTTGAGACCGTTTGCCCAAAAAGGCAATTTCAGACCGTTTGAAAATCAGGAATAAATTCAAATAAAGTTGTTACCTAAAAAGGTCATATCTCCCGATTCCCTTGGAGTTAGCCTCCCATAATTTGAGGGTAATTAGCCTATATAATTAGGAACAGATTTCTTATACGGTCCACGCTCGGTCAACGGGGCCAAACGGTCTTGGAGACCGTTTGACCTGTCGCGGTCTCGAGACCGTTTGCTCACCTCGCGGTCTTGAGACCGAGAGAGTAAACTTTTGAGACCGTTTAAGGAAGTGAAAAGCGGTGGGTTTTTCTTGTAATCACGCCTTCATCTCCTAACTCAAGAACAGTACGAATATCCCATGGATTTACTTGCAAAATAGCAGGGAAAAGTAGGGAAACACTAAGAGCTATCATCCAACCGCATATAAAGATGCACATAGTAAAGCATGGGTTTAGAGTTATAAAACCCGCCTAAAGCTTGCTTCTTGAGCTCCAAACTTTCAAGCTCCAAGCTCTAATGGCGTAATTGAGTTCTTACAGGTTGTCCAAGGTGAAAACTCCAAGGAAGGATGAAAAGAGACGGCTAGAAAGGTAGGGTTTCAAGAGTTAGCCATGAAGATGACCTTGAATTCGAGTTCTAACCATGGAATTAAGCAAGAAGAGGGGTTTAAACCTACCTTGCACCCCTTGGTCGTCCTCCTTAGCTCCAAGGCAGTCCTTGGTCGTCTTTGGTGAAATGAAACAGTAAGGGAACGAAGAGTGAGTTCCCTTGCAACTAAGGGAAGGAGAGCTTATATACATGGGGTAGGATTTTCAACATTAGTTCATAAGTTGTCCATAATTCCAACTAGGTCCCTCCTTCTTTACTTGATCGTCCCTTCCTCTTTATTCTAAGGACAAACCTTCTCTTAAGGTCTTAGGAAAAGAAGGTAAAGGATAGCAAGCTAATAATGAGGTACATACATAAAGAAATATTGCACATATACCCTGATTATTCAATCACAAGGCATATCTCATAACTTGATAATTCAATTGAGGTGACTTCCTCATCATTTCTTCTCTTAATGATGGCAAGAGTCTAAAAAGATACATTAGATGACATATTTCACAATTTGTATCCCTTAATTTGGGTAAATTGCATTTTACCCCAAACTAGGGTTTCAAGCACCGGGATTGCTTCCACAGCTGCACCTTGGTGCCTTAGCTTGGGAAATCCCTCAAACTTTGCTAAACAGGTTTCTCATGATGTATCAACATCAGAGGAACATCTCATCATGTGCAAATTGCAATCTAACCCTTTTAACTGGGTAAATTGCACATAGGTCCCTGTATATCAAAACAATGCTACAACTTTAAATAAAAAGGAGCAAATACTGAAATATATGTTTCTGAGAAACTTAAGTACATGCTCAGAGTTAATCACAAAGATTTAATTACATATTTAGGCAAAACACCTAGGGTTAACTCATAACCCAGGTCAGGGATATTACAAATTATCCACCCCTTACAAGGATTTCGTCCCCGAAATCGATAAAACATACTAAGAGAAAAGGGCAGGATACTTCCTTCTCATCTCATCCTCTAACTCCCAAGTGGCTTCTTCAATACCACGATGGTTCCAGAGGACTTTCACAAGACTTATATCTTTCTTCTTTAACTTTTTAATTCGTTTATCAAGGATTGACACTGGTCCCTCCTCATAGGATATGTCATCATTCAATTCTACCTCCATAGGTTGTAGAACTGACTCGGTGTCTGGGTGACATTTCTTCAACATAGAAATGTGAAACACAGGATGTAACCTCTGTAATTCTGGGGGAAGCTCTAGTTTATATGCTACCTTTCCAATCTGTTCAATGATTGGATAAGGCCCCATATATCTAGGAGCTAACTTCCCTTTCCTTCCAAAACGAAGGACCCCTTTCCAAGGTGAGACCTTAAGATACACTTTGTCTCCAACCTGGAACTCTAAGGGTCTACGACGTTTGTCAGCATAAGATTTCTGCCTATCCTGAGCAGTCTTAATCTTATGTTGTATAACTTTAATCTTTTCCGTGGTTTGCTGCACCAGGTCAGTACCTAACAACTGGTGCTCACCAGTCTCAAACCAACACAAGGGTGATCTACAACGTCTACCATATAAGGCTTCATAAGGTGCCATACCAATACTATGCTGATAGCTATTGTTATAGGCAAACTCTATCAAGCTTAGGTGTAGATCCCAACTTCCGGTGAATTGGAGAACACATGCTCGCAACAGGTCTTCTAAGGTTTGTATGGTCCTTTCCGACTGTCCATCAGTCTGCGGATGAAAAGTTGTACTAAACCTTAGCTTAGTGCCTAAGGCTTTGTGCAACTGTTCCCAAAAACGACTGGTAAACTGAGGACCTCTGTCAGAAACTATTGTGACAGGAACTCCGTGCAAACGCACTATCTCTTGAACATACAACTCTGATAACCTTTCAACAGAATAGGTTGTTTTGACAGGTAAGAAATGTGCTGTCTTAGTCAACCTATCAACAACTACCCAAATGGAATCATGTCCTTTGCTTGTCCTGGGTAGGCCAACAACAAAGTCCATGGTCACATGGTCCCACTTCCACTGTGGTATGGGTAAAGGTTGCATTGTTCCTGCAGGCTTCTAGTGTTTGGCTTTAACTTGCTGACACACAAGACACCTCAGAACAAACTCTACAACGTCCTTCTTCATCCCAGGCCACCAATACAGATCTTTCAAATTCCGATACATCTTGGTGCTCCCTGGATGCATAGCATACATGGAAGAATGGGCTTCTTCCAGGACTAACTTTCTCAAGTTGTCCACATCTGGCACTATCATTCTTCCATTATAACAAGCTACTTGATCTTTTGAGTCATGAAAACCATCTTGCTTCTCATTTCCATACTCAGATCTTATATGTTGAACTGCAACATCACCTAGCTGTGCCTCTTTAATCTGCTCCTTTAGAGTAGGTTTAATATGCATCTCAGCTAACAAACCGGTTAACAATGACACCTTCAAATGTACATTGTCCTGCCTTAAAGAGATAAGAATATCTCTTCTAGAGCATACTAAAGAGTTTAGTTGTGCTCTATTCATGGTTGATGTTGCTGATTTCCTACTCAAGGCATCTGCAACAACATTGGCCTTGCCTGGGTGGTAATCAATTGTACAGTCATAGTCCTTGATTAACTCCATCCAGCGACGTTGCCTCATGTTGAGCTCATGCTGAGAGAAGATATACTTAAGGTTTTTATGGTCTGTGAAAATCTGGAATGTTTCTCCGTAGAGATAATGCCTCCAGATCTTCAAGGCATGAACCACAGCAGCTAACTCCAAATCGTGTGTTGGATAATTCTACTCGTTTTTCTTAAGCTGTCGAGAAGCAAAAGAAATTACTTGTTTATCCTGCATCAACACACATCCAAGTCCATTCTTGGAAGCATCACAGAAAACCACATATCCTTTTCCTTGTTCAGGTAGCACTAGCACAAGTGCACTTGTCAATCTCTCCTTCAGCAACTGGAAAGATTGTTGACACTTATCACTCCAAGAAAAAGGGACATCTTTCCGGGTCAACTTGGTCAACGGTAGGGCTATAGAACTAAAGTTCTTAATGAACCTTCGATAATAGCCAGCTAACCCCAAGAAACTTCGAATCTCTGTCGGTGTCTTCGGTTGTTCCCATTGTAGAACAGATTCTACCTTTGTAGGGTCAACACAAATTCCCGAGGCGGATATCACATGTCCAAGAAAAGATACCTCCAGCAGCCAGAACTCACACTTGCTAAACTTAGCGTACAGCTTATGTTCTCTTAGCAAGGTCAAAGCTTGGCGAAGATGCTGCTCATGTTGCTGAGCATCCTTACTATAAATCAGTATGTCATCTATGAAGACAACAACACACTGGTCAAGGAAAGGTCGAAAAACTCTATTCATGAGTTCCATAAATGTAGCTGGTGCATTGGTTAGTCCAAACGACATAACCGTGAACTCATAGTGACCATATCTTGTCCTAAAGGCAGACTTGGATATGTCACTATCCTTAATACGGAGTTGGTGATATCCAGACCTCAAGTCTATCTTTGAAAAGACTGTTGCACTACGCAACCAGTCAAAGAGATCATCAATCCTCGGCAGAGGGTACTTATTCTTTATTGTTACTTTATTGAGTTGTCTGTAGTCAATGCACAACCGCATTGACCCATCTTTCTTTTTAACAAATAAGACCGGAGCACCCCAAGGTGAAGTACTCGGTCGGATAAAACCTCTCTCAAGTAGCTCTTGAAGCTGTTTCTTGAGTTCTGCCATCTCGGCAGGCACCATCCTATACGGAGTTTGAGCTATGGGTTTCGTATCTGGGATCATATTGATTTCAAAATCAATCTCCCGAGGTGGTGGTATACCAGGAAGTTCTTCAGGAAACACATCCTCGAATTCCCTGACTATGGGAACTTCAACAGGATTGGTCCTTTCCTTGGTAACATCTACCACATGGGCTAAGAATGCATAACATCCTTGCCTCAACAGCTTATCAGCAACCATAGCTGACACAAGACAGGTGGGCAGAATCTTTCTTTCACCTTGAAAGATCCATGTGTTGCTTTCATCAGCAAACACAGCCAACTTGGACTCACAATCCAAGACAACTCTATACCTTTCTAAGGTATCCATCCCGAGGATTATATCAAATCCCTGCATATCAAGTGGTATAAGATCCACTTGAATGCGATGGTCAGAAAAGAAGAGGATGCAGGGAGAACATACCTCCTACAAAACGACAGACCCTCTCAATGGAGTTTCTTACAATAAACTATCTACTCTATGACTAACAGTCACATTGCAGTTACGAATCACTTCACGAGTGATGAAAGAGTGCGTAGCACCCGGATCAATCAGAACAAATACATCACATGATATAGACATATCAGAATATAAAAGTTTCATCTGACCTGCCACTACCCGTGGATTGACCACTGCCTCAGGTGGGTTCATAGCATAGAACCTCGCAGTCGCCTGGTGTTGAGGTGGTGCTGATGATCCAGCTTGAGACGCTTGTCCACATCCTCGAGCTGCTCCTTGATGTTGTCTATTCTGAGATCCCTGTTGATTCTGTCTCGGGGTTTGTTGTGTCACACCGACAGCCCTAGAACGGCAATCCTTCATCAAGTGTCCCACCTTACCACAGTTGTAGCAACTCTTCTCCTGTTGCTGTGGTCTGGGTGGTCCAGTAACTGACACTGATGCAGAACTGTGCGTCCCTTGAAGCGGTTGACTCCACCCTCTACCTCTGCTTGGTGTCCATTGAGTTTGAAAACTCGATCTGGGTGGTGGAGGGTTAGGTGCAGAGAATCTAGGTTTCTTGGAATCCCTAGATGAAGAACCCTGGAACTGTGGATATCTTTTATGGGTTTGTCTTTTCTCAACCACAGATCTCTCTATCCTTCGGACTGACTCAACGAAGGTAGAGAATCTCTCTCTATTTTCTAAGGCAGACATAGGGGTTGACATATCAGAATTCAAACCCTTCTCGAATCTTCTGATTCTTTCCTCATCCGTAGCAGCCATGTGCGGACAGAACCGCAATAACTCCATGAACTTAGCTTCATACTCACTAATGTTCATCATACCCTGCCTTAGTTTCTCAAACTGAGAGATCTTCTCATCTAGGAAGGTCTTTGGAAAATATCTATTGATAAATTCCCGACGAAACTCTTCCCATGAGAACTCTACTCCAGGTCTCTTCTTCTCTTCCATGTTCCACCAGTGACCAGCACTGCCTTTGAGAAGATAGACAGCATGTCTAACCTTCTCAGCTTCCGGAATCATAAGAATCCTGAAAGCCTTCTCCAACTCTGTCAACCATAAGTCAGCATCTGCAGGGTCGGCAGTTCCGAAGTACTCGGTAGCTCCGACACGACGAAGTCGTTTGAATGTCTTACTGATACCTTGTGCTTCAGGCTGGGCAGGTGCCCTAGGTGTAGGAATGGGCATCCTATCGGTTATATGCGTCATGGCAGTCATGAATTGCCCGAACATCGTCTGTACATCTGGATCACTCATGTCAGCTGGGTCGAACTGGGGTGGCTCTCTTGGCGACTCAGGTGCAGGTTGTTCTATTCTCGAAACTCTTGCACCGCCTCGAGGTGCACTAGCACTACTCTCTACCACGTGCTCATCATGATGTTCTGACATTCTTATGTATCTTCTTCTCCTGAGGAGCAGAAGATTCTATTAGATGAGGAAGGAGTACTAAAGGTAGACTCGACATCCTAAGTCCTATGCCTCTGTAGACTCAACTGAACCTGGAGCTCTGATACCACTAATTGTGGGCTCTGATCTCCAAACCATGACATAAACACGATTAAAACTTAGCGGAAGCGAATCGGTAATCAGCGGAAGACAAAAATCATGGGAAATTAAAACTTTTCGTGACAAGAGCTTGAATCCATAAAAGCTTCTTTCATAAAGTGAGGTGAACTGTTTCCATCTCAGGATAATTACTTCTTGAGTAATTATATACATCAGGATACAAAATCTCAAGATCACTATACAAAAGACTCCAAGACCTGAGAGTACAGAGGACACATAGGACTGACTCTAACTACACCATATGGCAGGACAATCTCCACCTGAGATTACTACTGCCCCTGATGCTGCTGCTGAGACTGATCACCTGTAGGCTGGTTCCTTCGTCTCCGACGTCCACCTAAAAAGTTGAAGCCTACGGGGTGAGACAATTGTACATAATTGTCCCAGCGAGAGTTATAACTCTTCGCCAGAAGCTTTATTATAACATCAAAGAATATTTTAAGCAGTAAAGCCTTCAAAGCATTCTGTAACAGTTGCAGGTATAACAAGATCTCTATAATTTAGGAGATGTGGAGAATATTAACATTATTGTAAGGTAACATCAATCAACTAACTTGGAGTCATCTCTAACAAGTTATACTACATGGTTGATTATGTTTTACAAACAACATTATGCCCTATGGAGATGAGGCTTACCACTCATGCTCCAACTGATCGCTGAGAAGCCGCATCAGTATCATACATAGGTCATTAAGAGAGCCGGATTCTCATGACCTTCACCTTCCTCAGTCAGGAAGAGGATCACTTGTAGGACATCTCGTGTCTCTACTTAATATAGCTCACCAGGGTAAACTGGTCCTTCGCTATTCTAGAGTCACAGTGGCGTTCTGTACTCTCTTCGTCATCAGGAGGTTTCATATTTACCTACCACTGATACAGATATCTGTGTTGTCTTCGTCATCAGGAGGTTTCATGTTTACCTACCACTGATACGGTATGGAATTATAGTGAAGGATGGATGGATTACACATCTACATCACTTTCCTACACTAGGATGTAAGGTTCTACACATCCATGTACCCCACATACTCAAAAGTATGTGCTCCAGGAGTTCCCTGAGGAAAACCTGTTTCACCATCATTTAATTTCTGACAATGATGGATCTATGATCAGGGCTCTACATTATACTTGATTAGTTAGGTACATTCAGTATTCTTTAACAGCATACATTGTTCTGTAAACAATAACAATAGCATAGCATCTATAAAAGAAGAATACTAAATGTAACATGCCTAACTCATATCAATCATCATTTCTCATTATCCTCATCACAAGTATTCTCTAAAGCATGACTTTGATGGTATTCATGGCTCTCGCAGCCCATTATCAGTATAGGATGCCACTGATAAGACATCAGATTATTTTACTTATTCATAAGGCTAACAACATGCCTTTAATGAATATAACTTCATCATCCATACCTGGATATGATTACCTTCATATCAGAACCTGCATGGTTAATACAACTGATAAAGGTAATACAAAAATAAGGAATATCCTTCCTACTCTTGTCATAAGAGTTTAATATTCAAAAGCATGCCATTACCCTTGAATTAGGGTTTACTATTCACGTTACATGTCATCACCCTTGACTTAGGGTTTACTATTCACATTAAGGTGAATTGAACTCATAACATCATCATGTATGAGTAACATCTTCATTGATGATCTTAGATTAGTTAAAAGTTCATCATTTATCATAATTAGGGTTTCTATGATCTCACACAGGTGGATCATACCCTAATTATGCTCATTTCTGTGTATTGGGGATGCTTCAATTGAGTTCCCACTTAAAAAAGGGTACTTTCTCTCTCTAGAAGTACTTTCTCTCTCTATAAGTACTTTCTCTCTCATCATAAGGTTAGGTGATGTCAACATCACCCTAGATCAGGTCGGATTAAGTCATCATAGGCTAACATAGCCAAAAACATCACCATTATGTGATTTAGAGTTACTTTCTCTCTCTAGGGTACTTTCTCTCTAGAAGTACTTTCTCTTTCATCATACTAATGGTTGATGATAACATTAGACTAGATCAAGTTGGATAGAGTCATTATGACTAAAAACATCATTCTCATGTAATTAGAGTTTGAATTGAGCAAGGTATAACTCAATTGACCCTTCAGGGGTATTTTGGTAATTCCCCCCATTGATCATCATTATGGTCAAAAACCTTAGTCAAATAACCCCTTACTATCCTAGATTATCATTAGGGTTTGATTTGGGCAACATTGGACCATTTATATTATGAATTGATTGAAAGAAGTCAACTTGGAATCACATTGATTAATTTCAATCATTAATCATCAATTGAGTTGAAATCGGTTGAAAGTGTTGACCGTTTGCCCACTTTGACTTTCCAAGACCGCGAGCCTCTTTCTAACTCCAAGACCGTGAGCTCCCTTAGGCTTCAAGACCGCGAGCCCTATCATTGGTTCAATTGATGTTGAGACCACGAAGATCAAATTGGGGTTGAGACCGCGAAGAGACGTTGACCGTTTAGCTAGTTTGACCTCAGGACCGCGAGCCTCCTCTCGGTCTTGATACTGTGAGCCCCCTCACGGTCTTGAGACCGAGAGCCCTCTCACGGTCTTGAGACCATGAGGCTCACATGGTCTCAGCCGCTTGGTCCATCAACAAAAACAAAGATACAATCGACGATGTTAACCGATGTTGAAGCCCTCAAAAGGTCAAAGTTATGTTGACCACCTATGGATTGGGTCAACTAAGGTTATGCTTAACCAATTGGTCATTCAATTGACCCTCAATTGTTGACCAATTAGGATTGAAATCGATTCCATTAGGGTCTTATCGATGTTCACCCATCAATACTCAACAATGTGCATCAACACAAGGTTGAACCCTTCAATTGAGCTCCAATTGGGCTCAAACTTGGCCCAAACGGTCTTGAGGTCATGTGGGTGGACCCCACATGGTCTTGAGACCTTTTTCCCAAGATTTCATCAAAATCTAAGGTGATTTGATAGAGGTTGAACCATGATTGGGTCACAAATTCAGTATTTTGATCAATTGATAACTTATTTGCAATTGGGTCCTCAATTGGTCAAATTACTCAACCCTAGACCTCCAAACGGTCTTGGGTGATTGTCCTCTCTGTCTTGAGACCGTTTGGATGAGTTTCAAACGGTCTTGAGACCGTTTGCCCATCAAATTTTGGATTCTAGTGCAGATTCATCAAGGTCTGACCCATTGAGTTGATGATCATGTCAATATTTAATTGCAATGTAATTCGGTGTAATTGTACCTTCAATTGGTCAACTATCCTTGACCCCAGACCTCCAAACGGTCTTGGTTGATTGCCCTCGCGGTCTTGAGACCGTTTGGTGACCCCCAAACGGTCTTGAGACCGTTTAGGTCAATCAACCCTAAAAACCCTTATTAGGTCACCATAATTTCAGTACTGATTTCATCTAGGGTTAGCCCTAGTATACACCCGTCAACTCTTAGCCCGTTTGGAATTAGACCATCAAACTTGGTGAGTTGTTAATTAACATAATTTTGAACAGTAATATCATATGGTCAACGCTTAGTCAACGACCTTACACGGTCTTGAGACCGTTTGCCCAAAAAGGAAATTTCAGACCGTTTGAAAATAAGGAATAAATTCAAATAAAGTTGTTACTTAAAAAGGTCATATCTCCCGATTCCCTTGGAGTTAGCCTCCCACATTTTATGGTAATTAGCCTATATAATTAGGAACAGATTTCCTATACGGTACACGCTCGGTCAACGGGGCCAAACGGTCTTGGAGACCGTTTGCCCTGTCGCGGTCTCGAGACCGTTTGCTCACCTCGCGGTCTTGAGACCGAGAGAGCAAACTTTTGAGACCGTTTAAGGAAGTGAAAAGCGGTGGGTTTTTCTTGGAAATCACGCCTGCATCTCCTAGCTCAAGAACAGTACGAATATCCCATGGATTTACTTGCAAAATAGCAGGGAAAAGTAGGGAAACACTAAGAGCTATCATCCAACCGCATATAAAGATGCACATAGTAAATCATGGATTTAGAGTTATAAAACCCACCTAAAGCTTGCTTCTTGAGCTCCAAGCTTTCAAGCTCCAAGCTCTAATGGCGTCCTTGAGTTCTTACGGGTTGGCCAAGGTGAAAACTCCAAGGAAGGATGAAAAGAGACGGCTAGAAAGGTAGGGTTTCAAGAGTTAGCCATGAAGATGACCTTGAATTCGAGTTCTAACCATGGAATTAAGCAAGAAGAGGGGTTTAAACCTACCTTGCACCCCTTGGTCGTCCTCCTTAGCTCCAAGGCAGTCCTTGGTCGTCTTTGATGAAATGAAATAGTAAGGGAACGAAGAGTGAGTTCCCTTGCAACTAAGGGAAGGAGAGCTTATATACATGGGGTAGGATTTTCAACATTAGTTCATAAGTTGTCCATAATTCCAACTAGGTACCTACTTCTTTACTTGATCGTCCCTTCCTCTTTATTCTAAGGACAAACCTTCTCTTAAGGTCTTAGAAAAAGAAGGTAAAGGAGAGCAAGCTAATAATGAGGTACATACATAAAGAAATATTGCACATATACCCTGATTATTCAATCACAAGGCATATCTCATAACTTGATAATTCAATTGAGGTGACTTCCTCATCATTTCTTCTCTTAATGATGGCAAGAGTCTAAAAAGATACATTAGATGACATATTTCACAATTTGTATCCCTTAATTTGGGTAAATTGCATTTTACCCCAAACTAGGGTTTCAAGCATCGAGATTGCTTCCACAGCTGCACCTTGGTGCCTTAGCTTGGGAAATCCCTCAAACTTTGCTAAACAGGTTTCTCATGATGTCTCAACATCAGAGGAACATCTCATCATGTGCAAATTGCAAGCTAACCCTTTTAACTGGGTAAATTGCACATAGGTCCCTGTATATCAAAACAATGCTACAACTTTAAATAAAAAGGAGCAAATACTGAAATATATGTTTCTGAGAAACTTAAGTACATGCTCAGAGTTAATCACAAAGATTTAATTACATATTTAGGCAAAACACCTAGGGTTAACTCATAACCCAGGTCAGGGATATTACAAAACACATGTATGTTGGTCCCAACATTCATAAAAAATAATAGAGAAATACCTATTTTATGACCTCCCTTATCACACAATTGGATGCAACTGAAATAGACAAGAAGAAATGTGTCTAGATTAGTTACAACTTCATTATTAATTTAATCATCTTTACAATAAGGAATACAAGTACCAGAGGATATTGGATCATTACTATGTTAGAATGCCACCTTACCTAGAGTCCTATCTGTCACTAGATGTGATGAATCGAGATGTCATGGTAGGAATCTTTACAATGGGTTGTTCACTGTTGATATTGGGAGACCTTTATTTTGATGCCCCACACTTTATATAACCGAGTATAATGTTTTTATGTTCTCCAAAGCAACGGGAAAATAGAATAAAAAAGTTAAGTATACAATAAGTACATAGAAGTGAAGAGTCTTCAGAAGAGTTAAAGTGAAGAGAACTAGATGAGCATGTAAATCATAAGACTAGGATAAGAAACTAAGTTAAAACAAAGATAAATGTTGGAAATGATGAGCTTGATCAAGGAATGAGGATTATGATATAATTGAGAGCATGGAATGTATACCTTTATTGTGAAGTTAATACATTCATCCTTACTACCTTTGGATTCTAAGTCTCTATAGAACAACAAACTAGTTTCTAAAAGAAGAAAAAAGTGTAGCTTAACCAATGAATAAGTCATACAAAGGTAGACTATATTTAGGAGGGAAAAACTTGATTAAAAGAGATACTAAGTTTGACCCATGCATGAGCCATTTGATTTAAAATGAAGGATATGTAATGTATTAAGCATGAGGTGATACTAGTAGAGATATTATTGATTTAGAATTTCAACTTCACATTAGTAGAAGGATAAAAGGAAATATATGCAACGTGGTACACATGATCATACACATAAAAGAAGCAACATGATCATAAGAGAAAACTACAAGTTAAAGATGACATGTGGAATAGTAGTATATGGTAAGGGGATTATGGAAAGTAAATAAGGGTTTGAAACATAATGGAGTAATATAAATTATAAAAGAAAGAGGTTGCGAGATTCAAGAAAGTGCTAATTAGTCAAGTATCCTTGTTGATAATTAATTAAATCTACATATGAGAAATGTATTATTGAATGTTTGAAGATAAGAATTTTAAGTCTCAAAATCATCCTCTTTCATATCTTCCTTAATGAGAGCAATGTGGGAATGAAGTGATAAGAAAATGAATCATATATGATGCATAACCACCGTGGTAGAGACATCTAGTGAATGTAATAATGACACACAATATGATGATGAAACCCTAGTAGGTTAATTGAAAATGTAATCTATATGAATGGCCAAGTAAGATAAAGGAAATTCAACCGATAAGATAAAGAAGACTTTAGTAAAACTTGCGAGATCCAAAGTTTGAATTTCAAATTAAGGGAGTAAAGTCACATCACAATAACATCATGCTACTGATACAGACCAAACCCTAGAATGTTTAGAGTTGTAGTAGTTCAAGGGATGTCACTAGTGATTTGACCTTGAATACTAGCATCTCTATAAAAAAAGATCATGAGATTTGTACTATGAGAAGTAGACTAGCACTAATAGTAATCTCGGGTTTAAAGGTAGCTAATCTGAAAGGTAGATAAACAATATGGAAATGATTTAAAGAAAAGGATAAGAAATAGATTTGAAATGCAATAAGTTTGTTTTGAACAAAAGGAGAAATACAATATGAGTGAAGTGCGATATGAGATAAATTCTTGCAGTGATATCCAGAATGATGAATGATCTATTTGTACCTTGTATGTTTCAATTTTAAGAATGTTTAATATACATGATTAAAATGAGAAGGATAAGTAGAAAAAAGTAAGTAGTAATGAATGAGGAGAGAGATAAGAGAAAACAATGGTTTTTAGTAATATGTGAATTTGTTTTTAAAAGTATAATTTGTTGAAGGTATATTAAGGGATGTAAATTAGTTCTACATATGATTTCAGTGTACATGTGCAAGCAATATGTTAATTAAAGGTGTCTGATAGTTGTAGTCATTCATACTAGTAATCCATCTTATTATTGTACAATTGTGGTATGGTGATATGGGTTGAATAATGATGGAACAAATGAAGGGTTACCCTGAATAAGGTAGTCTTACCTATTCACTCATATGAATAGAAGGGATGATAACCATATTGTATTGATATGTAACCCTAATGAGGTATAGCCTGTTATACCTAGCTTTAATATAACTAAGTGATGGTAATTGGGTATGAATAGTCCTTGAATGACTAATACAATAATGGAGTAATTTGTTACTATAGTTGAAACCCTAGTATGCTATAACTCGATGGTTACACCTTGAATTATGTGTGGGTTCATACTTGAGAATAGTATGGAATGTGATGGTAATGCTTAACCTTATGCATCCATGATACAATGGGGATGTCATGAGTAGTATTGTATAATTGATGTTGAATCTAGTATTCCAACTCAAGACTACTTTGATATTTGAGTAGCACAATAGTAAAATTCAAAACAACATGGTGAACTCTCTTTTGTGACTTAGAGGTAATACATAACAATAGTACATATTCAGCTGTATGAATTGAGATAGTTGGATCAGATTATCAATGTTGAGGTAACACCTCAAGAGTGTGAAAATATTGAAATGGTTGCTTTTCTATCTACTCTATGATTGATTGTGGCATAGAGAATTTGTTTGTTATCATTAAGAACTATTTTAACATGTTGTGATTAGAAAAGAAATAAAGGACTTAACGTTGAAAACTACATTCAAGTATAAAATACAAGAATGTAATGACAAGTAAGATTTCAGAAGCTTAAAATAAATTATGAATATACTTTGTTTGCATATTTAAGTTTTAGGGACAAAACTTTTTAAGAGGGTGAGAATTGTAATGACCACATTTGTGCTTAATTGGTAAACTAGGGTTTACCTGAATGATTACATGCTTGATTAGATTGAACATCGTTTAGACTTGATTAATGATAGTAGATCAATTGTGATGTTTCAAAACTAAGAAGAAACTCTAACTATGATTTTAGTTTGAAGAATTAGGGTTTGAGAAATGTAAACCCTAATTGGCAAAAATTAGGGTTTTTTTTTTTGGATAAGTCAGGAAGTGCTCTTATTCATCTCGTCCTCCTCTTACGAGCTGAATATCAAAGGGTTTACATTGAAGATAAACAGAATCAAAATTAAAATTGGCAGTACTACTGCCATTACAATCATGAAGAAGCAATTGTGCAATTGCCTCGGGTGGTCTTACATAGTGAGTTAAGACCTGGTTTTGTTTTTGATGGTGTTTCGCCAATTTATCAGCAACCTTGTTCCTCTCTCTAGCAATATGGGTAATATACCACTCTTTCTTCCATATTATCTGAATTCTGAGGATTTCCTTTGCAAACCTTGGATATTCATCCACTTTACCCGTCACAATCTTGATTGCGTTGTTACAATCAGATTCTATGTGTAAATTGTTGAGGGACTTGTCCTTGGCTATTTTTGCAGCCTCCAGTATCGCATATATCTCTCCTTCTAGGGTATTTTTTACCTCTAGAGTACAACATTGACCAAATATCCAGCTTCCCTGGTCATCTCTAGCTACCACGGCACAGGTGCCCTTCTTCCCCTTAATCGCTACATCGACATTTATTTTGATCTGGCCTTGCAGGGGGCGATACCACGAGCTTTTTCTGTCCATGGTATTGCACTCCGAATCTGTCATCCATAGTTGTTTGCATTGTTCCGCAACCTTCTTGATGTAAGTGGTTTGATGATGTATCGATCTTTCTACCCCTTCAAAGACAAAAAGGTTCCTATTCATCCAGATTTAGTGGCATCCTATCATAAAGATGTCCTTAGTCTTACTGTTTTTCAGATTTCTACTCACCCATGTAGTCGTTGAATTTGTGGACAGAAAGTTTGTTGGGAAATTGTTGTCAAAGATGCCATTCCAAATGCTTCTAACCTGCGGGCAGTCTCTGAGCGCATGAATGCAACTTTCAGTAGCTATATTACATCGAGGGCAGGTGTCTACCATTGTCATGTGCCTCTCCTTTCTGCATTGATTAGTGAGAATGGCACGATGACTAAGTAGCCAAACAAACATCTTTACTTTAGCTGAAACTTTTGCATTCCATATTAAGCTCCACTCCCCTTGTTGTATATTCTCTGTCTCTTGTTTCAAAATTTTATAAGCTGATTTGGAAGAGAATTGCCCAGTATCAGTATGTGCCCAGACTTTGATATCTGACATATGGGGTTTTGAAATAGTTGCTTGTTTCAAGATGTCTTCAACTACCTCATCAGGGAACCATTCTTTTAAGAATTGACTATCCCATTCACCATTTTCTAGAAAGAGACTGTTGACCATTAAATCATCCAATTCAGTTGGTATGGTCTTGAGCATTTTTTGGTTTAGCTGCAATCCATCCTTCATCCATATGTCATGCCAGAAATTGGTCCCTTTGCCGTTAATAATTAAGCTGCTGCAATTTTCATTGATGATTGTCTTCCCTTCTAAAGTAGCTCTACATAGCCGAGAGCCAATCAGAGGTTGCATATGCGTATAAGCATCGTACTTTTTTCTCATCAGGTTACACCAGATGGTGTTTCTTCGAGTGGCCACCTCCCATGTATTCTTTAACAGTAAGGCATTATTCCATGTTCTCATCGTCTTCACCCCCAAACCCCCATTCTCCTTTTCACTTGTTACTTTATCCCAGGCTACCAGTGATATCGTTCTTTTATTGTGTCCACTTCCCCATATGAATTGTCGTATAGTAGCGTCAACTCGATCACATAGGCTGAAAGGAAGCTTGGACGTTTGCATCACATATGTCGGAATGGCTGTGAGGGTTGCCTTAGCAAGGCATACTTGTCCCGCCAAAGAAAGGCATCGGGCAGACCACGAGTTTATTCTAGCGGAAACTTTATTGGGGATATCTGCATATGTATGTTTATCAACTCGTTTATGAAGAAGTGGAACTCCCAAATATCTCCCCAGATCTGATGTTTCAATGAACTTACTGGTTTGACAAATCATTCTTAATGTTTAGATTCTCTTGTAAAGTTAGTTTATGTGGTTCAATGCGAGAAAACAAAGAGTTTGAAAAAGAACAAAAAGTTAAGGGTGATCTTTGTATTACATTAAATCCTCAATTTATACCCTAATCTCATGATTAATGGTAATTGTGAGATCAGGTTGTAACAACTAGGTCCTCTGGACAAGCTAGCAGAAGTCATGGGCATCAACTGGCGACGATTAGGGTCTATGCCATGACTCAACCAGAAGTAGTGGTCAATCAACAGGTTGTGACAGGTCTGATGGAGTTATTTCATTTTGATTTGTCTTCTTCTTCTTTTGTATTTGTACTAATTGACCCGGGTATGACACACTCTTTTACCACTGGAGAGGTGATGTATAGTTGTGATTTGCCTGTTTGTAGTAGATATGATAACCTTCAGTTAGAAACCCCTTTAATTGGTTTCACTGAGTTGTAGGAGGTGTGTCCCTCTTGCATTCTATCTTTCTACAGACACAACATCCAAGTGGATCTTATGCCACTGGACAAGCATGGATTCGAAAAGATCTTAGAGATGAATACCTTGGAAAAGTATAAGGTTGTTTTGGACTGTACTACTAAGGTGGTGACGTTCCATGATGAAGTTGTCTCATGGATCTTCTAAGGTGATAGAAAGATTCTTCCTACTTGTTTGATATTAGATATGACAACAGTGAGATTAATGAGGCAAGGTTGTGAAGCTTTTCTAGCTCATGTTGTGGACACCAAGGCGATAGGTCCTAGTATCCAGGAGGTACCGGTGGTGGAAGAATTCAAGGATGTTTTTCCCAAGGAGTTTCCTAGTGTTCCCCCTCCTAGAGAGATTGATTTTGATATCAATCTTGTTCCTAGAACACAACCCATAGCACATTCACCGTACATGATGGAACCAACAGAGATGTAGGATTTATAGAAATGGTTGCATTAACTATTAGAGAAGGATTTTATCAGACCGAGCACTTCCCCTTGGGGTGCTCTTGTGTTGTTTGTCAAGAAGAAGGATGGGTATATGAGGTTGTGTATAGATTATTGACAGTTGAACAAGAACACAATAAAGAACAAGTATCTATTGCCAAGGATTGGTGACCTTTTTTATCAGTTGAGAGGAGCTACAATATAGTCCAAGATAAATCAGAGGTCAGATTACCACCAGTTGAGGATAAGGGCGGATGACATACCCACGACAATTTTTAGAACTAGGTATGGTCATTACAAGTTCGTGGTTATGCCATTCGGGCTAACCAATGCACTAATAGGATTCATGGATCTGATGAATAGGGTGTTTAGGCCCTACCTTGATTATTTTGTGGTTGTATTCATAGATGACATCATGATATACTCTAAGGATACTCAACAACATGAGCAACACCTTCACCAAGCTTTGACATTGTTGAGGCAACATCATTTATATTCTAAGTTCAGCAAGTTTGAATTTTGGTTGTTTGATGTGTCTTTCCTGGGGCATGTAATATCTGATAAGGGTGTTTGTGTGGACCCTAAAAAGGTGAAGTTTGTACTAGAATGGGAAAATCCCAAGACACTGATAGAGATTCATAGTTTCCTAGGTCTGGGAAGTTACTATAATTGATTCATCAAGGAATTGAGTTCTATAGTGTTACCCCTAACTAGGTTAATTGGGAAGGATGTTCCTTTTTCTTGGAATGACAAGTGTAAGTGTTATTTCTAGCAGTTGAAAGAGAAGTTGACCAGTGCACCAGTATTAGTGTTTCCAGAGCAAGGGAAATGCTATATTTTTTGTGATGCTTCGAAGAATGGGTTGGATGCGCACTGATGCAGGATAAAAACCACGATTTCTTTTGCTTTGTGATAGCTTAAGAAACAAGAGGAGAACTACCCAACACATGATATAGATCTTAAAGTAGTAGTTCATGCCTTGAAGATCTGGAGGCACTACCTTTATGGAGAAAAGTGTCATATTTTCACTGATCATAAGAATCTACATTATATCTTTTCAAAGTAGGAGTTGAATATGAGACAGGGGATATAGATAGAGCTAATCAAGGATTATTATTGCAAAATAGACTACCACTTAGACAAAGTGAATGTGGTAGCTGATGCATTGAGAAGAAAGTCATCTTCATCATCATCTATAAATAATGCATAGTTATACTCTCTGGTATTTCATAAGCGACAGATGTTGGTGTCTCTTCGCTAGAGGAATGTATAGTTGGAGGTTTCATTGTTGGAAGGGTTGTTGGCACAATTACAAGTGAAGCCTACATTAAGGCAATAGATCCATGATGCTCAACAAAATAATACTGAGATACAGAATATCTGATCAGAGTTTGGCAGTGAAAATCATGATGGCTTCCATGAGGAAGATGATGGTACAATTTGACTTCACAACAGGACAATAGTTCCTAATGTTGAGGGATTGAGAAAGATGGTACTTGAGGAGGCTCACTCCTCGATGTATGCAATGCATCCTGGTAGTACAAAGATGTACCAAAACGTAAAGGACTTGTATTGGTTGCTAGGTATGAAGCATGGCATGGTATAATTGTGGCTAGATGTCCAATTTATCAATAGGTCAAGGCTAAACATTAGAATCCTATAGGGACATTACAACCATTACCAATACCGTAGTGGAAATGGGATCTATCACTATGGACTTTGTGTTTGGTCTTCCTAGGACTGGAAAGGGTCATGATTCCATATGGGTAATAGTAGACAGATTGACCAAGTCAAATCACTTTGTTCCAATTAAAATGACATATACAACAGAGAAATTGACACTGATATATGTTGATGAAATAGTCTGTTTGCATGGTATTCTAGTTACCATAGTTTTTGATAGAGGTCCACATTTCATAAGTCATTTTTGGGAATGTCTGCATACGGCGTTGGAAACATAGCTGAGGTTTAGTACACTTTCCACCCACAGATAGATGGCTAGTCTGAGAGATATATCTAGACTTTAGAGGATCTTTCAAGGGCGTGTGTTTTGTAGTTTCTTGATAGTTGGGATGTACACCTGAGCTTGATAGAGTTTGCTTACAACAAAAACTATCAAAGAAGTATAGATATGACACCTCATGAAACCTTATATGGGAGAAATTTCCAGTCTCCACTCTATTGGTATGAAACAAGTGAGCATTAGTTTTAGGTCTTGAGTTAGTATAATAGACTACAGAGAAGATTAAGGTGATACGACATAATTTGAAAGAAGCAAATGACAGGAAGAAGTCTTATGTAGATAACCATCACAGACCGTTAGAGTTCCAAGTCGGAGATAGAGTATATCTCAAGGTTTCTCCTTGGAAGGGTGTGCTGAGGTTTGGAAATAAGAGTAAGTTGGCTCCTATGTTTATGGGACCATACCCTATCTTGGTTCGTATTGGAAAAGTGGCATACAAGTTGGAGTTAACACCAGAGATACACAAGCTACACAATGTCTTTCATATTTCCATGCCGAGGAAATGTCATCCAGATACAGAGCAAATAATCCAGCCAGTGGAGGTTGAGTTAGACGAGGATGTTTCCTATGTTGAGGGTCATGCATTGATTCTGGATAGGAGGGTGAAAAATTAAATAAGAAAGATATAGTGTTAGTTAAGGTTTTGTAGCATCACCATGGCATAGAGGAAGCCACATGGGAGTTAGAGGATGAGATACGTAGGAAGTACCCATCCTCTTTACATAGGATTTTGGGGGCAAAATCCTTGTTAGGGGTTTATGGTTGTAAGACCCCAGACCTTGCTTAAGTGTTGAACGTATTTAATTATCATATTGTGTGCTTAAAACCCTAATAAAACCTTTTGAAGTTCTTTCATAACATGTGATAAGATTAAGTTTCAAGTTTGTTCAGATTTGAACATTGTTTGTGCAAGTTATGCAATTTAGTGCACATTTTGGGTTTTTCAAAAAATTACCCATATCTAAGGTTTTTCTTGCAATTTTTCACATTATATATGTTCCTTATATGTTATCTTATCATTCTTGATCTTTTTGGGCCATGGGGTGCCTAGTTATACCTTCGTTTGGTGGTGTTATACTTTTAGAGTTGAGTTAGGGTTACCCTTCATAGATGAGATACCTTGAGAGACCATCAACTGATGGTCCCCCTATTTGATTGACATACGACGGTCACCACAAGATGGTGACTACCGATGGTCATCTCTACAACTAGTAGTTTGATGGTTTTCTTTCTTGGGTTCTCTTGGACCGGTGGTTCACTTAAAAGAGATGATCAAGCGATGGTTCACCACTTAGTAAGCTAGGGTTTCAAGATCCAATGGATACCATGCACAGAAACTTATGGTTGGCCTATAGATCCAACAACTGATGTCTTATAAGGTCTCCACAACTGATGGAGCTTCTGCTTGCATGGTCAAGACATCCGTAGGTCATGGAAACATGACAAAGCTACTAAGACACCTCAAGCTTCTCTTCTCCCTTATCCATAAGCTTTATATACCTCTCCTTTAGAACCCAAACGAAACCATTGAACCCTTATCTCTCCTTTCCTATGTATATATTCATCTTTCCCTTCTTGGTGGTGAGTAGGGTGCCCAAGGTTGAAGAAGACAGCTGACCTTCTTGCTGGAGCAACTAGGGTTCGGATCTGCCCTCATCTAGGGTTCGTAGAGCTTCCTTTGGGGGTTCTTGACCTAAGCTAGTAAGTTTCTCCTTTTATTTCTCATTTCTCTTGTTGTTATTCTTACTCCTACATTATTATAGGATAGAACCATGGTTCATCATGGTAGATCTTTGTTTAAAGCTTAAAGAACCTATCTTTCTTGCTCTCTTGACCTAGGGTTGCTTCCCTTGTGGAGAAAGAGCTAGTTGGCTGAATTCAGAGCTAACACTAGGGTTTTCTACCTTCTAAGCTCAGTTTTTCTACTGTTTGGAGCTTGGTCTTCTTCCTAGAGGCAAGTTTGTTAACCCTCCTCACATTTATTGCTTACTATTAGCTTTCTTTTTCAAGTTCTTGTTCTATAACAAAGATCTAAGCATATAGAAGATATATTTGCCTAGAGTTTTAGTTTAATGTTGTTCCTTGATTAGTTTATAACTATAGATAAATCTACCTCCTCATGTTTATTGCTTACTATTATATTTCTTGTTCAAGTTCTTGTTCTAAAACAAAGATCTAAGCATATAGAAGATATCTTTGCCTAGAGTTTCAATTTAATGTTGTTCCTTGATTAGTTTCTAACTCTAGATAAATCTAAAACTAGGTGCATGACCTTCCTGTGGTATAGGATGGCTTGGTTCTTACTCACATGTCAAAATTTTGTGCTTACTACCTCTCAAAGGATGGAGTACACTTAGGATTTTAGGCTCTTTTCAAACCTTATACTAGAGCTGATGGTTGTTTCCTTGCTAGATCCACTGGAGTTATCTTTTAGTGCTATTTTTTTGACAACTGACGGTCACCCTTAGTTCAGTTTTGGACTCTTTTAGAAGCTCAACACTTGATGGTTTAGTTCTCTAAATATGTTATCAATCGATGGTGATAGTAGTTCAAACACCTGATGGTGTCAATCGATGGTAGTACTAACCCCATCATCTGATGGTGACATAAAGTGTAACAACTGACGGTGGTTCTCGATACCACAACTGATGGTGGTCCAGGATACCACAACTTATGGTGAGACTAGGTCTCATGTGTTTATTCTTTTAAGCCCTAATTTGATGGTTTTCTTTGTCAAATTATTCAAGGATTAGACCTATTCATCAACTGATGGTTTTGAATGAAGAACATGATCCAATGATTAGGATTTGATGCTTCAACATCCAATGGTTTTGGGTGAATCATGTAGTATAATGTTTTAGTTCTAATGATGCATTTCTATGGTTCAATGCCCTTAAACTTCTAGTCTTACCTTTTCCCTTGTATAAATATAATTGATAATCACCAAAATAAGTGGATGTGTAACCCTAATGAAACATAGCTTGTTACACCTAACCTTAATATAACTAAGTGATGGTGATTGATTGTAATCAGTCCTCTTGAATGATTAATATGACAATGAAGTAACTCTCTTTTTGTTGTTCAAATTCCAATATGGTTCTATCTAAACATCATAGTTCACTTCTATGTTAAAACTTATGTATCACATGTTTTTGATGATTTGTTGAGCCTTGTTCTAAGGCATATAAAGATAATCGTAATCTTGTAGGGAATGATGTGATGGTCTTAATAACCTTTTGGCATGATTGACTCTTAAGAAGGTATAAGCCCCTTCATGATATGATAAGGGTTGAAAACCTAGAACATTGAGATAAGAATTTATCCCTTGTAATGGTATGATGACCAGTGTGATACCATGAATTTTATTGAATAGTAGCATGTGGTATTATGATTAAGAAATATACCTCAAATGTTTTATATCTTATAAAGTTTTCATACATATATGCTTTCTAGAAATGAATCAGGGTTTGTGTGTCCATTTGTATGATGCAACCATAATGCTCTCATTTAGTACTAATTAATCAATAGAAACCCTAATCATGTAGTCCCATGTGCTGTAGAACCATTTTCAACGTCAGAACTTGTTGGATGGCGAAATGAGTATTCCTAAGGGAAACTCAGAGTCATATACATAACATGTGAGTATGTGTGGGTGCAAGTGTGTATAATCATTGACATCGTGATCCTGAGGTTGTTGAGAGTGGTTAACGACATGACTTAGATACTTGTTATATATGATGTGACTGATTATGATGCGGTTGTACCTTAGGTGGCATGGTTTCATTTTGCATACCCTGGTGACTAGTGTTGTGCCTTGTACCAAGGGAAGACTAGGTGTGGTCATCCTGACTATATGTTGCTATCAGAAACTTGACTATTATGTCACTACATTCAACCCATACTGACAGGGCATAGTTGGTGTTACACAACGATCTCACAATTACCATTAATCATGAGATTAGGGCATAAATTGAGGATTTAACATAATACAAAGATCACCCTTACATTTTCTTCTTTTTCAAACTATTTGTTTTTCTCACATCCAATCACATAAACAGCTTTGCAAGAGAATTAAACTTTGATTACTTTAATATGATCTCAACATAAATGATAGACATCCATACATTCATTCTCAGGTACATACGACATGATAATCAGATACATTCTCTCTTATTAAGAAAACAAAGATACAAAACCTCACTTATAACACTCTCACATCTATACTAGGACCTAGAGTGATAGGGACTAACTAAACTTAACTAATCTCATACTTAACTCATGTGATAGATCTACTCTGATGCTTTGACCTTCTTCAAGTTCATGTGGTTTCCCTAAAAATAGTGAGTAGTGGGGTGAGCCTACTCGCTCAGTGAATGAGTACTTCAAAGAAATAGTCTAAAGCACTGATATAATTACAGATATACTTTTGAGCAAATGATATCAATTATAGCAGTAGTAAGCTTTAAAGAGATTGATCATTTACAACCATGAATATGGAAGGATACTCTAGATATCAACAAGAGTAAATCAATATATGAGCATGCTTGATTAATTTCAAAGAGCACTAATAATTCAGAAACATATAAAGAATAATTGTTGGGAAACTGTACTTAAATCTTTCTTAGCCTTTCTTACTTATAAGAAACTCTTTAAAACTTATATTATCATATTTTATCTTATGCACTGATCATATGCAGTGTACTCAACATATGAAGACTTGTAGAAAACTGGGATCTCACCGTACAAGACTTAGCTGACACACCCGGGAATGCTAAGCCTGACTACGTTGTTGGTCTGCAATAGGAAAATGGCTCTCTAGCCTCATCACACCTATTATGCCGTAAAAATTGAACTCCTTCTCTAACCTAAGCACACAGGCAGAGAGTCAAGCCACCTATTGGCTTTTCTATACTCTAGGGCCACTAGGCCCTCTAGTTGATGTTGGACACTACATGTTGTATATTAAGGAGACTTCCACTAGGGATTCATCCCCCGTACCACCTGTTAGTACGTTCTGACCCCCGTATACTGGACACTGCCAGAGTTAGGTCATTTCATCCCTATGGTGTAGACCTCTCATAGGGAATCTACAAGGTTCATGACTCTTAAGTCTATTATTTTATTATTCTTGGAAAGCTCTTACTATATTGTATCTTTTCCCTTACATATAATTGACTCTGGTATCTCTATGGTACCATGTCTATTTATTTGAAGTTTATAACACAACATGTATATCATTTTAAACTTGACAGAGTAATATACTCAAAACACTGTAATATACTGAGAAATCAACATTTTATATCTGTAGGCAGTCTTAAATTCTTAAATAATAGAATACATGTTCACTTGATACTTTATACACTAGAATCATGCAATTTAACTTCTTAATACACGGATAAGAGTTAATTACTTGACATACGAGTAATCGTCATTTGTACCTGTAAATTATTTGTACTTTCTTGGAAAACGCACACCACAACCCAAATCTTGAGTTGTGCATCACCACATCTCATATTGAGAACATTGATATCAAAATACTTGATTCATTGAACAGCCTATCCTTAGGGTTTCATTAAACTCATTCACTTATCACATGGCTCTCATGAGGATTTCATGCGACAAACATTCACTGAATAACGACTACTATCAACAGATCATATAAAATCAATATATGTATGAAACCTTGGAACTGAGCTGAATTTGGGTTTCCATGCCATTCACTGAGATAACATGCATCAATAATAAAATTGAATAAATAAAGTCTATCATATCAAGAAAATACGTTCAAATGGATTTCACAATATCTATTCACAAATATCCAACTTTCCTCGCATTTAGGGTTTCACCCTCTTTATTGAGATATCAAACAAACACTATTCACCTTAAATGAAATCCAAGATAGTATCTGACATATATGTACTATGCATTCAGATAAACAATCATTTATAACCAAGGGGATCCAGATAAACAAATTTCTCTATTTAATTATATAACAATTTTAGTCATAGACAAATTCTCTATATTTTAGTTTACTCTTATAAGCTCTATGAATACTTAGGGAATTCTCATTAGGATGTATTGTATACATTTCTAATATGATTTTATCATCTAAAATTCATCCAAATAGAGGAAGAATCCATTTCATATCATTTTGCAACAACTTAGATCAAACACACAATTCAGGGTTTGTAGTCGCATACTAAGCAATTAAAGATTATGGATAATTTAACCAATTTTCATGCAATGTACTATTTAAAGGAAGTTCCCACTCACCCTAAGGTGTGAAAACACCTTACAAACGTAGTTCATCCCTAAAAATCTCGATCTCATATCAAATCCCTAGCAATTCACCCGATTCTTGTTCATTTCAACTCAAAAAGCTTAAAAATGAGGGATTATGAAGAAAGAGTGAGAAAATAGGAAGTTTTGATACCATTTTGGATCAAATCAGAGTAGGGATGGAATCTTGACATGTGAGAGAAGATTCACCATTAAATTCTATGCAAAGAAGCTAAACTTACATGATTTCATCATTCCTCAGACCGCAAAAGCCTGGGTCAACATCACCATCACTTTCTCCTCTCAAACCCTAATTCTCCCTTTATCTCTCTAGGATTTCATTTCTTTGAATTGAATCATGAATTATGAGAGATCCTTGTGTGTTAGGTTGACCATATAGAGCAATTGAGCTGCTTGGGTCAATTGCACATTGACCCCTCACTATACTTTTTCTTATTTCACCTGAATTTTATGTCATAAAAATATTACTATAATTCATCTACTGACAAGGTCTAAACGCATCCAAGAAATTATGAAAATTTTACGTGTTGTTTATGATTGAGTTTTAGATCTCTAGTTTAAATTTCAGAACATTTGGAGTTACCAATAAATAAATAAAAATAAAACACTACACTACTAAAAAGCACTCTATCAACATTTTGGTCGAAGTATAGTTTGACCGATAACCACATTCAAAGAACACTCAAATATTCTAAATTTTTTCTACAATATGCATGATTCAGTTATCCATATCATATCCAAAATTCAATTAAATAATTTTTTTTTTAGAAAATATGAAAAATCATTTACCTCACTGCTATCCTGATCAAATTCCATATTCATGTACTATCAAAACCCTAATTTTTTCCGATTAGGGTTTACATTTATCAAACCCTACTTCTTCAAACTAAAATCATAGTTAGAGTTTCTTCTTAGGTTTGAAACATCAAAATTGATCTACTATCATTAATCAAGTCTAAACGATGTTCAATCTAATCAAGCATGTAATCATTCAGGTAAACCCTAGTTTACCAATTAAGCACAAATGTGGTCATTATAATTCTCACCCTTTAAAAGTTTCATCCCCAAAACATAAATACACAAACAAAGTATATTTAAAGTTTATTTTAAGCTTCTGAAATCTTACATGTCATTACATTCTTGTATTTTATACTTGAATGTAGTTTTCAACGTTAAGTCCTTTATTTCTTTTCTAATCACAACATGTTAAAATAGTTCTCAATGATAACAAAAAAATTCTCTATGCCACAATCAATCATAGTAGAGAGAGAGAGAAACAACCATTTCAATATTTTTTTATACTCTTGAGGTGTTACCTCAACATTGATAATCCGATCCAACTATCTCAATTCATACGACTCAATATGTACTATTATTATGTATTACCTCTAAGTCACAAAAGAGAGTTCACCATGTTGTTTTTAATTTTACTATTGTGCTACTCAAATAGCAAAATAGTATTGAGTTGGAAGACTAGATTCAACATCAATTGTACAATACTACTCACGGCATCCCCACTGCATCATGGATGTATTAGGTGAAGCATTGCCATCACATTCCATATTATTCTCAAGTATGAACCCACACATAATTCAAGGTGTAACAATCAGGTGATAGCATACTAGGGTTTCAACAGCAGTAACGAAGTACATGATTGTATTAGTCATTCAAGGACTATTCATACCCAATTACCATCACTTAGTTATATTAAAGCTAGGTATAACAAGCTATACCTCATTAGGGTTGCATATCAATACAATATGGTTATCATCTCTTCTATTCATATGAGTGAATAGGTAATACTACCTTATTCAGGGTAACCCTTCATTTGTTCCATCATTATTCAACCCATATCACCATACCACAATTGTACAATACTAAGATGGATTACTGATATGAATGACTACAACTATCAGACACCTTTAATTAACATGTTGCTTGCACATGTACACTGAAATCATACCTAGAACCAATTTACATCCCTTAATATACCTTCAACAAATTATACTTACTAAAAAGCCATTGTTTTCTCTTATCTCTCTCCTCATTCACTAACACTTACTTTTTTCTACTTATCCTTCTCATTTTAACTATGTAGATTAAACATTCCTAAAGTTGAAACATACAAGGTACAAATAGATTATTCATCATTCTTGCTATCACTACAAGAATTTATCTCATATCGCACTTCACTCATATTGTATTTCTCCTTTTGTTCAAAACACACTTGTTACATTACAAAGTTATATCTTACGCTTTACTCTGAATCATTTCCATATTGTTTATCTACCTTTCAGATTAGCTATCTTTAGACCCTGGATTACTATCAGTGCTAGTTTACTTCTCATAGTGCAAATCTCATAATCTAGTTTTATAGAGATGCTAGTATTCAAGGTCAAATCACTAGTGACATCCCTTGAACTACTACAACTCTAAACATTCTAGGGTTTTGTCCTTATCAGTAGCATGATGTTATTGTGATGTGACTTTGCTCCCTTAATTTGAAATTCAAACTTTGGATCTCACAAGTTTTAGTAAAGTCTTCTTTATATTATAAATTTAATTTACTTTCTCTTACTTGGCCATTCATATAGATTACATTCTCAATTACCCTTCTAGGGTTTCATCATCATATTGTGTGTCATTATTACATACACTATATGTCCCTACCACAGTGGTTATGCATCATATATGATTCACTTTCTTATCACTTCATTCCTATATTGCTCTCATTAAGGAAAATATGAAAGAGAAGATGATTTTGAGACTTAGAATTATTATCTTGAAACATTCAATAATACATTTCTCATATGTAGGTTTAATCAATTATTAACAAGGATACTTAACTAATTAGCACTTTCTTGAATCTCGCAACCTCTTTCTTTTATAATCTATATTACTCCATTATGTTTCAAACCCTTCTTTACTTTCCATAATCCCCTTACCATATACTACTATTCCACACGTCATCTTTAACTTCTACTTTTCTCTTATGATCATGTTTCTTCTTTTATGTGTATGATCATGTATACCATGTTGCATATATTTCCTTTTATCCTTCTACTAATGTGATGTTGAAATTCTAAATCAATAATCTCTCTACTAGTATCACCCTATGTTTAATACATTACATATCTTTCATTTTAAATCAAACGGCTCATGCATGGGTGAAACTTAGTTCCTCTTTCAATCAAGTTTTTCCTTCCTAAATATAGTCTACCTTTGTATGACTTATTCATTTATTTAGCTTCACTTTTGTTCTTCTTTTAGAAACTAGTTTGTTGTTCTACAGAGACTTAGAATCCAAAGGCAGTAATGATGAACGTATTAAACTTATTAATAAAGAGATACATTCCATGCTCTCAATTATATCATAGCCATCATTCCTTAATCAAACTCATCATTTCCAACATTTCTCTTTGTTTCAACTAAGTTTCTTATCCTAGTCTTATGATTTACATGCTCATCTAGTTCTCTTCACTTTAATTCTTCTGAAGACTCTTCACTTCTATGTACTTATTGTATACTTAGCTCTTTTCTTCTATTTTCCCTTTGCTTTGGAGTACATAAAAGCATTGTACTCGGTTATACAATCCATTCCTCATGATTGATTCTTACTATCTTGACCCCTTACATACTTCTCTCATATCTTTTCCATATTTCATATTTAGAGTTCATATAATACTAATAATTAAACTTAATCTGAACCTTATGTCATGTTCCTTTATTCCCAATTAAGTTTTTCTCATATGAGGCACCAAAGTTGGATCTCAGATATCAGTTCCAACCAATTCTTAGTTTTCCCAGTCTTTCCCTTATACTTCAAAATCTTAGAGTATATACATTCATACTAGAATTTGGATCTAATCTATCAATGACTTACTCTTGTTATGTTTCTAATAGGAGTCATTAGATCCTAGTAATGCATCCTGCCAGCTGGACCAGGACGAACCTACAGTCCTGAAGCCAAGAGCTACTCGGGATTACTCAACTCCTATTCATCTCAAATGTGTGGAAGAAAACTTATCCACTTAGGAAAGCTCATACAAAGATCATTTCCAGTCTACTTGATACAAAGAATGTACTCAATAAATGATACAACTGCATAGTGTACAAAAAATCTTAAAGACCCATATATATTTCAAAATATTGAATATCTAAATTCAAACATATAAGAGCTTTTCTATTCATCTCCAATAAAACAAAAATATGAAATGAAAGTTCTATCTCATTTTATATTTATGCTCTTAATTCATGTTACTTATCTTGTTTCTAACACTAATATTTCTAGGGTTCCTCTCTAGACCATCCTTCCACTGTATACCTATCCAAGGTATACATGAAAGAATAGATAGAGTAGCTTGATACTGGTTGATCCAAGTATTCAGATACCGGGCCAGGATATCCAAATACTCAAATCCCCAGAGCTAACATCATAACATCTCATATCTGCCACACTTATGACTCTAACTTACTAACTTAATGGTCCCTGACAACTCAGCCTAAGCTCTGATACTAAATTTGTTACACCCCAATCTCACAATTACCATTAATCATGAGATTAGGGTATAAATTGAGGATTTAACGTAATACAAAGATCACCCTTAACTTTTTCTTCTTTTTCAAACTCTTTGTTTTTCTCGCATCCAATCACATAAACAACTTTGCAAGATAATCAAACTTTGATTACTTTAATATGATCTCAACATAAACGATACACATCCATACATTCATTCTCACGTACATACGACACAATAATCAGATATATTCTCTCTTATTAAGAAAACAAAGATACAAAACATCAATTATAACACTCTCACATCTATACTAGGACCTAGAGTGATAGGGACCGACTGGACTTAACTAATCTCATACTTAACTCATGTGGTAGATCTACTCTGATGCTTTGACCTTCTTCAAGTCCACGCGGTTTCCCTAAAAATTGTGAGTAGAGGGGTGAGCCTACTCGCTCAATGAATGAGTACTTCAAAGAAACAGTCTAAAACACTAATATAATTATAGATATACTTTTAAGCTACTGATATCAATTATAGTAGCAGTAAGCTTTAAAGAGATTGATCATTTACAATCATAAATATGGTAGGATACTCTAGATATCAACAAGAGTAAATCAATATATGAGCATGCTTGATTAATTTCAAAGAGAGCTAATAAATCAGAAACATACAAAGAATAACTATTGGGAAACTATACTCGAATCTTTCTTAGCCTTTCTTACTTATAATAAACTCTTTAAAACTTATATTATCATAGTTTAGATTATGCCCTAATCATATGCATTGTACTCTACATATGAAGACTCATAGCGAACTATGATCTCACCGTACAAGAATTAGCTGACACACCCAGGAATGCTAAACCTGACTACGTCGCTGGTATGCAATAGGAAAATGGCTCTCTGGCCTCAGCACACCTATTATGCCGTAAAAACTAGACTCCTCCTCTAACCTGAGCACACATGCGGAGAGTCAAGCCACCTATTGGCTTTTCTATACTCTAGTGCCACCAGGCCCTCTGGTTGATGTTGGACACTACATGTTGTATATCAAGGAGACTTCCACTAGGGATTCATCCCCTGTACCACCTGTTAGTATGTTTCCGACCCCCGTATACTGGACACTACTAGGGTTAGGTCGTTTCATCCCTATAGTGCAGACCTCTCATAAGGAATCTACAGTGTTCACGACTCTTAAGTCTATTATTTTATTATTCTTGGAAAGCTCTTACTATATTGTATCTTTTCCCTTACTTATACTTGACTCTGGTATCTCTATGGTACCATGTCTATTTATTTGAAGTTTATAACACAACATGTATATCATTCTAAGCTTGGCAGAGCAATATACTCAAAACACTGTGATATACTAAAAATTCAACATTTTATATCTACAGGAAAACTAAAATTCTTAAATAACAGAATACATGTTCACTTGATACTTTATACACTAGAATCATGTAATTGAACTTCTTAATACATTGATAAGAGTTAATTACTTGACATATGAGTAATCGTCATTTGCACCTGTAAATTATTTGTACTTTCTTGGAAAATGTGCACCTCAACCTAAATCTTGAGTTATGCATCACCACATATCATACTGAGATCATTGATATCAAAATACTTGATTCATTGAATGCCCTATCCTTTGGGTTTCATTTACCTCTTTCACTTATCACATGGCTCTCATAAGGATTTCATGCAACATAAACATTCACTGAATAAAGACTACTATCAACAAATCATATAAGATCAATATATGTATGAAACCTTGGAACTGAGCTGAATTTGGGTTTTGTTACGACCCCACCTTCCGGTAACCCCCAATTAAGGGAGACTGAGAGGTTGAAGCCGCACCCATAACTTTCAGATCAAAGGTTCGACAATTAACCAAGAACAATTATTAAATTTTAACAGACTAAACTGGAAAGCTGTAAGAAAAATAAACTTTTACATACCTTTTGAAAACTTGGATCTCTAATCTTCTATCCCCATATGAAATCTACTCTAACTAATCCTCCTCGTATTTTAATTCATGCATTTCACAATATGACAATTTACTGTTTGTCCTTTTGGCTTTGTACCTAAAATGCCGACAAACAAAACGTCGGTCAGCCGAAGCTGGTATGTGGGGGAAATAATAATCGTGCAACTATGATAACAATGTATTGCAGCCAATTACCATTTAATAAACAATTTTACATTTTAAATATAACTGTGCAATCCATGTATATCCTATCCCCATTATACCCCTCATGATCCCACCTAACAGGTGAATCAGTTTCTAGGGTTGAGTCACATGGCACTACCCATAGGTATCCCAATCCTTAACTCATGGCACACTAAGAGTCTCACGGCACTACACAAGAGTAGCCCAGTTTCTAACTCATGATAGCCTAGACCTTTCTGTAGGTTATCCTTTTTAGCCTTTGCATAGACACAGGGGTGGACCTAGATCTAAGCCAGTTATATACATATGTTTAAAGTGACAGTCATAATCACTCCATAGTTGCATGAAATAAAAGCATCCAACAGTTAATTTCAAGCGACCGATAAAACCTCGACAAACCCTCGAAAAACTAACTCCGAATATTCATAAGCGTAACCACATACCTTTGATTGCAGATTTGAGACAAAATTATCTAAAATAGAGAAATCCCATTCAAGCAAACAATTATGCACATAATCCTAAAATAAATATACCAATTTCCTTTTATTAATATTTATCCAATATCATCATATTCCTTAGGATTTCTATTCCAATTTTTAGGGTTTCCTTGGAAATTAGGGTTTCACTTCATCTTTTATTATCTTAAACCCTAATTTTATATCATTACTTATAAACCATAATTATCTCATCTATTCTTCAACATTAAGGTTATCGTAACAACATATAACCCTATTTCCATATTAAAGGCACATTAACCATTAATTAATTTCATTAAGCTTCTTTTACATTAAAGCTACTATTTTTATCCTTTTAATCCATGACAAGATCATTATGCGCATCTATCATTAATTTAAAGTTCATTAGGGTATAATTAACATATGAACTCATTTTGCCATCAATTCCACCTTTTATTCATGAAAAGACCCTAATTACTACATTTAGGGTATTTATCCAGAATTAAGGACTTTTATATGCAAATAACTTAGAACCATCATTTAACAATCATATTTTCACATATTTCAAATTAAATATGATCTTATCTTCTTTTACCCTAAATTAGGGTTTCTAAAAGCTTAATCGTTCTCATATGAGGTAAAAACCCTAAATCATGCAATTTTACATCTAGATCAGGTTCGAATCTAACATTATCATTCAATAGGTTATTAATACTTCAATTATCCCATTAAGCATACTAGATTCAACCTTTAATCACAAATAGGGTTTTTAACTTAACTTTATTGCACTTTTCATCAATTTATTGTACTTTTGCATTTAGAAACAGAATCAATCTTTAATATCATTTTTATTGGATTCCTCTCGTTCTCCTGATCAAAATACATATATTATTCATATTTATCCGAGCTACGGTTTATGAGATATGAATTTAGCAAAAGATACCTTTTTGGACCAACCAGAAGCCGCCACATCACCTCATGCATGCAACACGGCTCGCTTGAATTTATAACCGAATTATGAACTTGCCCCCGTTTAAATCAGCCGTTGCTTCAGCCCGCAAAGGGCAAATCTATCCAATGCATGCAGGTCATCTTCTACCTCGGGTAACCTAGCAAGGACACTGATCTGCAATAAATTGTAGGCGCGTCCTCTCTCCTCCAAGACCCGATGGCCGCCGTCGATACCTTCCCTAGCTCCACCACACCCCGCCACCCTTGGGGCACCATCTAACTCGCACCCAAGACCACTGGTTAGGGCTGTCCACGCACACGACCTGCAGCCTGGGCGCCGACCTTCAGCATGCTCTGCTCGACGACCGCAACCATAAAGACAATGGCCGACCTTCTCTGACCGTCGTGGGAGCTTCGTGCCCCCGACAAGACTTCATCATCACTCCCTGGTGCCCTCGAGGTAGATCTATGCTTTCAACTAGGGTTTGTATGAAAGAACAAGGAGGAGAGTATGGGATCTCCCTCTCTCCTGGGCACGAACCATGGCTCTTCCCTATATATAAGGGTGGGTAACAGAGCCCTAAGGAGTACATCCTTGAGGACTCACGTCCTTATCCCAAAAGGAATCATATTTCCTTAGCTAAGAAGCAACCTCTTCTCTCTTCATTATCTTCTAATATAACTATATTATTTGGGTATGGGGAAATTCGAAATTCCTCTTTCTTATCCTCTTTATTCTTTCTCTTTAATCCATTAGCACGAATTTCTATTTTCTTTTAATAGAAATTACTTCCTTTTTAATAATACCATGAAATTCATTAATTAAGAATCATATTATCTTCTTATTTGACATTATCAATATTTTCTCTTTCCTCTGCCTTCATTGGGGCTCCTTGTACCCTAAGAAACTCTATTATTTCGAAATTACTTTTTAAGGATACTTATTATCCTTGTAGATGCATCTATATGCATTATTTCACATTATCTTGTTTATTTGTTATTAAAATATCTCTTTTTGATGATTTCTCTTTATTTCTCTTTTATTTTCCTCATTGGTATTCCTTTTAATATTATAAATCCTTGGGATACGAAATTCCACCAAGGATAATTCCATTATACTTCTTTTCACTTATTTCCCACATTTTACCATTGTTTTCAATTTCTTTCTTAATAAAGAAATACTTAATTAATCTTTTCTTTTCTTATTGCCTTTTCTTTGCAAATTTGGACTCCTTGGAACCCAAGAAACCCAAGAGGCACGAAATCCATCCTTGAATTACATTCTTTTGCCTTCCAGAGGTTTCCACATCATTCTTTTATCAAAAACTCAATTATCCATTTACTAATTTAATAATTGAATTTCCTTTCTTTATTTCCTTGTTATTGGGCCCAATAGCCAATAAATCCTACAACACAATCATCAAGGCTATTGTAAATAAAATCCATTTATTCAAAACAAATTATATCATTGTTTGTTCAATTATCTTTAATATGAGAAATTACAGTTCTCACCAATTGAACCCAAAAATTGGGATTGTAACAGGTTTCCATGCCATTCTCTGAGATAACATGCTCCAATAATAAAATTGAATAAATAAAGTCTATCATGTCAATAAAATCCGTTCAAATGGATTTCACAATATCTATTCGCAAATATTCAACTTTCCTCACATCTAGGGTTTCACCCTCTTTACTGAGATATCAAACAAACACTATTCACCTTAAATGAAATCTAAGATAGTATCTGACATATATGTACTATGCATTCAGATAAACAATCATTTATAACCAAGGGGATCCAGATAAACAAATTTCTCTATTTAATTATACAACAATTTTAGTCATAGACAAATTATCTATATTTTAGTTTACTCTTATAACCTCTGTGAATACTTAAGGAATTCTCATTAGGATGTATTGTATACATTTCTAATATGATTTTATCATCTGAAATTCATCCAAATAGAGGAAGAATCCATTTCATATCATTTTGCAACAACTTAGATCAAACACACAATTCATGGTTTGTAGTCGCATACTAAGCAATTAAAGATTATGGATGATTTAACCAATTTTCATGCAATATACTGTTTAAAGGAAGTTCCCACTCACCCTAAGGTATGAAAACACCTTAAAAACACAGCTCATCCATGAAAATCTCGATCTCATATCAAATCCCTAGCAATTCACCCGATTCTTCTTCCTTTCAACTCGAAAACCTTAAAAATGAGGGATTATGAAGAAAGACTGAGAAAAGGGGAAGTTTTGATACCATTTTGGATCAAATCAGAGGAATGTGAGATAAGATTCACCATTAAAGTCTATGCAAAAAAGCTAAACTTACATGATTTCATCATTCCTCGGACCGCAAAACCCTAGGTCAGCATCTCCATCACTTTCTCCTCTCAAATCCTAACTCTCCCTCTCTCTCTAGGATTTCGTTTCTCTGGATTGAATCACAAATTATGAGAGCTTCTTGTGTGTTAGGTTGACCATGTAGAGAAATTGAGCTGTTTGGTCAATTGCACATTGACCCCTCACTATACGTTTTCTTATTTCAACTGAATTTTCTGTCATAAAAATATTACTATAATTCGTCTGGTGATAAGGTCTAAACACATTCAAAAATTATGAAAATTTTTCATGTTGTTTAAGATTGAGGTACATATCTCCAATTAAAATTTAAGATCATTTGGTCTTACCAATAAATAATAAAAAAAATAAAAAACTACACTATTGAAAAGCACTTTGTCAGCATTTTTGTCGAAGTATAGTTCGACCGAGAACCACATTCAAAGAACACTCAAATTTTCTGAAATTTTTCTCCAATATGTATGATTAAGTTATCCATATCATATCCAAAATTCAATTAAATAAAAATTTGTAGAAAATATGAAAAATCATTTACCACACTACTATCTTGATCAAATTCCATATTCATGTACTATCAAAACCCTAATTTTTGCCGATTAGGGTTTACATTTCTCAAACCCTAATTCTTGAAACTAAAATCATAGTTAGAGTTTCTTCTTAGGTTTGAAACATCACAATTGATCTACTATCATTAATCAAGTATAAATGATGTTCAATCTAATCAAGCATGCAATCATTCAGGTAAACCCTAGTTTATCAATTAAGCACAAATATGGTCATTACAGTTGGGATCTTAGGATTCCAACACTCCTAGATCTTGTGAGGAACTAATTTTGACTTTGTAGTGGTCAGTTGGACTTTGGGTGGTATAACTAAAACTCCCTAGGGCATAATAATAAAAGATGTAATACAAGCTATGTAGTGGATCTGCTAGGGTTAAATATACTTCACATTGGATTTAACCCTTTCCATGCCTTTATACTACATAGTTGCTATATATTACAATAATATGCAATCTGAGAGATCATCTGGTTAGATGAAATCGATAACTATTTCCTTTATGTATTCTGATACTCATGTTGGTTGCTAAACCTATCTACTTAATTTGCTTAGTATGCTAGAATTGGTTAATCTACTCATTTTCTTATTAAATACTCAATCTGCTCAGTTTGATTACTATTAAATAATTTTTTATAATCAATAATCATTGTGGAGAGTTATATATCTCACTGTGACATGGGTCTCACCTTGTGGGTCACCACATATTTTTATGTAGTCATTGACAACGTGGTTAAGATCATGTTGTAGAAGAGGAACAGTCTGGTGATCAGTAGATGCCAAAGGTGGGACAGTTATGGTTATAGTAGTAGAGTATTAGTGTTGTCCATGTACTCTCAAGTCTGAGCAAGGGATGTGTTTTGCAGATGATATACATGTATCGACATGAGTTTTTGGTAGTGTGCCTATGATTGTACATATGATATGCACATGTGGAATATCTCTTTTGTATACATGTTGTCGCTAAGGCCACTCGATATAGATGTAAATACATGTTATGGTATATCATTAATGGAAATATGGACCTTTTTGTAAATGATTCAAAACATTTTTATGATGTTGAAATCAGTTTTAATGATTCTGCTTTTCTGACTATCTGATTAGTTAAGTAATCAATTGTGTTTTATGTCTTGAGTAATCTCATTTAATGTGACGATGTGTCATAGTTTTTCTTAGGAAACTGATGACAAAAGTCTTAGTCGTCAGTTTTTTATAACAACTGACAGCTAAGTTCCACTTAACTGCACCCAAAAAACTTAATTTCCTCCATTCTTTATTTCATTGCACGATTTGGTCAGCTCTGGCAATCAGGTCAGCTCTCCGCCCCGCTCTCTACTACCACTACTGTAAGGCCCCTAAACTTGCTTAGTGAGTTGAACGTGCTTAATTATAATAATTGAATTATTATAACCCTAATATAACCTTGTGATATCCTTTTAAATCATAAGACAAGCTTAAGTTTCAAATTTGGTCCAATTTGGACATTGTTTGAGCAAGTTATGCAATTTTATGCATATTTTGGACTTTTCTACAATTTACCCAATTAAGAGGTTTTCTTTGCCATTTATCACTTTCATTATGTTCCTTGGATATTCCCTCATCATTCTTGAGCTTTTTGAGTCATGGGGTGCCTATTTAAGCCTTGGTTTGAAGGTGTTTTCTTTAAGGGTATTTTAGGGTTTTCCCCTTCACGGATGAGCTACCTTTAGTAGCTATCAACTAATGAATTATTTGATTGGCTGGGAAATTCAACAAAGGAAAGATAAGTTGGTCTATACACATGATGGGGGAGCTTCTTGTGTGTGTGCTTGTATATTCTTAATAAATTAAGTCCATGGACACTTGGATAGATACTAGGATTTCAACTTTTTCTTTTTCTTTATCTTAAAAGTGTCATATACTTATCCCCAAGCACCAAAACGAGCCATTTTCTCTCCACCACTTCCCTCCTTCTCCCAACCTCGTTCTCCCTCTGTTCATATGTGAATTTTTCTGCCCAAGGAAAAAGAAAGTGGGGATCTTCTTGGAGAAAGGCTCTAAGGTTGAAATTGACTTCATTTTAGGGTTGAAAAAGCTTGCTTCTGGTGATCTTGATCTAAAAGTGTAAGAATTACCTTCTTTCCTCCGTTTCTTCCTTTTTTATCCTTCCTCCTAGCTTCCTCCAGGTCGGAACCTTGCTGTTCCATGGTATAATTTGCTCTAAAGCTCTAAAACCCTACCTTTCTTGCTCCTTATGCTTAGGGTTTGCTCATTTGATGAAGAAATGTGCTAGATGGACGAATTCATAGCTTATTCTTGGATTTTCTACCGTAACTGCTTGAGATTTATTCTTTGTGTTCTTTCATATTCTGAATAGAGGCAAGTTTTATAACTTGCTCCACGTTTATTTACTACCATAAGCTTTCTAGATCATGTTCGTGCTTGAAAATGATGATTTATGCACTAAAAAGCTATGCTTGACTTGGATTTCGATTTTTATAATGTTCCATATTCTGATTTCAGTTCTAGATGAACCTGTGATCATGTGTACGTTATTCCTAATGTATAATATGACTTGGATCAGGTTGGTTTGACAACCTATGGTGTTAAGCACCTATCAACCAATGGTAAATTTTAGGGTTTTAAGCTGATTTCTTCTATAAACCATGACCCGATGATGGTACCATTGCAACAACCCTATGGTGTTGTCTTCATAAAAATTGATGGTCGTGATCAAGGGTGTCAAATTATGGTGACAACCTATGGTCACCCCCTTAGGTCAGGTTTTGGATTAATTAGAAGTATAATGATCAACCATTAAGTACCCTACTGATGTTATCAATCAATGAAGACATCAACTTAATATTTGATGTTGATTAATGAATATAGTGTTGATCTAACAACCTATGGTGATTTAATGATCACTAATGATGGTAGATAAGGTCTCTACAACCTATGTTAAGTTAATCATTGTAGTTGTAGCATCCATTAAGCCTTACACCAATGGTTTCTTGGGTCACTTGATGCAATGATCGGACCTATATTGTAATTGATGGTTTTAACATATGAACTTGACCCAATGGTCAACATCTAATGTTTATTCCTCAAATAAGGTGGAATGATGGATAATGTAATATTTTGGTCCAAATAATGGGATTTATATGGTTTCCTTTATATGATCAACTTAAGGAGCTTACTTGTTGACAATGGATAGCTTGTTTTAAATGAACAATCGATTGTGGGTTTTACCCTACTTTCAATGGAACTTTTTGTGTTGTTAATCAGGAGATGCCTTGGGTTAAAAGTTGACTCTTTATAGATAAAAAATCAAGGACTTCATAGATGGCTTATCTAAGTTGTTTACTTATGTAAACAACCAATGGCCTTACCTTTTAAACATCCAATGGTTTTGGGTGACATTGTGGTATGGTGATACAGGTTGAATGATGATGGAAAAAATGGAGGGTTACCCTGAACAAGGTAGTATTACCTATTCATTCATATGAATAGAAGGGATGATAACCATATTGTGTTGATATGTATTATACCTAGCTTTAATATAACTAAATGATGGTAATTGGGTAAGAATAGTCCTTAAATGATTGATACAATCATGGAGTACTCTCGTATTGTTGTTGAAGCCCTAGTATGCTATAACCTGATGGTTACACCTTGATTTATGTGTGGGTTCATACTTGAGAATAGTATGGAATTTGATAGTGATGCTTCACCTTATGCATCAATGATCCAATGGGGATGTCGTGAGTTAGGGTTTGGGTATAAGTGTTGATTAGTAACATTGATATAATTTATTATGTTGAACCTAACTCTAATGCAAATAGATAAAGATGAGTATTCATGTTTAACATTCTTATATGATGGAATGATGGTGGAATAACCTCCTTAATATGATTATAACCTTGATATGTTAATTGGTGGTTATCATAGCCACATGGTTGATACTTTCTTATGCTAAACATGTGCATTATAAAATATGATGAGAATTAATCATATATAGATTCCTTTCATGTTGATGTAATAAAGGAATGTTCTTAATGTTAATATAACCCTGCTATGATTGTTTATGAATATCTCCAAGCTCATTAATGTGATATTGTGTTGATCTGGTGTAATGTATGTAAGTGATGTTGTTGAGCCTTGTTATAAGGCATGCAAAGATAATGATGATCTTATAGGGAATAATATGATGGTCTTAATGACCTTTAGGCATGGTTGAGCCTTAAATGAGGTGTAATCCTCTTATGTTGATAAGGTTTGATACCCTGTGATATTGTGAAAATGATTTATATCTTTTGATAGTATGATGACTAGTGTGGTCTCATGAATGGCAAGTGAATAGTACCATGTGATGATGAGTTGAGAAATTATGTTTCACATGTTTTATATCTTTTCAAAGTTGTGATATTTATATGCTTGCTAGAAGAGAATTAGGGTTTGTATGTCCACTTGTTTTATGCAGCCTTAATTCACCCAATTGGCATAACTAATCAAGTGCAACTCTAATTATGTAGTGTCATGTTCCGTAGAACCATCTTTGGTGTCAGAACTTGCTGGATGGTGAAATGAGTATTCCTAAGGGAAACTCAGAGTGCATACTGTTGACTATGTGGGGGTGGCAAGTTGAGGATATATCCTTATCTTCCACAATTCAGATTGTGGAGGTTGGCTATGGTCATGCCTCATACATCTGATGTGATTGAGAACGACTATGTTTGTGTCTCAGTGATTATAACATGATGTGATTAGAGGACAACTGCGGTTGTACCTTAGTGATTGGGTTTGAATACCCTTGTTTGTAGTGTTGTGACCTATACCAAGGTCGGACTAGTGGTTATCAGCTTGACTATATGTTATTGTGGTGGCATCTTTGACTGATATGTCCCTGCATTTTTACTTGTACTAGCCGAGGGGAAGAGATCTTAGGATATTAACACTCCTAGATCTTGTACGGAACCGAATAGCCCTTCGCAGGGGTCAGTTGGACTTTGAATGGTACAATTCAAATTCCCCAGGGCATAATAAAAGATGTAATACATCCATGTAGCGTATTTGTTTAGGGTTATACACAATGTTTCACATTGGATGATAACCCTTGTTTGTTATCTTTACATAAAGATGATGCTTAGTGCAATTAAGAGATAGTAGATATACTTATGTTGTAGATATGCTTAAGCTTGTAGATTCTTACATACAGTAGCCATGATTATGTTGATAACTATACTGTTACTGTTGATTATAATCATGATGCTATCTCATGGTGTTAGTTATGTTTAGCATGCTAGCCATGCCTTTGTAACTAGAGATGCATATACTGCTAATCATGCTTATCTAGATAGTTGTGCTTATGTTGTTAGCTCTTCTTATAATGTTGATATGTTCAACAAATTATACATGCTCATGTTATTAGCTATGCTATGTTACTAGACTTGCTCATGATGCTAGATATGCATATGCTATTGAATTGCTTATATTGTCAACAAGATAAAGTATGGTAGTCTGGCTAATGATGATAGTTATTATCTGCTCCTTATGTATTTTGATAATCATCAGTACTGTTGATCTTATTTTTTATATCTGATTAAACTGCTTAACTATTTAATTACTTTAAAATGTTGTAATCAATAAATGTTGTTGAAGGTTATATCTCTTGCTGGGACATGGGTCTCACCCTTGTGGTTTGCCACATCTTTTTTTAGGTAATTGGAAGTGACAAAAACAAACATGTGGAAGCAAAGAGGAGCTATAGTAATGAATCTTTGATAAAGTTGATTATATGTCTAGCGTGTCCTAGAGTTGTCCCTGTACTCTCAGGTCCGGGCAGGAAAAGTTTGTATATGGTGTTTCAAATGAATTAGACTTTTGTTAGCATATTAATGCTTGCTTGTGTGGCATATACGAATATTATTCTCCTGTGTATATATGTTGTAATTAAGGCAATAGACCAATTTGTATTAAATTCTTGGCATAGTATGGATACAAGAAAGAGTTGAGCTCTTATGCAAATGTTTTTGAGCAGGTGTTGATGTTGAAATCGGTTTTAATTTACCCATATTTTGGGTATGTGATTAATTAGTGATTAATTGTGTTTTATGTTTTGAGTAATCTCATTTAGTGTAATGGGTTCTCACAGGTTGGTATCAGAGCTTTAGGTTCACTGGGTCTACAGGGACATTAGGACTTAGGACTAGGATGATGTCTGAATTAGGAATATGACATAAAAATATGGTGCATACTGCCTAATCTCAGTATTTGGGTGCCCTGGCCAGGTATTCAATTATTGAAGAAAGGTAAGTATGGAACTCTTAGATTTTTATCTTTCTTATTACTCTGATCAAGTAGTCATTTTGAGACAATCTAAAGAGCATAACGAATAAGAAATCATGGTGTGAATATCTCAATCCTACCTTAAAGAAGATGAGAATTGCATCATTATCTATCAAAACTTAAATGTTTGGTAAATATAAGAGAAAGATACAACACCATGAAATCTAAATCTGAATACAAACAAGGAAAAGATGAGTTCTTGATAATGTGATTTAATAAGATAATAAAGTGAAAGACAGATAAGTCTATGCTTATAAAGTGAATAAAGGTATGAAATCCACATAATATGGAGAGAACTCCTATAACAAGTACAAAATGAGATGAATGGGAACAATGACAAAGGAATAAGGTGGAAACTGAGTTAATCTCAGACCAACCTATGTATGTAAGAAACTTTTTATGAAAAATCAACATGGCATGTGAAAGAAATTAAGGGAGATGATCCCGATTTAATGAAGAAAATGTGGAATATGATGATTTAGATATCGATAAGTGGTTGAAAAACATAATAAAATAAGAGAAAATACACTAGTGGGATACATAGTCATCAAGGAAGGAGTAATGAGATATGTTAATCATGATGATTCCTATGCTAATGGCAAGGAACCCAGAATGAAAAAGGTAAAATGATACATAAGAAGTTGTAACCTGCATAATGAAAATAGAATTGGTTACCTTTTTGCTAATGACCCTTGAAAAATACTACCATGGTATGGGAAGTGTGTTTTACTTTATGTCTTTCCTTTCTAGGGCACAACTTTCAAGTGGATCATTGCCACTTGGTATGTGTGGATTCATTGTAAACATGAGGGTGGATAGCTTATTATACCATAAGGTTGCTTGGACTATGGTTCTAAGATCATAAAGTTTGTCATGATTTTTCTTTTGAGCCTTCCAATAATTTGGGAGACTCCTCTAATATGTCTTGATATTTGTTATGTTGGTAAAAGTAGTTGAGATAAGGATATGAGTTCCTTATAGCACATGAGGTGGTTACCAAGTTAATGAATCCTAGTATCCAAGATGTATCAATAGTATGGGAAGTATGTGAAGGTTGGAAATGTTTCTTAAATAAACATTCCAAGTGTTCCTCTCCCTAAGAGAGAGAGAGAGTTGATGATGAACCTATAAATGTTGTTTAAAAAAATGTGATTCTATAATGTTGTGTATGGTTCAGTGATAACTGGATAGGACCACTATCAAGGATAGATGGTTTGTTGGTCAATAGATATGTTATACCATGTTCCTTTAAGATAAACCTATGATCAAATATCAATGCATAAGAGTTAGATTGGATAACATAATTCACATGAACATGATGAGTTTAGAGTTATGTCCTTTAGACTAACCAATGTACAAATATAATTTATGAATAGGAGGAATAGAGTATTCCAGTCATGTCATATAAGTTATATCAAGCTTTAAATTATGACATGTCAAAGTATTTCAAATATGGTCAAAAATATGATCAATATTTTTTCAAAAACCTTAGGGTTGCCGAAGCAGCAATAGCTATGAGTCAAGTTGAACAAGAGTGAATTGGGGGTTGACTAGAGTATCCTCTAGGAGTTATGATACCTCTATTCAGTATGTTATGTGAATCTTGATAAGATGAAGACAATGTCTTTGCTCCACCCCCAACAAGGTCAATCAGGAAGTTATATTTATTAATAGTTATATACAAGTGTATGATTCTTCAACCAAATATATGGTCAGTCCACCATTGAGATGATTGGAGAACCCTCTAAAAACATATTCGTCATAAGTTCTTGAAAACTAGGGGGTTCCTACATGGTTGATTGAGTTTTTGATTACGACAACCATTAAAGGAGCATAGAGATGAAACATTATAAAGTTGCATATGATAATAGATACCTGATGTTCTATGTTTGGTAAGATACATTGAGAGTGGACACTGAGTGATGTGTGATAAAAACATATAGAATAATTCAAGATTACAATTGAGTCCCAAAGTTGAAAGTTATTATTAGATTTGTACAGGTGGCACAACAAGTTTCTATGTTCCATATTTGCAAATGTCTTCTTAGGTGGGGTTTTTTTGTGCTGACCAAAGATGAGATATGTATGAATGATGTGACATCACCATGATATGCAAGTAACCATATGAAGGTAATAGGATGAGGTGCAAAGGAAGTACCCATCTTTGTTTACCTTGGATTTTGGGGGCGAAATCCCTGTTAGGGGTTTATAGTTGTAAGGCCCCTAAACTTGCTTCGTGAGTTGAACAAGCTTAATTATCATAACTGAATTGTTATAATCCTAATATAACCTTGTTATATGCTTTGAAATCATAAGACAAGCTTAAGTTTCAAATTTGGTCCAATTTGGACACTATTTGAGCAAGTTATGCAATTTTATGCACATTTTGGACTTTTCTGCAATTTACCCAATTGATAGGTTTTATTTGCAATTTATCACTTTCATTATGTTCCTTGTATATTCAATCATCATTATTGAGCTTTTTGATCCATGGGGAACCTATTTAATCCTGGTTTTGAAGGTGTTGTCTCCAAGGGTATTTCAGGGTTTTCCCCTTCACGGATGAGCTACCTTTAGAAGCTATTAACTAATGAATTATTTGATTGGCTTGGAAATTCGACAAAGGAAATATAAGCAGGTCCATACACATGATGGGGGATCTTATTGTGTGTGTGCTTGTATATTTTTAATAAATTAAGGCCATGGACACTTGGATAGATACTAGGATTTCAACTTTTTCTTTTTCTTTATCTTAAAAGTGTCATATACTTATCTCCAAGCACCAAAACGAGCCATTTTCTCTCCACCACTTCCCTCCTTCTCCCAACCTCGTTCTCCCTCTATTCAGCTGCGAATTTTTCTGCCCAAGGAAGAAGAAAGTGGGGATCTTCTTGGAGAAAGGCTCTAAGGTTGAAATTGACTTCATTTTAGGGTTGAAAAGCTTCCTTCTAGTGATCTCGACCTAAAAGTGTAAGAATTCCCTTCTTTCCTCCGTTTCTTCCTTTTTTATCCTTCCTCCTATCTTCATACAGGTCTCAACCTTTCTGTTCCATGGTATAATTTTCTCTAAATCTCTAAAACCCTACCTTTCTTGCTCCTTATGCTTAGGGTTTGCTCATTTGATGAAGTAATGTGCTAGATGGATGGATTCATAGCTTATTCTTGGATTTTATACCCTAAATGCTCGATATTTCTTCTGTGTGGGGTTTAAACTTCTTAATAGAGGCAAGTTTTATAACTTTCTCCACATTTATTTCCTACCATAAGCTTTCTAGATCATGTTCGTTCTTGAAAATGATGATTTATGCACTAAAACGTTATGCTTGACTTGGATTTCGATTTTTATAATATTCCATGTTCTGATTTCAGTTCTAGATGAACCTGTGATCATGTGTACGTTATTACTAATGTATAATATGACTTGGATCAGGTTGGTTTGACAACCTATGGTGTTAAACACCTATCAACCAATGGTAAATTTTAAGGTTTTAAGCTGATTTCTTCTATAAACCATGACCCGATGATGGTACCATTGCAACAACCCTATGGTGTTGTCTTCATAACAACTGATGGTCATGATCAAGGGTGTGAAATGATGGTGAAAACCTATGGTAACCCCCTTAGGTTAGGTTTTGGATTAATTAGAAGTATAATGATCAACCATTAAGTACCCTACTGATGTTATCAATCAATGAAAACATCAGCTTAATATTTGATGCTGATTAATGAATATAGTGTTGATCTAACAACCTATGGTGATTTAATGATCACTAATGATGGTAGATAAGGTCTGTACAACATATATTAAGTTAATCATTGTAGTTGTAGCATCAATTAAGCCTTAGACCAATGGTTTCTAGGGTCACTTGATGCAATGGTCGGACCTATACTGTAATTGATGGTTTTAACATATGAACTTGACCCAATGGTCAGGATATAATGTTTATTCCTCCAATAAGGTGGAATTATGGATAATGTAATATGTTGGTCCTAATAATTGGATTTAGATGGTTTACTTTATATGATCAACTTAAGGAGCTTACTTGTTGACAATGGATAGCTTGTTTTAAATGAACAATCAATTATGGGTTTTTCCCTACTTTCAATGGAACTTTTTGTGTTGTTAATCAGGAGATGCCTAGGGTTAAAAGTTGACTCTTTATATAGAACAAATCAAGGACTTCATAGATGGCTTATCTAAGTTGTTTACTTATGTAAACAACCAATGGCCTTACCTTTTAAACATCCAATGGTTCTAGGTGACATTGTGGTATGGTGATACAGGTTGAATGATGATGGAAAAAATGGAGGGTTACCCTTAACAAGGCAGTCTTACCTATTCACTCATATGAATAGAAGGGATGATAACCATATTGTGTTGATATGTAACCCTACAGATGTATAGCATGTTATACCTAGCTTTAATATAACTAAATGATGGTAATTGGGTAAGAATAGTCCTTGAATGATTAATACAATCATGGAGTACTATCTTATTGTTGTTGAAGCCCTAGTATGCTATAACCTGATGGTTACACCTTGATTTATGTGTGGGTTCACACTTGAGAATAGTATGGAATTTGATAGTGATGCTTCACCTTATGCATCCATGATCTAATGGGGATGTCATGAGTTAGGGTTTGGGTATAAGTGTTGATTAGTAACATTGATATAATTTATTATATTGAACCTAACTCTAATGCAAATAGATAAAGATGAGTATTCATGTTTAAAATTCTTATATGATGGAATGATGGTGGAATAACCTCCTTAATATGATTATAACCTTGATATGTTAATTGGCGGTTATCATAGCCACATGGTTGATACTTTCTTATGCTAAACATGTGCATTATAAAATATGATGAGAGTTAATCATATCTAAATTCCTTTCATGTTGATGTAATAAAGGAATGTTCTTAATGTTAATATAACCCTTCTATGATTGTTTATGAATATCTCCAAGCTCATTAATGCAATATTGTGTTGATCTGGTGTATTGTATGTAAGTGATGTTGTTGAGCCTTGTTATAAGGCATGCAAAGATAATGATGATCTTGAAGGGAATAATATGATGGTCTTAATGACCTTTAGGAATGGTTGAGCCCTAAATGAGGTGTAATCTTCTTATGTTGATAAGGGTTGATACCCTTTGATATTGTGAAAATGATTTATATCTTGTGATAGTATGATGACTAGTGTGGTCTCATGAATGGCAAGTGAATAGTACCATGTGATGATGAGTTGAGAAATTATGTTTCACACGTTTTATATCTTTTCAAAGTTGTGATATTTATATGCTTGCTAGAAGTGGATTAGGGTTTGTATGTCCACTTGTTTGATGCAGCCTTAATTCACCCAATTGGCATAACTAATCAAGTACAACTCTAATCATGTAGTGCCCTGTGCCGTAGAACCATCTTCAGTGTCAAAACTTGCTGGATGGTGAAATGAGTATTCCTAAGGGAAACTCGAAGCACATACTATTGAGTATGTGTGGGTGGTAGGTTGAGGATATATCCTTCTCATCCACAATGTAGATTGTGGAGGTTGGCTATGGTCATGCCTCATACATCTGATGTGATTGAGAACGGCTGTGGTCGTGTCTCGATGATTATAACATGATATGATTAGAGGACAACTGTGGTTGTACCTCAGTGATTGGGTTTGAATACCCTGGTTTCTAGTGTCGAGACCTATACCAAGATCGGACTAGTGGTTATCAGCTTGACTATATGTCGTTGTGGTAGCAGCTTTGACTGATATGTCACTGCCTTTTTACTCGTACGGACCGAGGGGAAGAGATCTTAGGATACTGGCACTCCTAGATCTTGTACGGAACTGAATAGCCCTTTGTAGGGGTTGGTTGGACTTTGAATGGTACAATTCAAATTCCCCAGTGCATAATAAAAGATGTAATACAATCGTGTAGCATATTTGTTTAGGGTTGTACACAACATTTCACATTGGATGATAACCCTTGTTTGTTATCTTTACATAAAGATGATGCTTAGTGTAATTAAGAGATAGTAGATATACTTATGTTGTGGATATTCTTAAGATTGTAGATACTTACATACATCAGCCATGATTATGTTGATAACTATACTGCTACTACTAATTATAGTCATGCTATATCATGTTGTTAGTTATGTTTAGCATGCTAGCCATGCCTTTGTAACTAGAGATGCATATACTGCTAATCATGCTTATCTAGATAGTTGTGCTTATGTTTTTATCTCTTCTTATAATGTTGATATGTTCAACCAATTAGACATGCTCATGTTATTAGCTATGCTATGTTGCTGGACTTGCTCATGATGCTAGATATGGATATGCTACTGAATTGCTTATATTGTCAACAAGATAAAGGATGGTAGTCTGGCTAATGATGATAGTTATTATCTACTCCTTATGTATTTTGATAATCAAAGTATTGCTGATCCTATTTGTTATATCTGATTGAACTGCTTAACTGTTTAATTACTTAAAAATGTTGTAATCAATAAATGTTGTTGAAGGTTATATCTCTTGCTGGGACATTGGTCTCACCCTTGTGATTCGCCACATCTTTTTTAGGTAATTGGAAGTGACAAAGACAAACATGTGGCAGCAAAGAGGAGATATAGTAACGAATCTTTGATAAAGTTGATTATATGTCTAGTGTGTCCTAGAGTCATCCATGTACTCTCAGATCGGGGCAGGAAAAGTTTGCACATGGTGTTTCAAATGAATCAGACTTTTGTTAGCATATTAATGCTTGCTTGTGTGGCATATACGAATATTATTCTCCTATGTATATATGTTGTGATTAAGGCAATAGACTGATTTGTATCAAATTCTTGGCATAGTGGATAGAAGAAAGATGTTGGGCCATTATGCAATTTTTTTTAGCGGGTGTTGATGTTGAAATCGGTTTTAATTTACCCATATTTTGGGTATGTGATTAATTAGTGATTGATTGTGTTTTATATTTTTAGTAATCTCATTTAGTGTAACAGGTTCTCACAACTACTAACACCTTGTCGCCCCCACATCCTTCTCGTCTTCTTAATCCACTACTTCTACTACTACTTGAGTCATTGTTGTCATGGGTCACAACTCTCATCTTCTTTGTCCACCATTGTTGTTGATGCAAGCCGATGTTGCTTCAGCCGTGAAAAACTATCACTTACTCTACTACTACTGCTTGAGCCACCAACGTCATTATTGCTGCTACTGCCTGCTTGAGCCACCACCATCTACCAGCCCCTCTCTGCTCTGCATAAAATGCATGTTTTTCCTTTTCTATTTATTTATCTATAATTTTTGTTTATTTGGTTTGTTTAACTATAACTTTTAAAATGCATATATAGTTGTTTTTTGGTTTGTTTAGCTATAATTTTTAGTATACATGTATAGTTTTTTGGTTTGTTTGGAATCTTTCATATAAATTTTCTTATAAAATTTATTTAGCTATATAATTATGTCCATCACTATTTACAAGACCAACCCTCAACCTAATTTATGAAACCAAATTATGATAAATGATCGATGGATGTGTGGCATGGAGACTGGCTTTAATTTGTAAACTCTAATTTCTAAATCATGACATTGGCCTAAAAGTATGTTTGAGATTTACTAATTAGGAGTAAATCTTGGATAGTCCATGATTAAGAACTATATTTGAACACCTAATCTCATTTAGGATGTAAGTATATAATATGTATTTAGTTTTGAAGATGTTTCATCACCACTTCCCCATTTGTTCTCTAAGTACATATGTAGGTGGGTATAGCCCATCTACATGTGTGTACTTAGAGAACTATGGGGAAATGTTGTTGAAATATTCTTGAAAACCAAATACACATTATACACTTACTAGTGAGATTGGTGTTTAAGAATGGGATAGGTAGTACACATCAATAAACCCTAAACTCTAATTTGAAAACCCTAAACATTAAACCCCAATCTATAAACCCTAAATCATAAATCCTGAACAACCCCCCCCACCTAATCTCTAAATCCTAATACCTAAATACTTGAAACAATATTCATTTTGTATGTGATCATATAATGGATCGATCGTGGATGTCCATTTCAAATTGATGCACTCCAGAGTTTATTATGAGTCTTGATCAATATATAAGATTTGTTGAGAAACATAAAAACAATCTTGAGATAGGTTCTATTGTCCATATAGGAATTGTAGTAACAACTTGAAAGTCGACAATGTTGACAAAATCAAATTCATATCACATGGACGAGATTGTAAATCACTATACATAATGATACTAGCATAGAGAGAATCCTGATGTGAGATCAGTAGATTTTGATAGTAGTACTTGTGTTGAAGAAGAAATTTATGATGATTTACACGTGAATAGACTGATTCTGATAGACATGGTTGTTGCGATGTTGGATAGTTTTGGGGTAAATATTGATGGCTAAATTGGACATTATTATTATCCCTTTGTTTCGATGATGACAAACATTTCATTCTTGTGAATCTAACGTGCTACTTGAGTGTTGCAGGAATTAGATGGATGACAAACAACTTGGAAGATCTATATGCTCAAATTGCTTTAATTCATGATTGTAATCAAATGTAAAAACTTGTACAAGTATATAATGTACAAGTACTTAGATATCATGTAAATCAAGCATTTAGATCTTCCCTAGTCAATCACAACACTTAGATAGGTCATCCCCTACAATAGTGTCACAACTGCACACTCATACACACACTTAGTACTTAGTTTAAAACATTGAAACAGAGTCATTCTCGGTCGACAAACTTCTCGACCGAGACACTCTCGGTCGACAAACTTGCTGTTAGACACAATGACCCATGTAGCCGTTAGACACAACAGACAAGGTAGTTGGAAGTTGGATCAATACATTACATACACTTGCTCCAGACAGTCCCTTGGTCGACAAAGACCTCAACCGACTGGGATCTCGGTCGGCAATTCCTCGACCGAGAATGTCTCTGTCTGCAATTTTCAAGATTAATTAACTAGTTGTTGTTAAAGCAACTAATGGATACCTAACAGATAGTTGAGCACTTAGAACCCCCTAGAAAGTGTCTAGAACGTCCTTAAGCATTCATATGCCATTCCTATAAATAGGAAATGCCTTAGGACACCCTATACACACTTGTGCAACACTTGAGCATATTACTTGCAATCTACAAATCCATTTGTGTGAGCAATTGAGAAACTCCAACATTGGCTATTAATTTCCATTGCTTCAATTTTGTGTCCTATAGGATATCATCTCCTATCCACTACACTTACACTTCCATATACATTGGTTAGGAGATCAAAACGCTTGATATAGGAAATCAAGCCTTGTGCTACAACGATATTGTAATTTCTATTTTTCCTTCTTGTCCCTTTATATTGTTTGTACTCTCCTTGCTACTCCTAGGGTTGGAGGATGTGGATTGGAGAGGGTTTGACTTCTCAGGTGGAGAAGGGTCTTCTCGGTGGAGAAGGTGGACTTTAGACTACTTCAAGAAGGTTGTCTCAACGGGAAGCTACTTCAAGAGGAAGGCTACTTCAAGGGGGAGCTTGAGGTTACTTCAAGGAAGGCTGCTTCGAGGTTGGTGAGACTACTTCTAGGTGAAGGTTGTCCGAAGGGTTAGGTGAAAGTATTTGTAATTTTATGTAACATCCTTGTGAGGTAATAAAATTTAAGTACTTTCAAAATCCCGGTTGGGTAAGCAACCATGTAGTGGATTGACTGCCTTAGTATTTTCTAAGGTTGGAACCACTCTAAATCCTTGTCCCCTTGTCCAATCTTTTTGTGGTTTCTTGCTTTGGTTGAATTATTATTAAAATAATCATAAAACCCTATTCACCCCCCCTCTAGTGGTTTTTCAAATATCACTAATCCACCTTCCTTATTTAGAAATATTGTGCATGATGCTAAGAGACAGTTATACTTAGGTTTTAGTAAGTTTATCGAAGTTGAGTCTTGTCTTGAGATTGTATACTCTAAAGACTAACAATAGATGGAGTGACAAAATCTTCACGTCTGTATTGTCTTTCTAGACAAATTCTTCTTAAAGGAAACATGACGCGACCCAAACCTACTACCAGGGTTAGGGCCCACCAAGAGGATTAGTTTAACCATCAACTTTTAATCACTTATAGAAATTGAGTCTTAACTTTTTCTTTTCTCAAATATATAGTAACATTGCTTAACTAGATGATAACATCTTGTTTAAACATAACATTATAGGATACAACATAATTCAGCTTTTCCATAAAGAAAGAACCTCACATTTAATATACATCAAGTACAACTATTTACAAACTTCTCTCATCTCACTCTCTTCTCATCCCTAGATACATAGGAAGAATATGGGACCATCTAACTAACTAACTACTCTTCTTGAGAACTCTGCTTTATTCTTGATAGAACTAGTTTTTGTCTCTTCTGGCAGAGCTGCCCCTTTACCTGAACAAAATTCAATAGGTTGATGAGCAACTGGCTCAGTGTGTAAAAAATCAACAAGTAACCAAGTTTAAGCAGTTAATGATATCCACAATTTAGGATATTTAGGCAGCTAAGAAAGACATTCGAATCTTCTCAATTTTAGTTCAAGAAGTAATAATTAGTAATCAACTAATTATAGTAAATCACTAACCAATTATTGGGTTCATAAAGTCCAATTATTACATGCCACTGGACCCACATGAGGTGTACCTCAAGATGTGAAAGTATTGCAGCAAGCTACGATCTCATTGTACATGACTTAGAAGCATGTTCGGGATGCTAAGTCTTTAATCTCAATACCATGTCTATAGCTGGCATGGCCAGGTCTGGATCTTGGTGGCTAATGGGAGAGGACATATATCTCAACTCCTCCTCTCAACCTAGATACTCAGGCGATGATTCAAACCCCTCAGGATTGTAGTGCACCAGTTAACGTACTGAAGGTGTCCACTGATCGCCACAACTCAAAACACAGGTATCATTGGCATCCCCAGTTGGTGTTGGATACCAATCATCTAAGGAGTTTTCTCTAACTGGCCTAGACCACCACACCCAGCTAGTACACTCTGGCTTACCTCTAGCTACAAATACCTCCAGTCAGGAAGCACATTTTCTCCCCACAACATAGGCCTCATGTGAGGGTTCTACAGTGTCCAGGGCATCTATCGTCTAATGGTATGTAATTACTTTTTTAGGATTCATCATCATTACTAATAGTTACCCTAGTTTTGTCAATTAAGAAATTAGCAATATTCACATAAATCATCTGATCATATTTCAACTTTCATAATTCTCATAGGCCATAAATGGATCATTTAGATCTGAAATATGGAAATCTAGTTTCCCTTGTGTCTCTATTTCCACCATTTTATCACCTTTTTACATACCAAATTGCCTAAAAACATGCACAACAACTAAGCATATTAATTTCGTAACAGGTAGGTTTCTGAATAAAAACTAGAGAAGAAACAACATTATTCAAGTTTGTTTGCTCTAAATCAGGGCTAAAAGGTGATTTTTCACTCAATTGGATCTAATCCTAGGACACTGACCTTGGATCTAAACTTTATAAGTCCTGATTCGTGGGTTACAGAACTTGGGTTCGAGTCTATAGGCTCCAAACATACTTCTAGCCACCCAACAACACATCTACAACTTCAAAAAGGTCAATTGGAGGAAGAAGATGAATAAATAAGGAGGAACAGAACCTCTAGTGAGTGAAATGGAAGATCTTCAATTGAGTAAAGAGGCAAAAGAGAAGGGGTCTACTATCAAAAGCTACTTACCATGAAGGATATGTGTCTAGTTTGTCGATCTCCAGTCATTCTTCATGTTCTTCTCAAAAATCACCCTCTAAATCGCCTTCCAGGTCATCTTTTTGTTAATCTAAGGGTCTGGTTATGTATAGGATTGAACTATTATTCTAACACTTATATATATATATATATATATATATATATATATCAAACGTCATGCCCCTTTTTGTGATTGGTTATCTTAGTGGCTAGCAGAAAAAATTCTCGATGGTCGACATGTTTTTTGACAGTCAATGGGCCCATCTCAGCAGTCAACGAAAGCCTGAATTTTTCAATTGACGGAAGCCCAATTTTGTGGATCTACAGAAAATGCCCATTGTGGTGGTCGATGAAAATGGTAGCTCAACGAAAATCTATACATGTTACTAAAAGTGCTATCATTTTCTCATTTTAACTTTGATTTGGTGCATTCTTTTATGTGGGATTCATAAATGAATTATCTACAATATTGCACCATTAGTTTGATAAGATTCTCAAATAATAATTTCTTTATTAATTTTTTTCCTCAAGTATCATTATTCATCCGCCCACATACATGTCTAGGCTAATTCTATATCAACTAAAACTTGGATCTTGTAGTATGCTTAAGTCATAACTATGAATTATCCAAACAAATACTTAAGATAACCAAGTTTAAGATAAAGCAAAAGGTAAATATATTATTGATAAAAGCATAATAAATAATAAGGTTATCTTTAGTCCCTAGAATTAGCAATAAGGGTAGAAGGGGGTTGTAACTTAACTAGCTTCCAATCTCAATGTAAGAACAAAAAAAATGGTGTGCCTAATGGGAAATAAGGCTAAAAAGATAAACGTATGTCCAAATGATTGTGTGTTATTTGAAAAGGACTATATCGATTTGAAAGATTATCCAAAATTTAGTACATCTAGATACAAAATGATGACTCCTTTCAAGGTAATGTGGTATCTACCTATAATACTATAGTTTTAATGCTTATTTTCTATTACCATGGATGTGCATAATTTATGCTAGCATGCAGAGGCGAAGAAAATAATGATGGGATCCTATGACATGCATATGATTTCCCACAATGGTAGAAAATAGATTTATTGTACCCTAAATTTGGTGAAGAAGTTAGGAATCTAAAACATGGGCTTTGTATCGATGGGACAGATCCATGCAGCACATTAAGAGGCCAACCTAGCACTTGGCATGTTATGATTGTTATGTACAATTTGCCTCCCTGGTTGTGTATGAAAAATAAGTATGCATATTGTTATTGTTGGTATCGGGCCCCAAACAACATGTCAACGATATTGATGTTTTTCTTGAAACTCTGGTTGATGACTTGAAGAAAATCTGGGAGAAGGTACGACAACCTATGATATTTCATGTATAGAGACAATTCCTTTACATGCAATGGTTTTTTGCACTATTTATGACTTTCCAGTATATTGAAACTTGTCTGCATACAACATAAAAGGATCTAAAGCATGCCCTATATGTGATGAGAACTAATTGGATATGACTAAAATGTGGTGTCAAGACTATATATTTTAGTCATCAAAGGTTTCTTCCAAAAGTGCATCCGTACTAAAGGTTGCACAAAGTAGTAAACAGATCAACTTAGGAATAGTCATCAAAGGTTTCTTCTAAAATTGCATCTGTATCGAAGGTTGCACAAAGCAGTAAACAAACCAACTTAGGAATGGAGTTCCCCTAAACTTATATCAGGGGAGGTTATGAAAGAGTAAAAGACTTTGTCAATGTATTTGATAAGAAATCACAATTGACTATTCCCACATAGAGTGATAAATCTTTATTCAAGAAGAGGTCAATATTCTGGAATCTTCCTTATTGGAGTTCCTTGGTTGTTAGGCATTGTATCGATGTCATGCATGTTGTGAAAAATGTATGTGGTAGTGTCATTGGTATTATATTGAATATGCCATGTAAGACTAAAGATGACATAAAATCTATAATGGACCTATGTGAAATGGGTATAAGGAAAGAATTAACAACAAAGGTTTGGAGTGATTAAAAAATAGATTTACATGTTACTTGTTACATGTTGTCTAGATATGAGAAGAGAACTTTTTGTGAGTGCATGCTTAATGTTAAGGTACCATGGGGATACTCTTCCAATATTCATAGATTGATATCAATGAAGGATATAGAGATGATAGGTCTTAAATCTCATGATTTTCACAATCTAATGTAGTAAATATTTCCTGTGTCTATTCAATATATACTGCCAAAGCATGTAAGGATTGCAATCACCAAGCTTTATTTCTTCTTCAACATTCTACGCAGCAAAGTTACGGATCTTGAGAATTTTGGTAAGTTGCAAAGAGAAGTGGTTGTTATCATGTGCCATCTTGAGATGTATTTTCCTCCTTCATTTTTCAATATCATGGCACATCTTGTTGTTCATTTGAATAGGGAAGTGAAAATTTTGGGTCTAATTTTCTTGCATTAGATGTATCCTTTTGAATGGTACATGAGTATTTTTAAAGGAGATGTTCAAAATTGTTATCGACATGAAGGGAGTATTATTGTGGGTTATGTGGGTAGGGAGGTTATGAACTTTTTCAATGACATTTTGAGTTGTAAGGAAGTTTGTGCCAACAAAAAGAATATTGAACCCTAGTCTAAAAAAGGGACTTTAGGATCATGAGTGAAAGTAATTAGTCATGAGTTGTCAAAACAAGTACACTTGTGTGTTTTAAACAATATCAACAAAGTGGTTCTTATATCACTGGACATACCAATTTTATTAATACATAATATCCTCAAGCCAGCTCAATGTGGCTTGCTAGAGAGCCTAATAGGATATTTATTAGGTGATTTTGAAGATAAAGTCTTCTGTTAACTATCTCAAACACCAAATAATGTTGTTGAAAATATCAACTAGCTCACCTTTAGACAAAAAATGAATGTTATGCATTAGAAAGGGATAGACATAAATGGAGTTTCATATTACACAAAATGTCAAAATGATAAGAGTGTCGTAAAAAATAGTGAGGTCACCCTTCAAGCGTCTTCACATATTTTTCTAGAGTGAAAGATAAGAGTTCACATGATGCTAAAATGTCTTATTACGATGTCATTGAAGACATATGGGAGTTTGAGTATATAGATTTCAGAGTTCCCATCTTTAGGTGTAAATTGGATTCATAACACCAAAGGAGTTATAGTGAATGAATTGGCTTTCACAGTAGTGAATTTTGAAAAGATTGGTGAGAAGGGTAAACCATTCATAATGGCATCACAGGTGAAGCAAGTATTCTACATCGATGATCCTACAAATGAAAAATGGTCTATCATTCTTCATGGGAAAAACTAGTTCATTGCAGATCCTATAGATGAAGAAGTGTACTATGACAAGTATGATAACTCAAATCCATTCTTAGTTGGCTTTCCAACACCAAATGTTGAATCTAACATTAAATTATATACATATGGAGCTCACATAGAAGGAATATTAATTGACCAAAGATACAACCAATACTAGAGGCATGCATTTTGTTTTTTTTAATATTATATGTACATTTTACATTCTTTATTATAGTTATATAGATTCCGTATGCTACATGTACAATTTACATTCTTTATCACTTATATTTAATTCTTTGACTGTTGTTAATATGAAATTTTATAGATTGCATCTAGTGGTGAGGATGAGCACTATGATGATGTGCATCGTAAGGATGAATCTGGTGTAAGTTATATTGTTTTATTGCATATATGTGCATTTTACATTCTCTATCACATTTATATAAGTTACAATTTTTATCACATATATACATTTCTTGACAATTTTAGGATGAACATCCTCAGGATGTGCGCCCTAACGATCATGTTGGTTTTATAGAGGAATAGCATGATTGTGCACATAAAAGAGGCATCACATTGATGAGAAAGTTAGTAGCGCAAAGGGGTGAAGGACCAAAGCCAATCGTTGACTTTGATGATGTAGGAAATTATATTGGGAAGAATCACAATACTTTCCTATAATATCTTGGGGTTATTACTTGCAGCAAAGTGGATATAACTAGAAAATCTTAGCATACAGTTGATCCTTCCACATAAGACTGCATATGCAAGGACATAGATATGATAAATTCTATTTTTTAAAGATATTCACAGATCTATTTTTAAAAATATGCCATTTAGTAAATGAAATATTGCAGAGCATTTTTGACCTTGATGAAAAAAATACATTGTATAAAGGTTATGCAATTTTGTGGAGGATATTAAAGAATTATAGGGCAAATCTGATATAATACACAATGATCCACAACAAGAAGAAGTCCTACTGAGCAATGGTTCTATCTAGACTCAAAGGTGTGGGAAATGTTTGTTGCTTCAAGGCAAATAAATGAATTCAAGGTATTAAGCCTCCTCATTTAAAATAGATTCTTATGAATTTAATGTATTATGTAGATAACATATGGTTTGGATTAACTAAGCTTTACACGATTATAAAAAGAAAGGCATGCTAAGAATGTGCTTGATTGTAGCTTGGGTCTAGGTGGCTACATAAGGCGTCACCAACAGAGACTAGAAACATCTACTTATGAGCAGCCTACTCCTATATATGTTGAGTCTTCTACTACTCATGCAACCTTACTTTGCCATGAGGAGTGGATAGGTGTATGGAAAAATGAATATAGAGAAATACCCAACCCCACAACCGCTAAGGTAGCTGCAAAAATGGTAAAATTCAACCCTTAGAGTGCATATTCATTTTTAACCTTGATTGTTATGTTTTATTGAAAAATTACTATTGATAATGATTAGTGAGAGCTCTATGAGTAGAGAAAAGAAGGCAAGTTCATCCCTGAGGGCTAAAGGGATGAATTGATAATTGATTTGCGTACTCTAGAGCATCTTGGCTGTGTTAGGGCCACTGGGGCTGGTGTTGGTATAAGATCCTTTTCTGGGTCATCATAGAAGTGCAAATATGCCAAAAAAGAAGGATTGTCACAAAATAAGGTACAATACATGATTTCAAAGGGAATAGAGGATGCAATGAGACAATATCAAGCTTCTCAGTCTCAATCTCCTAAGACAGTACATGTGTTGCCCTGCTCTTCATACAAGGTGGACCCTTATACAATAGAGGTGATTGGGAGTAATCTCGTGGACCTGCCCGCTTCACACCAAGTGTAAGTTTTTTTGTGATACAATAGTCTTTCAGGTGAACTTATAATATGTTTGTGTTTCGATATACATAACTCTACTATAAAAATTTGTAGCAGTTGAGTCCATATCACCTTACATTACTAGAAAATGGCTCCTATGTCATTGCACTAGGGGATGCTTACCCACCCCTTCCAGATTACATGATTCATGGTGTTCCAATGTCCGCCGATGTGGTTTGTATGTCTATCAGGCTTATCTACAATGCTTGGAAATAGACACCACTGCTACATAGCCACCCCAAGAATGAGACAAAAGGTGATGTAGAAGACTGCATGGTTAAGTGTCCCAAAGCTGGAGATATGTACAACGATGTATGCTAAATTTTCATTGTATTTTTATTTGTGATTCTTTTCTACTTGTGTATATATTTGGAAATTGATATGAGAATATATGTAGATAACAACACCTAAGAACCCCCCCTACAATTTTTCCTCCACTTCTCCTCTAGATATTCAATTACCTTCTTAGACTACAAATGACCTATTCGACTCACTAGGTCCTAAGTGTAGGGGGTTGGAACTATGGCTAAGTGACTTAGAAGAAAGGTCAACTATGATGGTCTCAATTAAGGAGGGTGTTGCAGTCCAAGCTCACAATATTAGTGTATTCTTGATAGATATTATGGAGTTGTTTACTTATACTTGGTTGAAGACAACTATGTTAGAACTTTGTGTATACTTTTTGGATATGCCACATTCATATTTTGATGATGCAAATATTTCCCTTTTGTGTTATTAAAATGTACATTTAGTGTTTCAAGTGATCAAGGAACTTAGACAACATCCAAAAATAAATAATATGTAATATTATAAGTGTTTGGATGCTTGTAGGATAAGTTGTACCATGTTTATACTTTGTACACGTGCATTTTGTACAAATTGCTAGGAATGATGTAAGAATGAGCGATGATCAGATCTATCTTATCCTATACTATTTTCACAGTTATATCAAGTCTTAAGGATAGGTAGGTTTCATGAGAAAAACCATTTAATATGTTTTTTAAAAGTTTAGAAAAGTTCTTACAGACACATTTTTGGTTGAACTACACTTGGATAGAGAAAGAGTCATTGTAGAAAAACAGCAGTTGTAGAAAATGAGTCATTGTAGAAAATATTCAACATGAATTTTGAGAGTATACTGACTATCAATCAAACTATAGTTTGACCAAGATAAATCTCATTCGAAGTACAGTTTCACTCGAGATTCAGTCTGCAATCAAAATCAGCATCAAATTTCTATCCATTGTAAACTTGATTTTTGACATCTCAACGACAAGTTTAGTATTTAACTTTGTCAAAACACTCACAACAACAATATTGACCATTCCTAAGTGTTTCTTATATATATAACTGCCTATGAACACTTAGGAGACTCACTTGAGAAAATCTAATACATGTTATCTTTATCCAAGCTTAGAATTCTATATTGCTATCTTCAGATTTAAGTGATAGCTCAATGATAATGTCATTCTCCATCAAATATAGCTTTTCATATCCTTGTGGAAGTTGATCATCACTTGTTCAACTTCATATTGTAAATCTTGTAAAGATTTTATATTTGTATATTTTGAGCATTGGTGTTCTCTGTCCAATCTTGTTCAGTAATATTGTTCGAGTGTTCTTGGACTACTTCTTGCGAGAGAAGAAGGAGTCTTCTCGTCAGTTCTCTTCCTTGGCCGTTAAAGAAGAGGTGAAGATTTAGTGCTCTTTATTGGCCATTAAAGAAGAGGTTCTATGTTCTTCAAAGTTGTTAAAGAAGAGGTGAAGGTGTGGTGGTCTTCCTTGGCTATTAAAGAATAGGCTTGATGCTCTTCAAAGTCGTTAAAGAAGACGTGAAGGTTTGGTGCTCTTCCTTGGCCATGAAAGAAGAGGGTAACCATTGTACTTTGTATTATTCCTTGCGAGGTTAATAAAAGTTGATTCTTACAAATCCTATTTGGGAACAACCACATAGTTGACTGACATCTTTTAACAGAACCACACTACATCGGGTGTCACTACTTTCATTGTCCAATTACTTTTTTAAATTATTGTTACCTTGTTTATTAAGAAAGTTGCAATCTAACCTCTTTAGTGTTTAAAATTTCATATGAATTATATTAAATCTATTCACTCCCCCTATAGATCATGTCTGTTCTTATCAGATCAGGCTTCAAGGAACTTTAATAGGTCTTGAAGATGGGGAAGTCTGTTGGGCCAACTCAATCATGGACAGACACACATCAACCATACAACTATGTCTGATGGATCTGACTACACTCTTTGGAAGAAAGATATGCAATTCTTCACATAAAGTTCAAGTCATGATCTTTGGAAGATGGACATCCATCCATGTGTTCCTTCAATAAGAGATTTGAAGGAATGGGATGCAGCTATGGTAATAAATGCTACTCTTAATGCTAGAGTTGTATACTTGCTTTATAATTTTCTTTCTATTGATGAATTTAATAATATTTCCTTTGTGAAACTAATAATTATATTTAGAATAAATTATCTATTATTCATGAAAAAATTGAGGAAGTTAATTATTCTAAAATTAATATTCTTAATCATTAATGAGAATTATTTCACATGAAAAACATGAAACTAATTCTAAAAAGTATTTTGGATTTTCCTTTACTATAAATACCATAAAATCATTTGGAAATTATATTGAAGAATGTTAGATAGAAGATGAGAAAGAAAAATTTCATCATATATTTGAATGCCTAATCAAAAAAATGATGAAAAAAAGACAAAAGTACACATAGTGATGAACGTCTTTCAAAATTTTGTAAGAATGAACTTGTTAAACTTAAGTTGAAAAAGGTAGAAAAATATAAGAAGAAGAATAAGAAATTGGCTAACAAAGTTAATTATTTTAAGACACGAGTTGATGAAAATGATGAATATCTAACTAATCTTATTCTATTTATTTTCTTTAAATAGATTGAAAATGGATAAAATGTTTGACCTACCTCTTGGTTGATGTACAGTTCAACTGAGGGACAGCTTTCTCAAAATACAATTCAAACAAGATAAATAATATCAAGTTTTATTTTGGCTATCTTACTATTAGTGTTTAGAATCGGTTTATTACATCATTTAAATAAACTTTTCTTATTCTTAATGGATATATTTATCTTAGTAGTTCAATTCTTTGTTTGAGCTCAATTCTTATGAGTATGAGATTAAGGGGGAGATAAAATTATTTGTTGAAAGCTTGCATATCTATATCATTTTTGTTCTTAACGGATTCTCTATATAGAAATGGGCTTAACATCTATTATATTTTGTCTGGAGATTCTTTCTTGACCTCATTTTGTGCTTAATGGATTCTGTATATCATTTTGGGGCTTAGCATCACTTGAAAATAATTGAAAATCATTTTTTATTTTATCTTTGGTTTTTATGGAAATCTCTATATCATGGAGGACTTAACATTCCTTGCATTGACATTAATATATTCTTTAGAAATTTTGTGTTATTTATGGTATCTCCATATCATGGAGGACTTAACATTCCTTTCATTGATATTGAGATATTCTTTTGAAAATTGGTGTTAGTATTATTCTTGGAATCTCTATATCATGGTGGACTTAACCTTCCTTACCATTGACTTATAGTATCTTTTTTATATTTTGTTCTTAATGGGATATTTTTATCATGAAGGACTTAACATTCCTTTCATTGGTAATTAGAAAACCTTTTAATGTCTTTGATCAAATATGCCTTTTTTCTATACACCTTATTTTTTGTTGGGCATATATATTCCCTCTCCAAAATGACTATCTTTTTTAGGGGAGTGTCTCCTTGAGGGGGAGCATTGGAAAGTATAACCCCTTTTCTTACTTTGAAAAAGGAAGAGAAAAATCCATGAAGATAATTTTGACTATCTACAACAATTTATAGGTATGATGCTCTAAATTGCCTATTTTCAAATTATCTTATGGAAATATTTTTCATCATCAATAATGGGGAGATTGTTGGCCTTTTTGATATGCTACACTCATATTTTGATGATGAAAATATTTCCCTTTTGTGTTACTAAAATGTGCATATAGTGTTTCAAGTGATTAAGGAACTTGGACAAGATCCAACAATATAGAGTATGCAAGTAGGACAAGTTGTACCATGTTTATACTTTGTACAAGTGCATTTTGTGCAACTTGTTAGGATTGGTGTAAGTACCAGTGATGATCAACGCTATCCTATCCTAAACACTTTTTCACACTTATATAAAGTCTTTAGTATAGATAGGTGTCATTAGAAAAATCATTTAATATATTTTTCAGAAGTTTAGAAATATTCTTACAGACATGTTTTCGATTGAGCTACACTTTGAACCGAGAAAGAGTTATTGTAGAAAAAGAGTTGTTGTAGAAAATAGCTATTGTAAATTTTAAGAGGATACTGACTCTCAGTTGAACTTTTGTAGAAAAAGTGTTGTTGTAGAAAATAGTTGTTGCATGTTTTGAGATGGGACTGACTTGATCAAACTACAGTTCGACCAAGAATCAGTCCACAGTCAAAATTAGTGTTAATTTTCTATCAGTTGTAAACTCAATTTTTGACATCCCCACAACTAGTTTAGCATTTAACTTGGTCAAAACACTCCCAACAACTATATTGACCATTCTAGGTGTTTCCTACATATAGGAGTGCCTATGAACTATCTTTCTTCAAGCTTAGAACTCAACATTGCAATCTTTAGATCCAAGCCATAGCTCAATGATAGTTTCATAGTCCACCAGATATATCTTTTCCTATTCTTTTGGAAGTTTATCATCACTTGTTCATAGAGATCTTATATTGTAATTCTTCTAGGATCTGATATTTGTAAATTGCATGCATTGGTGTTCTCTGTCTCCAATCTAGTTCAACAACATTGTTTGAGTGTTCTTGGACTACTTCTTGTGAGAGAAGGAGTCTTCTGGTCAGTGCTCTTCCTTGGATATTAAAGAAGAGATGAAGGCTCAGTGCTCTTTTATTCCCATTAAAGAAGAGGTTCAGTGCACTTCAAAGTTGTTAAAGAAGAGATGAAAGTTCAGTGCTCTTCCTTGATCATTAAAGAAGAGGTGAAAGTTTAGTACTCTTCCTTGACCATGAAAGAAGAGGGTAACAATTGTACTTTGTATTATTCCTTTTGAAGTTAATAAAAGTTGATTGTTAAAAATCTTGGTTTGGAACAACTAAGTAGTGGACTGACATATTTTGATGGATCCACTCTACATCGGGTGTCTCTTGTGGTTTTCTTTCATTCTCTAGATACTTGCTTTATATTTTCATTTAAACAAGTTGCAACCTTACCTCCTTAACATTTGAGATTTCATAATATTTATATTAGATCTATCCACTCCTTCCTCTATAGCACATCAGTTTGCATCATAGCACATTTCAATGAAGATTAATAGGTTTTAAACATGGGGGAAAGTCTATTGGGCCAACTCAACCATGGAGAAGCACACATAAACTAGACAACTATCTTTGATACATCCAACTACAGTCTTTGGAAGCAAGATATGCAATTCTTCATTAAAAGTGTTAGCCCTAATCTTTAGAATATGGTCATCCATACACATATGCCTCCAACAATAGATTTGAAGGAATGGGATGCGGTTATTGTAAAAAAAATGCTACTCTTAATACTAGATATGTGGACCTGACTTGTAATCTTCTTTCTATTGATGAATTTAATCACATTCCCTTTTGTAAAACTACTTATGATATTTGGAGGAAATTATTTATTATTCATGAAGGAACTGAGAAAGTTAATGATTCTAGAATTAATATTTTTAATCATAAACCAGAATTATTTCACATGATAAAATATGAAAATATTTCTAAAACGAATTTTGGATTCACCTCTAGTAAAAATACCATAAAAACCTTTTGGAAATTATATTGAAGAATGTCATATAGAAGATGAGGAAGAAAATTTTCAGCATATAATTGAATGCCTAATTTCCAAAAATGATGAACAAAAAGAAAAAGAACACACAATGATGTATGCCTTTCAACTTTTTATAGGAATGTCTTATTAGATTTAAGTTGGAAAAGGTTAAAAATAAAAGAAAAAGAAATTGGCTGATGTTGTTACTTCCTTTAGTACAGAAGTTGATGAGAAAAATGATTAACGTCTAAAGGGTCTTATTCTATTTATTTTCTTAAAGTTGTTTGAAATGGTTAAATTTTTTAACAAACTACCTCTCAGTCAAAGCAAAGTTCAACCTAGGGGTAGCTTGGTCAAAATACAATTTGACTGAGATACTGAATGTCAATTTTTATTTTGGATATCTTACTCTTGGTGTTTAAAATTGGTTTATTACATGATTTAAATAAATCTTTTATGTTATTAATGGATATATCTATCTTATTGGTTCATCTATTTGTTTGATCTCAATTCTTATGAGTATGAGATTAAGGGGGGCTCAAATTATTTGTTTCAAACTTGCATATCTATATTTGTCTTGTTCTCAATGGATTCTTTATATCAATATGGCCTTAACATCCCCTATATTTGGTCTAGAGATTCTTTGTTGACAAAATTTTCATGGATTCTCTACATCATTTATGTGCTTAACATCCCTTAAAAATGATTTAAAAACATTTTTGGTTTTGTCTTTGGTTTTTATGGCAATATCTATATCATGAAGGACTTAAAATTTCTTGCATTTATATGGAGATATTCTTTAGAAAATTGGTATTATTCATGGCATCTCTATATCATTAAGAACTTAACATTTCTTGCATTGATATTGAGATATAACTTAGAAAAATGGTGTTATTCTTGGCATCTTTGTATCATGGTGGACTTAACATTTCTTATCATTGACTTTTAGTATCTTTTTGATATTTTGTGCTTAATGGGATCTTTTTATCATGAAGGAGTTAACATTCCTTTCATTGGTAATTAGAAAACTTATAGTTATCCTTGATCAAATTTGGATTTTTGTCTACACTCCTTATTTTTTACTAGGTACATATATTCTCTCTCCAAAGTGACTATCTTTTTTAGGGGAGTGTCTCCACAAGGGGGCACATTTGTAAGTATATTTGCTTTTTGACTTTGACAAAGGTTGATAAAATCAATGAAGATAATTTGACTATCTATAATAATATAAAGGTACGCTTTTCTAAAATTTTTAAAATTATCTTATCGAAACATTTGTTATCATCAATAAGGGGGAGATTGTTGGTTTTTTGGATATGCTACACTCATATTTTGATGATGAAAATATTTTCCTTTTCTATTAATGAAATGTGTGTCAAAAAGGGGGAGATTGCTGGATAAATACCTCGCTCTATATATCTGAAAATATATGTTGATCTGTTTTATTATATATGAATTCATACATATATGTTTTGCAATTACTTATATAGGGTGTCTAGACAATTCGTACTAACCTATGTGGCATTTCTAATTCTATCATTAATTATCTGTGTAGAAAGACCCAAGTTTTGTTAGTGATTACTGCTCTACCACATTTAAATATTTTGGTAACATGAGAAAGAGCATGATTATATCTCCTTTAAATGTTGGATAAGTTTTTGGAACTTTGCTTATGATTTTGACTTATGAACTACCTTTAATTATGGATTTTGGGTTTTCTTTTGGTTGCCTTCTTTTCACAAAGTAATAATCATTTGAATTTGTTGGTAATTGTCCCCGAGATGCTAACTGTGTATTATCTATATCTTTTTGGGTAACAAAGTAGGACGTTGGGGACACACAATGATAAAGGCATATTCGTGTGAGAAAATTTATATATCCATCATCATAATTTAATGGTTGCAACATTACATGACTATTTACTAATTCAGTTAAATATTTTACTTTTACTTATAGGGTTATAAAATAATTCAAAAAGGTTAGAGGAAAGGTAGATAAATGAATTATTAAGTTGGAAGAATGTTGAGGTAGTTTTATGACTACAATGCATATATATGGAAATATGATTAATTCTATTTATTAACATTTCCCATAATTGCAAATTTATAGTGCCCTAGAAAGAATAATAATTGGTATTGCGGATACAAAAGGTTTCATCAGATAAAACTGATTCAATAAAAGGTAATCTAACCTTATTGCTAGACAAGCCACACTAGACATCCATTGTATACAACATGCTATATAGTCTTGATCATAATAGGTAAATAGTCTCATTTGATAATATCAAAAGATCAAATCAAATTATTGAATTATGTCATTCACTTTGTAGTTGTTTGACACAAAAAGTTTTATACGAATGAAGATCTATATAAGATAAGAGAACAATGGGCACACCCCTTCTTTAAGGAAGTCAACATTGAATCAAATTGGGATAAAATAGGAGTTTCTTAAACCTTAATGTCATTATTTCTATATACATGTCATGTTTATGACTTTTTGCAACCTTAAATTTGATGCAAGAGAATTGTTGGTGCATATGTGAATGATGTGTGTAAATATGCATGTGTGTGAATGAATGTGAAGAGAAATGAATAGAATGAGAATTGAATTTGTTCATATCATGAGTGCATAATTGAGAATGGAATTGTATGTGTTGTTCTATATTGTGTATGTGCATAAGAGTGAAATTAAGTATTGAAGAGAATGGAATTGGAGAATGGAGATGTATGTGGGTGGGTGGATGAATTGTGTGTATGTGTTTGTTATTATAGGTTTTGCAAGTGTACTATCCTATTGTTAAGCTAAACACGGGATGAAACATGCAATTCTAATGAACTATAGGTTCTACATCCTGCTGAACAGCCAGACAGCATGTTTGCAGACATGCTATAAGGAAAACATACATGTGGCATCAATTTTTTATTAGTTATACATAGGATGAACCTGCAGTTCTAATGAACTACAAGTTATGCATCCTGTTGAATAACCAAACAGTAGGGTTGCAGACCTACTATAAGGAAAACATACATGTGGCGTCACTTTTTATAAAAAAAACTAATGCTGTAGATCTATGTTGCAATTTTATCACCAAAACCGATGATACATCTACCTTTATCAGTAAAAATTGTACGTGATAAAGAAGTACAACAACATTTTCCATAAAAACCAACGATGTGAGTATACTAAAATGGACATGACACCCATTATAGTCATGCTATCCAATCTACAACATGGTCATGCAGCCCGACATGGATGTGCTTCCAAGCCATAGTAACACTCTGTGCTGTCAGTTTTCATATTCAAATTGACAGCACAGTATGACTATAACATTGGTTCTTTTGTGTGGAACCAACGATAGAGAGTAAATCCATGACACTGATATTGCTCTGAGTCATTAGTTGAGTCAATTATTAATGTTTTTATTAGCAGCCGACACTGACTCTATATTAACAATTTTTCTATTCCCTAGAAACTGATGCAAAAAGGTCCTCGATTGTAGTGTCTCCCACTTAGGCGTCAGTACAAAACTAACATTATAGGTCTATTTCAACTGATGGTATAGGTGGTGCCCGTACTAGTGTATTGAGGGACCATATTCTAATAAATGTCTTGAGGTCACGATATTTGAAATGAACTCCATGTATGTCAATAAGTATGGACTTTGGTGGATGCATCAGAAAGGGTAAAATCCATAGGGTGCAAATGGGTCTTGAAGGATACATGCATGGATAGTAATGCAAAAGCCTATATAGAACAATCGGTTGCAAAAGGTTTTAGAAAATTTCAAGGTGTTGACCATGATGAAACTTTTTCACTAGTTTCCATATTTGAATCCATTGAGATCATGACTTCCGTTGTGGCTTATCTTAACCATGAGATTTGACAAATGAATGTGAAACTACTTTCCTTAATGGGAATCTTCTTAAGGATGTGTATATACATAGCTCAAAGGATTTATCACCTCAATTGAGGCTATATAGTGCACAAGTTGGAAAGGTTCAACTATGGACTAAAGCAAACAACTAGAAGTTGGAACCTCATATGAGACAATCAAAGATTTTGATTTTAAAAAAAGTATGAACCTTGTGTTTATAAGAAGGTTGGTGGGAGCATAATTTTATATCTCATATTGTATGTAGATGACATACTATTGATGAAAAATGACATACCTACTCTATAATTGGTTAAGACTTGGTTGGGAAATACCATCTTTGTTGAAGGACTTAGGAGAAGCATCCTATATTCTGGGAATCAAGATCTATGGAGATAGATCTAAAAGGCATCTATGTTGGCGTATATGCACATAAAGCCATCCCAAGCGATTGCATGGAGTCGGATATTAATTAATCAATTAATGTGATTATTTGGTTAATTAATGAATTTTGTAATATTCTAATTAATCCACGAGCGTTTTAATTAACGCAACATTTCTGTTTACCAATGGGTTTAGGAAACCCTATTTCCCTTCGTATCCTGTTTAAAGGAGGATTGACGGCCGATATCTATATAAGATAGATAGACGCTTTTAGTTTACACTCACGCACGTAAACCCTAGCCGTCATCGTCCTTAGGAGAGAAAGGAGAGCAACGCGCCGCTAGCACGCCGCCGTAGAGACATACTCCTTCCCACCGACTTAGGAAGCACGACGTGGAGTTCCGTCCATCCGCTTGGACGAAGTAGAGACGCAGACGCATTGACGCCTGCGTTCGGAGGACATCGATGACCACCTGTACGCGCTATGAGCGGCGGACATCACTGCCGCAAAGAAGCGTCGCCCGATCAACCTTCGACAGCGAACGAGTGAGAAGTTCTGTCTGTGTCGACAAGCAGTGTTGCACCGTCATGCAGCGGGACATCGTCGGACTTTCTCCGTGATAAGGTATATCCCGCAAACAATCCTTCCAAATACGTTGTTGTCGACGAGATCCTGTTTCGGGTTGCATGGATTTTATCGCTTCCGCCGCGCATGTTTTCTCCACAAAACCCAACAGTGGTATCAAAGCAGCATCGATGTACGACATATTTGGATTGGTTTCGATATGATCGAATCGTTGTATACTGTTTTTAAGTTGCATACGATGCGAATTAAACCTGTTAATGTGCAAATCTAAACCTAATTCCACATACGCCGCAGGCTACTATTTTTGACGTTTTGGACGGGGTCGACTATGGAAAATATAGATTTTCCTAAGTGCATGGAAGTGAAACTCCGTAGACCTTTCAGGAGCTCTTCCCCTGAGACCCCGTGAGGGGCGGCCTCCCCTCGACCCCCGCCCGCACAGGGGTGCTGCCCCTGTGTACCCCGCAAAGTCTACGTGGGAGTCAAGAAATCATTTAATGGGGAATGTCCCGCATTAAAAGTACTGCAATTTTAATATGTATATACGTATATGTAGATATACCTATGATAGCATACACGTCGCCTTTAAAATCTGTTTTATGTGGTGAGTGCATGCACGGTTATGGCCTAGTATCCCCTTTTGTGAATGTTGTGAATGTATGTGGATGTCAATCTTGTGGATATGTTTTTTTGTGAATTCTATGGATGTATAATGGTTACATATGGATCCTTTGTATAAAGTATTCGGCTTGCATGCCGATCCTCATCTCTTATTTCAAAGTGTAATTAATTCTTTCTTTTTATATTTGTACTCACATGATGTAATAGAGATAGGATTAGTTTTAGTTTTTGTAGACTTGATGTAAGGAGGCCACTTGAAGATCCAACTCCAAGGAGTGTCCATGGAGAAGCACCATGAAGATCTAATTCCAAGAAGCAACCTGAAGATCCAACTCCAAGGAGCGTCCAAGGAGAAGCAACAAGAAGATCCCATTCCAAGAAGCAACTTAAAGTTCCAACCTCACGAAGCATCCATGAAGTTGTTCATTGTAATGTTGATCGTTACATGCTTACAGGTTGATTCACATGTGTTGCATGAGATGCATAAGACCATAGGTGGACCGTAATCCTTTGTTGCTCCAAAGGATTACAATAGTATGGCCATAACCGATGTATTTGTGTTTGTGATTGCATGTCTATCGTTTGTGGTTGTGGATATAGTAGTATATGATACATACTATAAGTATGTGGTGTTTGGATATGTATATGTATTAATAAAACCCCTCAAATAATAATATTAAGTTTTAGTTGCCTTCCATAAAGCAACACACATGAAAAGATTGATCGACTATGTGTGGGCACGCCTCCGCGTGGTACACTGTCTATCTCATGGAAGTGTGAAGGTGGGTGTGTGGGTCTGCCTCCGCAGGGTGCACACTCATCGTGTTGGCTTATGGGTTGGACTTAACTAGGGAACCTTGATAGGATCAAGTACCTAGAGGCACATAGATGCATCATGGCAAGGAGTTGTGTATGATCATATATCCAAGAGTTGCATATGATGCAATTGGCAAAAGTTGCCTACCTTAGTATTTGGTCTTTGACGCCAGCGTTGGCTGGGCATTGATCCAATTATTTTGGGTCTTGGCTCACTAGAAGGTTGTGTGTTGCAATCTTCCGAGTTGATAGTGAGGGCTATCAATTTGAATAAAATAGTGGGAGCGTAATTAATTAAAGGCCTAATTAATCTCGTTTATCAAATCTTTACAAGTCAAAATGTTTTGGACTAAATGCAAATTTTTCTTTTGTAGCAATCAAATGGCAACCAACACTCACACTTTCTCGTTGCGATCGGTCCTTGAGAAGGACAAACTTACCAGAACCAACTTTCAAAACTGGTTTAGGACGCTGAGAATTGTTCTCACACATGAGCGTAAGCTCTATGTCCTTGAAACACCAGAGCTAGAGGAGCCCTCCGTAAATGCACCCAAGGCTGAAAAGGATGCTTACCAGAAGCACCTTGATGATGTCGTCGATGTAAAGTGCCTAATGTTGTGCTCAATCAACTATGAGTTGCAAGAGAAACATGAGAACATGAATGTCATGGAGATGGTAACACATCTCAAGAACATGTATCAACATCAAGCAAGACAGGAGAGATATGATGTCTCAAAGGCTTTGTTCAAAAGCAAGATGAAAGAGGGAGACTCAGTTGGCACCCATATACTCACCTTGATTGGGTACGTGGAAAGCCTATCCAAGCTGGGATTTCCCCTAGGTCAAGAGTTGGCCACTGATGTGATTCTACAATCGTTGCCTGAATCATATAGTCATTTTGTCATGAACTACAACATGAACAATTTTGATAAGCCGTTGTCAGAATTGTTGGGCATGTTGAGGACAGCTGAAGCACAGATGAAGAAAGACAAGCCCAAGTCTATGATGGTGATTGGCAAGGCAAAGGGAAAGTCAAAAGGCAAAAGCAAGGGTAAGAAAGGTTCTAAAGCCGGGCAGAAGCCAAAGTCATCCGCGCTCAAAGCTAAAGGTGGGATCTCCAAAGAAGGCAGTTGTCACCATTGTCACCAGCCTGGACATTGAAAAAGAAACTGTCCTCTCTACCTGGAGGAACTGAGGAAGAAGAAGCAGGGGATAGAGATCTCCACTTCAGGTATATACGTTATTGAGATAAACTTAAATACTTCTTCGTCATGGGTACTGGATACCGGATGTGGATCTCACATATGTTCTAATATGCAGGATCTGATAAGAAGTAAGCCTTTACGAAAGGGCCAAGTCGAGCTGCGGGTTGCTAATGGAGCAAGAGTTGCTACCACCACAGTTGGAGTTATTAGTTTATCTTTGCCTACGGGCCTTGTAATAGAATTAGAGAATTGCTATTACGTACCTGCCATTAATAGAAATATTATTTCTGTATCTTGTATGGACAAGAGTGGATTTGAATTTCACATTAAGAATGGAATTATTTCTATATCTAAAGATGAGATCTTTTATGGCAATGCCCCTATGTCTTATGGTATCTACTTGTTAGAACTTGAGACTAGCATATATAACGCAAATACTAAAAGGTTAAAACTTGACAACTCAAACAAAACATTCTTATGGCATTGTCGTCTTGGGCACATAAACGAGAAGCACATATCTAGACTCCATAAGGATGGCTATCTAGACTCTTTTGATTTTGAATCATTAGAGACATGTTTATTAGGGAAGATGACCAAAACTCCTTTCACTGGACACAGTGAGAGAGCCAGTGATCTGCTAGGGCTCATACATACTGATGTATGTGGACCTTTTAGATCAAATGCTAGAGGGGGCTATCAATACTTCATTACCTTCACTGATGACCTCAGTAGGTATGGCTATGAATATCTTATGAAACACAAGTCAGAAACTCTTGAAATGTTCAAGACTTTCATGAATGAAGTAGAGAAGCAACTTGGTAAGAGTATTAAAGCACTCCATTCAGATCGAGGTGGCAAATACTTAAGCCAAGAGTTTGAGGACCTTCTGAGAGACCGTGGTATTGTATCACAATGGACTCCACCTGGTACACTACAACATAATGGTGTGTCATAAAGAAGGAATCGTACATTATTAGACATGGTACGATCAATGATGAGTTCAGCCGAACTTCCAATATCGTTCTGGGGATATGCTCTTGAAACTGCAACGTTTACACTTAACTGTGTGCCTTCCAAATCGGTTCAAAAGACACCATATGAGATATGGAATGGGAATCGTCCCAATTTGTCTATGTTAAAGATTTGGGGATGTGAAGCTTATGTTAGGAAACAATTTCCTAAAAAGCTTGGACCCAAATCAGAAAAATGCTATTTTGTTGGATACCCCAAGGAAACTCGGGGATACTACTTCTACACACCAACTGACAACAAAGTGTTTGTTGATAGGACTGTTGTATTTCTTGAAAAGGAATTTATTTCCAAAGGAATTAGTGGGAGGAATGTAGAGCTCGAAGAAGTTTGAGACCAACAAGAAAGTAGAGAACCTGAGGAGGTACATGAGGAACATGAAGACTCACAAGTTGTTGTGGAATTTCAAGTTCCAAATGTAACACAGGAACCTCGTAGGTCTAGTAGGACACGACTTGAGCCTGAGAGATTTGGATTTCTCGTGACTCAAGACAGTGATGAATTGGGCATAGCAGATGAGCCAACTTCCTATCTAGACGCTACTAAGGGACCAAAATCTAAGAAATGGCTTGAAGCTATGAGATCTGAGATGGAATCCATGTACACCAACAAGGTATGGACCTTGGTGGATCCACCTAAAGGGGTAAGACCCATAGGGTGCAAGTGGGTCTTCAAGAAGAAGACTGACATGGATGGAAATGTTCAAACCTATAAAGGTAGATTGGTTGCAAAAGGATTCCATCAAATTCAAGGTGCTGATTATGACGAGACCTTCTCACCAGTTGCCATGGTTAAATCCATCAGGATCATGCTTGCCATTGCAGCTTATCATGACTATGAGATTTGGCAGATGGATGTTAAAACATCATTCCTTAATGGGAATTTACTTGAGGATGTGTACATGACACAACCTGAGGGTTTTATCGATCCAAAGGAAGCCAATAAAGTTTGTAAGCTACAAAGGTCAATCTATGGATTGAAGCAAGCATCTCAGAGTTGGAATCTACATTTTGATGAAGTAGTCAAAAAGTTTGGCTTTAGTCAAAATGAAGATGAACCTTGTGTTTACAAAAGGGTTAGTGGGAGCACAGTCGTATTTCTCATATTGTATGTGGATGACATACTATTGATGGGAAATGACATCCCTACTCTTTAGACAGTAAAAGGTTGGCTAGGGAAGACTTTCTCTATGAAGGATTTAGGCAAAGCATCCTATATACTAGGGATCAAGATCTATAGAGATAGATCTAGAAGGCTTCTAGGCCTAAGCCAGAGCACATACATTGACAAGGTGCTAAAGAGGTTTAGCATGGAGGGTTCTAAGAGAGGTAACTTTCCCATGTCCCATGGGGTTACGATCTCTAAATCCCAATGTCCTAGTTCATGTGATGAACGGGCACGCATGAGTAAGATTCCATATGCATCAGTAATTGGATCTATCATGTACGCAATGTTATGTACTCGTCCTGATGTGTCGTATGCTTTGAGCATGACGAGCCGGTATCAGTCAGATCCAGGTGAACATCACTGGACAGCCGTACAGAACATCCTAAAGTACTTGAGAAGGACTAAGGATCAATTCTTGGTATACGGCGGTGAGGAAGAGCTTGTGGTAAAGGGTTACACCGATGCTAGCTTCCAAACTGACAAAGATGACTACAGATCGCAATCTGGATTTGTGTTTTGCATGAACAACGGAGCTGTGAGCTGGAAGAGTTCCAAGCAAGAGACGGTTGCGGATTCTACAACAAAGGCCGAATATATTGCCGCATCTAATGCTGCAAAGGAAGTTGTGTGGATCAAGAAGTTCATTTCTGAACTTGGAGTGGTTCCAAGCGCTGGTGATGCAATTGAGTTGTTTTGCGACAACAATGGAGCAATTGCACAGGCTAAAGAACCAAGATCGCACCAACGTTCCAAACATATTCTACGGCGGTTCCATCTCATATGAGAGATTGTACAACGAGGAGAAATGAAGATTTGCAGAGTACCTACAGAAAGCAATGTGGCTGACCCGCTCACAAAAGCACTTTCACAGTAGAAACATGACGGACATGTTCGATCACTTGGATTGAGATTCATGAGTGATTGGGTATAAGTGCAAGTGGGAATCTGTTGGTATGTATGCCCATAGAGACTATCATTCGATGATTGTAATGGGATACTATGTAAATGATTTGTAATACTACATTGATCATATCAATAAAGGCAAGTTTCCAATCTATATGTTTGTGTTTTATATTGTGAGATGACCATAAAACTTATAGATGTCTATAGAATGATATACTCAATGACATATGTCTTCGGGTTGATGACCTGAACAGTGAGATCATATGTATGCTAAGAGTATGTATTCTTGTTTTGTCCCTAATCGGTTATTATTGTGGAAATATCCATAGACATCAATAACACATATGATTAGAATGTATGTTGGTTGATGGAAGAATATCATTATCCATGATATGGAGATATCAAACCAAATACATAGATACTTGTTAGAGAACAGTGTATTGGATTGACCCACCTTGAGAGTGACACATGGATACCATGATTGGTAGTTAGAGTCACATCTCATAATGATGGTGGTGATTGTGGTTCTTAGACCTGAAGTCACTACACTTATCACATGTCGTTCGGTGTACTTTGACATCATCCACCGTGGTCCTGAATAAGGATTGCTATAAAGATGGTGCTTGGGTGCACTATGACACATGGGTATGACTGTGAGTGATGTAGATGGAATTTGTCCTTCCTGTGGGAGTTTGATATTCCGGCCACTTGATAAGCGAGACTGAGAAATGCATGGCCATGCTGATGTGAGTCAATATGTGATATTGAGCTTACATATATCTTAGACAGTCTGCTCTAGTTCAAGGAACATGGATTGAACGTTGAAAAGGATAACAATTCCATGACTCGAGTTCAATCCGGATATCAACGACAAAGGAACTATACAATCACTATAACACCAGTCATGAATGATAGGTCAAGTTGTTCTCCAACTTCTCCAATTACTTGGGTGGCAATGAAGTCTTGCTAGATACCAATCATTGCTTGTGAAATCATAATATGATTATAGATATCGCTGCCAACGTAATTTGGAGCCTACCGGGTCACACGCATAGGATGTGTTGGAATAGGAGTATAATTGTGGATTTGATTGGAATTGCTCTGAATCACATTGATTACTAAAATGTTTATGTAATCGATTAGAATAATATTGGAATGACTGGCTCTAAGTGCAAGTGGGAGTTTGTTGGCGTATATGCACATAAAGCCATCCCAAGTGATTGCATGGAGTCGGATATTAATTAATCAATTAATGTGATTATTTGGTTAATTAATGAATTCCGGAATATTCTAATTAATCCACGAGTGTTTTAATTAACACAACATTTTTGTTTACTGATGGGTTTAGGAAACCCTATTTCCCTTTGTATCCTGTTTAAAGGAGGATTGACGGCCGATATCTATATAAGATAGATAGACGCTTTTAGTTTACACTCACGCACGTAAACCCTAGCCGTCGTCGTCCTTAGGAGAGAAAGGAGAGCAACGCGCCGCTAGCACGCCGCCGTAGAGACATACTCCTTCCCGCCGGCTTAGGAAGCGCGACGTGGAGTTCCGTCCATCCGTGTGTACGAAGTAGAGATGCAGACGCATTGACACCTGCATTCGGAGGACGTCGACGACCACCTGTACGCGCTACGAGCGGCGGACATCACTGCCGCAAAGAAGCGCCGCCGGATCAATCTTCGACAATGAACGGGAGAGAAGTTCCGTCCGTGTCGACAAGCAGCATTGCATCGTCGTGCAGCGGGACATCGCCGGACTTGCTCCGCGATAAGGTATATCCCGCAAACAATCCTTCCAAATACGTTGTTGTCGACGAGATCCTGTTTCGGGTTGCGTAGATTTTATCGCTTCCTCCGCGCATGTTTTCTCCACAAAACCCAACAATCTACTCCTAAGATAGAGTACACATTTTGAAAAAGTGCTAAAGCGGTTTATCATGTAGGATTCTAATAGAGTAAAATTTCCCATGTCTCATATAAAAAGTCACTTTAAATCCTAATTTCACATCTCCATGGAAGAGAGGGTACAAATTAGTAATATTTGATATCCATCTCCAATAGGGTCTATCATGTATGCAATAATATTCACACAAACAGATGTTTTGTATGTTGAGAGCATGACAAGAAGGTACTTGTTTGATCCCAATGAAGGTTGCTAGATTACCCTAAAGAATATCATGGAGTACTTGAGAAGAATAAAGGAACAATTATTAATAGATAAAGGTAAATAAGAGATAGTTGTTAAGGGTTACACTAATGCAATTATCCAACTCAAAAGTATGATAACCAATCATAACCATGATTCATGATTTACCTAAATGATGGAGTTGTAATATGGAAGAGTCCCAAGCAAGAGAAAGTGGTCAATTTTAAAATATAAGATAAGTATATTGCCACATTCAATGTAACAAAGGAAGAAGTATGGATTAAGAAGTCCATTACTGAACTTGGGGTAGTTCAAACCATTAAGGACGTAGTAGAGGTTTATTATGACAACAATGGAGCCGTTGCATAGGATAAAGAACCCAAATTGCATCAGTGTTCCAAACATATACTACAACAATATCATCTTATATGAGAGATCATACAACAAGAGACGTAAAGACTTATAAAGTACCGATTGATTGAAATATTTTTGATCCCTTGACAAAAGCACTTTCACAATAGAAGCATGATGTTATGTTACATCACTTGTAATTTGATTCATGAGTGGGTTGCTCTAGTACAAGTGGGAGACTATTAGTTGTATGCCTTGACAACCATCATGCGATCATTGTAACTGTGAAACACTATATATGATTTGATTATGCATGAAAGGCAATTTCACTTATTATGTTTGTTAAAGTAATGAGATGATAAATAAATGTAATAATGTCCTAATAATACTTTCATTCAATGACATATAGTTTAAGTTGAGGAGTTGACATGAAATAATATGTATACCCAAGAGTATTCATTTGTTTTATGTCCCTAGTCAGTAATTATTATGGATATTATACAACAAAAATAATATATGTATGTTGAATGATGAGTATATGTCTTTAGTCATGATATTGGATATTGATTCAAATACATGGTATTTGTTAGAGAACAAGTTGTACTAAATAGGCCCACTTTGTGTAAGGCCCCTAAACTTGCTTAATGAGTTGAACAAGCTTAATTATCATAATTGAATTCATATAACCCTAATATAACCTCCTTATATGCTTTTAAATCATAATACAAGCTTAAGTTTCAAATTTGGTCCAATTTGGACATTGTTTGAGCAAGTTATGCAATTTTATGCACATTTTGGACTTTTATGCAATTTACCCAATTGAGAGGTTTTCTTTGCAATTTATCACTTGAATTATGTTCCTTGGATATTATCTCATCATTGTTGATCTTCTTTAGCCATGGGGCTCCTATTTAAATCTTGGTTTGAAGGTTCTTTCTCCAAGGGTATTTTAGGGTTTTCCCCTTCACAGATGAGTTACCTTTAGTAGATATCAACTAATGAATTATTTGATTGGCTAGGAAATTCGAAAAAGGAAATCTAAGCAGGTCTATACATATTGTGGGGGAGCTTCTTGTGTGAGTTCTTGTATATTCTTAATAAATTAAGGCCATGGACACTTAGATAGATACTAGAACTTCAACTTTTTCTTTTTATTTTATCTTAAAGTTCATATACTTATCCCCAAGCACCAAAATGAGTCATTTTCTCTCCACCACTTCCCTCCTTCTCCCAACATCGTTCACCCTCTATTCTACTGTGAATTTTTCTATCCAAGGAAGAATAAAATGGGGATCTTCTTGGAAAAAGGATCTAGGGTTGCAATTGACTTCATTTTAGGGTTGAAAAAGCTTCCTTCTAGTGATCTTGACAAAAAAGAGTAAGAATTCTTTTATTTCCTCTTTTTATTTCTTTGTTATCCTTCCTCCTAGATTTATACAGGTTGTAACCTTGTTGTTCCATGGTGGAAATTTCTCTAAAGCTCTAAAACCCTACCTTTCTTACTCCTTCTGCTTAGGGTTTGCTCATTTGATGAAGAAAGGTGCTAGATGGACGAATTCATAGCTTATTCTTGAATTTTCTACCATACCTGCTCGAGTTTTCTTCAGTGTGGGGTTTCATATTCTCATTAGAGGCAAGTTTTATAACTTGCTCCATGTTTATTGCTTATCATAAGCTTTCTAGATCATGTTCTTGCCTGAAAATGATGATTTATGCACTAAAAAGCTATGCTTGACTTGGATTTCAATTTTTATAATGTTCCCTATTCTGATTTTAGTTCTATATGAACCTGTGATTCTTTGTACATTATTCCTAAGGTATAATTTGACTTGGATCAGGTTGGTTTGACAACCTATGGTGCTAAGCACCTATCAACCAATGGTCAATTTTCGAGTTTTAAGCTAATTTCTTCTATAAACCCATGACCTGATGATGGTACCATTGTAACAACCCTACGGTGTTGTCTTCATGACAACTGATGGTCGTGATCAAAGATGTCAAATGATGTTGACAACCTATGGTCACCCTTTAGGTCAGGTTTTGGATCAATTAGAAGTTTAATGATCAACCATTAAGTACCCTACTGATGTCATCAATCAATGATGACATTAGCTTAATATTTGATGCTCATTAATGAATATTGTGCTGATCTAACAACCTATGGAGACTTAATGGTCACTAAGGATGGTCTATTAGGTCTCCAAAATCTATGGTGAGTTAATCATGTAATTGTAGCATCAATTAAGCCTTAGACCAATAGTTTCTTGGGTCACTTGATGCAATGGCTGGACCTATACTATAATTGATGGTTTTAACATATGAACTTGACCCAATGGTCAAGATCTAATGTTTATTCCTCCAATAAGGTGGAATGATGGCTAATGTAATATGTTGGTCCTAATAATGGGATTTATATGGTTTCCTTTATATGATCAACTTAAGGAGCTTACTTGTTGATAATAGATGGCTTGTTTTAATTGAACATTCGATTGTGGGTTTTACCCCACTCTCAATGGAACTTTTTGTGTTGTAAATAAAGGGATGTCTAGGGGTAGATGGTGACTCTTTCTAGAGAACAAATCACGGACTTCATAGGTGGTTTATCCAAGGTGTTTACTTATAAACAACCCATGGTATTACCTTTTAAACATCCAATGGTTCTGGGTGACATTGTGGTATGGTGATATGGGTTGAATGATGATGGAACAAATGGAGGGTTACCCTTAACAAGGTAGTCTTACCTATTCACTCATATGAATAGAAGGGATGATAACCATATTGTGTGGATATGTAACCCTAATGAGGTATAGTTGTTATACCTAGCTTTAATATAACTAAATGATGGTAATTGGGTATGAATAGTTCTTAAATGACTAATACAATCATGGAGTACTCTGTTACTATTGTTGAAACCCTAGTATGCTATAACCTGATGGTTACACCTTGATTTATGTGTTGGTTCATACTTGAGAATGGTATGGAATGTGAGGATGATGCTTCACCTTATGCATCCATGATCCAATGAGGATGTCATGAGTTAGGGTTTGGGTATGAGTGTTGATTAGTAACATTAATATAATTTATCTTGTGAACCTAAATCTAATGCAAATAGATAAAGATGAGTATTCATGTTTAGCATTCTTATATGCTTGCTAGAAGTGAATTAGGGTTTGTATGTCCACTTGTTTGATGCAACCTTAATTCACCAAATTGGCATAACTAATCAAGTGCAACTCTAATCATGTAGTGCCCTGTGCTGTAGAGCCATATTCAGTATCAGAACTTGTTGGATGGTGAAATGAGTATTTCTAAGGGAAACTCGGAGCACATACTGTTGAGTATGTGGGGGTGGTAGGTTGAGGATATATCCTTATCATCCACAATGCAGATTGTGGAGGTTGGCTATGGTCATGCCTCATACATCTAATGTGATTGAGAAGGCTTGCGGTCATGTCTAGGTGATTATAACATGATGTGATTAGAGGACAACTTTGGTTGTACCTCAGTGATTGGGTTTGAATACCCTAGTTTCTAGTGTCGTGACCTATACCAAGGTTGAACTAGTGGTTATCAGCTTGACTATATGTCATTGTGGTGGCAGCTTTAACTGATATGTCACTGCCTTTTACTCATACTGACCGAGGGGAAGAGATCTTAGGATACCTGCACTACTAGATCTTGTACGGAATAGAATTGCCCTTCACAAGGGTCAGTTGGACTTTGAATGGTACGATTCAAATTCCCCATGGTGTAATAAAAGATGTAATACAGCCGTGTAACATATTTGTTTAGAATTATACATGACGCTTCACATTGGTTGATAACCCTTGTTTGTTCTCTTTACATAAAGATGATGCTTAGTGCAGTTAAGAGATAGTAGATATACTTATATTGTGGATATGATTAAGATTGTAGATGTTTACATATAATAGCCATGATTATGTTGAAAACTATACTGCTTATGCTGATTATAATAATGATGCTAGCTATCTCATGTTGTTAGTTATGTTTAGCATGCTAGCAATGCCTTTGTAACTAGAGATGCATATACTACTAATCATACTTATCCTGATAGCTGTTCTTATGTTTTTAGCTCTTCTTATGATGTTGATATGTTCAGCCATTTAGACATGCTCATGTTGTTAGCTATGCTATGTTACTAGACTTTCTCATGATGCTAGATATACATATGCGACTGAATTTCTTATATGGTCAACAAGATAAAGCATGATATTCTGGATAATGATGATAGTTATTATCTGCTCCTTTATGTATTTTGTTAATCATCAGTATTGCTGATCTTATTTGTTATATCTAATTAAACTTCTTAACCGTTTAATTACTTAAAAATGTTGTAATCAATAAATGTTATTGGAGGTTATATCTCTTGTAGGGACATGGGTCTCACCCTTGTGGTTCGCCACATTTTTTTAGGTAATCAAAAGTGACAAAAACAAACATGTGGCAGTAAAGAGGAGCTATAGTAATGAATCTTTGAGAAAGTTGATTAGAAGTCTAATGTGTCCTAGAGTCATCCCTGTACTCTCAGGTCTGGGCGAGAAAAAGTTTGTATATGGTGTTTCAAACGAATCAGACTTTTGTTAGCATATTAATGTTTGTTGTGTGGCATATACAAATATTGTTCTCATGTGTATATATGTTGTAGATAAGGTGATAGAACAATTTGTATAAAATTCTTAGCATAGTATGGATATAAGAAAGATGTTGGGCTCTTATGCAAAATTTTTTGAGCGGGCGCTGACATTGAAATCAGTTTTAATTTCCCCATATTTTTTGGTATGTGGTTAATTGGTTATTGATTGTGTTTTATGTTTTGAGTAATCTCATTTAGTGTAATGGGTTCTCACACTTAGGATAATGACACATGGAAACAATGTCATGGAAGTTAGATTCATATCGTATATGACACTAGTGACTAGTGATCCTTAGACCTAAAGTTGCTACAACGATCACATGTTGTTCTGTGTACTTTAACAATATCCAAAGTGACTCTAAATAAGGATTGGAATACATGTTGTGACTGGGTGCACTTTGAGACCTATAATTCATTGTAACCAATGTAGATGGAATTCTTCCCTCCAGTGGAATGATATCCTAGCCACTTTATAAGTGAGACTACAAAATGTGTGGACTATTTCTAGCGAGTCAATATATGATATTCAGATCATACAATCGCAATAGTCTACTCTAGTTCAAGAAATATAGATTGGATGTTAAGATAATGACAACTATGTGCCTAGGTTTCAATCTAGATATCTATGACAAAGAGATTATATAGTCATGGTGACATTGGCCACTTTATCGGTTATAGTTTTTCTCCAATGTATTCCTATTAGCAATGATGTGTTTCTAGATATCAATCCTTTCTTGTGAAGTTTTGGGAGATCACTATCAATGTAATAAGGAACCTATGGGTGATACACATAATGATTCTTAAAGGAATTAAAATTCACAATCACACAAATGATTGAAATAATTCTAAATCATGTACAAGCTATTTTCTACCAAATCGGGCAACTAGGCAAGCTAGTCGACCAATTTGATGATTTGAAACAACTAGTTGGTTGAATGTCAATCATAAGATTGATCACCAATTGATGAAGAAAATAATCGATCTAGGAGATAGTCCATTCAGGAGATTGGGTGAAATCAAGGTTAACTTAGAATTAGAAAAGTATCAGTTCAGTTGGAATCAAATTGATCACTCAAATCATAACATGACTTGTTAATTAAGAAAATTGGATGATTGGATAGTCTAGTCGGTCGATTAAGTTAGTGAGGGGGCTGATTCATTAATGAATTGGTTGACTGGGAAGTTTTTTTGAGTTTTCTAGTTTGATTCAGATTGTGGGTTGCGATTCAGAATGGGATTGCATTTTTATTAAATCCAATCTTGTGTCTCTCTTATATAAAGGGATAGACATCCAAAGGGAGGCACAAAAATTTAAAATAATCTGCTTAAGATTTCTTCCTATTGGATAGATAAAACTCATCCCAAGGAGAACATCCTGCAATATGAGAAGGAGATCTAGTGATACTAGCACATCAATGACTCATGGGTTTAGCTACCTCTTGGTGACTAAGGTGGTGCATCATTCCGTATCTGTATGGACGAAGTAGAGGTCAAGGCCATTAGGAGGAGCCTTAAGGACAAACAAATTCTTCAAAGAGAAGACAAGGTGTTTCTACAATGACAAGGTCATAACAAAAATAACCACTTTGGATCAAGATCTAGAAGTGCAAGTCTACACTAAAATAAGATGTGTCTAATTGTTGGACAACTAGTGAGCGTCAAGGTATATTTGATATCCCTTCTATGTCTTTAATGTATTGACACTTTATGTATATGACTGATCCATTTTCTAACAGTTTTGTTGGGAATAGATTTAATTTTTGTTACACCCATCCGTCAAAATCAAGTAGTGCTATCAAATCCAAAGTCTTATGCTTGTAGCGCTACTTTACATTTTGAACCATATTGTTCATTGAATAATGTTAAATAATTGACTGTGTTAGTCATTAATATGATATATATATATATATATATATATATATATATATATATATATATATATGCATACATTAACCAGAGTGAAGCCTTTGAAATTATTTTATTTGGTAGATTTTCATATAGAAATTAGAGTATTGTGGTAAATGATATGAAACATGAAATATCATTGTTTTGTATTGTGATCAAAATATGTAACATGTATATGGATTTCTATCCATGCCTCTCCCTCTTTCTCTCTATACATACTCCATGTAAAATTTTATTCTTATGATTAGAATAGGATGAATAACCAATGGAAAATAATGTAGAGGGTGAGGTGATTAGAATATCACACAAATAAGGAAGTTCATTGGAGATTTCATGATGAAGAATAAGTGACAACTCCATCAATAAATGAAGAACTGCCCATACATGGAATCCAATTAGGCAACTGGAAAACCAGGTAAATACAACTTTAGGGTTACATAAAGATGTGATTCTTTTGGTTGTTTGTTTACAACTCATGATAGATCAAGATATTTTAGTAGTTTTCATATCCTATTTTATATTTTGTGGTGATTGTTGTTGTATATAATACATATACATATGATTGTTACATGAAATTTCTCAATACAATATCAAATTTTTAGATGACTTTCATTATAAAATACACATGAAAACATCTATGGAATACATTTGGGAACACTCAGTGTGGTGCATTGTATATCTTAGGAAGGTGTGATAATAAGTACATGACTTTGCTCACTAGGGTGCATAACATATTGCATTGGACATAAGGTTGGAATTGACTAGGTGATCTTAATAAAGTTAAGAAGTAGAGGTGTAAAGATGGATATACAACACAACATTATTTATCAGAACCACTTGTGCAACTATCTATCAAATAGTTGCATTGGTTACAGTTGGTTATTGCTACCTATCTAAATAGTTAAGTTGCAAGAGGTCAGCCAATGTTGATACATAACTTAATGTATTATGGATCTTGTCTCACTATACAATTTCTTATTGTAATCTCATGAACTAATAGTGAGGGATATTAATTTGATCAAAATAGTAGGAGTGTTCTTAAATCAAAGGGACATATGGATATTGTTAAATCAAATTATTTTTCAAATTAAATTATTGATTTGTGCAATTATTTTTATTGTAGACCCAATGGCAGGCATACATAACAACGTATCATTTCTATTGGTCCCTGCAAAAGAAAAGTTGATGAGATAAGTTCCATAGCTAATATATGATATTGAGAATTGTTCTCACTCATAAGCATAAGCTCTATGATTTGGTACACTAGAAATAGAGAAACCAGCTCCAAATCTGCCTAGAGAGGAAAGATAAGCTTATCATAAGCATATCTATGACACAATTGACATCAAGTGTCTCATTATATGCTCCATGAATCATGAGATTTATAAGAAACATGAGAACATGTGAACATCATTGTCTTGGTTAACCTTTACCTAACCAACTACCTAATATCACGGGGCTCATCAAACAACACTTTGTCAACTTTTTGCAAGATTTGGCCCGAACTTTTCAGAAGATTCCCATGCCTTACACACCCGTTGTTTCTAAAGATGGACACACAACTCAAGAGCATATTCTATGAATAAGAAAGGGAGGAGAGATATGATGCCTCCAAGGCAATATATAAGTACAACATGACTTAAGGTGATCCAATTGAGCCATATGTACTCAAATTGATTGTGTGTCAAAAGACTAGGGAGAATGAGATGCCCCTTAGTTTGAGAATTGGCCCTGATGTAATCTTGCAATGACTGTTAGAATTTTATAGTCAGTTTATAATGAACTACAACATGAAAAAATTTGTTCTACCATTTTTATAGTTGCTTGGCATTTTGGGATGTTCCAAGATTTGGTTGAAGAAATACAAGTCAAAATCAATTTTCATGGTCAACAAAGGAAAGGGCAAGTGAAAAGTCAAGGGAAAATCTAATAAGAGTTCAAAAGTTGATCAAAAGTCCAAAATGTTTTACACTTAAAGATAAAGGAGGAGTAGGAAAGGAAGGCAATTGTCACCAGTATCACCATGTTAGACATTGGAAATGAAACTTCCATCTTTACCTTGAGGAACTAAAGAAGATGAAGGAATTGATGGATATATCCACTTTAGGTACACATGTTATAGAGATAAAATATCTACTTATTCATATTGGGTAATGGATACCTCATATTGGGCAATGGATATTGGATGTAGATCTCACATATGCTCCAATATGTAGGATCAAAAAAGAAGAAACTCTTATTGAAGAAAGACATGGATATTTGAGGTGCTAATGGTACAAGATTTGTTGCCATAGCTCTACACACATATACTTTCTCTCTACCCGATGGGCATGTAATAGAGTTAGAGAAGTGTCATTATGTACCTTTCACAAATATAAGCATTATTTTTGTATCTTGTTTGGACAAGATTGGTTTTGAATTTTTGATAAAGAATAGATTGATTAAGAGATGATATATTCTATTGTAGTTCCTCAATGTCCTAAAGTCTTTATTTCTTGGATCTTAAGAGATATTTTTATAACATACATACCAAGAAGTTAAAATTAATGACTCAAACAAAACTTAGCTTTGGCATTGTCGTCTAGCACACATAAATGAGAAATACTTTCTAGAGTCCATAAATATGGTTATCTTGAATATTTTTGTTTTGAATCAATAAAGACATGCTATTGTTATTTATTGGGTAATATAAAAAAATCACCTTCACTGGTAATAGTTAGATGGAAAGTGACTTATGAGGACTCATTCATATTGATGTATGTGGACCTTATAGCACAAGTTCTAGAGGTGTATATTAGTACTTCACCATATATACCAATGGTTGTAATAGATATGGATCGTTTATCTTATGAAACACAAATTAGAAATCTTAAAAAGATCAAAGAATTCATGAGTGTAGTATAGAATAAACTTGAAAAGAATATTAATGCATTTTGATATGATTGTGGTGGATAATATCTAAGCCAAGAGTTTGAGGCCCTTCTAAGAGATTGTGGTATAACTAATTTTAAAACTAAGAAGGGTTAACAAAGTCAACATTTGAACATTTATAATCCAAAAATGATAACTCCATCTTTGTGACACTCCACTAGACTAGTCAATATCACATCCTACGGTCATAAAGATGATGTACAAATAAGACATGTCTATAATATATATTTTATTCAAATAACAACTAAATCCAAATCATAATAAGAGTATGTATCAAATTTCATCATAGACTAGATCTAAATGTTTAAGATTAGATTACATACTAGGAGACTAATAATAAGGCAATTTATTATCACTAAGAGTAGAATAATTTATTTCTAAAAATAAGAAATGCATTCATGTAGAATAGATTTATCAAACTAGTTGAGAAAAGAATATGACAAACATTCAACTCATATTCTACATGATTTTTTTATCATTTATTCATTTTCCTGAAACTACTTCTATTATACCTCACAAACTAGTAGTATCCATGCTCGATTCTCATGTTAACAACTCACCATCATTATCCCTGGGTATAGCCAGCCACTCTAAGGTAGCTATAACAAACCATGGTTCACATTAGGGTTGCCTAAAGAGGATACTATATGGCATTTGACCTCTCTTCCATCAGATCTTCATCTCTATTACAAGAGATAAAAACAAACAAAATAGAATAGAACATTTAATAGATTTCTCATGTTTCACAGTTTGCGTTTAGTCAGAGTTAATTCCTTATGGACAAAGCCCTCCATATCTAAGGATTTAGGACCAGAACTATGTGATGTGACTCACTCCCAAATCCTGGTGGTCTAACCTTCAAGGTTTTTATCCATACTCTAGAAATCCCTATCATAATCCTTTAATTATTACAAGGAGATATATTTTATTTCTCTAATATGAACCTTGGATGAAACTCATGGTGTTCATAGAATCTAACTATATGTACTCATCATTTCACTTATTACTTAGTCCTCTTACTCATAAAAAATAATTCAATTAATCATCTATCATATGTGTGTATTCTTTCACAACTAGAATGGCATAAATCAAACTAGGGTTAATAATAAAGACAATCATTACTCAATCATAACGAACAACACAATAATCTAAAATTTACAACATGCATATTTCTTTCTCATTCTCACATCATTCACATAATTCATCATCAATGAGATGTGTGCCTCATATATAATCTCATTCTCAAGTGATTACCCTAATTAAGGTTTCTTAAATGCAAACCACTATATGTCATTTCAATTTATCACATTTCCCATTATTTCATTCTATCTCACACTTTTCGATATATATATCTACAATTACACTAATACCCACAAAAAGATCAATGTATAAGTATATGTATTATTTATTGTACTCAAATCATGTTTATAATACCAATAAAGGATTATCCCACTTATACTCTCTCCAAAATATAGTAATCTCAAGAATAACAATTTATAACAAATAATTAAGATTTCATAATGAATTATCAATGCCAATTAACGACCATGATAATATCTTTGCATAAAGTCATACTATATTCAATCTTCAACACTCATTAGTACTTCATTTTTCACTACTATCACTTTACTCATCATATTAGGGTTTAGTTTCAGATCTTATATCCACTATGTTAACTCCTTGGGTTTCACTTCATTTTATATTAACCATTCTTAACTTCTTTCATTTCATGTTAACTACCATTCTTGGAGTAAATCACTCTTCGTTTACATAATGCATAATGCTTCTCTCTCATTAAAACCCTTCATAATTTGATTGTAGTGTATTCCATTTAATTAAGGTCAATCCAAAGAAATATTTAAGGTAAACAAATAAACATTCCTTCTTACTCATTAGATTTTTATTTACCTAGGTCCTATCTAGGAAAATTGATCCACCCCTTTCCATTCCTTTCTTGCATTTGTTTACATGTACTATGTCAATTGATTTTCACTAAAGTTTTGGTAATTATAATCAATCCTTATAAATGTACTTAATTTATAAATTATAATAGATTAGGGTTAATTTTTTTACTCCTCAATTCATAGCCATATTCATAAATCATTATAATGTGACATACAAAGTATTTGCATTCATTTTGGATTTACTCGTTATTTCCTAAATTATACTCATGTAGATGCATTAATCTTAGATCATCTTAACAAGACTTATTGCCTTTATTTTTAGCAATCATATCTAAATTAGAGAACCTCTTCATATTTACAAGATTATATATAAGTTAGGACCTAACCTCTCATCTTCATCCCATTAATAAATTTTAGGGTTATCTAAAAATCGAGTTAGTTCAACACATCTTAATACATCATCATAGATGTCATATTGACCACTACACTCATAAGGGTATACTAAGGTTTTTTAGGGTTATTCATAGCATAAGAAAACCCTCATTTCCACCTCAAAGCAAAACATCGATAAATTACTTATATACATCATGTCATTAACTCATTTGAGTTGGTCTCTCAACATTAACCCTGAAAAGGAATATCTCCTTTTAAACAAGTAAACTTAACTTTGATGAACAATCCACTAAAATTAATCAGGAATTCAGATATAACAACTAAGGATTTGCATTTGATCCATGTGTATTAAAAAAAACTCTTTACATGTCCACCCAATTTCTAAAAAAATATATTTATTTAGGCTAGTTCAAGAAATTTTAGAATAGACAATGTACTTACTTCACCATTATATTTGATAGGGTTTGATTTAAAGATAAAAAAAATAAACAAAAAATTCATTAATAAAGAATTTAGGATAGGAGGTATTTGATTTCTTGATAATTTTCCAAATTATTGCCCAACCTACATTAAAATACAAGTAATGGTTCCATTGATATTTAGTCAGATAGATTTATGCTTTCAACATGTTTAAATAGATTATAAAGGACCTAGAAACTCACCTTAGGTATAAAACACCTTAAAAACATAACACAAAAACTAATATTCTTGAATCCCAATCAAACTTTGAGCAATCAATTCTTTTCTTCCTACCTTTTTTGGTGTAAAATCACTCAGTTATCATATGTTTTTCAAAGTGAGGTACACAAATCAGTGTTCATGAATAGTTAGTTGATCAGTGTGAAAAATAGGGAATTGCAGTGAAGAAGAAAAATTGTACTAGAAGTTACTACCCCTAGAGCATAGTATATGAGAATCAAAGACAAGAGACAAGTATAAAGAACTTAACCTAGAAGCAAACTAGAGACTTCTTTCTTCCAAATTGCCCCTAAAGGTTCTTCACATGAATTGCCTTGCCTTTATGGACTCAAAGATTACTCTCTAGGGACAATGCATAATAGCAAGGGCATAGAGATGTGATTTCCTATTACTATTTTTAGGTAGATCCAAATCACTTGTTGGAATCATCATTGAGAAAATATTTGAGGCTACGCACTAGATTTTAGAGAGAAAAATGTATAGCTAAACATCACATGGTCAGTGTCCACATACCTAGACATATACAAAAATTAAACAAAATTGGCAGTTACACCCATTCTTCTAACATATGACCGGCCTAAATCGCGCGTCCTAAAGTTGGAGGCGGATTTGAGGTAGTCGAGCTTTTACATTTATAACCCGAATCCTTCTAGGCCCCCACAAATTTGTTTACGGGGTCGAAGTAGATATACGGGGTCGAACACAGGGACAAGGGTGGTAGTGTTAAGAACTCAGAATCGACACGCTACACTCCGGAAAGGATAAAAGATGATAAAATTCCCAAAAGGGAACAACAAAACAAGATCGATAAAGCAAAAGAAAACCCTATCTCCAAATGGAGCTACAAGAAAGATTAAGGTTTTAGGTATTTAGCAGTTTTTAGGGGTTTTCATGCAACAGAAACAGAAAGATAAAACTAGAGCTTAAAGCAAGGTGCGAAGGATAAACTTTGGTAAAACAAGCAGCAGTAGGAACATCCTGTACCCCTCCTCTCAGAGTGGATACCTCTAACCAAGCATCAACACCCCTCTCAAGGTTGCTGGACTTTAATTTAGAGTGGAGTGTTACTGAAGCAACTCCGATTACGGGAACTCTCGTACTCCAGAATCAGCCCAAACACTAGAGCCACAACACATCTCTCGAAGTTGTTGCAACGGGAAAACACGATTCAGTAGCTAAGCAAAGCGCGATCCAAACATGCAAGCTAGAGTTCAGATGTTAAACATAGCAGTCATCCAACAACTGCACCAAACAGAAAGCAGCAAGTAATTACACTTTTCCATTTCTATAAACATTAAGGGTCTTAATTACATTGCATAAGTAAAGAATTAAATAATAGAAATAAAGATAGAGGTCGCCTTCTTGATGTAGAAGGACGACAGGCTACAGTGACTCTCCAGCCCGATATCGGTCAGGTGCCTAGCCCGATCCAACCGTGTCGGGCGGCACACCCTCTCAGGCGACACACTGTGACGGCCGATTGTATCGTTCAAGGACCCTGGTCGATACGCTCAAGTCGGGCGGCACCCTCTCGGGTGACACACCGTGATGGCTGAAGCGTATCGGGTTCGATATCGTGTCGGGCTAGGAGTGGCACATCTAATGTCGGGCACTTGTGTCGCTCATCCACGCTGGCCGATATCGGCCTGCAGTGTCGTCTGGGAGGGTCCTAAGTTAACCATCCCCTCCCTCTCGGGACGGGGAAGAGCTCACCTAGAGTTTCCCAGCACAAACACTCAGGCGCGATACTTCTTCTTTCACAACTTCCTCTGAAGATTTTCTCCGGGTTCCGACCTATCTTTTTGGCTTCATGTAGCTTCTATTTATAGGAAACGGTTGGGGGAAGTTATGGTGCTCGAAGCGCCACATGTCCTCCTTATTCGCGTGGTCGATGGACGACCGATACACATATCGCCCGGCACATGGATGTCGGTTGTCGGTCACGTGACGGGCGGCGCCTGCCAGTGGGTTGCCTGTGACGCGCGACAAGTTTGGGTTGTTGTGGTGAGCTTGACTCCCTATCGGGTAAAAGATGTGTCGTCCGTCAATTTCTTCTTGCGTGACATCCCTGTGTCACGCGTCGTTGTGTTGTGCTACCCTGTCGGGCAGTGATCATATCGGTCGTCAGGAAGGCCGATGCATGCTGAACTTATTTGTGGGCCGGGACGGCCTTATTGACGATAAATGGGTCAAAATAGGAGGAAAATACTGCAAAAGATGGAAATATTGAATTAAGAGCGTTGTTTGGCCAATTCTTGTGGAAGTACATATAAAAGAGAGGAAAATAGTTTAAAAGGGCAGTTTTGATAACAGAAAAATAGTCTAAAATATCACAAAATTTGGTGTTATCAACTCCCCCAAACTTAACGCTTTGATTGTCCTCAATCAATATTTAAACTTTATTTAGTGATGCTTCTTCTTTCTTGGTGTAGCTTTCAGGCCAAGAGGTAAAACAAGTATCGTAATGCCTTTAGAGATAATGCTGCCTCACTACAAACAAAAGACATTGCGTTTCCTGCCTTATTATTTCAGTAAAATTTTTCTCTACAACTTCAGTGAGACTTTGGTGCATGATTCCGAAGTTAGCTTACACACCAAACAACTTTATGTTTGGGTTGGAAAGTTGTGTATAGGGTAGGCTAAGGCTTTTTTGGGGTTTTTCTTGTCTCCCATCAGTCCATCCAGGTAGGGGTCCGTTAACGGTCAAGTGGTCCCTGCAGTCCAAGCCAGTTCACTTTAGAGTAGTGATTTCACATCCTACGTACCACTGCTGTAACGCCCGGGCCCACTGCCTAAGGCTCTAGTAGAGTTTTAGGAATGACGGATGGCCCCACAGACCACCACTAGCCTTAACTGCGCACTTTATCCACACTGACGTGCAAGCCAGGATCAACTTCCCGACTAGTCACCCATCCTAGTACTACTCCAAGCTGAGCACGCTTAACTATGGAGTTCTTTAGAGATGGGCTCCCTGAAAAGGAGTTGCACCTTGGTGATATGGGTAGTCCAATCATTCCTTTTAAGATCATTATCCGAGGCCTCAAATCCTGGGATGTTACAATCTCCCCCACTTAGACTCTTGACGTCCTCGTCAAGGCTCAACTATATGGCCTCATAATCTGACCCCATTTCAGTGCAGACCCACAATGGCCCATGGACACCCAACTCCCATCCACGGCTACCAGTGCAAGGGCGGCTCCATCTCGTCTCTACGGATAGCCCTTTCCAACTTGCCTGGACCGCATGGCTCAATACTGGCATGCCACATGCCCATGTGGGCCCCACCTACTGGAGGGGTTATGGATCTGATACCATTTGTAATGCCCGGGCCCACTGCCTAAGGCTCTAGTAGAGTTTTAGGAATGACGACTGGCCCCACAGACCACCACTAGCCTTAACTGCGCACTTTATCCACACCGACGTGCAAGCCAGGATCAACTTCCCGACTGGTCACCCATCCTAATACTACTCCAAGCTGAGCACGCTTAACTATGGAGTTCTTTAGAGATGGGCTCCCTGAAAAGGAGGTGCACCTTGGTGATATGGGTAGTCCAATCATTCCTTTTAAGATCATTATCCGAGGCCTCAAATCCTGGGATGTTACAACTGCCCCAGATCTACCATGCCTAAAGATGGGTACTTTTGGAAAACAAGTGTATATATATATATATATATATATATATATATATATATATTGGGCACAACTCTTGTGGCAACACATCTCACTATCACACAGACAGCGAGGTGTTACGCGAAAACATGCGGAAATCACCATAACCACATATTACCAAATACGGGTTAATTAAAACCGATTGCGGAAAATAGATAAACTGTAAAACTTATTGCATATAGGTCCTCATCCTACAAGGAAACATGTTATGTAAACATATACAAGATCCGATACGTGTCTACAGCTTAGAGGAATAACTGTCTTGTCGTCACATGAGTTCATCACCTGTTATACACATAAGGCCCACAACCGGCCAACAGCAGGATATACAAAACATCAACGATCGTACATCATGAAACAACGTCAAAACACCGCCAAGGACCTGAGAGTACAGGGATGACTCTAGACTTCTACTACAAACACTAAAACAACAGCATATCCATCGCTTGCCTTCTACTGCTCGTCTAGCTGCTCAGCCGCAACACCACGACCACCACCACGTCTAGCTCGACCACCTAAAAAGGGTGTAAACCAGTGGAGTGAGACAATTGAACATTGTCCCAGCGGGAAACATAACTCGCCACCACAACTATAGAAACCTCAGAAAGATAGAGCTTATAACAGCAGATAACCGATAAGAGATATAACAGGAGCAATTTATGTAAAGCAAAGCTATTCTTACTGACAAGCTAACCAGCTGTACAAAAGGGCATGTAACCAAGTAACTCTCAATGGAACATGATTGACAAGATAAGATATATTGTTATGTTGCATGAGGAACATATAATATATATCGCCACATATCCTGAGAAACATATAAGCAACTACAAGATGTAACTACACAAGCAAGGCCTCAACCAATGTTCCGTGTTTTGCCTTAAGCAATATATACTATACGGATGGATTACGTATTCTTATTATGCCCTGAGGAAGTGAGCTGTACCGCTCAAATCCAACCTTCGGTTGCGAAACCCAAGCCGGTGCCATACAAGGTCAATGGAAGAGTCGGACTCCCCGACCTCGCCCCTCGTGGTCAGTGCACGAGTACAACACAAGCAGGACCGCGGTCTCATGATGAAGTGGTCTTATCCATAGGGTTAGGCTACCCTCTGCCTAGCCCGCCTTGGTATAGGTCTCGGCGCTAGTGAAACTGAGCCACAGGCTTGTTCACCGTGCTCTGAGCCATGAACGCATTCATGCTCCTCGTATCACATATCCTGAGCCATGGGCCTGTTCACCATGCTCTTCATCACAATTGGGCTATGGGCCTGAATCCGCACCCTAGAGTCTACAACCGAAGTTGCACTCTTACCTCCTCACTTTAGGCTAGGAGCAACCTCGCATATTCATTAATATGCGCTTCGGGTTAACCCGTAGGAGAACCCGTTTCACCATCACCAAACTCCTGACGACGATGGATCTATGGCCAGGGCAACTACATGATGTATTTCACTATAATTATTTAGTATATTTTAGATGGATTGCAAGATTCAACCAAGTCATATAATCATGCAAGTTATAACAGAAAGTAAACAACATAAACTCAACATTATGTTATTATTGTAATTACATCAACCTGATCGATCTCAAGGATCCAACATCACATGTTATCACTTGGCCTCTTGCCAACCATCCAGATCCATCTCAAGGATCATCACATACCATGGGCTCTCAATCCCTCATCATGTATTGCCACTGCCTCTCAAGGCTTACATCATCATCAAGGGACAAACACACCACATATGCAATCAACCAGAGTAATTATCAGAGTGATGTTACTCATCACATATTTTTCATAGCCTTTTTATGGCTAAGCATCACCTGCATGGTTAGTGTACTCAATAATCATAGTTTCAACATAAAGACTATGCTTACTATCATGGGATGACATTCAAGATGCTATACCAATCGATTATACATCATCTGGTGATCATGTGCGTAAGACACATTATTAAGCAAATCATATCTATGCTTATCCTCATCTCAATATTATATAGATAATAAAGATGATTACTTCATGCATATAGTCATGTTGGATATACAGAACAAGTGTTATCATTACCATTACCACTGTTATTCTTAGCATTAATAGATAATCACTTCCATATGTGTAGTCGGGCTAAGATGAATGAGCAAGCTTATGATAATGAGCATTATTATCTATACCAAGAGTTATCATCGTTTTGCTAAGCACATAACCACAAGATTGTTTACATAATGAGATGAACCATCATTAAAAGTACCAGGGACCCTCACTAAAAGATATCAAGAACTTTCAAAAAAAGGGGTGTAATGGCAGCCTTCCCTCACCCAAGGATCAACGCACCAAACGACCGATATATAAGCGAGAAGCAACGCTGCGCTACGGGCAGCAGGACGACGCTGTGTCGCGTGTCAAGGGGTGTTACGCACCAGGGTGTGTCGGACACAAGTGCTATCGGGAAACGCCCATCACACATGGTGTTATTGGCCAGGTTAGCCCATCAAAAGCTAACAACCAAGGAAGAGAACACATCCACATGTCGTGCACCTACTTATCAAGGCCTAACGGCCGACACACATCAAAGGAAGAGTTATGACGCCCGTCATAAGAACCAAGGGTGTCACCCGATACAAGAGCCTATCGGCCAACTCACACACATACTCATGTCGTGCAAGTCTAGTCTAGAGGGCTGTCGGGCAGCACCTCATCATCCCCATCTCAACCAAGATAAATCTCACAAGGTCGTCTTCTACCTCAAGCACAAGATACCCAAAACCCTAGAGGATCAAGGAGATGGCTCACCTCGATCAACTTAGAAAGAGGGGTCTTGCACACCACCTATCACCCATCGGGAAACACAACACCAACCCTAAACAAGGTCCACTACAACCGAGCTCACCCTTCTAGTCCACGGTGAGAGGAGAGTGTTTCTCAAGCAACTAGAACACAAGCTCACCGCAATCGACCAAGAAAGAGGGGTGTTGCTCATGGTACTAGAAGCTTAAACTCACTCCTCTAAACCAAAGAGAGAAAGGAGTATTGCTCACCAAGGAACCACCAAGAGGATCGGCCAACAAGGATACTAAAGCAAGATGTAAAACTAAAAACAACATATAAGCAAGAACAAGGTAAAAGGAGATAGTGTAGCTAGGGTTAGAAGTTATGCAACCCGCCTTAAGCTCCAAGCTCCAAATAAGAAGAAGAGATCCAAGCTTCAAGGGATGTCGACCACCACTTGCTCCTTCCAGGGGGTGTATCGGCCGACACAATAAAGGAAGAAGGGAGTGTCCTGCACTCAAGGTGGAGAAAAGGCTAAGGGATCAAACGAACTCAAAGAAAGTAAAAGAACCATCTATATAAAAGGAAAGGGAGGAGAAAACAAGGTTGGTCCAAGTAAGGTGTCGCCCACCCAAAGGACACTTGTCCTAGAGATCAAGCCACCACTCTAGCAAGCCTTATACACTTGTCCAAGGTCATTGCCACATTCATGCATTAAGCTCCAAGTGTCCACTTGTGGTGATACAAACGAGGTCAAGGCTAGGCCAAAGAGCATGGTCGACGCAACCACTTGCACCATGGGCGACACACACACACTCATGTTGGCCAACACAAACACTCCTAGGCCGACACACTCTCCACCTTGGGCGACACAACCATCTCTTGGGCGACACAATGTTCAACCAAGCCAAAACAAGGCACCTCAAGGCCCAAACAAGCTCAACCAGGCCCAAAAGAACTCAAGCAACGGGCCCACACCTTCCTCTCAACACTAGAGGAAGCAAAGAGAGATAGGAACACTTCACAAGGTGGCAAACTTGCCTACAAAACCCTAGACTTGGGTTATTTGCAAGTAGCACCTCCAACTCTCAACAAAGCACAACCAAACCCTAATCACCACTAAAGGTGATTAGCAAGCATCAAAGCACCAGGGTTAAGAAAAGCAAACAGGGTAAACCCTAAACGAAGGTCAGGGTCCTTACAAGATAACCCCCCTTTAAGGGATTTCGTCCCCAAAATCTGAAGAGAAAAGTGAGGGATACTTCCTCCTCATCTCTTCCTCAAGCTCCCACGTGGCTTCCTCAATGCCACGACACTGCCAAAGAACCTTTACAAGAACCAGGTCCTTCCTCTTCAGCTTCTTGACCCTTCTATCTAGGATCACCACAGGACCCTCCTCGTAGGTCACATCTTCATCAAGCTCAACCTCAACTGGCTGTATCACTGTACCTAAATCTGGATGACTTTTCTTCAGCATACTGACATGGAACACTGGGTGCAACCTGTGCAACTCTGGAGGCAACTCTAACTCGTAAGCTACCTTGCCAACACGTGCTATGACTGGATAAGGCCCCATATACCTGGGTGCTAACTTACCCTTCCGACCAAACCTTAGCACACCCTTCCACGGCGAGACCTTAAGATACACTTTGTCTCCTACTTGGAACTCCAAAGGTCGTCGACGATTGTCTGCATAAGACTTCTGCCTGTCTTGTGCCACTTTCAACTATTATTGTATCACTTTGATCTTTTCTGTTGTCTACTGTACTAACTCAGGACCCAAAAGCTGATACTCACCAGACTCATACCAACACAAAGGAGATCTACACTTCCTTCCATACAAAGCCTCGTAAGGAGCCATGTCAATGCTCCGCTGATAACTGTTGTTGTAGGCAAACTCTATCAAACTAAGATGTACATCCCAGTTGCCTAGAAACTGCAAAACACAAGCTCGAAGGAGATCTTCCAAAGTCTGAATAGTCCTTTCAGACTGTCCATCTGTCTGCGGGTGAAAAGTTGTACTGAACCTCAACTGCGTTCCCAATGCTTTGTGCAAATGTTCCCAGAAACGACTCGTAAACTGAGGACCTCTGTCAGAAACTATCGTTGCTGGAAAACCGTGTAAACGTACTATCTCATCAACATACACTCGAGCGAGTTTCTCAGATGTATACGTCATCTTCACTAGTAGAAAATGGGCAGACTTAGTCAATCTGTCCACTATCACCCAAATGGAATCATGATTCCCAGTTGTCTAGGGTAGACCAACTACGAAATCCATGGTTATATGATCCCATTTCCACTGCGGTATTGGCAAAGGTTGCAACGTACCTGCCGGCTTCTGATGTTCAGCCTTCACTTGCTGGAAAACCGCACATCTCGCTATGAACTCAGCTACATCTTTCTTCAAACCGAGCCACCAATACAAGTCTTTTAGACTATGATACATCTTGGTGACACCTGGATGCATAGCATACATTGACATATTTGCTTTCTCAAGCACCAACTTCCTCAGATAATCAGCATCTGGAACCACCATCCTATCATGATAGCAAACTAGTCCATTTTTAGACTCATGAAACCCTTCACACTTTTCACTGCCGAACTCTGATCTGATCAACTGTACCGCATCATCTATCTGTTGTGCATCTTTGATTTGTTGTCTCAATGTAGGCTTGACTTGTATCTGTGCTAAAAGACCAGAGAACAAGGAAACTTCCATTTGTACATTCATCTGTCACAGCGAAACAAACATATCTCGCCTATGGCATACTAGAGAACTCAACCGTGCCTTCTTTGAAGAAAGAGAAGAAGACTTTTTGCTCAGCGCATCAGCTACCACGTTTGCCTTACCAGTATGATACTCGATAGCGCAGTCATAATCATTGATCAACTCCATCCATCGATGTTGTCGCATGTTCAACTCATGTTGCGAAAAGATGTAATTCATATTCTTATGATCCGTAAAGATTTGACATACTTCCCCATACAGATAGTGTCTCCAAATCTTTAACGCATGAACCACAACCGCCAACTCCAAGTCATGAGTCAGATAGTTCTCCACATGTTTCTTGAGCTGTCGCGAGGAAAAAGAAACCACATGATCTTCCTGCATCAGCACACAACTTAAACCTTTCTTGGAAGCATCACAGAAGACAACATAGCCCTTCCCAGGCTCTGGCAGGATTAACACTGGAGCACTGGTCAGCTTCTCCTTCAAACTTTGGAAAGCTTGCTAACATCGATCATCCCAAACAAAAGGTACATCCTTCCTGGTCAACTTCATCATTGGCAACGCGATCATACTGAAGTCCTTAATAAACCTCCGGTAGTATCCTGCTAAACCCAGGAAACTACGAACTTCTGTCGGCGTCTTCGGCTGCTCCCAATCTGCAATGGATTCCACCTTCTTCAGATCGACTTTGACTCCTTCAGCAGATATCACATGACCCAAGAAGGTCACTTCCTCCAACCAGAACTCACACTTACTGAACTTGGCATATAGCTGGTGTTGACGAAGAAGAGTCAACGCTAGACGAAGATGTCGATCATGCTCTTTCTTATCCCAACTATAGATCAAAATGTCATCTATAAAGACTATGACAAACTGATCTAAGAACGGACAGAACACCCTGTTCATCAGATCCATGAAAGCAACAGGTGCATTGGTTAGCCCAAACAACATAACCACAAACTCGAAGTGACCATACCTCATCCTGAAAGCAGACTTTGGTATGTCATCCGCCTTAATCCTCAGCTGATGATATCCGGACCGTAGATTGATCTTTGAAAACACTGTAGCACCACGCAACTGATCAAACAGATCATCTATCCTCGGTAACGGGTACTTGTTCTTGATTGTGACTTTGTTTAATCACCGATACACAACCGCATCGAACCATCCTTCTTCTTGACAAATAACACTGGATCACCCCAAGGTGACGTACTGGGTCGGATAAAACCTTTGTCCAGTAACTCTTGCAACTGCTTCTTTAGCTCTGCCATCTCTACTGGAGCCATCCTATACGGTGTCTGTGCAACTGGATGCGTTCCTGGGACCAGATTGATCTCAAAATCAATCTCTCGGGGTGGGGGAACACCAAGAAACTCCTCAGGAAACACATCTGCAAACTCTCGAACAACTGACACTTCCTCAAGGCTAGGACCTTTTGCCTTGGCAACCACAACGGTATCCACCACGTGAGCTAAGAACACCTCACATCCTTGCCGTAGAAACTTCTCTGCCACCATAGCCGATATCAGACATGTCGGAAGAATCTTCCTATCTCCCTGGAAGATCCACTTCTCTCCCGCATCATCAAACATTGTCTGCTTGGAACCACAATTAAAAACAACCTTATACTTCTCTAAGGTATTCATCCCAAGGATAACATCGAAACTATGCATATCAAGTGGTATAAGATCCACTTGGATGCGGTGTCCCGAGAAAGACAAGACACAAGATGGACACTCTTCTCGAAGCAAGGAGGAATCATCAAGAGGGGTTTCTAACAACAAACTATCCTCCTTACAGCTAACAGATAAACGACAGTTTTCAAGCATACTATAGGCGATAAAAGAGTGTGTAGCACCTGGGTCAACCAGAACAGATATAAAGCAAGAAGAAGACATATCAGAATGAAATAACTCCATCTAACATGTCACTACTCGCGGGTTGATTATCGCCTCCGGCTGACTCATAGCATAGAATCGACCCGTTGCTTGTTGTCCATGACCTCTTCTTCCTTGAGTAGACGAACCTACTTGCGACGCCTGACCACGTCCTCGCCCTCTGCTACCACTGGGCTGCTGTCTTTCTGACCTTTGAAAACTCTGCCTTGGCTGCTGCATCACTTCAACACCTCTATTCGGGCAATTGAGCCTGAAATGCCCGACTTGTCCACAAAGATGACATGTCCTGTCCTCAAACCATGGCCTAGCTGGCCCTATCACTGCCACATAAGCTGTACTATGCGCCTTAGATGGCAAAGAAACATAACCTCTCCCCTTACTTGGAGACCACTGGGACGGCACACCAGAACCTCTCATCTCTGACGGTGATGAAAACATGGGCTTCTTAAAGCCACCAAACCTCTGTCCCTGAAACTGAGCAGGTCCCTTATGAGACAGGGACTCTCTTTTCTCCCTTACTGGCCTCTCAATCCTTCAAACAGATTCCACAAACGTAGCAAACCGTTCTCGATTCTCCAACGCAGACACAGGTGTTGTTAGTTCAGAACTCATACCCTTCTCGAAACATATGATCTGCTCCTCATCTGTTGCCGCCATGTGAGGACAAAACCTCAACAGATCCATAAACTTGGCTTCATACTTAGTGATGTTCATCGCTCCTTGTCGCAGGCTCTCAAACTGGTTGATCTTCTCATCCAGATACATCTTCGGGAAGTATCTGGTGGCGAACTCGTGCCGGAACACTTCCCAATAGATCACCTCACCAGGCCACTTCTCTTCTTCGATGGTCCACCAGTGACCAACACTACCCTTCAGAAGGTAGACATCATGCTTTACTTTGTCTACTTCAGGGATGTCAAGGATCCAGAAAGCCTTCTCAAGACTTGTCAACCACAGATCTGCATCCGCTGGATCAGCCGTTCCAGCATAATCCGAAGCTCCGACTCGGCAAAGCCGCTCGAAGGTCTTCCCAATACCTGATGCTTCTCCATGGGGAACCTATGCTCGTGGAGGATGCACTGGTAATTTCTCAACCATGAGATTCATCGTAGCCATCAGCTTCCTCTTAAGCTGTTGATAGGAAGGGTGTTCAAGAATGGCTGGGTCAGGTTGGGGGACCTCAGGCACCAGATCTCCATGTGCCTGCCCTTCAGCTGAAGCAGCATCACTATACTCAGCTGAGTGTTCTTCATGGTTTCCAGACATCTTTTGACTTTTCTTCCACTGAGGGCAGAAGACGGTTGTAAGAAAATCTAGACAACACACAAGAACAGACGACCTAGTCCTAAATCCCTGTAGACTCAGCGAACCTAAGGCTCTGATACCAAACTTTGTGGCAACACATCCCACTATCACACATACAGTGAGGTGTTATGTGAAAACGTGAGGAAATCACCATAACCACATATTACTAAATACAGGTTAATTAAAACCGATTGCGGAAAATAGATAAACTGTAAAACTTATTGCATATAGGTCCTCATCCTGCAAAGAAACATGTTATGTAAACATATACAAGATCTGATGCGTGTCCATAGCTTAGAGGAACAGTTGTCTTGTCGTCACATGAGTTCATCACCTGTTATACACATAAGGCCCACAACCGGCCAACAACAGGATATACAAAACATCAACGATCGTACATCGTGAAACAACGTCAAAACACCGCCAAGGACCTGAGAGTACAGGGATGACTCTAGACTTCTACTACAAACACCAAAACAACAGCATATCCATTGCTTGCCTTCTACTGCTCATCTAGCTGCTCGGCCGCAACACCACGACCACCACCACGTCTAGCTCGACCACCTAAAAAGGGTGTAAACCAGTGGAGTGTGACAATTGAACATTGTCCCAGCGGGAAACATAACTCCCCACCGCAACCACAGAAACCTCAGAAGGATAGAGCTTATAACAGCAGATAATCGATAAGAGATATAACAGGAGCAATTTATGTAAAGCAAAGCTATTCTTACTGACAAGCTAACCAGCTGTACAAAAGGGCATGTAACCAAGTAACTCTCAATGGAACATGATTGACAAGATAAGATATATTGTTATGTTGCATGAGGAACATATAAGATATATCGCCACATATCCTGAGAAACATATAAGCAACTACAAGATGTAACTACACAAGCAAGGCCTCAACCAATGTTTTGTGTTTTGCCTTAAGAAATAAATACTATATGGCTGGATTACGTATTCTTATTATGCCCTGAGGAAGTGAGCCGTACCGCTCAAATCCAACCTTCGGTTGCGAAACCCAATTCGATGCCATACAAGGTCAATGGAAGAGCCGGACTCCATGACCTCGCTCCTCGTGGTCAGTGCACGAGTACAACACAAGAAGGACCGCAGTCTCATGCTGAAGTGGTCTTAGCCATAGGGTCAGGCTACCCTCTGCCTAGCCCGCCTCGGCACAGGTCTCAGCACTGGTGAAACTTAGCCACGGGCCTGTTCACCGTGCTCTGAGCCATGAACGCATTCATGCTCCTCGTATCACATATCCTGAGCCATGGGCCTGTTCACCATGCTCTTCATCACAATTGGGCTACGGGCCTGAATCCGCACCCTGGAGTCTACAACCGAAGTTGCACTCTTACCTCCTCACTTTAGGCTAGGAGCAACCTCGCATATTCAATAATATGCGCTCCGGGTTAACCCGTAGGAGAACCCGTTTCACCATCACCAAACTCCTGACGATGATGGATCTATGGCTAGGGCAACTACATGATGTATTTCACTGTAATTATTAGTATCTTTTAGATGGATTGCAAGATTCAACCAAGTTATATAATCATGCAAGTTATAACAGAAAGTAAACAACATAAACTCAACATTATGTTATTATTGTAATCACATCAACCTGATCCATCTCAAGGATCCAACATCACATGTTATCACTTGGCCTCTTGCCAACCATCCAGATCCATCTCAAGGATCATCACATACCATGGGCTCTCAATCCCTCATCATGTATTGTCACTGCCTCTCAAGGCTTACATCATCATCAAGGGACAAACACACCACATATGCAATCAACCAGAGTAATTATCAGAGTGATGTTACTCATCACATATTTTTCATAGCCTTTTTATGGCTAAGCATCACCTGCATGGTTAGTGTACTCAATAATCATAGTTTCAACATAAAGACTATGCTTACTATCATGAGATGACATTCAAGATGTTATACCTATCGATTATACATCATCTGGTGATCATGTGCGTACGACACATTATTAAGCAAATCATATCTATGCTTATCCGCATCTCAATATTATATAGATAATAAAGATGATTACTTCATGCATATAGTCATGTTGGATATACAGAACAAGTGTTATCATTACCATTACCACTGTCATTCTTAGCATTAATAGATAATCACTTCCATATGTGTAGTCGGGCTAAGATGAATGAGCAAGCTTATGATAATGAGCATTATTATCTATACCAAGAGTTATCATCATTTTGCTAAGCACATAACCACAAGGCTGTTTACATAATGAGATGAACCATCATTAAAAGTACCAGGGACCCTCACTAAAAGATATCAAGAACTTTCACAAAAAGGGGTGTAACGGAAGCCTACCCTCACCCAAGGATCAACGCACCAAAGGCCGATATATAAGTGAGCAGCAACACTACGCTACGTGCAGCAGGACGATGCTGCGTCACGCGTCAAGGGGTGTTACACACCAAGGTATGTCGGGCACAAGTGCTATCGGGCAAAGCCCATCACACATGGTGTTATCGGCCAGGTTAGCCCATCAAAAGCTAACAACCAAGGAAGAGAACATATCCACATATTGTGCATCTACTGATCAAGGCCTAACGGCCGACACACAGTAAAGGAAGAGTTGTGACACCTGTCATAAGAACCAAGGGTGTCACCCGATACAAGAGTCTGTCGGACAACTCACACACGTATTCATGTCATGCAAGTCTAGTCTAGAGGGTTGTCGGGCAGCACCTCATCATCCCCATCTCAACCAATATAAATCTCACAAGGTCGTCTTCTACCTCAAGCACAAGATACCCAAAACCCTAGACGATCAAGGAGATGGCTCACCTCGATCAACTTAGAAAGAGGGTTCTTGCACACCACCTATCACCCATCGGGCAACACAATACCAACCCTAAACAAGGTCTACTACAACCGAGCTCGCCCTTCTAGTCCACAGTGAGAAGAGAGTGTTGCTCAAGCAACTCGAACACAAGCTCACCTCAATCGACCAAAAAAGAGGGGTCTTGCTCATGGTACTAGAAGCTTAAACTCACTCCTCTAGACCAAAGAGAGAAAGGAGTATTTCTCACCAAGGAACCACCAAGAGGATCGGCCAACAAGGATACTAAAGCAAGATGTAAACCTAACAACAACATATAAGCAAGAACAAGGTAAAAGGAGATAGTGTAGCTAGGGTTAGAAGTTATGCAACCCGCCTTAAGCTCCAAGCTCCAAAGAAGAAGAAGAGCTCCAAGCTTCAAGGGATGTCGACCACCACTTGCTCCTTCCAGGGGGTGTATCGGACGACACAAGCAAGGAAGAAGGGAGTGTCGTGCACTCAAGGTGGACAAAAGGCTAAGGGATCAAAGGAACTCAAAGCAAGGAAAAGAACCATCTATATATAAGGAAAGGGAGGAGAAAACAAGGTTGGTCCAAGCAAGGTGTCACCCACCCAAAGGACACTTGTCCTAGAGCTCAAGCCACCACTCTAACAAGCCTTATACACTTGTCCAAGGTCATTTCCACATGCATGCATTAAGCTCCAAGTGTTCACTTGTGGTGACACAAACGAGGTCAAGGCTAGGACAAAGAGCATGGTCGACACAACCACTTGCACCATGGGCGACACACACACACTCATGTTGGCCGACACAAACACTCCTAGGCCGATACACTCTCCATCTTGGGCGACACAACCATCTCTTGGGCGGCACAATGCTCAACCAAGCCAAAACAAGGCACCTCAAGGCCCAAACAAGCTCAACCAGGCCCAAAAGAACTCAAGCAACGGGCCCAAGCCTTCCTCTCAACACTAGAGGAAGCAAAGAGAGAGAGGAACACTTCACAAGGTGACAAACTTGCCTATAAAACCCTAGACTTGGGTTATTTGCAAGTAGCACCTCCAACGCTCAACAAAGCACAACCAAACCCTAATCACCACTAAAGGTGATTAGCAAGCATCAAAGCACCAGGGTTAAGCAAAGCAAATAGGGTAAACCCTAAACGAAGGTTAGGGTCCTTACAACTATCATGCTTTTATTCACCCTCATAAGGCTGCTTTCTCTTTTTGGGATTTTTGTTGGGTAAGGGAAAACAAAAGAGATTTCTGCTGTTTGGGCAGCTTTTTCCTTCTCCATACTCGTCTCTTAGCTGTTGTGAGATTATTAATTTTTTCAAAATTTTTGGCACGGAAAAACGTAATCTTTTGTTTGTTTGAAGCAGCATTATCAGAAAGATATAACAAAACTTGCATTTCATTGAGCACATAGAAAACAAACTTGGCAAGAAGTCGCATCAGGTTTTTACTAATATAGCGACTTTGTACATATGTGTGGGAACAAAATAAGCAAACTTTTAAAAAAAAATTTATATGAGCACGGCATTTTATACTAGCATGGATACATACACATGATATAGGAGAAGAACAAAATGGCACAAAGGGTGGAGGTGAAGAAGAAAAATTTTATACCTCCTTCACTGGTACATGGATACCCCCCCCCCCCCGAACTTACTCCACACTCTGTCCCAAAGTAGTGAAGAAGATAGGGTGAGGTCATGCTAGTCCGGTGAAGGTTATATGGTGGTTGCGCTTGTGCCATCGAGAAGTTGCAATATGCTTCTTTGCTGCCTCCATTTTATTTCCCCCAGCTGGATGCAGCCGGGACAAGCGCAAAGCCCTCAAAATTTTTGGCCTCCCCTTACTCCTGGTACTTCCGTTGTGAACATGAACAAAAGGACTGATTATCAATCCTAGTTTCAGTCCACTTGATTCCATTTTCTTCCCCAGGAGTGTGCAGTCAGAGAGCCTCTCTATTTTTATCATCATTCTCTTTTGGAGATGGCCCTAAACCACCGCAGAAGACAGACTATGATAAGGGAATGGACTTCTTTGGACAACCCGGCTGTCTTGGGATTCTGTCGTTTCTGTCCGACTGTTGTTGCTTCAGTTTCAGCCGCAGTGTCGATTCTTCTGTGGTGTTTGTCAACACTTCTAGAGGTTTGCTGTGTATTATCCATACATGTTATCAAGTTCATTGATCATGGATGTTAGGTAGGAAAAGCTAAAAACCTGATAAGACTTGTCTTGTTGCAAAGTCTAAGTATCGTCCATCAAAAGAAAACCCAAGGCGATAAAGATTGGGCGATACGGAGAGGGCTGCGTGGCATAGCACACTGCCTGATACGGGTATGTCGGGCGATATGAAGCAACTGCCCGGTAGGACGTCTCAAAAACATGTCGCTCGGTATGGCGTATCGGGCAAACACTATCGGCCGCCATGTCGTGCTTTCACTGTGTCGGGTGATAAGATGAAAAATCGACTAAACTCGTCAACCCGATACGCAGAGCGCGATATGAAACTCATGTCGGGCAAACAGACTATCGGGCTATACCTTTTCTATTAAAACCTCTCGCTCGACATGAGGGCGAAGGCGAGCTGCTCGACATGTGAGCAAAAGGTGGATTACTATATGTGGTATAGGTGGCTGGAAGGGTAAGTGTAGTAGCCCGACACGTTGAACCCTCCTTACTATATATATCAAACTTAGCTGGGGGTAGAACGGGAAGTTCTGGGGCACGCATCGGCCGGTGAGACATGCCATTCCCGAGACGACGGTCCCATCAGTCTTATTAAGGGCAATTACTCGCATGCACGATACAGTGCACTCTGCCCAGGAATGCCATCCGTCGTTGTCGTTGTGATGTCTGAGAGACTGCAGCCTGATACAAGCGGTCATGCGCGCCAGCTGAGTTGCTGCCCGATACGGTAAATAACAGGCAGCTAAAACTAAAATAAGGTGAGGAAAAAATGATTAAAGGGTAAAACATCATCGGCATTGGGTTAAATCCCCGACCTCAGAAGGCATTACTCCTCAAAGCTTTGTAAAATACAGCGGTGGCCCATAAAACATAAGAGTTGGTACGCTCGGTGCGTGCACTGACTAGGGCCTTATTACAGTCCATAATGTTCATTTTACAAGGAAGATAAAAATGCATCCTACTCTACGTAAGAAAGAAAAACTCAGGCTACCTCCCGAGGAGCGCTGAAGTTAGCGTCGCCAGCTCGACCGGTGCAAGATCTTCGCATTCAGCTTTCGACATTACCCATATCCTGCAGGCCGATTTCTGCTCTCCTGACAAAAGCTTCATCTTCATAAAACCTCTTTACTCTGTGCCCATTCACCTTGAAGACCTTTGTCGGATCATCTTTGTCGTAGAGCTCCATCATTCCTGATGGGTATATCTTTGACATAGTAAACGGTCCCGACCATCTTGTCTGTAACTTTCCAGGGAAGAGGCGAATAGAGGATTTAAATAATAGAACTTTATCTCCTTCGCTCACCTCCTTCCTTCTCAGGTGAGCATCATGCCACACCTTGGTTCTTTGTTTTTAAATTCTTGCATTTTATAGGCGCTCATCCTCAGCTCTTCGAGCTCTTAAAGCTGCAAAAATCTCTTTTCTCCTGCTTTTTCAAGGTCCATGTTTAAGAATTTGATCGCCCAAAGGGCCTTATGTTCCAGTTCTAGAGGCAGATGGCAGGATTTTCTATAGATAAGTTTGTAGGGGGTGGTTCCAATGGGCGTTTTGTAGGCGGTCCTGTAGGCCCATAGTGCATCGTCAAGCTTCATAGACCAGTATTTCCTCGTTCGGCTGACAGTTTTCTCAAGGATCTTCTTGATTTGCCTGTTGGAAACCTCTACCTGCCCTAATGTCTGTGGGTGGTAGGGTGTAGCGATCTTGTGCTTTACTCTGTACTTACGTAGGAGTGTTCCAAACTATCTCTCTCCAAAGTGCGACCCGCCGTCGCTTATTACAGTGCGCGGTACACAGAACCGAGGAAAGATCGTCTTCTCGAATAGCTTGATTACCGACTTGGCGTCGCATGTTTGGGTTGCTACTGCTTCCACCCACTTCGATACATAGTCTACTGCCACTATTATGTATTGATACCCCCGGGATGGAGGAAACAGCCCCATGTAATCAATCCCCCACACGTCGAAGATCTCTACTTCGATCCAGCTCGCCATCGACATCTCATTCCTCCGCCCTATATTCCTTGTAGACTGGCACTCCTTGCAAACTTTTACAAATTGTACAGCATCTTTGAATAGTGAGGGCCAGTAGAAACCTGACTGTAGCATTTTTGCAGCCGTTCTTTCTCTACCCAGTTGTCCACCGTAGGGGGAGGCGTGACATTCTTTTAGGATGTTCGTGGTTTCTTCCTCGGGGATGCATCTCCTGTATAGACTGTCAGTGCATCTTCTGAACAGGAGAGGATCATCCCAATAGTAATTTTTAGCATCCGCTAACAGATTCTTTTTCTAATTGTAAGTAATGTCAGGAGGCAGTTCCCCACAAACAAGATAGTTGCAGATATCTGCAAACCAGGGCAAGTCTTTTACTTTAGCTTCTGCCAACATAAGGGCCTCATCGGCGTAGTCATCATTGATCGGTGGTCCCCCTGGTCTTTCAGCTACGATCCTAGATAGGTGGTCGGCGACCACATTTTCTGCCCCCTTCTTGTCGATAATTTCGTGGTCGAACTCTTGAAGAAATAAAACCCTCCTCAGCAGCCTGGGCTTTGTGTCTTTCTTTTGCATTAGATATTTTATAGCCCCATGATCTGTATATACCTTGACTTTTACTCCAACGAGGTACGACCTGAACTTATTGAATGTGAAGATGAACGTGAGCATCTCTTTCTCCATGGTTGTATAATTTACCTGAGCTTCGTCCAACGTGCGACTAGCGTAGCAGATCACATGGTGCTTTCTATCTTTCTTCTGCCCTAGGACTGCTCCTACCGCATAGTCGCTAGCGTCGCACATAAGCTCAAATGGTAAATCCCAATCCGGCGCTTGGAGGATGGGTGGGGATACCAAAGCATTGAGACAGTCATCAGAGAAAACAAATTCAATATCCCTTACCAGTAGATTGGACAAAGGCTTTAAAATCTTTGAGAAGTCCTTTATGACTATGCAGTAATAGTCACCGTGACCGAGGAAGCTCCTCACTCCCGTCACAGACTTTGGGGGAGTAAGCTTGGATATGGCTTCGACCTTGTTGGTGTCCACCTCGATTCCATGCCATGAGATCTTATACCCCAGAACAATGCCCTCTCGTACCATGAAATGGCACTTTTCCCAGTTTAAAACTAGGATGTTCTCCTTGTACCTTTGTAGAACCAAGGACAGATTCTTTAGGCAGGTATTGAAGTCCTTTCCATAGACTGAAAAATCGTCCATGAAAACTTCTACGATATCTTCTAGAAAATCTGAAAACATTAGTATCATGCATCTTTGGAACGTGGCGGGAGCGTTTGATAACACCAATTTTTGTGATGTTTTTGCCCTTTATTCTGTTATCAAAACTGCCCTTTTCTGCTATTTTCCTCTCTTTTATAAGTACTTTTGCAATAATTGGCCAAGAAACGCTCTTTATCCAATATTTCCATTTTTGCAGAGTTTTTCCTCATTTTGGTACGTTTATCGTCAATAAGGCTGTCCCGACCCACAAATAAGATCCACCTGCTTTCCGGCCTTCCTGACGCCCGATACGACCTCTGCCCGACAGGGTGGAGCGACACAACGACACACAACAAGGGATGCCGCACAAGAAGAAACTAATGGACGACATGTCTTCTACCCGACAGTGAGCCAAATTCACCACGACAACCCCAGCTTGTCGCGCGACACAGCCACCCACCGGCAGGCACTACCCGTCACGTGACCGACGGCCGACACCCCTGTGCCAAGCAATACCAGTATCGACCGCCCACCGATCCGTGAATAAGGAGGACACGTGGCGCTTCGAGCACCATAACTTCCCCCAACCGCTGCTTATAAATAGCAGCTATAGGAAGTCGAAAAGACAGTTCGCACAGTTGGGAACTTGGAGCGATCTTCGGAGGAAAACTACGAGAGCAAGAGTGTCGTGCCTCAGTGCTCGTACTTGGCAACTCTAGGTGAGCTCTTCCTCATCCCAAGAGGGAGGAGATTGTTCACTTAGGACCGTCCCGGGCGACACTGCAGGCCGATATCGGCCAACATTGATGAGCAACACAAGTGCCCGACAGTAGAACGCGTCGCTCCATGCCCGTCATGATATCGAACCCGATATGCTTCGCTCGTCATGTGTGCCGCCTGAGAGGGTGTGCCGCCCGACATGAGTGTATCGTCCAAGGTCCTTGAGCGATACAGACGGTCGTCACATTGTGCCGCCCGAGAGGGTGTATCGCCCAACACTGTTGTATCGGGCTAGGCCCCTGACCGGTATCGGGCTGGAGAGCCGCAGTAGCATGTCGTCCTTCCACATCAAGAAGGCGACATCTATCTTTAATTCTGTTATTTAATTCCTTACTTATGCAATGTATTAAGACCCTTAATGTTTATGGGAATGGAAAAGCTTAATTACTTGCTGCTCTATGCTTGGTGCAAAATGTTGGATGACTGCTATGTTTGATATCTGAACTCTAGCTTGCATGTTTGGATCGCGTTTCGCTTAGCTACCGAATCGTGTTTTCCCGTCGCAACAACTTTGAGAGTTGTGTTTGGTATGATTTTGGAGTATGAGAGTGCCTGGAACTGAGTTGTTTCAGTAACATTCCACTCTAACTTAAGTCCAGCAACCTCGAGAGGGGTGTTGATGCTTGGTTAGAGGTACCCGCTCTGAGAGGAGGGGTGCAGGATGTTACTGCTACCGCTTATTTTACTGAAGTCTTACCCTTCGTACCTTGCTCTAGCTCTAGTTTTACCTCTCTGTTCCTCTTGCATGAAAACCCCTAAAAACTGCTAAATGACTAAAACCTTAAATTTTTCTTGTAGCTCCAGTTGGAGATAGTTTTCTCTGTCTTGTTTGTGATATCTTGTTGTTTCCCTTTTTGGGAATTTACTATCTCTTTACACCTGCCAGAGAGTGTCGATTCTGGGTTCTCAACACTACCACCCTTGTCCCTGTGTTGGACCCCGTATATCTACTTTGACCCCGTAAACAAAGTTGTGGGGGCCTAGAAGGATTCGGGTTATAAATGTAAAAGCTCGACTACCTCAAATCTGCCTCAAATTTGAGGACGTGCGATTTAGGCCGGTCAACTTTTTGGCGCCATTGTCGGGGACAAGGAAAAATGGCACTGTTGACGAATCCGAATCCACTAACTACACTCCCGTGCCTCAAGCTTAGAAATTAGCTTGACAACACTCTTTTCTTTCTTTTGTAATTATTATTATTATTACTCTTTGCACAAAATAATAATTCTATTTTCTAAACTAGATTTCTCATGCCATTTTAGGAACTCTGGAGTATGGTGATCTAGTCCGCCGAACACCAACACCAGTATGCCTCCTCGCGTCGAACCCCAACATTCTGGAGGCGAACGCCAAGGAAGGAGGCCTGAATCGCCGCCACCCGAAGGCGACGACTGGTACGACGGTAACGCTCAACAGGAAGATCCAGAATCGGGAGAGCACGAGGAAGGACATCGCCACGATAGATGTCATCACCATCGGAGACATAGAAGGAATCACGACAATCAGGAATGACGGCATGACGCCAGCGACAGCAATGACTCAGAGGAAGAAGAGAAAACGTTGAGGGAGTTGGCATCCACGAAGGCCAACAACTCTCGATGCCCTATCGTTGTCCCACGTTTCAACGCGGCAAATTTTGAGCTCAAGCCGTCCGTTATCTCAATGATCCAGAACAAGAGCTTTAGGGGGAGTTCAAAGAACGACAACCCTACCAGCATCTGGATGCATTCAAAAATATATGTGATACCATAAAGATGAGGGGGGTTCCCCAAGAGGTGATTTACTGTAAGGGCTTCACTTTCTCCCTGGAGGACAAAGCCCTATCCTAGTATCTTGGGTTACCCCACCAATCTCTAAACGGATGGGGAGCTTTGGCTGACGCGTTCGTTCACAAGTTCTACCCCACTGAAAGAACTATCAGAAACATGCAGAAAATAACCTCTTTTATACAAAAGCCGAATGAAAGCCTCCATGATGTCTGGTAGCGATTCTAGGTTTACCAGAGGGATTGCCCCCATCATAATTATAAGAAGGGCTTCCTCATCACCACCTTCTACAATGGCCTGACTCCCGATGAAAGGGTGTCACTGAACGCGACAGCGGGCAGTGACTTCCTAGGGAAGAAGCCAAAGAAGTCTGAGATGATTATCAAGAACATGGCCGAGCTAATGGCCGGTGCTAAGTTTGATCGATCTGATAGAGGACAAGAAAAGAAGGTAGGTGAAGGGTCCACCCTTGAGTCTAAGGCGTTGGAGTCAATCACTTCGCAGATTCAGAGAATTGCTACTGATGTTAAACAATTGTGAGAAACTGGCAGTAAAGATAACAAGCCAGTCGAAAAAGTGATGAAATGTGTTACGTGCGGAGAAGGAGGTCACGGGGTGGACAATTGTGTCTACACCTGACCAGAAGCAGACAGCGACTCCGACTCGGAAGACGAAAGGGCAGAGAATGTCTCCTACATGAACTTCAAGAGGCTAGATCACCCTGGATTTAATTACGGTAACAAGGATGCAGCCGAAAATTCGCATCAGCTGCACACCTCGGCCAAGCCAGCGCAAACTTTTGAGAAGAGAGGAGGATCCGGTCAATATACCAAGAACAGCCAATTCCAACCAAAAAAAGGCAATTTCCAATCACCAGGAAAGTACCAAGGGCCAAACTGAGAATAGGACAAAGGAGCAAGCCAATCTGATGTGATTGGCTAGTTGTTTGATTTCGTTAAGAAACAGGATACCATTAATAACCAACTAGCGCAAAGTGCGTTGTCAAATTCTGGTGTGTTGAACTCATTGTAGGTATAGTTGGCAGACATGCAGACACATCAACGCAAAATTGACCAGCAGTTAGCTCAGCTCGCCGAGATCGTAAAGAACCCATCGGGGAAGATCCCGTCCAACACTGAACCAGCCAAGAGATCGGGACAGTACCTGCGGAGGAAAAGGATGAAGAAGAAGCCAAAGACGTCCAGTTGAGGATGGGAAATGCAACGCTTCTCGGGAGGCAACCCGAACTATCTTTTAAATTCTTAGAATAGGATGATTTTACTTTCCTGCAAGAAAAACATTACAAACATTATGGACTGTAATAAGGCCCCGAGTCAGTGTGTGCGCCACATGTGCTGACTCTTCTGTTTATGGGTCACCGCCTTAGTTTTATCGACCGGGATGGGTAATACCATCTGAGGTCGGGATCTTAGTCTTCGGCCAATGATGTTTTACTCATCAACCACTTTTAAAAAAAACGTTATGTTTTCATGTTGTATCGGGCTGCAACCCAACTGGTGCTATGTATGCGCCCATATCGGGCAGTGGAATTTCAGGGATCGCAAGGGTCGTGCCGATGGATGGTCTTGCCCGACTTACGAGTTGCCCTAACTGCCAAAACGTGCCCCGGATTTACTTGTTTCACCCCAATTGAGTTTGCTATATAAAGGGGAGAGTTTTTACCGTGTCGGGCTCCTTGCCTTACTGTTTTTACGCTCGCATATCGTGCTAAGACCCTATTCTTTTTCTCCCGTGTCGCGCAAGACTGCCTTGCTCTCGTATCGTGTGGAAGTTCAGATCAGAGCAAGGTATAGCCCGACAGACCCTATCGCCCGGCAGACCGTGCCGCCCGACACGTTCTTTTCTTCAAGCTAGTAGCTTATCGGTCTTACGGTTCCTGCGCTGAGCAGCCTTGTATCACCCAATATGGATGTCGTGTGACGCACCCTTTATTCACGACTGCCCGACACACCATGTCGGGCGATAGCCGTGTCGCCCATCTTTGCACCTCCTCGCCTATTTTTGTTATCGAGTGACACACTGTTTTCCTTTCAAAAAGACCTTATCGGGCATCTTAACTTACACGCCCGTATCAAGCGACAGACCTAACACGCATTTATCACCTTATCACCCTGTTCATATCGCGTGTTTAATCTTCTGATGTAACGGGCGATACCCATCTCTAGTATCGGACGCAAGGTTTCTCCTCTAAAACCCGTGTGTCGCCCGATACGGGATGCGGGACAGTCTTTGTACGGAAAATCACCTGGTCGCACATTTATTCTTTACTTTTTCAAAGCATTAACACATTTAATCAAGGTGTTTTCTTATTGTCTTACAGAAATGGCCCGCATCAAGACAACTATTGTCCCTTTTGACGCACAAGGCAGGAGAATCTACCCAGAGACTGCTGTTGAAGGGCAGACTGCCAGGCCTAAGCGCCCGAACGCAGGACCAGTCGGGGCGTCGACAGCAGAAAAGAGGGCTAGGGTTGGAGAAGTGGCGGCTCCAACTCCAACATCAACACCTCTTGCAGCAGCTGAACTCTCAGAATTCTTGTCGAGAAGTTTCGAGCCAAGGGATGACGAGCACGCTCACCGATATGCTGAACTAGTGACCAAGGTCTACCGACTGAGCAGGTTCTGCCATCAGGCCTCATTTGCTGAACTAGGGATCGTGGGGAGGATGAAGGGCGTCCCCGCTGTGGCAGGACTGAAGAAGATCTGCTTCATCCGGTCTTCTTCTTACACCAAACTGACAATGGAGTTTATGTCTTCTCTCCATGGGGTAAAGAATTCTGCAGCGGAGAGAGAAGAATTTGGCGGGCCATACAGACTCTAGGATCGACTTTACAACTCGGAGCACCCCATATCCGAGAATTTCTTGAATAAGATCTTCTCTTCCAATGAGGAGGAGAGGAATCTCATGGACAACGGTGAGAGAATCACCGAGGGAGACGGGTTCAATCCCGTGGAGCTCTGGAGCAAGCTAACTGGCGAATCTTCGTTCAAGCCAGGAAGAAAGGTAGTGGCAGTGCACTCCTACATTTGGAGGATAGTGCACAAATTGGTGGCATGCTTACTGTTCAGCAAGAATGAGTCCAGTAACATCTATATAGAAGAACTCCACATCATGTGGCACATAATGGAGGGCCGAGTGATCAACCTCGGGCGGTTCTTGCTGAACAGACTGCATCTAATGAAAGAAGCCACAAAAGAGTACTGCATGGGCAGAATAGTCAACTTAATCGCAGTAGGGCTCGGGTACCCAAAAGAGCCGTGCAGCCTTTCTAGGACGCAAGGAGATGAGGTGATCGACACCAAGTACCTGATGAGGACCAGCATCATTAGGAAGGAGGGGAGGAACTTCTTCTACAAGTTTTCAAGGACGGACATACTCCTCCCGCTCCCTCGTTGCGCCGCCTACGACGCAGAGAAACTGGTCTTCACCGCCTCTGAAATTGAAGCTATAGTGAACAACACAGCTTACGCCACCACCACCATGGCCCCGGAAAGGGCAGTTCCAGAGCTACCGACGACAACTACTGATAGCGTTGTCGTCGCTCCGACTATATCAGCCACTGGCACAACAACGACGGTGATAGCTGAGAAATAACCAGTGATCGTTGAGGTCACCGAGATAGAACCACCGGAGCTCCCTCGTCGCTCAGAAAGATGCTCGGGCACGAGCTTGATCATTTGTGGGAGGTAACGGATGCCAACTCAGCTACTTGTACTTCCCTAACCCGCAAACTTGCATTTTTCCATGACAGGATGGATAGCCAAGAAAGTGAGCTGCTGACTCTAGTAAGCCTTCCCAGTGGACTAGAGGCCTTAAATTCGGCGATGCAGCAAGTTCTCCAATGACTTGACAAGATCGAGAAGAGGCTGGACAGAAGTGACGACCATCCGCGCCGAAGGCAGTCGAGAAGGTCGCCGTCACCCCCCAGTCGTGGCTCTCCTCCTTCTTCGTCAGCTTCCCCTTCAGGATTAGCATCTTCCTCCTCCTCTAGTGGGCGGTCCTCAACACCCGAGGAGGGGACACAACAAAGGTCAGCCGAAGGAGCTCCAGTAAGACAGGAGAGCTCCCTAGGCTTGGGAGAAGCAAACATCTTCGTCCCCCTAGATGAAGCCGAAGATGATAGCGTAGATATCAGCATCGGGGGAGACTCTTATGATGAGTCTGAGGGAGAGAAGGGGGGTGTCTACACAGTCAATAAGACAAATCTACCCCGAGGAAGGCACTCGATGGCAGACAGATTCCGTGAGCCATCTGAGATACCCTCCTTCGAGATGGCCGACTTCGACAGAAGAGCCATTGGGTACCTGACGATCAGAGACCAGAAGCTGTTGAATAAGGTCTTAGATCGCAGGCAGATGAAGATGACGTCGTCTGGACCGACGGCTACCTCTCTGTGTGACGGGGAGTTCTTCGAAGCATGTTCCGCACGCCGGTCGTGGTCGGCAAAAGATTGTTCAGGGTCCTGGAGAATGTGATAATAGAAAATATCGATAGCAGGACAGGTCGTAGGGCACTATACACAGCCACCCCGACCTTGACAAGAAGGCTGATGAAGGGAGATCTAGATTCCCGTGCGGTGGCTGACATGTTGCAGCACATTGAAGAGCATAGGCCGAACCTGGTGTTGGCCCCGTACAAGCACCGGAACGTGTGGTTTCTCTGCATAGTAGACCTCAGAAACTGCGACGTCCAGCTGTTGTGTTGCAGCAATAACGAAGTGCCACGCTCTGTGGGTATTTTCTGCCGCCCGGAGGATAAGAAGCTGAGACTCCTGCCACTGCGTCTGCTATGAGCTATAAAGAAAGGAAGCCAACGTCACCAAGGTCCTTGGAACTTCTTTACTCTCCGAGACCTTCCCGTCCAGGAAGAAGAGGGAAGTGGAAACAGTGCTTTCTCCATCCTGAGTGCCATTCAGGTGCTCAATACATTTGGAAACTTGGGAGCCATCAAGGACTGGTGCTTCTATCAACAAAGGGGCATTTACGCCATGTTGCTGGTCAAGGACAAGTGCTATTTCCGAGATGCAGGGGTACCAGAGTAGCTGCTGGACAGCGACCTGGAAGAAGACTCTTCTCAATCCAGCAGCTCCTCGGAAAAAGAAGAGGAGATAGCTACCGACACCTATGGGGCAGGCAAGAAGTTGGAAGTCCTGAAGAAAGTGCACGAGATGGAAGACACTGCTTCGCCTGAAGCTTCAGAAGGGTTGATCACAAATTTTGACCACTTTTCGTGTGCAACTCTCACACAGGAGCAGGTCAACGTAATCCAGCTGAAGTTAGCTGATTCTACCCCATCGATTGTCGCCTTTCAGGCAGGCAATGTCGTAGTCCCGGTCGATGATCTAAGGGACATGGTGAAGGAAGGAGGGTGCTTGGCTGTAACAGTTGCATCCGCTTACATCCGGTATATACAGCCAAAGCTAGAACATGCGCACATAGCCCATCCTATGATGTTCAATGACATTTTCCTCGCTGATGAAACAGGAGCGAAGCAAGCATTTCTATAGGAATTGGTGAGAGACGTTCCCCACAAGATCTTCCTCCCCGTCCTACATTACAACCACTGGACGCCCCTAACAGTGTACACCCAGCAACGAGCATGAATTTTCTACAATAGCTCGGACAGCAACAAGAACCATCCAGTGATGTGTACATCAGAACCTTTGACATCTGTCGAACGCTTGGTCCAAAAATACTACGACGAGGTGTCAAAGATGATCCAACCATTCCTAGATACGCAAGCAAGAAAGTGGCACGAACTCTAGTTCTTCCACCGCAGTCCGCAGCAACTTCCTCTATCCAACGACTGCGACATCTACAACCTGGAATGGATGGCAAACAAATAAACGCCTGACCAGCTCCACCACACCTTCTATCACAGCAAAAGGGGGTAATATATGTGGGAGCTTCTGTCTGACGCAGGCGCAACCTCACTGTAATAAACATTACCTCACCTTATCTACTTCACAACTCTGGGATAGAGTGTGGAGTAAGTTTGAGGGGTATCATGTACCAGTGAGGGAGGTACAAAATTTTAAAAATTATAACTCAATTTCTTTATGCTTTTGTCTTAAATTCGTTATTCTTTTGTTCTTTGTGTACATATATATGTTCATACCAAAGTTTCGAAAACTCTTTTTGTCTATATATCATCTCCATACATATGTACAAATTTGTTATAATAGTGAAAACATGTTGCGACTTCTTGCAAAGTTTGTTTTCTATGTGCTTAATGAGATATAAGTTCTGTTATATCTTTTTGATAATGCTGCCTCAAACAAATAAAAGATTATGTTTTGCCATGCCAAAAATTTTAAAAATATAATAATCTCACAAACAGCTAAGAGACGAGTATGGAGAAGGAAAAAGCTGTCCAAACAGCAGAAATCTCTTTGTTTTCCCTCACCCAACGAAAATCCCAAAAAGAGAAAGAAGCCTTATGAGTGTGAATAAAAGCATGAGACTTGTGCCCAATAAAAGAAAAGAAAAAAATATATATATACACACTTGTTTTCCAAAAGTACCCATCTTTAGGCATGGTAGATCCGGGGAAGTGGTACATAGGATGTGAAATCAATGCTCTAAATCCAACTGGCTTGGACTGCAGGGACCACTTGCCCGCTAACAGACCCTTACCTGGATGGACTGATGGGAAACAAGAAAACCCCCAAAAAGCCTTAGCCTACCCTATACACAACTTTCTGCCCCAAAAATAAAGTTGTTTGGTGTGTAAGCTAACTTCGGAATCATACAACAAAGTCTCACCGAAGCTGTAGAGAAGAATCTTACTTAAACAACACGACTGGAAAAACAAAGTCTTTTGCTCGTAGTGAGACAGCATTATCTCTAAGGCTTTGCAATTCTTGTTTCACCTTTTGAACAGAAAGATACTCCGAGCAGAAGAAGCATCACTGAATAAAGTTTAAATATTGATTGAGGACAATCAAAATGCTAAGTTTGGGGGAGTTGATAGCACCAATTTTTGTGATGTTTTTTCCCTTTATTCTGTTATCAAAACTGCCCTTTTCTACTATTTTCCTCTCTTTTATAAGTACTTTTGCAATAATTGGCCAAGCAACGCTCTTAATCCAATATTTCCATTTTGTGCAGAGTTTTTCCTCATTTTGGTACGTTTATCGTCAATAAGGCTGTCCCGGCCCACAAATAAGCTCCACCTGCTTTCTGGCCTTCCTGACGCCCGATACGACCTCTACCCGACAGGGTGGAGCGACACAACGACGCACAACAAGGGGATGCCGCACAAGAAGAAACTAACGGACGACACGTCTTCTACCCGACAGTGAGCCAAATTCACCACGACAACCCCAGCTTTTCGCGCGACATAGCCACCCACCAGTAGGCACTACCCGTCACGTGACCGACGGCCGACACCCCTGTGCCGAGCGATACCAGTATCGACCGCCCACCGACCCGTGAATAAGGAGGACATGTGGCGCTTCGAGCACCATAACTTCCCCCAACCGTTGCTTATAAATAGCAGCTATAGGAAGTCGAAAAGACAGTTCACACAGTTGGGAACTTGGAGCGATCTTCGGAGGAAAACTACGAGAGCAAGAGTGTCGTGCCTCAGTGCTCGTACTGGGCAACTCTAGGTGAGCTCTTCCTCATCCCGAGAGGGAGGAGATTGTTCACTTAGGACCGTCCCGGGTGACACTGCAGGCCGATATCGGCCAACATTGATGAGCAACACAAGTACCCGACAGTAGAACGCGTCGCTCCATGCCCGTCACGATATCGAACCCGATACGCTTCGCTCATCATGTGTGCCGCCCGAGAGGGTGCGCCGCCCGACATGAGTGTATCGGCCAGGGTCCTTGAGCGATACAGACGGTCATCACATTGTGCCGCCCGAGAGGGTGTATCGCCCGACACTGCTATATCGGGCTAGGCCCCTGACCGGTATCGGGTTGGAGAGCCGCAGTAGCATGTCGTCCTTCCACATCAAGAAGGCGACATCTATCTTTAATTCTATTATTTAATTCCTTACTTATGCAATGTATTAAGACCCTTAATGTTTATGGGAATGGAAAAGCTTAATTACTTGCTGCTCTATGCTTGGTGCAAAATGTTGGATGACTGCTATGTTTGATATCTGAACTCTAGCTTGCATGTTTGGATCGCGTTTCGCTTAGCTACCGAATCGTGTTTTCCCGTCGCAACAACTTTGAGAGTTGTGTTTGGTATGATTTTGGAGTATGAGAGTGCCTGGAACTGAGTTGTTTCAGTAACATTCCACTCTAACTTAAGTCCAGCAACCTCGAGAGGGGTGTTGATGCTTGGTTAGAGGTACCCGCTCTGAGAGGAGGGGTGCAGGATGTTACTGCTACCGCTTGTTTTACTGAAGTCTTACCCTTCGTACCTGGCTCTAGCTCTAGTTTTACCTCTTTGTTCTTGTTGCATGAAAACCCCTAAAAACTGCTAAATGACTAAAACCTTAAATCTTTCTTGTAGCTCCAGTTGGAGATAGTTTTCTTTGTCTTGTTTGTGACATCTTGATATTTCCCTTTTTGGGAATTTACTATCTCTTTACACCTGCCGGAGTGTAGAGTGTCGATTTTGGGTTATCAACACTACCACCCTTGTCCCTGTGTTCGACCCCGTATATCTACTTCGACCCCATAAACAAAGTTGTGGGGGCCTAGAAGGATTCGGGTTATAAATGTAAAAGCTCGACTACCTCAAATCTGCCTCAAATTTTAGGACGCGCAATTTAGGTCGGTCAGCATTGCATAGTCCGAAGGGCATCCATCTAAAAGCATAAGTGATGTAGAGGCAGGTGAATGTCATTTTCTCCTGGTCGTCGGGCAGGATGGGTACCTGGTAAAATCCTGAAAAGCCATCAAGGAAATAGAAAAAGTCATGATGCGCTAATCTTTTAAGAACTTGGTCAATAAAAGGTAGAGGAAAATGATCCTTTTTGGTAACCTGGTTAAGCTTTCTGTAATCTATGCACATCCGCCATCCGGTGATGGTTCTAACTGCCACCTCGTCGCCCTTTTCTCCCTTCACCACTGTCATCCCGCCCTTTTTGGGTACCACGTGGATCGGACTTACCCAGTTGCTATCGCTGATTGGGTAAATGATCTCCACATCCCTTAGCTTTATTACCTCTTTCTTGACGACTTCCTTGAGCATCTGATTCAGTTTCCTCTGGGGCTGTTCCAGAGGCTTGGTGGATTCTCCCAAGTTGATGTGATGCATGCATAAGGCGGGGCTAAGGCCCTTGATGTCCTCTACTGAATATCCTATAGCCCCCTGTGGAGCCTCAATTCCTCAAGAAGTCGGCCCAGCTGGTTTCTTGAAAGATTGGCATTTACGATGACAGGGTTTTGCTCTTCTTCATCTAAGAATTCATATTTCAGACCTTCAGGCAATGGTTTCAACTCAGGCTTTGCTCTGGATGCCTTCTCTTGAGGCTCCTCCTCGAGAGAGGCATACTTCACGGACTCCACCACCTCATCCTCTTCGTGCAGATCTTCGTCATACAGGTCAAAAAGGTCGAGATACTTCGCAACTTCTGGATCTTCGAAGTTAGCATCCTAACAGCTTATAGCCCTCGCAAGGGGGTCCACTATCCAGATGTTCTCTTCTATCTCTTCGTAGAATTTATCGCAGCTGTTTGCAAAGCATGCGGATTCAGACAGGGAAGGACCTTTCATCGCCTCCTTCAGCTTGAAGTCCAGGTGGTCATTTCCGACCCTTAGTGTGATAATCCCCTCAGAGACATCAATCAACGCCCTTCTTGTTGCCATGAAAGGATGTCCAAAGATGATCGGGCAGCGGGGGTCTTCTGTTGTGTCAGCGACTACTATGCCGCAAGGGATGAAGAAATTGTCGACCCTGATCGGCACATCTTCAACAACGCCAACTGGTCTCTTGAAGGTGTGGTCCTCCAGTTCAATCCAAATATTGGTATGAACCATGTCGGTTAGACCCAACCTTTGCGTGAAGCTCAGGGGCATGAGGTTGATGCTTGCCCCTAAATCGGCAAGACCTTTTCGCTCAACGTTGTCCCCGATGGCAAACGGGATCGTAAAAGCTCCAGGGTCCCTTCTTTTGTTTGGCAGGTCAGACCTTACGAAGGTTGAGGAAACAGATGCTAGGTGCACTGTCTCAACCCTTCCTCCTCTCCTTTTCTTCGTGATAAGATCCTTGAGGAACTTGGCGTAGATCGACATCTCCTCCAAGGCGTCAAGGAAGGGGACTTCTAGATAAAGTTTCCTGATCGAGTCCATGAACCTCTCGTGACGCTTTTTAGATTTTCCTTGATCAGTTTGTAAGGAAATGACAGCCTGGGAGCATAAGGATTCCTCCCACCAGATAGCTCATCGGAAGGCTTCTGTGCAGGCTCTCTAGCTTCTTCTTGTCTACCTTTGTCCTCAGCCGGAATCGCACTCTTAGGCCTTGGCTCAGGCTCTAGTCTGGCTTCATCAGTGCGCTCCACCATCTTCCCAAACCTTAGTACTGCCATTCTGGCAGTTTTAGGGTAGGAGAGGGTCTTTCCTGTAGGGTCCTTTCTCAGAGCAGCCAATTGGGCCAATCGTTGATCGACCTCGCGCTGGCACATCTGCAGACTCGACATCTGGTGTTGCATGGAATTTAGAGCTCCAGGACTGGCGAGCGCTCCCTGTGCCAGCTGGTTGATGATAGTGTCTTGTCTTTTTATGTAAGCAAACAACTGACCAACCAAGCGGGGTTGGTGCAAAATCCCATCTCGGCCTTGACGTTCACCCTCAGATAGAGATTTCTCACAGCGAGACATGGTTTCAAAGCTCGATGGAACATATCACCGTTCTTCAGAGTTCCTAAAATGGCACGAAAAATCAAGTCAGAAAATAGAATTATTAATTTTTATACAAAGAGTAGTAATAATAATAATAATAATAAAGGAGTGTTGTCAAGCTCATTTCTAAGCTTAAGGCATGGGGGTGTAGTTAGTGGATTCGGATTCATCAATAGTGTCATTTTGCCTTGTCCCCAGCAGCGGCGCCAAAAAGTTGACCGGCCTAAATCGCGCGTCCTAAAGTTGGAGGCGGATTTGAGGTAGCCGAGCTTTTACATTTATAACCCGAATCCTTCTAGGCCCCCACAACTTTGTTTACGGGGTCGAAGTAGATATACGGGGTCGAACACAGGGACAAGGGTGGTAGTGTTAAGAACTCATAATCGACACGCTACACTCCGGCAAGGATAAAAGATGATAAAATTCCCAAAAGGGAACAACAGAACAAGATCGATAAAGCAAAAGAAAACCCTATCTCCAAATGGAGGTACAAGAAAGATTAAGGTTTTAGGCATTTAGCAGTTTTTAGGGGTTTTCATGCAACAGAAACAGAAAGATAAAACTAGAGCTTAAAGCAAGGTGCGAAGCATAAACTTTGGTAAAACAAGAAGCAGCAGGAACATCTTGTACCCCTCCTCTCAGAGCGGATACCTCTAACCAAGCATCAACACCCCTCTCGAGGTTGTTGGACTTTAAGTTAGAGTGGAGTGTTACTGAAGCAACTTCGATTCCGGGCACTCTCGTACTCCAGAATCAGCCCAAACACTAGAGCCACAACACATCTCTCGAAGTTGTTGCGATGGGAAAACATGATTCGATAGCTAAGAGAAGCGCGATCCAAACATGCAAGCTAGAGTTCAGATGTTAAACATAGCAGTCATCCAACAACTGCACCAAACATAAAGCAGCAAGTAATTATGCTTTTCCATTTCCATAAACATTAAGGGTCTTAATTACATTGCATAATTAAAGAATTAAATAACATAAATAAAGATAGAGGTCGCCTTCTTGATGTAGAAGGATGACAAGCTACAACGACTCTCTAGCCCGATATCGGTCGGGAGCCTAGCCCGATCCAACCGTGTCAGGCGGCACACCCTCTCAGGCGACACACCGTGACGACCGATTGTATCGTTCAAGGACCCTGGCCAATACGCTCAAGTCGGGTGGCACCCTCTCGGGCAACACACCGTGACGGCCGAAGCGTATCGGGTTCGATATCGTGTCGGGCTAGGAGTGGCGCATCTAATGTCGGGCACTTGTGTCGCTCATCCACGCTGGCCGATATCGGCCTACAGTGTCGCCTGGGAGGGTCCTAAGTGAACCATCCCCTCCCTCTCGGGACGGGGAAGAGCTCACCTAGAGTTGCCCAGCACGAACACTCAGGCGCGATACTTCTTCTTTCGCAGCTTCCTCTGAAGATTTGCTCCGAGTTCCGACCTGTCTTTTCGACTTCCTATAGCTGCTATTTATAGGCAGCGGTTGGGGGAAGTTATGGTACTCGAAGCGCCATGTGTCCTCCTTATTCGTGGGGTCGGTGGACGGCCGATACACATATCACCCGGCACATGGATGTCGGCTGTCGGTCACGTGACAGGCGGTGACTTCCGGTGGGTGACCTGTGTCGCGCAACAAGTTTGGGTTGTCGTGGCGAGCTCAGCTCCCTATCGGGTAAAAGACGTGTCATCCGTCAGTTTCTTCTTGCGTGGCATCCCCGTGTCGCGCATTGTTGTGTTGCGCTACCCTGTCGGGCAGTGATCGTATCAGTCGTCAGGAAGGCCAATGCAGGCTGAACTTATTTGTGGGCCGGGATGGCCTTATTGACGATAAATGGGTCAAAATAGGAGGAAAATACTGCAAAAGATGGAACTATTGAATTAAGAGCGTTGTTTGGCCAATGATTGTGAAAGTACATATAAAAGAGAGGAAAACAATTTAAAAGGGCAGTTTTGATAACAGAAAAATAGTCTAAAATATCACAAATTTGGTGTTATCAACATAGTCTAAAGTTACCAATTTAATATGACCAACCTTCCAGGCATAGTTATGGGATATTTTTTGACAACTGAACTTCCAAATCTACATGTAAAGAGGGTCATCAAGGTATCTAATCATGACTTCATTCCATAAATCTCTAAGATAAATCTCTAATTTACCTGATATAGATAATATGTCCTCTCCTCCAGTTGGAGCATGATCAAGAGATTTATCCTCTCCTCTAGTTGAAGCATGCTTAAGAGATTTATCCTCTCCTCGAGTTGGAGCATGCTCAAGAGATTTATCGTCTCCTCTAGTTAGAGCATGCTCAAGAGCATGAATGGTAGCCAAGGGGATGTTTCTTCTAATTATAAGAGTATTGTAGATGATATTCTTAATTATGTGAATCAAGCATGCTCAAGAGCATGAATGTCAGCCAAGGGGATGTTTCTTCTATTAATAGGAGTACTCTATGTGATATTCTTAATTATGTGAATCAACTTAGCATCCCAAGGAAGACTAAGGTTAAAAATTCTTTGAGACACAAGCACATATATCAGAAAAACATGACTTAGAAATCCAAGGATCACCCCAAATATTGATATCCTGACCATTACCAACCTCAAATTTAATAAGAGATGGAAAAGTTTCTCTCACATGAATGAGATGATTAAAAAACCAACAAGTAGACTCACTCATCCCCACTCTCCATAATAGAGGAACCACTTAAGTGTATCATTAATCCATCTTACCCAAAGACTATCTTTCTTACTAGATACATATCATAGGTTAAATAAGGTAGCAACTTTGATGATGTCCTTCATAGACTTAATACCAAGTACCCCTTCAGTATTATGTGCATTTATCTTACTCCACCTAACAAAGGTGAATATTTCTTTTATTCTCAGTGCAAGCCTAGAGAAAGTCCCTACACAAATGCTAAATCTAATTGTCCATTGAACAAGATAAAGGAAATATGGACTGCCATAATAGTTTCATAGCAGAGATAGTGGATTGGATAAGCTCAAATCTTCCAGCCATAAAGCACATATTAGGTTTCTAGCCTTCCAGCCTAGACTTGATTTTATCAAGTAAAGGAATAGAAAATCTTTTTTAAATTTACCAACAAAATATGGGATGCCCAAGTACCTTTGAGGAATCTTACCCTCATCAATCATCAGAATACCCAAAATGACAGTCTTCTGAGTATCAGAACTATAGAAAACTAAACTTTTAGCCAAGTTCAAAGATAAATGCATCATACTTTCAAGACTATTGAAGATATCCACTAGATGAAGGGTATTACTTTCATTTTCTTTAGCAAAGAATAAGTGAGAATTGTCCAAGTTACTCAAAGCCCTAAAAGGAATCAAACTCCCTTCATTTACACTTCTATTCATAAGGAGGGTAAAACATTGTATAACAATAACAAAACTAGGAGAGAAAGAATCCAAAGGATCAAAAGTAAGTAAAACATGATAAGAATTAATACTAAAGACCTCTTGTATCCAGACCAACACTTAACCTGGGAACTTTATCTTTTTTAAAATAAGTAAAAGAGCCTCCAATCTAATAAAGTCATATGCCATTGACAAGTTAGCCTTAATACTCGTACGAGGTGAACCAATGTTCTTATTGAAATCATGAATAACTTAATTATAAAGCATCATATCATCTTTGATACTATGAGCTTTGATGAATGCACATTGATCAAGATTAACAATAGTTGGTAATAAATATTGCAATCTAATAGCCAAAATTTCTAGAGATCACCTTAAAAAGGACACTAGAAAGAGAAATCAACCTCTAGTTCCTTAATTTAAAGTTATCATTACTCTTTCATATAAGAGAGATAAACATATTGTTTATTCCTTCAATCGTCTACCTATTTTAAGAACTAGAGAATTGCACAAGTAACACGCCCTTTAATACCTCCCAACACTCCTTATGGAACTTCCCATTAAAGCCATCAAGATTTGGGAGTTTATCTACATTCAAGATGAAGACGTTGAATTTCATCTAGTTCTCATAAAATAAAATCATTAATCAAATCAACTGAAATCAAATATTCTATTAAAAAATTTACGATACTAGTTACTCACATAGCTTTTGACCACAGAAACATCATTGCATAAGGAAGCATTAATGATCAAATTGGTAATTTTTCTTCTGAATTTTAGAGAAGAATAAAAAAACTATGAATTAGAATCACCCTCCTTGAGACAATGGATACTTGATTTCTGTCTAAGTAACGATTCTTCCTGTAACAACGCTAAATAAGTAGCCTTACGACCATCAATAGCTTTCTAAAAAAGTTGAACATTAAATGGATTAGTTAGCAATTTTTTGGTATTTAGCAACTTCTCTCTCCAAGATTAAAGTGACATCCGAAAAGCTACCATTCCATTTATTCCAAGTAATAAGATCCAACATAATATTTCTAAGCTTCTTATAAACTTTAAACATAGGATATCCTTCAACATTGAAACTCGAATCTTAGGAAACCGAATCTTTGAACCCATATTTGTGTGTCAAGGCATTAATAAACTAAAAGGGGGCTCTGATAGGGGATCCCTTACCAATAGTAAGGGTTATGAGTCTATGATCACTAGTAATAGAATGAAGAATGTGTCTAAGAGAGTCAACAATTTTGGACATCAACTCAAAATTAAAAAGAATACTATCAAAATTTGAAATAACAAAATCTTTAGCAACTTGATGATTATCTTAGGTGTAGAACACCTTTCTGATCTAATTCAAAAATGCCATACATTAAAATACAATCACTAATTCTTGCATTCATCTTTTTGTAGCACATTCTTTACCAATGCATTCAACATTTCTTCTCACTGTATTAAAGTCATGTGGAAAAACCTCAAGATCTTTGATACAAAATCAATAGACTCAACACTCCAAAGAGGAGTTATATTGTATTCATCATTATGTCCATAAATTGCAGTAAGAAAAAAAAACTACCGATTTCATCCTTCACCTCAACCCAGGAATGAACACACTGGTTAGATTCTTGGGTTTTGAGTGAACGAACAAACATCTTCTTTCCATAACACCAATACTCTTCCAAGCACAATAGATTTGTAATTTGAAATCCATGAATAACCACAAAAAAGCTACATCAGAAGCCTATGAATCTTTCTAAATCTCACTTTAGTCTCTATCATCATAATGATGTGAGGAATCATCCTCTTTAGCTCCCCTTGAACTTTAGAGGCCTTATTATTGTGCCATCTACCATTCTAAAAGGCAATAAGGAGAGATTTACTATCCAAAATATAGATTATCAACTAGTGCTTTGTTGGTTCTAGCCCCCTCCACTTATGATTTGTTTTCAAGATCTTTAGATTAGTTGTTTAGAATTGCTTTGTAAACTACAATCTTTTGTTTTGCAGATTTGGCTTTCTTCTTATTCTAATATTTATGAATTCAGTCTCTTTAGCACTATTATCTTCAATAGGAATATTATCATGAGTGATGTTTAATGACCTCACTGCTAGAACTCCCTTTTAGTATCCTTTTCAAAATTCTCGATAGACTTATGAAAGTCATCAAATTGTTAAGAATCTTCTTATTGAGAAACAATTGATTGTGGGGACTTAGGGAAAGAAGTCATTATCATGGATCCTTGTACATTCTCCATGCCTAAATAAATTTCAAGAAGTACATTTATAAGGGCACCACTCATACTCAAACTTGATAGTATGCATATGCTCTTCCTCATAACCAACAATGAGACTGTCAAGAGACTCAAATTCCATGGAAATGAGTATTTGAAGCCGAGAAAATTATATCCTCTTACATTCAGTAGTAAGCTCATTTGAGCATAAAGGAATTCCTAAGAAAAAGCCATCCTCTCAGACATCCTCTTGACCCAGATTTCAAGATGAAGGTCAAAAATCTTGTCCCCAAATAGGAATATTAGTCATCTTGAAACTCAAGATGGAATACCCTCATTTCCATTTCATCGGTATAGTTGGATTATCTCTTGTCTACAGTTCTCCCTCCAAGTTGTACTTAAGATCCACTTTTTCAAAGATTCTAACAATGAAGAAACCATTACCACTTTCACTAACCTCTACCAAAACCTTTATCTTCCCGGATATGTGCAAAGTAAAGCTCAAGAGTTGGGAAATTAGGCTTGAATCTAATTGTGTAACCAGTTAGACATTTCTTCCACTTCTCGGTATTCTCTAGACCCCCCCCAGATAGATAATCTTTTCTTCTTTCACTCTAATCTTTGTCTTCTCCAAATAAGTGTCGTTCCATGCTCGAAGTATAGAACAAATCTTCCCATGATCTTTTTTAAGAATCTACATTATGTAGCCTAGCATCAATCTATGAAGAACATGTGTCTATGATTTTTGAGGTGATGGAGTTCAGTGATGGTTGACTTCCCTACCATCCTATGTTCCACCACCATTTATTAGCATCATTTTCCTGCTCCTTTCAACTCAAAAACCTTAGAAATATATATTGGAGAGAAAGAAAGATAAAAGAGGGTGATCAACTTACATGATTAAAAAAGGATGGAATTGATACATAGTAGATAATATTCATGAAGAAACCCTATCTAGGGTTGAACAACTTACATGATTGACAAGCTTTTGGGAGCAAAAACTCCAAATCAATTTGTTTGCATCATTTCCTCTCCAAAACTCTGTCTCTCGCTCTGAAGGATTTTATATCCTTGGCATAAATAATGTAGTATGGGGTTGTTAGGGTAATGATATTGATAAATATAGGTGCTTGTACTGATTGTTTTTTTTTTGCTCGAGAACGCTTGTGCCTTTTTATTGATTTTGGTAGAAGAGTTTACAGGAAGCTGAAAACTATATATCTACAGCAAAGAAAAGAAGAACATGAAAGAAAACAACTATAAAGAAACAACTATAGACTATACAGCCCCCTAAGATCAGTCTCAATGTCTCTCCAGCAGGCTTCAGTATTCCTTCTTCTGTTCTAAAAAAGAATGAGGTTTCTTTCGCGCCAAACTTGATAAAAGACAGCAAGGCACGTGATGCAGGTCTTTTTATTAGAAAGAAGCACAAAGCAATCATCCCAGGATCCAGGTATGAGAGAAATCCAATCTTCTACAGCCGCATGTTCCCAGATAGCTTTAGTGTAACTGCAGTTCAGGAACACATGATGGTTGTCTTCATAATCAGCTTCACAGAGCAGACATCTCGAAGTAATCATCATACCAAATCTTCTGAGAACATCTTGAGTAGCAGCTCTATCCAGGAAGATACACCAAGCCAGCATGCTATAGGCACGAGGAATATAACTTCTCCAGATCACCTTCGCCCAACCATACTTGGTACCAGGAACTCTAACAGAATCCCAGCAATGCTTGAGAGAGGGATACTCAACCCCATTATACAACATCTTGTCCTTACCAACAAAAGGCATCCTCAAACTAGAAACAAAGTCATTGAACTCAATATGACTTCTCTTACTGCTCAACGACCAAGCATTGTTACAGATAAAGATGTTCATGTTACCATAAAGGCCCTTTCCCAGTTTAAGGATATTAGCAGCAGCAATGCAATTAGATAAGAACTTTCCCCCCGGGATCCAGGGGTCTCTCCACAGTTTGATCGAGGTGCCATCTCCAAACAAATAGGAAATATGAGGGATGATCTTATGTCTATATCTAAGACACTGCCTCCACATCCAAGAACTATTAGGATCACTTTGAACAGACCAAATCGAGTCATTTTTAATGTATTTGCCATTGACCCAGCGAACCCAAAGATGATCCTTCTTCCTTGCAATGTTCCATATGTTTCTAGTAATACCAACTTCATTCATATCTTTAATCCTTCTAATACCGAGACCACCTTCAGTTCTCGGTTTACAGATGGTATCCCAATCAATGAGATGAACTTTCCTTTCCATATCAACACCCCCCCAAATAAAATTACGACAGATTCTCTCAACTTCCTCCATAATGGAACTAGGAAGAGGAAAGGTAGAGGACCAGAAGAGATGAAGAGACATAAGAGTAGAAACAGTGAGCTCAACTCTTCCCCCAAACGAAAGAGTCTTATGCTTCCAACCATCAAGCTTAGCTTTAATCTTGTCAATCAAAGGACCACAATGGGAACTCCGAAGCTTACCACAGAACAGAGGTATCCCAAGATAACACATAGGAAACGAGCCAGTAGGAATATCAAGCAACTTAGACATATAGGCACCATCAGCACTGCGGCTGCAGAAAACATGGCTTTTAGAAGAACTAATCATCAGACCAGACATCTCTCCAAAATTGTTAAGAACATCTTTAATGGCCAGAGCATTAGGAGCATCAGCATCAAGAAAAAACATAACATCATCTGCAAAAAGCAGATGAGAAACATGCATCTCAGAATTCCTGATAGGATTAATATAACCTTTCTTCACCGCATTATTCATCATGGCAGTTAACCCATCCATGGCCAAAAAAAAAATATAAGGAGCAATAGGGTCACCCTGACGAATTCCATTACAAGGAAGAATAGATGCAGAAGGTTGCCCATTAATAAGAATATGATAGCTACTAGTGCTCATAATGGTATAAATCCAATCAATCCAGCATTTAGGGAAATTCATCCTGATCAAGATTTTGACAATGAAATCCCAACGAACAGCATCATAAGCTTTTACAAGATCATCCTTAATACACATCTTAGGCTTGGTACCAGCTTTTTGAAAATCACTAATAAGCTCATTAGTCAAGAGAAGAGCATCAGAGATATGACGATTCTTAATGAAAGCTACTTGATTCTTGCTGATCAGAGAATCAAGAATAGGTTGCAACCTATTAGCAAGCACCTTAGTGATAATCTTGAGGAGGAAGTTACATAGAGCAATGGGCCTCCACTCCTTGATAGAATTAGCCCCTTTGGTCTTGGGAATAAGAGTGATGTAAGATTTATTAAGCTCCCTAATCATTTTCCCACTCTTAAAGAAATTCTTAACAGCCAAGATGACATCAGGGCCAATAATACTCCAAGATTTCTTGTAAAAATGCCCATTAAAACCATCAGGGCCAGGAGCCCGATCACCATCATCTTCCTTAATAACTCTTTCAATTTCATCATCAGTAACAGTTGAACAAAGACAATCAAACTGCTCATTGTTCAAAAAAGGAAAGGACCAATCATCGTCCCAATCCATAGAGCAATAGTTACTATCATCATATTGATTATAAAGTTGATTATAATAATTCCAGATATGCAGGCTGATGGTATCTTCCTTATAGCACAACTCATTATCAATCATTAGAGAGTTAATATTGTTACGGTTAGATCTGACTTTGACTGAATACTTGTGCAAAATTTATTTTCAGTCTTTTTCATTTATTCAAAATGGCTTGTCAAATGAGTTGTTCTAGATAAGAAACTTGACTGATGCAAGAGTATGACATCACTCAAATATCATTCAAAGTTTACTAGAATCTAATATTTTCTATCAAATCAAATGAACAAGCTTAGTATAAATATCAAATCATTTGGAGATAAAAATAAATAAATACATATAAAATACCACATTAATATACTAAAATCTCCATAGCATGGTTGATTGAGTTTGTTCTGGGAAAAATTAGTCAACCAATGAGTCCAAAAAACATCTAAAATTTCTGAAGTTTTGCAAAAACACTTGTAATAGTGTTGTCTGTTACACATAAAAATTTGGTAACGATATGATTGAGACATAAAAGATTGAAAAGTGTTTACTATACCATTACACTTACCACATTCTTAATTTGTATACTTCAAAAGTCCTACATTTGAGTGACTAGGGTTTTCATTTTTTAAAGCCCAATTCTTCAAAACAAAATCATGTTTAGTATATAATAAAGTTCAAAGTATCATAAATAAATCAACAACTTCAATCAAACTTAATCAAGGAACAATCTAGTAATTATTTAATCGCTCAAACATAACCTTATCATATGGCTAAGATGAAATGGGGTCATTAGAATGATAGAAACAAGTTCAATAGGAAAATAAAGGGAGAAAAACTTCATTACAATAGAATATCAATATGCATATGTGGTGTGTGGTTGCACTATCTTCAAGCTTGGAGATGAGGGTGGTCGGTGAGGTGGTAAGGCACACCATTTGGTATTCATTATAGGTAAACTTTTTGGTCGTTTATCTCCTTGTTCACAACCTGAATGTGTCCCTATGAGAGCAGATTAGGTGCATAGATGGATGATATTTGTCATCAATGGAGATCAAACATCGTCATCCTAGTCTTTTTTTAAGCTCAGGGTCTTAGATTCTTGATTGAGATTGAGTCATGATGGTCGATGGGGCCGATCAAATGATGAAAACAATCAATGAAAATCAGAGGTGGATGTTCATAATGTAATGTGGCAGCTTGGTTGTGTAGTGAAGATAATTTCAATGGATCAATGAGATGACGATTGTAGGCTTAGAGTTAGGATCATGAACTCTACAGCTGCTTGTATTAAAGGCATCAGATGCCATTAATGAAAGGGTCATAGTGGGAGGAAGACAAGGTGGTGTATTGTAGTTAAGAATCCGATTCAGTTTTTGTTCCTTCAACTAGCGATCAACTTGAGTTCTCATCAGTTTTGTGGTGCACTATTAGTTGATGGGCATAGAGTTCTAATCTGGTGATGAATGTTGTCAGAAGCATAGTCCTCATCAATTGATGAGTGTTTTTGGGTGCATAATATTTATTGGTTGTGGCTTCATTGGGTAGAAGCCACATTGGTAAATGAGTTCCATCGTGTGATGTGCACCATCAATTTGTGGATTCATTGAGCAAGAACTCCATTGGCTAATGCCTATATCGGCTGATGACATAGAAGATCAATGGGATGCAAACTAATTGTAATTGGCAAGTGAATTGGCCCACATTTTGGGTAAATAAGAATTGAGACTTATGGAAATGATGGTTGATGGAAGTCCCATTGTTTGATGAAATGTTGACTAATGGGAATAGGTATCGATGAGAAGAGGATGTTGTTGATACATTAGATCCACAAAAACTATAACGACCTCAAATCTAAGCATCGCCCTCTATTTCATTTTCTTGAAAATTTAAAATTTTATTTATTTAAACCTTGTTGAAAAGTATTTTTGTCCCTAATAATAATCCTAGAATAATTTGGACTTTACATCACCACCCATTCACAAAATCATACGTGGGTGTGACATTGAGGAATTTTGTATACTAAATTTGCATATGTTGGTGTAGTCATACTTAACTTTGGGAGTGGAGTGGAATCTGAAGTTATATCCTCTATTACATTGGAAGGAGTACTAGTGAAGGAAAAGTACCTAGAACTAATCTTAATAATAAAAGAAAATGTATTATCCATTTATTAGGCTATTTACACCCACTTGTTAGTATTAGTGGCTAGCTAATTAGATTGGACTTTTGAGTTCAGGATTATGTCTCATGTTGGTTCATGTTGGTTTAAGGGCCAGCTTACGAATTTGGGAGTCCAAAAGAGGTCCAATGCATATGAGAATTGCCTTGGAAGGAAATATACAAGTTGTCCTTAAATATTTTGAATTACACTGGTCAGGCTGGTTTGACCTTGGAATTAACATCATATTAGTCTTTTGAGAATGTGAATATACTGAGAACATAGGCGGGTTTTCGTTTTCCTTCGTCCATGAACAGAGAAGGGGCATTACAGGTCCTCTTCGACTGATCGCCTCCACTCTAAGTCTTTACTGCATGCATTATCACTGGAAAATGTTGAAGGAGAATGAAACGGACACGAGGAACCCTAGAACTAGGTCTGAGGTTCCATATTTGCCAAACGCCCAAATATACCTAGAGCAAGCTTCCGCAATCATCACCTCAGCAACCAGTCGCCTTGTCTTCTTAACTCTAATCGTCACGAAAACTCCCCCCCCCCACAATTTATTCCGTACGTAGTAGTATTAGGGCACCATCTCTGGCCCCTGAACTTTCGTTCCCCGTCTCCGCCTTGTGCTGGTTTTACCCCAACTGCTGGGTAGACGAAAGTCCCATGTTTTCTGCCATGACGGAACCCCTGCCGGTCTTCAGCGTTGTCAAACTATTTTTAAAAGGGAACCTGGACCCTTGATTACTAGCCACAACTCAGCGCAATATACAAGATTATTCGAAGACATCATTGCTTGATTGTGTGTCTTCCACCCAGCGCAATGTACAAGATTATTCGAAGACATCATTGCTTGATTGTGTGTCTTCCGCCCGCGATTTCATCTATGCACTTCATCATTTACCAGTGTCAGCATTATTATCGGGTGTGTTTTGGTTTGAATGCTGAGTTGATTACTGAGAATCTGGGGACTTCCGCGGGTCTGTAGGAGAGTCCACTGGAGTTGTTGTTTAGATCTGATTGTGATAGTCGTCTTTTGGGTGGACATTCGTCTTCCTTGTCCCCCGACCTTGTTCCTATTCTGTTTTGCGGACGTACCAGCAAGCTGAGAGGACCAGCTCTGTGGTTGGGTTCGAGAGCTTCCGAAGCCAAGACGATCTGCGACTTATTCGATTCTGCAATATCCGGCCGGTGGGTAGACTTTTACTGAGACTGAGTTACAGTTGAATTGGTTGGTCCGGGGAGTTTTGACTTGCTAAACGATCGATCGTACTGAGATACCAAAACTCTGGCCTTCTTATGCGGAGGCAGATTCAATTCAAGACTTTGTTTGAGATTAATGAAATTGGCATTCGTCTGTTTTGGTTTGCCGTCCGGTTATTCCAATGGCTCGACTCTGCTTGTGAATCGTAGTCCGGTCCAGGCTGGGGTAAGCAGCAACTCTGCGTTGAGTGCTCAATTGAGTTTTCCTATGTGATTGGCAGTTCTGCCATGATTTGTGAATTCATATTGACTCAGCCATCTAGGTAATCATCTTTCGCTTTTAATCGGCGTATAAACCATAATAATGGTCAAGAAACTAGGGAACCAGCAGGTGAGGTTGTCCGAAGTTGGGAACAAGGGACTCATCCAATGGAGAGGTCCTACCCCTTCGGGGTGAGTTCTGCAGTGAGCGTGAGGGACGGGCATATTATCTTTACATTTCGATCGCAATGTTGCCTACTGACAGATATCATGCCTTTTTAATAGTGTTAAGCGAGTGATGGTCAGTTGATGTTTGGGACATCCTCATACCTGCCGCCCAGGATCGTTGGCCGCTGCCCAAATGACGTTTTCAAACGATAAAAGATTCACCGTTGTTAATTGCCTCTCCATTTTATAACCACTACGGTGGTAACGAATTATTAAGCCAATACAAATCAGCAATGGTTTAGAGTGTTAACTACGTATGAATTTGTGATTTTGAAATCAGGAGATTCTTCGGGCGTTTAGTACCGGTCTTTGAGCCCAATGACGAGTTTTGACGGGAAGTGTTGTATTAGATTAAATATTGCATGAGGAACAATATTAACACAAAATATAATCTTATGCGTATGTCACGTTAATTTTGGCTTAGACCTTGGTGACATTTTATTTGACTTGAACATGACTGGAGGTATGTACTTCTCTCTATTTATAACTGGGCATTATATGACTATATTTTCTCATAATGAGGCATCTTTTTGAAATACTTTCTCTTTGTTGAACAAAATATATACTCTCAATTGCACTTTGTTATTCTTATGAAACTGCTATTATCATGTTTAATTGGGTCAATGACCCCACCTGCTATTATGCATGAATTATGTCATGTATGTTTGTGAAAGATGTATCTTGCCACTTTATTTATGCATGTTAGATAATTTGACTAGTTTAACTATCATAGATGCTTATGCGTAACCATTAGGGCGCGTCTATTTCCGTTCGGGGTGAGTCTTTCCACCTCTTTATATATAGGGGTGCGTCTACTTTCGCCCAGGGTGTGTCTACTTCCACCCATTTGACTTAGGCCATTGACTCAGTGGTGTCATGACCCTACTATAGTTATTTTAGTCCAATATATCTACATGTGAACTAATATGATTGTTGTGATATTGTGAATGGTTAATGATAAGATGTGTTATTTCACTTGTTTATTTATATGTCTCATTCTTTTAAAAATTCATTCTCTTATTACTTCTCCTTGAAACTTACCTAGCTTTAATGGCCCCTTTTTGTTGGAAACATCTTACTTTACATTTTAAATAATTAATGCCTAGTTAATCTTCTAATATACATACTCAGCTTTTGCTGATTCATACCTTGTTTTCCCATTTTTCGGGTGTTCCCCCCACCTAGGTGTAGGTGCTTTGTAGAACAGAGACTCAAGATGATCGTGAGCTCATTGGTGAATGTAAGGATGGCTTGAGATAATCTTATTACCCTCTGCATATGGGCTTATGTGTATATAGATGTAATGTTTTTGTTTTATGTACTACCCTTAGGGTGAAAAAGTTATGTATATAGAAATATTTTGTAACTTTGTAAATAGTTATATTTTCTGATGCTTAATTATTTTATGGCTTATTTTTGTACCATTGAGTGGGCCCACTATTGGATCTCACTCTTTACAAAAACCCTATCACATATGAAATATTGCTTGGGTCTGTGAGAATCATGTAGACCAATTAGTGGGACCACTGTACCAAGCTGTTGTGTAGAAATTAAAGCTTGAACCTATCATGAAAATCAAGGAATTATATCAAAACCTAAACAAATTTGCATCAAACAAGGGAAATGTAAATGGAAGATAATTCTAAAGGAAACTGTGAAATCTAAATGCAAACTAGACTAAAGATGTGTCTAAAACTAGGATAGTAAGTATTCGTTACAAGCTAGTGTTGTAGCAGTTGGATGATACACTAAATGTAAGCTTAAGGTACGGAGATGACCCCATGAACATCTAATTTCCACCACATCAACTAAAAATAGCGGTAAATGTCTTTTTTTCTCATAGACTCAAGAAAGGGAAATCTAACCAACACTTGCAACAATCTCTTGATATTTTCTGTAAGTTACACATCAACTTTCCAGTCATAGAAGAAATTGATAAGATTCTAGTGTATGTAAAATTTCTTTTATATATATATATATATATATATATATATATATATATATATATATATATATATATATATCAATACATATATGTGCTTGTGTGTGTGGATATATTGGAGATTCTTACATGGTAGTAATGCATGAGGAGGTTGATGCACTAACTATAGAGAAAAATACCTTAAAACACAATATCTAGGCTATTTCAATATCTCATGGTCAATTGAGATCTTATATTTTGTGGATGACTTGTGTGACTCAAGTTAGAGCATCAACATGATGCCTTTCTCTACTTTGAAGAAATTGGGGTTGATAGTGACATAGAAGAGTAGCATGACAATCCCAATGTCTAATGAATCCATTATAAGACCTTTGGACATATGAAACAAAATGCTTGTGAAGGTGGATAAATTCATTTTTCTTGTTAATTTTGTAAATAGGGAAATGCAAGAAGAATATATTTTTGTAGAACTTTTGTAGGGAAGGTTAGGTCAACATATGGATGACGTTTTGATAGAGATGAGAGTATGATAATTGACTTCATGCATTGAGTATGACAAATTAGAATTCAAACTCCCAAGGTAAGACAATATCAGGGGAGGAGTTCACAATGTTTATTGTAAAACACATGAACTTAGAGATTTTTTTACAACTGGGGCGACCTTAACTAGATAATTCTCCCATGCTGAGATAAAATGCTACAAGTTCCCTATAAGTGGATGCATTGAAGCAAGTGGTTATTACTAGAGGAATGAAGTATCAGGTGGATCCACTTTCTACTTTCTTACCCTCTACACTCGCACGAGTAGTACCAACAACCATTACACACTCGTATTTAAGCCTACCACATAATAATTTCATAAAGAATCTTACTAACAACATTATCCATGAAGATCTATCAATGGAATGTGTGATGTACCTTGATGCACTCCCTACTTATTACACATGTCACTGAGAGGATTTCAGAACACCTCTTATGTAGGAATAATTATAGCGATTAATTATGCTAGTTAGGTAATTTTATGACTTTCCTAATTAGAAATCAATGCTTATTTATTAACATGTCACTAAATTAGTGTAACATCACTTGTATGTCAATATATATTATTATTCACATATTTAGGCATATTTTACCATCATATCAATTGGCCTAATATCCTACTTGTTTATATTTTAGAATCAAATTTCCAAATTGGTGTCTCCAACCTAGGAATTAGTGCCACCAACATAGTTCTCACAATAATGCCCCAAAAATCAAGTTGTTATTTAGACTAGAGTCAATTCACTTAGAGGTGGTTAATGGTACCAACATTGCAATGCACAAAATATAAGTTATTTGGTCCACAAAGTCTATAGCACCAGCACTGTAATTACATCCAGATATTAATCTTAATTAACACAACCCAATGACTTATCTCTCATTTAGGTTTCTTATGACCTAATAACATAGTTTTTGCCATTATTCTCATCATTAGATGATGTGTAAAGCTACAATAAGAATTAATGATAAATAAGGAACAAACGTGTTGCCTGATTATGCCCATAAATTTCACTTAGAATGATGTTGCTATGAAATCACATTCCAACTTTGTGGAGGCCTCCACTATTGATTTTTCTTGGGTTCATGCTAATTTAATGATTTTTTTAATGTTCTCAAAAGAAATCATTTTCTGATACCATGTCGAACCCCTTTATCTATAGGGCCTATGACTATCTCGATGTTAAATTGTTTCTTGACAATAAACAATTTTTTAAAATATTTTTGTTGTTGAAATTATATGAAATTTAGATTTATTATTCTTTTTTCTTGATTACCATATGCAATATGTTAGACAATATCTAGCTTTGATAGGAGAATCAATTTTTGGAATAATTTTGATAAACACAATACATCAAGTACTACATAAGTATGCTTATAATAATGAGGGAATAACCTAGAGATCATACTTATTATTTTAATTTAAAATATTAAATGCTATAAAAAAGAGTTTTCACTAATTTGAATAGGGTACTAGGTTTTGAGAGGAGGTACTTTTGATTAGAAATCCTTATTAAAAAGTAGTAATTATATGTTAAGAACTAGATATAGTCAAGTGATAGATGACACCATGGTGAAATATGTAGATCTAGAGATATCCATCCAATATTATAATAAATCCATCTTTCCTTTTTCCTTGTTTAGTTAATCATTAGTTTGTAACTTAAACCAATCCACCTTTCCTTTAGTCAAGCTAATTAGAATTATTGAGTAGTACTTTATAGTGCTCTATATTCCTAAGTTTGACAACTTGGAAGCTCTTTGGTTTCTATATTATTTTGATTGTAAACTTGCATATCACATGTCAAGTTTTTGGAATTGTTGTTGGATAACTAGAAAACACTAGCACTAAGAGTGATAGGACTAGCCACTCCAGGTCACTATTTTATTGCACCTATTTAATAGTGTTTTATATTTAGTACTCTGTGATTCTTATACTTTGCTATATATTTCAGGTTCTTGTGTATGGTACACATTCAATCCACATTTGATGGTGATCATACACAATTTTCTGCCAATCTAGAATCTATTCTGAGACAAATGAGAAGTTTCAATGCATCTGCAACACTCATTCCAACTCCACCACCCGAGATGGATGATCCAAGAGTTGGTGGTGTAGACGGTGGTGTACGTGGAGGTTTTGATCAAGAATAAATTATACTGGTGATGATAAAGGCACCTTTAGCTACATCTGAGCAGGAACCCACTAGAAGATATGAAGTGAATGTGAGAAGCCACAAGATTGATCCAAGTCTAGTGGCACTAGAGAAATCTCAAGCCTTTCAGGGACACATATATGAAGATTCCATGCAATACATTAACAACTTCATTTATTGTCAAAAATACCATAAAGATAGAAATGATGGCAGTCACAACAATTCGCTTGAAGCTCTTTCCATTTTCATTTATGGTAAGGAACAAGACATGGTTTGAAAGTTTGCATCCAAACTATATGGAAACATGATATCAAATAGATGAATTATTTGATCAATAATTTTGGCCTCAAAAGATAACACAATTGTGGGAAGGATTCACACGTTTAAATAGGAATTTATGAGTTTTATGTTGAAGTATAGGGGCACTATCAAGATATGTTGAGGAATTCCTCATTAAAATAATAATGACTTTGATCAGGGAAATATTCTCTATTATGGTCTACATCTTAGAGAGAGGACCATACTTGACTTAGTTGGAGGGGGCTTCATTCTGAATAATCAAGTGTCCAAATTTAAGGAGATTTTATAAAGTCTATGAACCAATAATGGGGTGATGAGAAAACTAGGCGATAGGAATGAGTGTAATGGAAGCAAAATAGATGTCTAAACTAAAGTCACAGTTGCATGCATTAACCCAAGAGTTAGGGCACCTTGAACTCAAGTGACGCTATTAAATCGTGTATAAAACGCAAGTGAACGTGTCAATGTAATATACGCCTTTGTGAGGCCCGAGTCGAACTCAGGGAACATAATTTCGGTAGACTACTACTAACTACTTGCAATCAGCTAAACCGATTATAAAAGCTTGAGAATTGTTTTGAAAAAGAAAATAAAAACAAAAGAAAGCAAAACAATCGATTAAATGGTTGGTTTAATCAATTAAAATGGGATCTTTAGGATTGCGGTGTCACCACGGATTCTAGTTGTACTAATTCCTACATAATTATCACAACTTGTCTCCTATCCCGGGTAGTGGCCTATGAATAGAATTGTTCGCTCCGCGATACAATTCACTACCTTAATTCAGGTCGGTTCTACGTCAGTAGTAACCTATACCCTAAAGTAGATGCATGAAAAACATATCCCTAGGTTTCCACCATTAACCGTACATCACCTTTTCTAAAGGATTTATAGGTTAATGTGATTATTGCGTCTTTTCAACCGTTAATTCTTCGTCAAAAGCAATTAAAGGTATTAAATTACCATTATGGTGAACAAGCACAATGATAGAATTAAGAAAACAATATCATATCATAGATTTGAGAGACAAATTATGATTAACTATGCGAAAAGTGTCATACAATGATTATACAGGCTACTCCCGGTCCTAAAGACAAAGGGGATTAGCCCCACATGTTCATCTCAATGAGAAACACGATGAAAGTAGAAGAAAACATAGGGGAAACGTGGACGGAGATGGTGTAACCCCTAAACGAAGGAGAACCAAACGATCCTCAGCGTGTGATGGGCGTTCTACAGCCTTTCGGCGGTATAAAACTCTATCTGTAGCTCTGGAAATGTCTGGGGTGTAGCTCTGGGCTCCGTTCTTCATCCTCTCTCTTTCGAGATTTGTGCAGCGGCTAATGACATGGTAGTACGGCTTGGGACATCTTTTCTAAGTATAGGGATCACTTACGGCCGCCAAAACATCATGGCCGTTTGATTTAGTTCTATCTGGGAGGTTTCCTGATCTAACGGTGTCGATTCCATCGATGGTGGGTTGATGGTATCGACCCGTTAGGGTATCAGCGCTCCTTGATTTTCTGGCATTCTCTCTGATGGCAGCTCGATACCATCGATTGTCCTGTCGATGGTATCGACTAGTTCTACTCTTTCTCTGGCTGGTTGTTGTGGCCATGTCGATGGCATCGACGGCCGCCAATGGTATCGACGGCCTAAGATATGCAAATTCCCTAGAAAAAAGAGAAGAACACCAATCAAATATGAGAAATATGATCTTTTATACAAAATAAGATAAAACAAGGTAAATTTGATGCATAACGAGATTATAGGCTGAAGGAACTGAATCATGTGATATTAACCATTAAAATGACCAATAAACGCATAAACACATAGAAAACTAGCATATAAAAGTGACTCAAAACCCTGGCATCAAACTCCCCTAAGCTTGAACTTTGGTCATCCTCAAGCAAAAGAACTACAGAATAATATTGTGAGGGTCAACTAAAGAAAATATTAGCATAAAAGACATTTTAGAATGATTCCCTCCCGCAAAGCACATACCGACCCTTAATGACCACGGAATGGCAACTACCCTTAAGGTGACAATAATTGTCCATGAGAGATGCCCACCCCAATACCAATGAACACTTATCAAATAAGGCAATTGATATAATAAATTCCTCCGGTTTAGGCTTGGTGCATCTTGTGATCTCCTATCTACGTTGCTCATATCCTAACTACCATCTACATGGAAGCAAATATCCTTTTATGCAAGAATGAGGAGATAATCATGGGTGGCCTACAATTTTGAGCAGCGGGTGGATGGAATGGGCAGCTGTGGAATAAGATGAAGCACAATACAGTTTAACATGAAAAAAAACAATAAAAAATGACCTAAATGATGCAAATGTGTATGGAAATGACCTAATGCCTACATTTTAGGTGGAACGATGCATGTTCTACTATTCTGTCTCAATGTGAGATGGAATATCTACAAAACTACATCATATGCTTATTCTTTTTAATATACAGGTGAAACAAGTTCTTTTCTCCCTCTAATTTCTGAAAAAAATTTCTCTTTTTTTCAAGTCCTTCTTGTTTTTTTTTCTTCTTGTCAATTTGACTAAGAGAATATTTATAATACTTTACATTTTTTTGGACTAATTCTCACATAGATACTACCATTGATGCATTAAAATTCACTTCTCAGAGAGTATAGAACAAGTTCCTCGCATTTCTTAATTTTCAGAATAAGAAAGGCACATAATGTCCTATATGCTCAAGAGTATGCAAAATGCAATTACATGAAAGTAATTATGCAACTACAATGGCATGCACTCTAGAATGAGTGCATATAAGACAAATATACAAATCTCTTTTCATTTTTCATTTTTATGCAAAATCTAGCTATAATGCAATCCTCTCTACATGGCATGCAATCAAAAGATGAAAATTGTAATGTGCTCCCAGTCCTTATGGTGGAGTTTGAATGAAATGAGGTGGATAGATCACAAGACTAATTGATAGAACCATTGGAAAAGATTATATATCCCTCCTTACTGACATGTGTATCAATCAATCAATGGGTTTCTCTCTCTCTCACTTATGATTAAAGTCTCGTTACTATTTGGTTAGTTTAGGCTCAACATCCAATTCCATCCACATTTCTTGAATCATCCGGATGTACAGTTATGATCATATGTTTTAAAGTTGACCTACCCAATTATTTTCATAAGTTATGTGCTCAATTTCAAACAAGGCAAGCTTACAATTTTTGGAAAAATCTTTTAAATTAATTCTCAAATTTCAAATTTCCCCCATATGACAAACATAGAGATGACATGCATTTATATTAGACATCCACAGATTACACTAGATAGATTATGGATCCTAGAAATCTATAAACAATAAGCAATACTACAAAAAAACTAAGAAAAATACTAAAAGGAAAGAAAAAAAACTAAGATATAAATTGTTCCATCTCCCTCCCTAAGCTTGAATTTGACTATGGCCTCATAGTCAAAAACAACCTGAGAAGGTGGAACAGTGATACCCTCTATTGTGGTGGTGGTGGAAATGGCGGGTACTACTGGGTATGGGGGTTCCAATCTGGATATTACCCCTAAAAGCTCTGATCATAAGATGGCATGGGCGGTGGCATTGGATATCCCCTGAAGTAGCCTTGGCTCCCGTAATGATCGTAGAAAAGCTGATGTTGTTGCTCTATCCTTCCCAACTGGTCATAGACCTGCTGCTGGTTGGCGAATAGCTGGTGTTCATTCTCAAAGATCGCCTACTGATTTTCATACAGCCTATTATGCGTATCATGGATCCCTACAAAAGTTGTCTGGTGGGACTTCTGCATGGTCTGCTGGGACTCCTGGATAGACTAGAGCATGGTATACATCCCTTGCATAGAATAGGGGTCATCTCCATCATGGGAGGGTTGTGGTGGCGGTTGGGAAGATGATGAAGCTCCCAAGTAGAAGTGTGGATGTTTCCTCGGGCCTACTCGTGATCGAAGAGGTGTGAAATCCTCCTCTTCTTCCTCATCGTCTTTGCTCGCATTGTCGTCGTCTACCGCGTCCTCTTCTTCCTCGGAATCCTCAATGGCAATGATAGGCCACCGGAAGTGCTAGCCTGGCTGGAGGTTGAAGATGGGGTCGTGCTCCTGATACTCCTTGTTAATGTGGCAATGAGCATATACCACACCATCGCGGAGTGTAAGAAGATTGGAGCGGTGGAAATGGGCCAGATTGACGGGGTTCCGGCTGACCAGTGGAGGGAGCATAGACAAGTCTAGCCCAAGGTAGATGGCTAGTGGCGTAATAAGCCCCTTGAAGTGAATAGGGACTTGTCTGGTGCTCCTCTTCACTGCCATCACGCGCGTCAAGAAAAACGCGCCCCAGTTCAGTTTTTCCCTCTTCAGCATCTTGTAGAGGAAAAACAAGTCTGTCTCCTAGAACTTGCTGTAACATACTGAAATCTAGGGTCTTCCCTACAATTTACCCACTTTTGATATTTTCTTTGCCTTCTAGTCCATTTGGACCTTTTTCATAAATTTTTCATCCTTTTGGACCATTTTTGGACTCTATATGCAATTTGAGCCTAAATGATGGTGAAATTCCATTTTTCCCCATTTATGATAATGAAGGGGTGTTTGCACAACTGCCACAATTAACATGATTAGTAAGGCCAATGATGCTAATGTTCACCAAAAACAAAATAATAATTGCACAAATAAGAATTAACTAATGGATAATGCAAAAGTATAAGTTTAATGATTAGTGGATGAGAAATGAATATTTATGTAAGTGTAGAGTTAATATGGAGAATAATAACCCACCTCCCTCTCTTTCTCATCTTATGGGGTAACAATACTTGATAGGGTAATTATGCAAAACTCCACTAAACCACGAATTAGTTGACTAATGGATAATGTTGGAGATCAAGAATAAATATTAATGGTTAAGAAGTGAATTAATATGCAAGTATAAATTAAAATGGTGAATAATAACCCACCTTCATACCTCACTCTTATTATGGTCTAATTAAGCTTGAAAATGCATGTAATAAGTGAATGGAGGACTCTTGGACTCCATATCTCGATTTTGGAAACCAAGGGTTGCTTATAATAGATATATGTAATTAGTTGCCCAAAAATCATATTAATATATGCTTTAATAAGAAACATAATTATTGAAGGTCAAAGGTTGGGTGAAACGTAAATCTAATTATATAGCATGAATCTAGACGTCATTAGAAACCTAGGGTTAAATTTGAAGTCATTTGGAGTTCGTTTGACCTCCCAAATGTATTAAACAAGTTTTTAATAAAGTGTGACATTATATCATTAAGATATCAATGATGCATGAACATTTAAGCTATGGTTTAGCTTTAATCAGTGCCACACATGACACATCCATGCGGGTCCATCGTGGACACCATCTAGCGGCTCGCGTGAAGCCCGACCCATATCCAACGACCAGGAACTTGTCTTCAACTTCCGGCCGTTACACAACATTGACACCTTGACTCCTCGACTCAGTTCTCCCTCCACACGGCATCGTTTTGAATGATTATACTTGTGTTGACTTCATTTTGCTCTGACGAATCGAATGATCCATGGCTTATCCTCTCTCATGAACTATAGCATGAATTCCACTATGTGTTGGTCGTGACCTCTCCACTCTTCTACCTCCTCACTTCCACACACCACCTAACCTATAAATACCACCCTTCCTACCTCAGTCAGACCCCAAGAGAGTTTTACCTCCAACTAATTTGCCTAAAACGACCACCGAAAGCCGCCGCAAACACCAAACTAATTCCAAGCTTGCGGAGCTATTTCACGGAGCTACGAGTGACTAGCAGCAAAATTGAACATGTATGTACGTTCCTCATTCAATTCCCTACGTTTCGAGTACCTATACGCTTAATTTGGTTGAGAATTGTGGATTTGCCCAACTTCACAAGTTGGGACCTCGGTGCCATGTCGCTGACCGAAGGTAGAAGAAGGCTGAGTGGTTTTTTACAGTTTTGCCCCTCCGTGCTCTTTAGTTCGCCCTTTTTTTTCGCTGCCCTTTTGGTCTTTGGCCCACATGGCAATTATCTAATTTCTGATTGGTTAATCTTGTTTAATTCATAGAAAATCACTCGTTTATCAGAGAAATGCAAATAAATACTCGCTGGAAAGATAAAATTATGTAAAATCTGAATTTCCAGTTTTTGAGTCCTGTTTTTCATCCAATATCTGATAATTAATTCAAACCTAAATTTAAATGTATAAAATGTTATAAAATGATAATTAAGGTGTTGTAACTCTATTTTTTATCAATAAATATATTTTATCGATTATAATAATATTAGGAATCACTTGGTCCTATTTCCAAATGCTTTTTTGAAGTTTATCTTAAATATCATTCTAATCACCTTAAATGATCTAAAATGTGTAACTAATCTATTTTAACTCCAAATTGGGATAATAAATATGTTTTCTTAATCAGGAGAATGAGATTAATTGATTGGACTAGGGTTTGAACCTTAAATCGTGGGTTTGAAATAAAAGTTCCAAATTAGGGTTTTTCCTATGCTTTATGGCTTAATATATACTAATAAATGTGTAATGTTTATAACTAGGGAAAAATGGAAGTGAAAACAATATGTTTGGTGAAAGTAATGATAATGAATCAAAATAAGGTATGTGGATCCTATATTGGTATGTGATAATTATTTTTGTATGTGATTCCTATTATATGTGTGGAATGCATGAATGTGAAATCTATGTGCAAACAATCCTAATCCTTCAGTTGGGTCTTATCCAACCCTACAATCATTTTGTGCTAGCCTTGATATCCTCCTAAATGCCTTTATTTGGCTCTTTACTTATTTGATGCTTCTAATTCCATTGTGGCTCATTCATTTGAAACATGTGAATCTTGCTACTGCATATGTTGGCTCATATACTTAGAAATGATTAAATCTTGCTATAGCCTATGTTGGCTCCTTCATGTGGTTTATTCGCGAGTTTTATTCCCAAATGCTATGATGCAAATGTTACTTTTATATTTTCACTAATTCCAAGTGAACTATTAAGCATGATGTATTTTAGGCCAAATGACGATGTAGTGTACATGTGTACAAACCACCCATAGGGCACTGACGTTTTAGTCCTCCTGCCAGGCAATGGGGTTTTAGTCCTCCTGCCATTTTATATTAGGCACTGGGATTTTAGTCCCCCTACCACTTTATATAGGCACTGGGGTTTTAGTCCCCCTGCCACTTGGTGAGGTCCGGTAGGTGCCTCACCCAACATTGAGGTGACTTTGTGTCGTAATATATTCATGCTAAGTGATTAATTTAGTTGATTGATTATGGCAGTCTTCTCTATCTCTTATTCTTATACTTGCCTCAATTCTATTAAAATCTCTTAGTGTAGAGAATCTTTTATATTGCAATGCTTTAGATTATTTAATTGTCCTATTTCTCTTGAATAACACATACATTTTATCTTTCTCATGCTGGATGACCCCAACCATCCAAGCTAGGATCAGAGTGTGCATGGAAGCTTGGTGAACCTACCTAAGGCTAAGGAGATCTTGAACATCTAGATAGCTTGGACTAGTTTCATAAACTTTTGTTATGTTATTTGTGGAGACAAGTTGTATTAGTTTAAATCTTCCTCTATCTAGATACTATGCTTGTATAAAGTTGTACTCCCATTTGGGAAATATTTATAATGTACTTTTTATACATTTTGAATAAAGTCAGGTTTTAAATTTCGATGCCCCACATTTGATGTATTTGTTTATCATGTTTAATAGTAGATACTATGTCTTTATAGAATGGTATCAGAGCTTCAAGGTAGTCAGATTCTTGACTAATTCAAATTGTCTCCTTGATAGAACCTCTCTCCTAATACAACGTCTTTAGTAATTTTTTCACCTTAGAGTTGACCTATGATGAAAGTTTGATTTAGGATCATGATAATTTCATATTAGAATTAAAATATGTCAACTTTGGGTGAATTGTCTATTGAGAAGCTACTAGAGCAATAAGTTGAAGTGATGGTGTCTAGAAAGGGTCAGAGCTTGGGGGCTGGCAATATTTTCCTCCACCCCACTAGCTTGGTAACTAGGACTCCTGAGCTCATATGACCTGGCATGGCCTGATCTGATACAGACAGCTCGAAATAGTCAATCTTTGGACATGTTGCCTAATTGTTGAATACTGTAGGAAAACCATAAGTGATGATTTTATCTCTTACACAAAAATCATTCTTAAATACCTTATACTCCTATGTTTAGGATTTAGTGTACCCTATGTAACACCCTGAAGCTTGGTTAGTAAGTCCTTTTAGTGTTGAATTTTATGTACCATTTTACCCTTAGCTTAGTTTGACATAGTTGACCCTTTTAAGGGGTGGAGTGAGGGTAATGGTGTTGGCACCCTATTTGGTTTTGAAAATCTGATTTCAAGGACGAAATCCCTTTTTAGGGGGATGGAATCCCAATTAAAAGCAAAATCAAATACCTTTAGAGTTAGAAACCTTATCTATTTGAACATATGTACATAATAACTTATGTGAACAAGAATATGTAGTAAGTCATATAGAGATAGTTCATATGCTTGAACCTTCACATATTATTGATGCACATAATAATGCGTTACTCATTACTAATTGTGAATATACATAACATTGACTATGCCACCCTAATGATAAAATGTGTATGGATAATGCACCCTAAGGATGATTTAACATGTAATAATCATGCTAACCTAAAACCTAATATGTAATCATCTAGCTTTGACAACATATACATATATATATCCTTAATGCCTTTCATGATACATTAGTGACATTAGGTGTCATCATCACATAATATACCTTGATACATATAAATGGATTATAGTCACAAAGTTATTAAGATATATCACCTTGTTCTTTAATGAACACGCCATCATAACTTGATATATGAATTAATTCATTAATATTTATTGTGTTACATCCTATTCACTAAAATGAATATAATGACTCAAACATGATAATGAATAATTAGATTCACATAAATATTCATAAATTCCTAATGTGAATTAAAATATGTATAATTTATAATATGAAGTGTAATGGACGAAAATGATTAATGATGTCATTAATATGAGTATGAAAGATGATATGACAATGTGCAATATGAACATTATTTGGAATTATTATAGGCTTAATAACCTGTTGGATAATATTAACTTTTTCTACAAAATAATTTGTGATAATTCTACATGATAGCTTTAAGAGGATAATGGAAAATGAATTCATGTTATTAAGGTTTTTTGACCTAATACATTAATTAATGTTGAAATGGTTTAGTAAACCCTAATTGTGCTTAAAATCATAGATGAGGGAAATACACATGATATAATGTTGAGATGTAATTGTTTTGAATAAAATGTAGCACAAGTGATGGTATAATATATATGATGCCTCTTCATGATGGAGATTATGCTAATAAGAAAAAAATGTTGATTATGTTGTGTTGGATAAAAGTTTATAGGTGTGGTGGAAACCTTAGTAAGACTTGGCTTATGTGTAGAGCTTTTAGTACCCATCTAGTTGTTTAAGGTTGGGATGTTGCACACTCACCCTCTCTTCCCTCTTGTTGTGATGTCGGGGACAAAATCCTCTTTAAGGGGTGGAGTGTTGTAACATACTGAAATCTAGGGTATTCTCTGCAATTTACCCACTTTTGAGCTTTTCTTTGCCTTCTAGTCCATTTGGACCTTTTTCATAAACTTTCCATCCTTTTGGATCATTTTTGGACTCTATATGCAATTTGAGCCTAAATGATGGTGAAATTCCATTTTCCCCATTTATGATAATGAAGGGGTATTTGCACAACTACCATAATTAATATGATTAGTAAGGGAAATGATGCTAATATTCACCAAAAATGAAATAATAATTGCACAAATAAGAATTGACTAATGGATAATGCTAAAGTACAAGTTTAATTATTAGTGGATGAGAAATGAATAATTATGTAAGTGTAGAGTTAATATGGAGAATAATAACACACCTCCCTCTCTCTCTCATCTTATGGGGTAATAATACTTGATTGGGTAATTATGCAAAACTCCACTAAACCACAAATTAGTTGACTAATGGATAAAGTTGGAGATCAAGAATAAATATTAATGGTTAAGAAGTGGATTAATATGCAAGTATAAATTAAAATGGTGAATAATAACCAACCTTCATACCTCACTCTTATTATGGGCTAACTAAGCTTGAAAATGCATGTAATAAGTGAATGGAAGACTCTTGGACTCCATATCTTAGTTTTGGAAACCAAGGGTTGCATATAAAATCTATATGTAATGATTTGCCCAAAAATCATATTAATATATGCTTTAATAAGAAACTTAATTATTGAAGGCCAAAGGTTGGGTGAAACGTAAAGATAATTATATAGCATGAATCTAGACGTCATTAGAAACCTAGGGTTAAATTTGAAGTCATTTGGAGTTCATTTGACATCCCAAATGTATTAAACAAGTTTTTAATAAAGTGTGACATTATATCATTAAGATATCAATGATGCATGCACATTTAAGCTATGGTTCGGCTTTAATCAGTGTCACGCATGACACATCCATGCAGGTCCATCATGGACACCGATCCAACGGCTCGCATGAATCCTGACCCGCATCCAATGACCAGGAACTTGTCTTCAACCTCCGGTCATTACACAACAGTGACGCCTTGACTCCGCGACTTGGTTATCCCTCTACACAACATCGTTTTGAATGATTTTAATTACGTTAGCTTTATTTTTCTCTGATGAATCGAATAAGCCATGGATTATCCTCTCTAATGAACTGTAGCCCTAACACCACTATGCGCTGGCTGTGACCTCTCCACTCTTCTACCTCCTCGCTTCCACACACCACCTAACCTATAAATACCACCCTTCCTACCTCCGTCAGACCCCAAGAGAGCTTTACCTCCAACTAATTTGCCCGAAGCAACCACCGAAAGCCACCACAAACACCAAACTGATTCTTAGCTTGCAGAGCTGTTTCACAGAGCTACGAGCGACTAGCAGCAAAATTGAACCTGTATGTACGTTCCTCGTTCGATTACATACGTTTCGAGTACCTATACGCTTAATTTGGTTGAGAATTGTGGATTTGCCCAACTTCACACGTTGGGACCTCGGTGCCATGTCACTGGCCGAAGGTAGAAGAAGGTTGAGTGGTTTTTTATAGTTTTGCCCCTCCGTGCTCTTCAGTTCGCCCTTTTTTCGCTGCCCTTTTGGTCTTTAGCCCACATGGAAATTATCAAATGTCTGATTGGTTAATCTTGTTTAATTCATAGAAAATCACTTTTTTATCAGAAAAATGCAAGTAAATACTCGTTGGAAAGATAAAATTATGTAAAATCTGAATTTCCTGTTTGTGATTCCTATTTTTCATCCCAAATTTGATAATTAATTCAAACCTCAATTTAAATGTATAAAATGTTATAAAATGATAATTAAGGTGTTTTAACTCTATTTTTGATAAATAAATATGTTTTATCGATTATAATAATATTAGGAATCACTTGGTCCTGTTTCCAAATGCTTTTTTATCAGAAAAATGCAAATAAATACTCGTTGGAAAGATAAAATTATGTAGAATCTGAATTTCCTGTTTGTGATTCCTATTTTTCATCCCAAATCTGATAATTAATTCAAACCTCAATTTAAATGTATAAAATGTTATAAAATGATAATTAAGGTGTTTTAACTCTATTTTTGATAAATAAATATGTTTTATCGATTATAATAATATTAGGAATCACTTGGTCCTGTTTCCAAATGCTTTTTCGAAGTTTATCTTAAATATCATTCTAATCGCCTTAAATGATCTAAAATGTGTAACTAATCTATTTTAACTCCAAATTGGAATAATAAATATGTTTTCTTAATCAGGAGAATGTGATTAATCGATTGGACTAGGCTTTGAACCTTAAATCGTGGGTTTGAAATAAAAGTTCCAAATTAGGGTTTTTCCTATGCTTTATGCCTTAATATATACTAATACATGTGTAATGTTTATAACTAGGGAAAAATGGAAGTGAAAACAATATGATTGGTGAAAGTAATGGTAATGAATCAAAATAAGGTATGTGGATCCTATTTTGGTATGTGATACTTATGTGTGCATGTGATTCCTATTATATGTGTGGAATGCATGAATGTGAACTCTATGTGCAAACAATCATAATCCTTCAGTTGGGTCTTATCCAACCCTACAAACATTTTGTGCTAGCCTTGATATCTTCCTAAATGCCTTTATTTGGCTCTTTACTTATTTGATGCTTCTAATTCCATTGTGGATCATTCATTTGAAACATGTGAATCGTTTTTTTTTTTGCATGGGCCGAAGCCCACCCCCTCTCCAAATAGGTGCCAGAGCCCGGATGACCCAAGAGGTTGGTAAATACAGCTGATCCGAGCGGATTTGAACCAGCGACCCTTCATGAGGGGCGCACTGGCTTGACCGCCCGGGCTACGCTGGCCAGGTGAAACATGTGAATCTTGCTACTACATATGTTAGCTCATATACTTAGAAATGCTTAAATCTTACTATAGCCTATGTTGGCTCCTTCATGTGGTTTATTCGTGGGTTTTATTCCCAAATGCTATGATGATACTTTTATATTTTCACTACTACCAAGTGAACTATTTCGCATGATGTATTTTAGGCCAAATGACAATGTAGTGTACATGTGTACAAACCACCCATAGGGCACTGAGGTTTTAGTCCTCCTGTCGGGCACTGGGGTTTTAGTCCCCCTGCCATTTTATATTAGGCACTGGGGTTTTAGACCCCCTGCCACTTTATATAGGCATTGGGGTTTTAGTCCCCCTGCCACTTGGTGAGGTCTGGTAGGTGCCTCACCCTACATTGATGTGACTTTGTGTCTTAATATATTAATGCTAAGTGATTAATTTCATTGATTGAATATGGAAGTATTCTCTCTCTCTTATTCTTATACTTGCCTCATTTCTTTTAAAATCTCTTAGTGTATAGAATCTTTTATATGGCAATGCTTTAGATTATTTAATTTTCCTATTTCTCTTGAATAACACATACATTTTTATCTTTCTTATGCTGGATGACCCCAACCATCCAAGCTAGGATCAGAGTGTGCATGGAAGCTTGGTGACCCTGCCTAAGGTTAAGGAGATCTTGCACATCTAGATAGCTTGGACTAGTTACATAAACTTTTATTATGTTATTTGTGGAGACAAGTTGTATTAGTTTAAGTCTTCCTCTACCTAGATCCTATGCTTGTATAAAGTTGTACTCCCATTTGGGAAATTTTTATAATGTACTCTTTATACATTTTGAATAAAGTCAAGTTTTAACTTTCACTACCCCACATTTGATGTATTCGTTTATCATGTTTAATAGTAGAGACTATGTCTTTATAGCATGGTATCAGAGCATCAAGGTAGTCAAATTCTTGACTAATTCAAATGGTCTCCTTGATAGAACCTCTCTCCTAATACAACTTCTTTAGTTAATTTTTAACCTTAGAGTTGACCTATAATGAAAGTTTGATTTAGGATCATGATAATTTCATATTAAAATTAAAATATGTCAACTTTGGGTGAATTTTCTATTGAGAAGCTATCAGAGAAATAAGTTGAAGTGATGGTGTCTAGAAAGGGTCAGAGCTTGGGGACTGGCAATATTTTCCTCCACCCCACTAGCTTGGTAACGAGGAATCATGAGCTCATATGACCTGGCATGGCCTGATCTGATACAGACAGCTCGAAATAGTCAATCTTTGGACATGTTGCCTAATTGTTGAATACCTTAGGAAAATCATAAGTGATGATTTGATCTCTTACACAAAAATCATTCTTAAATACCTTATACTCCTATGTTTAGGATTTAGTGTACCCTATGTAACACCCTGAAGCTTGGTTAGTAAATCCTTTTAGTGTTGACTTTTATGTACCCTTTTACCCTTAGCTTAGTTTGACATAGTTGACCCTTTTAAGGGGTGTAGTGAGGGTAATGGTGTTGATACCCTATTTGGTTTTGCAAATCTGATTTCAAGGACGAAATCCCTTTTTAGGGGGATGGAATCCCAATTAAAAGAAAAATCAAATACCTTTAGAGTTAGAAACCCAATCTATGTGGACATATGTACATAATAACTTATGTGAGCAAGAATTTACCAAGCACATTATACTTGTAATTCAACGTGTTTGTTTATACACATGTGAATATGTAATAAGTCATATAGAGATAGTTCATATGCTTGAACCTTCACATATTATTGATGCACATAATAATGCGTTACTCATTACTAATTGTGAATATACATAACATTGACTATGCCACCATAATGGTAAAATGTGTATGGATAATGCACCCTAAGGATGATTTAACATGTAATGATCATGCTAACCTTAACCCTAATTTGTAATCATCTAGCTTTGATAACATATACATATATATATCCTTAATGCCTTTCATGATACATTAGTGACATTAGGTGTCATCATCACATAATATACCTTGATACATATAAATGGATTATAGTCACAAAGTTATTAAGATGTATCACCTTGTTCTCTAATGAACCCCATCATAACTTGATATATGAATTAATTCATTAATATTTAATGTGTTACATCCTATTCACTAAAATGAATATAATGACTCAAACATGATAATGAATAATTGGATTCACATAAATATTCATAAATTCCTAATGTGAATTAAAATATGTATAATTTATAATATGAAGTGTAATGGACGAAAATTATTAATCATGTCATTAATATGAGTATGAAAGATGAAATGACAATGTGCAATATGAACATTATTTGGAATTATTATAGGCTTAATAACTTGTTGGATAATATTAAATTTTTCTACAAAATAATTTGTGATAATTCTACATGATAGCTTTAAGAGGATAATTGAAAATGAATTCATGTTATTAAGGTTTTTTGACCTAATACACTAATTAATGTTGAAATGGTTTAGTAAACCCTAATTGTGCTCAAAACCCTTGATGAGGGAAATACACATGATATAATGTTGAGATGTAATTGTTTTGAATAAAATGTGCCATAAGTGATGGTATAATATATATGATGCCTCTTCATGATGGAGATTATGCTAATAAGAAAACAATGTTGATTATGTTGTGTTGGATAAAAGTTTATAGGTGTTGTGGAAACCTTAGTAAGACCTGGCTTATGTGTAGAGCTTTTAGTGACCATCTAGTTGTTTAAGGTTGGGATGTTGCACACTCACCCTCTCTTCCCCCTTATTGTGATTTCGGGGACGAAATCCTCTTTCAGGGGTGGAGTGTTGTAACATACTGAAATCTAGGGTCTTCCCTGCAATTTACCCACTTTTGAGATTTTCTTTTCCTTCTAGTTCATTTGGACCTTTTTCATAAATTTTCCAACCTTTTGGATCATTTTTGGACTCTATATGAAATTTGAGCCTAAATGATGGTGAAATTCCATTTTTCCCCATTAATGATAATGAAGGGGTGTTTGCACAACTACCACAATTAATATGATTAGTAAGGGCAATGATGCTAATGTTCACCAAAAACAAAATAATAATTGCAAAAATAAGAATTGACTAATGGATAATGCTAAAGTACAAGTTTAATGATTAGTGGATGAGAAATGAATAATTATGTAAGTGTAGAGTTAATATGGAGAATAATAACCCATCTCCCTCTCTCTCTCATCTTATGGGGTAATAATACTTGATAGGGTAATTATGCAAAACTCCACTAAACCACGAATTAGTTGACTAATGGATAATGTTAGAGATCAAGAATAAATATTAATGGTTAAGAAGTGAATTAATATGCAAGCATAAATTAAAATGGTGAATAATAACCCACATTCATACCTCACCCTTATTATGGGCTAATTAAGCTTGAAAATGCATGTAATAAGTGAATGGACGACTCTTGGACTCCATATCTTAGTTTTGGAAACCAAGGGTTGCATATAAAAGTTATATGTAATTATTTACCCAAAAATCATATTAATATATGCTTTAATAAGAAACCTAATTATTGAAGGTCAAAGGTTGGGTGAAATGTAAATCTAATTATATAGCATGAATCTAGACGTCATTAGAAACCTAGGGTTAAATTTGAAGTCATTTGGAGTTTGTTTGACCTCCCAAATGTATTCAACAAGTTTTTAATAAAGTGTGACATTATATCATTAAGATATCAATGATGCATGCACATTTCAGCTATGGTTCGGATTTAATCAGTGTCACACGTGACACATCCATGCGGGTCCATCGTGGACACCGATCCAGTGGCTCGCGTGAAGCCCGGCCCACATCTAACGACCAGGAACTTGTCTTCAACCTCTGGTTGTTACACAACAGTGACGCCTTGACTCTTCAACTCAGTTATTCCTCTACACAACATCGTTTTGAATGATTTTACTTGCGTTGGATTCATTTTGCTCTGACGAATCAAATGAGCCATGGCTTATCGTCTCTCATGTACTGTAGCCCAAACGCCACTATGCGTTGGTCGTGACCTCTCCACTCTTCTACCTCCTCGCTTCCACACACCACCGAACTTATAAATACCACCCTTCCTACCTCTGTCTAACCCCAAGAGAGTTTTACCTCCAACTAATTTGCCTGAAACGACCACCGAAAGCCGCCAAAAACACCAAACGTATTCCAAGCTTGCGGAGCTGTTTCACAGAGCTACGAGCGACTAGCAGCAAAATTGAACCCGTATGTACGTTCCTCGTTCAATTCCCTATGTTTTGAGTACTTATACGTTTAATTTGGTTGAGAATTGTGGATTTGCCCAACTTCTCAAGTAGGGACCTCAGTGCCATGTCGCTGGCCAAAGGTAGAAGAAGGTTGAGTGGTTTTTTACAGTTTTGCCCCTCCGTGCTCTTCAGTTCGCCCTTTTTTCGCTACCCTTTTGGTCTTTGGTGCACATGGCAATTATCTAATTCCTTATTGGTTAATCTTGTTTAATTCATAGAAAATCAATCTTTTATCAGAAAACTGCAAATAAATACGCGTTCGAAAGATAAAATTATGTAGAATCTGAATTTCTAATTTGTGAGTCCTATTTTTCATCCCAAATCTGATAATTACTTCAAACCTCAATTTAAATGTATAAAATGTTATAAAATGATAATTAAGGTGTTTTAACTCTGTTTTTGATAAATAAATATGTTTTATCGATTATAATAATATTAGGAATCACTTGGTCCTGTTTCCAAATGCTTTTTCAAAGTTTATCTTAAATATCATTATAATCACCTTAAATGATCTAAAATGTGTAACTAATCTATTTTAACTCCAAATTGGGATAATAAATATGTTTTCTTAATCAGGAGAATGTGATTAATCGATTGGACTAGGCTTTGAACCTTAAATAGTGGGTTTGAAATAAAAGTTCCAAATTAGGGTTTTTCCTATGCTTTATGCCTTAATATATACTAATACATGTGTAATGTTTATAACTAGGGAAAATGGAAGTGAAAACAATATGATTGGTGAAAGTAATGGTAATGAATCAAAATAAGGTATGTCAATCTTATTTTGGTATGTGATACTTATTTGTGTATGTTATCCCTATTATATGTGTGGAATGCATGATTGTGAAATCTATGTGCAAACAATCCTAATCCTTCAGTTTGGTCTTATCCAACCCTACAAGCATTTTGTGCTAGCCTTGATATCCTCCTAAATGCCTTTATTTGGCTCTTTACTTATTTGATGCTTCTAATTCCATTGTGGCTCATTCATTTGAAACATGTGAATCTTGCTACTACATATGTTGGATCATATACTTAGAAATGTTTAAATCTTGCTATAGCCTATTTTGGCTCCTTCATGTGGTTTATTCGTGGGTTTTATTCCCAAATGCTATGATGAAATGTTACTTTTATATTTTCACTACTGCCAAGTGAACTATTAAGCATTACGTATTTTAGGCTAAATGACAATGTAGTGTACATGTGTACAAACCACCCATAGGGCACTGAGGTTTTAGTCCTCCTGTCGGGCACTGGGGTTTTAGTCCCCCTACCATTTTATATTAGGCACTGGGGTTTTAGTCCCCCTACCACTTTATATAGGCACTGGGGTTTTAGTCCCCCTGCCACTTGGTGAGGTTTGGTAGGTGCCTCACCCAACATTGAGGTGACTTTGTGTCTTAATATATTCATGCTAAGTGATTAATTTAGTTGATTGATTATGGCAGTCTTCTCTCTCTCTCTCTCTTATACTTATACTTGCCTCATTTCTTTTAAAATCTCTTAATGTAGAGAATCTTTTATATTGCAATGTTTTAGATTATTTAATTGTCCTATTTCTCTTGAATAACACATACATTTTTATCTTTCTCATGTTGGATGACCCCAACCATCCAGGATAGGATTAGAGTGTGCATGGAAGCTTGGTGAGCCTGCCTAAGGCTAAGGAGATCTTGCACATATAGAAAGCTTGGACTAGTTTCATAAACTTTTGTTATGTTGTTTGTGGAGACAAGTTGTATTAGTTTAAGTCTTCCTCTACCTAGATCATATGCTTGTAAAAAGTTATACTCCCATTTGGGAAATTTTTATAATGTACTCTTTATACATTTTGAATAAAGTCAAGTTTTAAATTTTGCTGCCCCACATTTGATGTATTTGTTTATCATGTTTAATAGTAGATACTATGAATTTATAGCATGGTATCAGAGCATCAAGGTAGTCATATTCTTGACTAATTCAAATTGTCTCCTTGATAGAACCTCTCTCCTAATACAACTTTTTAGTAAGTTTTTCACCTTAGAGTTGACCTATGATGAAAGTTTGATTTAGGACCATGATAATTTCATATTAGAATTAAAATATGTCAACTTTGGGTGAATTGTCTATTGAGAAGCTACTAGAGCAATAAGTTGAAGTGATGGTGTCTAGAAAGGATCAGAGCTTGGGGGCTGGCAATATTTTCCTCCACCCCAATAGCTTGGTAACTAGGACTCCTGAGCTCATATGACCTGGCCTGGCCTGATCTGATACAGACAGTTCGAAATAGTCTATCTTTGGACATGTTGCCTAATTGTTGAATACCTTAGGAAAACCATAAGTGATGATTTGATCTCTTACACAAAAATCATCCTTAAATACCTTATACTCCTATGTTTAGGATTTAGTGTACCCTATGTTACACCCTGAAGCTTGGTTAGTAAATCCTTTTAGTGTTGAATTTTATGTACCCTTTTATCCTTAGCTTAGTTTGACATAGTTGACCCTTTTAAGGGGTGTAGTGAGGGTAATGGTGTTGGTACCCTATTTGGTTTTGCAAATTTGATTTTGAGGATGAAATCCCTTTTTAGGGGAATGGAATCCCAATTAAAATAAAAATCAAATACCTTTAGAGTTAGAAACCCTATCTATGTGGACATATGTACATAATAACTTATGTGAACAAGAATTTACCAAGCACATTATACTTGTAATTCAACTTATTTGTTTATACACACGTGAATATGTAGTAAGTCATATAGAGATAGTTCATATGCTTGAACCTTCACATATTATTGATGCACATAATAATGAGTTACTCATTACTAATTGTGAATATACATAATGTTGACTATGCCACCATAATGGTAAAATGTGTATGGATAATGCACCCTAAGGATGATTTAAATGTAATGACCATGCTAACCTAAACTCTAATATGTAATCATCTAGCTTTGACAACATATACATATATATATCCTTAATGCCTTTCATGATACATTAGTGACATTAGGTGTCATCATCACATAATATACCTTGATACATATAAATGGATTATAGTCACAAAGTTATGAATATATATCAGCTTGTTCTCTAATGAACACCCCATCATAACTTGATATATGAATTAATTCATTAATATTTAATGTGTTACATCCTATTCACTAAAACGAATATAATGACTCAAACATGATAATGAGTAATTGGATTCACATAAATATTCATAAATTCCTAATGTGAATTAAAATATGTATAATTCATAATATGAAGTGTAATGGATGAAAATGATTAACGATGTCATTAATATGAGTATGAAAGATGATATGACAATGTGCAATATGAACATTATTTGGAATTATTATAGGCTTAATAACTTGTTGGATAATATTAACTTTTTCTACAAAATAATTTGTGATAATTCTACATGATAACTTTAAGAGGATAATGGAAAATGAATTCATGTTATTAAGGTTTTTTGACCTAATACATTAATTAATTTTGAAATGGTTTAGTAAACCCTAATTGTGCTTAAAACCCTTAATGAGGGAAATATACATGTTATAATGTTGAGATGTAATTGTTTTGAATAAAATGTGGCACAAGTGATGGTATAATATATATGATGCCTCTTCATGATGGAGATTATGCTAATAAGACAAAAATGTTGATTATGTTGTGTTGGATAAAAGTTTATAGGTGTTGTGGAAACCTTAGTAAGACATGGCTTATGTGTAGAGCTTTTAGTACCCATCTAGTTGTTTAAGGTTGGGATGTTGCACACTCACCCTCTCTTCCCTCTTGTTGTGATTTTAGGGATGAAATCCTCTTTAAGGGGTGGAGTGTTGTAACATACTAAAATCTAGGGTCTTCCCTGAAATTTACCCACTTTTGATCTTTTCTTTTCCTTCTAGTCCATTTGGACCTTTTTCATAAATTTTCCATCCTTTTGGATCATTTTTGGACTCTATATGCAATTTGAGCCTAAATGATGGTGAAATTCCATTTTTTCCCATTTATGATAATGAAGGGGTGTTTGCACAACTACCACAGTTAATATGATTAGTAAGGGCAATGATTCTAATGTTCACCAAAAACGAAATAATAATTGCACAAATAAGAATTGACGAATGGATAATGCCAAAGTACACGTTTAATGATTAGTGGATGAGAAATGAATAATTATGTAAGTGTAGAGTTAATATGGAGAATAATAACCCACCTCCCTCTCTCTCTCATCTTTTGGGGCAATAATACTTGATAGGGTAATTATGCAAAACTCCACTAAACCACGAATTATTTGACTAATGGATAATGTTGGAGATCAAGAATAAATATTAATGGTTAAGAAGTGAATTAATATGCAAGTGTAAATTAAAATGGTGAATAATAACCCACCTTCATGCCTCACTCTAATTATGGACTAATTAAGCTTGAAAATGCATGTAATAAGTGAATGGAGGACTCTTGGACTCCATATCTCGATTTTGGAAACCAAAGGTTGCATATGAAAGCTATATGTAATTATTTGACCAAAAATCATATTAATATATGCTTTAATAAGAAACATAAATATTGAAGGCCAAATGTTGGATGAAACGTAAATATAACTATATAGTATGAATCTAGACGTCATTAGCAACCTAGGGTTAAAATTTGAAGTCATTTGGAGTTCGTTTGACCTCCCAGATGTATTAAACAAGTTTTTAATAAAGTGTGACATTATATCATTAAGATATCAATGATGCATGCACATTTAAGTTGTGGTTCAGCTTTAATTAGTGTCACGTGTGACACATCCACGCGGGTCCATTGTGGACAGCGATCCAGCAGCTCACGTGAAGCCTGACCCACATCCAACAACCAGGAACTTGTCTATAACCTCCGGCTGTTACACAACAGTGATTCCTTGACTCCTCGACTCGGTTCTCCCTCTACACAGCATCATTTGGAATGATTTTACTTGCGTTGGCTTAATTTTACTCTGACGAATCAAATGAGCCATGGCTGATCCGTCATTTTACTCCCTCCTCACTTCCACACACCACCTAACCTATAAATACTACCTTTCCTACCTCCGTCAGACCCCAAGAGAGCTTTACCTCCATCTAATTTGCCTGAAGTGACCACCGAATGCCGCCGCAAACACCAAACTGATTCCGAGCTTGTGGAGCTGTTTCATGGAGCTATGAGCGACTAGCAGCAAAATTGAACCCGTATGTACGTTCCTCGTTCAATTCCCTACGTTTCGAGTACCTATACGCTTAATTTGGTTGAGAATTGTGGATTTGTCCAACTTCGCAAGTTGGGACCTCGACGCCATGTCGCTGGCCAAACGTAGAAGAAGGCCGAGTGGTTTTTTATAGTTTTGCCCCTCCGTGCTCTTCAGTTCGCCCTTTTTTTTGCTGCCCTTTTGGTCTTTGGCCCACATGGCAATTATCTAATTTATGATTGGCTAATTTTGTTTAATTCATAGAAAATCACTCGTTTATCAGAAAAATGCAAATAAATACTCGTTGGAAAGATAAAATTATGTAGAATCTGAATTTCTCGTTTTTGAATCATGTTTTCCATCCCAAATCTTATAATTAATTCAAACCTCAATTTAAATGTGTAAAATGTTATAAAATGATAATTAAGGTGTTTTAACTCTGTTTTTGATAAATAAATATGTTTTATCGATTATAATAATATTAGGAATCACTTGGTCCTGTTTCCAAATGCTTTTTCAAAGTTTATCTTAAATATCATCCTAATCACCTTAAATGATCTAAAATGTGTAACTATTCTATTTTAACCCCAAATTGGGATAATAAATATGTTTTCTTAATCAGGAGAATGTGATTAATTGATTGGACTAGGCTTTGAACCTTAAATCGTGGGTTTGAAATAAAAGTTCCAAATTAGGGTTTCTCCTATGCTTTATGCCTTAATATATACTAATACATGTGTAATGTTTATAACTATGGAAAAATGGAAGTGAAAACAATATGATTGGTGAAAGTAATGGTAATGAATCAAAATAAGGTATGTGGATCCTATTTTGGTATGTGATACTTATTTGTGCATGTGATTCCTATTATATGTGTGGAATGCGTGAATGTGAAATCTATGTGCAAACAATCGTAATCCATCAGTTGGGTCTTATCCAACCCTACAAACATTTTGTGCTAGCCTTGATATCCTCCTAAATGCCTTTATTTGGCTCTGTACCTATTTGATGCTTCTAATTCCATTTTGGCTCATTCATTTGAAACATGTGAATCTTGCTACTACATATTTTGGCTCATATACTTAGAAATGCTTAAATCTTGCTACAGCCTATGTTGGGTCCTTCATGTGGTTTATTCGTGGGTTTTATTCCCAAATGCTATGATGCAAATGTTACTTTTATATTTTCACTACTGCCAAGTGAACTACTAAGCATGATGTATTTTAGGCCAAATGACAATGTAGTGTACATGTGTACAAACCACCCATAGGGCACTGAGGTTTTAGTCCTCCTATCGGGCATTGGGGTTTTAGTCCCCCTGTCATTTTATATTAGGCACTGGAGTTTTAGTCCCCCTACCACTTTATATAGGAACTGGGGTTTTAGTCCCCCTGCCAATTGGTAAGGTCCGGTAGGTGCCTCACCCTACATTGAGGTGACTTTGTGTATTAATATATTCATGCTAAGTGATTAATTTAGTTTATTGATTATGGCAGTCTTCTCTCTCTCTTATTCTTATACTTGCCTCATTTCTTTTAAAATCTCTTAGTGTAGAGAATCATTTATATTGCAATGTTTAGTTTATTTAATTGTCCTATTTCTCTTGAATAACACATACATTTTTATCTTTCTCTTGTTGGATGACCCCAACCATCCAGGCTAGGATTAGAGTGCGCATGGAAGCTTGGTGAACCAGCCTAAGGCTAAGGAGATCTTGCACATCTAGATTGCTTGGACTATTTTCATAAACTTTTTTTAGGTTGTTTGTGGAGACAAGTTGTATTAGTTTAAGTCTTCTTATACCAAGATCCTATGCTTGTATAAAGTTATACTCTCATTTGGGGAATTTTTATAATGTACTCTTTATACATTTTAAATAAAGTCAAGTTTTAAATTCCGCTACCCCGCATTTGATGTATTTTTTTATCATGTTTAATAGTAGAGAGTATGTCTTACACTTGCTCAGCGATAGTTCGCCATGAGCAAAGAAAGTAATACACAGCATACAGTGAAGAATACGCACGAATGGGTGCTCAAAGTCGGCGACGGCTGCATTGTGGTATCTAAGCGTCTTGCCTACCGGTGCGGTCACCAACTGTGAGAACATCTCGTAATAGTTGGCCTGATTGTCTGGTTGTCAGTATTGCTCAGGTTTATGCCACCAGTTGTAGACTGAGTTGAATTGTTCGAGTGTGATGGTGTAATTGCGGTTGAAAAGCTGGAAGGAGACTCGGCCCTTTATCCATTCATGGTCGGTGGCAATAATGTCGTTGGGCACAACGCAAATGTCGAGAGATGCCATGAACTCTACCACGAGTTCCTTGTATGTCGGCCTTTTGCCAAAGAAAGGATGGCCCTCAACGTGATAGGGAACTTGTTCCCCACATATGTCAACCTCCCAACTTGGCCACGAAGGACATAGTTGAGGTTGTCCTTAAAGCCAAGGTTTCGGATCAGGGCCCGATCAACGTAACGGGTTGGCTCGATTGACTGCTTCATTAACTCATCGAAGATCTTCTTCACGTCTGCCGAGGGATGTGTAATTCTCGGATGGGGAATGGAGCTTGGCGATGGTGGTACGAATGTCTCGATCTCCATTGGAGCAGCACGCGAGGAAGATGGCGCTCTATGCCTCACCATGATGAACAGAGAAAAGATAGAGAAAACAGAGCTCGGTGAAGGTCGGAGAAGATGATCTCCGCAGTCGATGACGAACTCAGGGAAGATGTGCAGCTCGTCGGATGCTCGGTAAAGGTCTACGTCTTCTCGTCCATTCTCAATGTCGAGGTTGAGGAAGAATACTCTGAAGGTGTGAAGAGAAATGAAATGAAACCCTTCCTTTTATAGCTGAGATCGGTGCCCCTAGTACCCCGTCGATACCATCAACAGGTTTTCGATGGTATCGACACATGTAGCACAATCTGTTCCTTCACTGGCATCGATGGTCGTCAATTTCTGGATGTGGGGTCCCAGATCAGTGACGCGTCGATACTATCAACAAGGGTCGATGGTATCGACCCGTCCCACAGATTGACCTCCAAATTTGGCACACTTCATTGATGGCGTCTAGCGGATTGCTGACGTGTCGCATTGATACCATCGACATAGTGTCGATGGCATCGACTTCTGTATGCATACATTACACTCGTGAGGCCTTGGCGGTGGATTCCGTTGAAGCTGGGTCGATACCATCAACATAGGATTCGATGGCATCGACTTCACTGGCAAAGATTCATCTGAATATCTCTAGAGATATCGCGAGAATCGACTAGGGTGTCGATACTATCGACTTGCTCAAGAATTTGAGTCGATTCTCCTATTGGGTGGTCGATACTATCGATGAGTAAATTTTCTGTAGTTGTCGCTCTGCACCCTCATCACTACCATCGATACAAGGGTCGATGGTATCGACACCCAAGCAGTCCTGCACACTTAACACACATATCAGGGAATCATTTTTACACTAAAAATGAAATTAACCAAAACTAGTGAAGTAAATGGAAATAAAATCTACCAATGGTTGGGTTGCCTCCCAACAAGCGCCCTACTTTAATGTCTTAAGCTAGATGTAATAATGTTGTTCATTCTTCCTTAAGCGCCATGAGTTTAACCTCATGCACCTTCCTTGTGTAGTCCTCCCCATGGTAGTGCTTCAATCTTTGACCATTTACTAAGAATGTTCTATCACCATCCTTAATCATGATAGCACCATGGGGTCGCACCTCCTCTACCACAAACGGTCCACTCCAACGGGATCACAATTTTCCAGGATGCAATTTTAACCTTGAATTAAACAAAATCACCCTCTCACCCTTTTTGAACACTCGCAACTGAATGTGGTGATCATGGATTTTCTTTATCCGCTCCTTATATATCCTTGAGTTCTCATAAGCATCTATCCTTAGATCGTCTAGCTCATTAAGCTCTAACATTCACTTTCTCCCTGCCTCGTCCATGCTCAAATTCAATTTCCTTAGCGCCCAGTGTGCTTTGTGCTCCAATTCTACCGGAAAATGGCATGCCCAGCCATACACCAACCTAAAAGGTGTACTGCCTATAGGTGTTTTAAATGTGGTCATGTATGCCCATAGTGCATCCGGTAGCAACACACTCCAATTTTTCCTTGACAAGGTCACTGTGCGCTCTAGGATTTTCTTAATCTTTCTATTCGACACTTCCACCTAACCTTGTGTTTGCGGGTGATACGGGGTACCTATATTGTGCTTGACCCCGTATTTTCTCAATAATGCAGTGAATTTAAGATTCATGAAGTGGGTGCCCCCATCACTAATGATCATCTGTGGCACACCAAACCTGTAGAAAATATGATCCTTCATGAACTTGCACACTACTGCAGCGTCCTTAGTCCTTGTGGGTATTGCCTCTACCCACTTCAATACATAATCGACAGCAAGCAAGATATATAAATTAGAATTAGAGGATACAAAGGCTCCCATGAAGTCAATACCCCACAAATCAAATACCTCAACTTCTTGAAATACATTGAGGGGCATCACTTGCCATTTTGAGATATTACCTACCCTTTGACAGGAATCACATTGCCTCACATAGTCATAGGCATCTCTGAAAAGTGTAGGCCAGTAAAGGCCACTCTCTAGCACCTTAGCCGCCGTCCTTGCACTCGCATGATGACCGTCGATGAGTAGTGTATGACAATGACTAAGCACACTATCATATTCATCTTCCGGTACACACTTGCGCAAGATTCCATCCCCGCATTGTCTCAACAAAATATGGTCATCCCAAAAATAATATCTCAAAGAATGGAAAAACCTTTTTTTCTCTTGATAAGTCCAATCATCCAGGATTTCCTTACATGCAAGGAAATTGACAATATGCAAAAACCAAGGATCTGTAGATTGAATTAAAAGAATTTGCTCATCCAAAAATGTCTCGGCAATGGGTATATTAATATCCCTCTCATTAGCCCGCTCTAACCGAGATAAGTGGTCCGCAACCACATTCTCAATGCCCGCCTTATCCTTGATTTCAATGTCGAATTCTTGCAATAATAAGATCCACCTAATCAATATAGGTTTAGCATCATTCTTCTCCATTAAGTATTATATGGCGGAATGATCAGTCCACACCACAACCTTAGAACCCACTAAATATTGCCTAAATTTTTCGGAAGTGAAAACTACGGCAAGCAATTCTTTCTCTGTAGTGGTGTAATTAGTTGGGCATCATTTAAAGTTTTAGACGCATAAAAAATCATTGTAGGTTTGTTCTCAAGACTCTACCCAAGAACAGCCCCTACAGCAAAATCTAACGCATCATACATAAGTTAGAAGGGCTTAGTCCAATCCGGCGTTTGAACAACTGACACAGAAATCAATTTTTCCTTAAGTACCTCAAAAGCATGCACACGTTTATCGTTAAAATAAAAAATTTCATCTTTCTCAAGCAATTTCGATAGCGACTTAGCTATTTTTGAAAAATCCTTGATAAACTGGTGATAAAACCCCGCGTGACCAAGGAAACTTCGCACCCCTTTCACCGTATTTGGTGGAGGTAGTTTGGAAATAACCTCAATCTTCACTATATCCACCTCCAGCCCCTTGTAGGACACCTTGTGTCCTAGCACTATGCCTTCATTTACCATCATATTACATTTTTCCCAATTGAGGACTAAATGTGTGTCATCACATCTCTACAACACCTTATCAAGATTTTGCAAACATTCCTCAAATGACGCATCGTAGACGGAAAAGTCATCCATAAAAACCACTAAACAAAGCTCCACCATATCAAAGAAAATAGCAAGCATGCAGCGATGAAAAGTGGTTGATGCATTGCACAAACCAAAAGGCATGCAGCGATAAGTGAAAGTTCCATAAGGATAGGTGAAGGTCGACTTCTCTTGATTCTTAGGATCAATGGAAATCTGATTATAGCCGGAATAGCCGTCTAAAAAGAAAAAATGAGAGCGGTCGGCCAATCTCTCTAAAATTTGATCAATGAATGTGAGAGGAAAATGATCTTTCAAAGTAGCGGATTTCAGACGGCGGTAATCAATACAAACACGCCACCCGGTTACCAATTGGGTGGTGACCGATTCATTCAACATATTTTTAGTGGCAGTGATTCCCCCCTTTTTAGGGACTACCTGTGTGGGGCTTACCCATGTTGAATATGAAATAGCATAAATGATGCCCACCGAAAGAAGCTTGATCACCTCCTTCTTGACGACCTCCATCATGCTAGGATTGAGTTGACGTTGCGGCTGAATCACTGGCTTGGCTCCTTCCACAAGTCGGATCTTGTGTTGGCATAGAGTACGGGAGATCCCCTTGATGTCATAAACAGACCACCCAAATGCACCACAGTGGTTCTTCAACATAATCATTAATTGTGCTTCCTCATAGGCACTCAGATATGCTGATATGATCACTGGGAGCTTCTAATTATCCGCCAAGAAGACATACTTTAAGTGGGGGGGTAGCGGCTTAAGTTCCAACTCAGGTGGGCTAACCAATGAAGATTGAATCGGTGGTGGCAGCGGTCCCAGATCTTCATAGTGCTTGATGTAATAGCAAGGAAGCACTTGAAGCATATTTACACACTCTTGTAATGAGGTGCTTCTCATCCAATCTTCCATTAAGTTGAAAAGGCATGCCTCAAGGGGCAGTTGCGAGTATGAGTCAAATATGGAAACTACTATAGCCTCATCCTCGATAGACGGTGAAACTTCTTCTTCTTTATCGTCGGGATAACCCACTGCTTTCACAAGAGAAATTATCTTCGTCTGCTCCATGATGTCCATAGCAACTGTTCCCTTATCTACCTTTGTCATAATGTGAGCCATATCAAGAAATGGCTTCCCTAGACAAAGAGAGATGTGGTTCTCAAAGTGTTTTATTTTATGACATTTTCATTTGCTTGTGACTGCTTTGGATTTGGTGGCATGAGTATTTAAAATTTGTCATCGGCTATACCCATTGTCAACTGGCCTCTACCCATCTCCAATATCATGTCGGCAGTGGCTTGAAAGGGTCTTCCCAAAAGTAGCTCATTCCCTGGTTCATCTTGCATCTCCATAACAACAAAATTAGTCAGGAACACAAACATGTCAACCTTTACTAAGACATCCTCACAAATACCATACGACCTCACCATAGAATTGTCATATTGCTCTGTTGAGATTCTTTTAGCCCAAGATTTTTGAATGTAGAGAGGGGCATCAAGTTGATACTTGCCCTGGAATCACATAGTGCCTCACCAAATTTTACTTTTCCAATATAGCAGGAGATGTTGAAGCAACCCGGATCTTGTCTCTTTGGTGATAGTTTACCTAGAATGAAGGCACTAACCTGCTCCTTAAGCACTACCACCTTTGTATCAGGTATCTTCCTCTTTTTGGTAATTATGTCTTTTAAGAATTTACCATATGAGGGTATCTGCTCAATCACCTCCAACAAAGGAATATTAACAGAAAGTTTTCTAAAACTGTCCAAAATTTTCTTGAACTGTGCATCCACTTTCTTGGCCTTGAGACTATTGGGATAAGGGATAGGGATGATCTGTGCCCTCTGATGTGGTGGAACATATGGTGTCATATTATCCTTCTCCTTTTCTGCAATAGGCTCCTCTGTGGCCTTCCCTCCTTCATCTTCAACTGTCTCTAATACTTCAGTATCCTCTACAGTCTCACCTTGATCTTTTGCATGTGTGGTTCTCGGTTCATCGGCCCTAGGGTTTACAAGTTTCTTTCCACTCCTCAGTATAATGGCTTTAGCCTGGTGGTTCCCTCCTGGAACATTTGTATTTCCTAGAAAACCTTACACTATGGGCTTCTTTAGACTTGCTATTTCAGCTATCATCTATTCTATAGATGTCTCAAGAGTCCTCATCTGAGCCCCATGACTTTGTAGAGTTTGCCCAAACTGATTCATAAATTCTCCTTATTGCTTTATTTGTTGGCCAAATGTGCTCATTAGCTCTTGATTCTGCTTTATCACCTGATTGAGCAACTCATTGCTCTTTTCCTCTACCGTGGGTTGTGGCTTAGCATCAGGATCCTGTAGGAAATTATTTGGATCCTTCCATGAAAACTTTTTGTCATTCCTCCAAGAATAGTCATTATTTATGTACCCTGTTGTTGGCGCATGAATTTCACTTGTGCCTCGTCATCAAATGCTTCATCTTCTTTTGCTAGAAGTCTCTTCACAATCAAGTCCATCTTGTCATTCAGCTCTTTGATATCTTTTGCATCCCCTACAGCTCTAACTTGTTCTAGTGCATCTCTATCACCCCAGGACTATTTCTTAGCCATGTTCTTCAAGATCTCCCAACACCTTGTGTCTGTGTTGTTCAAGAAGAAACATGATCCTGTCAAATCTAAGTTGCTTCTGTCATGCTCATTGAAAGTAAAGTAGAAACTTTTTACTTGTTTTTCCTTGTTCAGCCCATGATGCGGGCACCTCCTCAGCATGATCTGGAAGCATTCCCACATCTCAGAATAGGTTTCTCCCACCTTTTGGCTGAAATTGTGAATTTTCCTCACTAGGTCATTGGTATTCTCAGGTGGGAAAAATCGCTCGAAAAAGACCTCAATCATTTGATCCCAAGTCTCAATGATTTCATCATCAAGGTTGTACAACCATTCTCGTGCATTTCCTATGAGAGAGCTAGGAAATAACTTCAAATAGAGTGCCTCCTGTGAAAACCTATCAATCTTTATCATGTCACAGTTTTCCACAAATGTGTTAATGAGAGCAACAGGATCTTCATTCTTCAACCTGTGAAATGCTTGAGACTTGACCAGGTTTATCAATGTCAGATCAATCTTGTATGTGAGAATTTTAATTGCCTACCTTTTTATCGGCCCCTTTGATGTGGATGAGGAAGAAGCCTTGATCTTCTCCCATATTGTCTTTTCTTCAGCCATTTCTTCAGGTTCTTGTTCAAATTACTCAGGTGGTGGATTTGTCAACTCAACTCCTTCACCTACTGGTGGAATTACTGGTAATTCTGTGTAGTCTATGCTACGCGTCTTTACCATCAACTAGCACCTGAAAAGATGGAAATTATTTGTGTATAGTGCTTAAAAAGGAATAAGTAATTAAAAGATGTGAAATTAAATTTGAAATTTTAAGAATTATATGAAAAAGTGGCCTAGTGTGGCCGCTCGCAGCACTCGTAGTGCCGAAAATTTCCATTCCCCGGCAACGGCGCCAGAAAACTTGACACGGTTAAACCGTGCGTAAAAAGCAAGTGAACGCGTCAATGTAATATAGGCCTTTGTGAGTCCCGAGTCGAACTCAGGGAACGTAATTTCAGTAGACTACTACTAACTACTTGCAATCATCTAGACCGATTATAAAAGTTTGAGAGTTGTTTTGAAAAAGAAAATAAAAACAAAAGAAAGCAAAGAAATCGATTAAATGGTTGGTTTAATCAATTAAAATGGGATCTTTAGGATTGTGGTTTCACCATAGATTCTTGTTGTACTAATTCCTACATAATTATCACAACTTGTCTCCTATCCCGGGCAGTGGCCTGGGAATAGAATTGTTCGCTTCCACGATACAATTCACTACCTTAATTTAGGTCGGTTCCACGTCATTAGTAACCTATTCCCTAAATTATATGCATGAAAAACATATCCCTAGGTTTCCACCATTAATCGTACATCGCCTTTTCCAAAGGATTTATAGGTTAATGTGATTATTGCATCTTTTCAACTATTAATTATTTGTCAAAAGCAATTAAAGGTATTAAATTACCATTATCGTGATCAAGCACAATGATAGAATTGAGAAAACAATATCATACCACGGATTTGAGAGACAAATTATGATTAACTATGTGAAAAGTGTCATACAACGATTATCCGAGCTACTCCCGGTCCTAAAGACAAAGGGGATTAGCCCCACATGTTCATCTCAATGAGAAACACTATGAAAGGAGAAGAAAGCATAGGGGAAACATGGATGGAGATGGTGTAACCCCAGAACGAAGGAGAACCAGACTATCCTCGATGTGTGATGAGCATTCTGTAGCCTTTCGGTGGTAGAAAACTCTGTCTAAAGCTATGGAAACATCCAGGGTGTAGCTCTGGGCTCCGTTATTTGTCCTCTCTCTTCTGAGATTTGTGCAGCGGCTAATGACGTGATAATATGGCTTGGGCCATCTTTTTTAAGTATAGGGATCACTTACAGCTGCCAAAACATCATGACCGTTCAATTTAGATCGATCTGCGTAGTTTCCTAATCCGACGGCGTCGATACCATCAATGGTGGGTCGATGGTATCGACCCATGTAGGGTATCGGTGCTCCTTGATTTTCTAGCATTCTCTCTTATGGCAGCTCGATACCATCGACCATCCTGTCGATGGTATCAACTTGTTCTGCTCTTTCTCCAGCTGGTTGTTGTGGCCATGTCGATGGCATCGACGACCGTCAATGGTATCGATGGCCTAAGATATGCAAATTCCCTGGAACAAAGAGAAGAACACCAATTAAATACGAGAAATATGATCTTTTATACAAAATAAGATAAAACAAGATAAATTTGATGCATAACAAGATTATAGGATAAAGGAACTGAATCATGCGATATTAACCATGAAAATGACAAATAAACGCATAAAACGCATAGGAAACTAGCCTATAAAAGTGACTCAAAACCCTTGCATCAAAATCCCCAAAGCTTAAACTTTGCTCATCCTAGAGCAACATAACTACAAAATAATATTGCAAGGGTCAACTAAAGAACATATTAGCATAAAAGACATCTTAGAATGATTCCCTCCTATAAAGCACATATTGGCCCTTACTGACCACAGAACGGTAACTACCCTTAAGGTGACAATAATCATCCATGAGAGATGCCCACCCCAAGACCAATGAACACTTATCAAATAAGGAATTTGATATAATAAATTCCTCCGGTTCAGGCTTGGTGCATCTTGGGATCTCCTATCTATGTTGATCATATCCTAACTACCATCTACATGGAAGTAGATCTCCTTTTATGCAAGAATGAGGAGATAATCATGGGTGGCCTACCATTTTGAGCAGTGGGTGGATGGAATGGGCGGCTGTGGAAGAAGAGGAAGCATAGTACAGTTTAACATGCAAAAAAAACAAAAAAATGACCTAAATGATGCATATGTGTATGGAAATGACCTAATGCCTACATTTTAGGTGGAACGATGCATGTTCAACTATTCTATCTCAATGTGAGATGGAATGTCTGCAAAACTACATCATGTGCTTATTCTTTTTAATATACAGGTGAAACAAGTTCTTTTCTCCCTTTAATTTCTGCTTTAAAAAATTCTCTCTTTTTTCAAGTCCTTCTTGTTTTTTTTTTCTTCTTATCAATTTGACTAAGAGAATATTTATAATACTTTACATTTTTTTTCGGACTTATTTTCACATAGCTACTACCATTGATGCATTACAATTCACTTCTCAGAGAGTATAGAACAAGTTCCCCACATTTCTTATTTTTCAAAATAAGAAAGGCACATAATGTCATATATGCTCAAGAGTATGCAAAATGTAACTACATGAAAGTAATTATGCAACTACAATGGCATGCACTCTAGAATGTGTGCATATATGACTAATCTACAAATCTCTTTTCATTTTTCATTTTTAATGCAAAATCTAGCTATAATGCAATCCTCTCTAAATGGCATGCAATCAAAAGATGAAAACTGTAATGTGCTCCCAGTCCTTATGGTGGAGTTTGAATGAAATGAGGTGGATAGATCACAAGACTAATTGACAGAACCATTGGAAAAGATTATATCTCCCTACTTACTGACATGTGTACCAATCAATCAACGGGTTTCTCTCTCTCACTTGTGATTAAAGTCTCATTACCGTTTGGTCAGTTTAGGCTCAACATCCAATTCCATCCACATTTCTTGAATCATCCGGATGTACAGTTATGATCATATGTTTTAAAGTTGACCTACCCAATTATTTTCATAAGTTATGTGCTCAATTTCAAACAAGGCAAGCTTACAATTTCTGGAAAAATCTTTTAAATTAATGCTCAAATTTCAAATTTCCCCCATATGACAAACATTGAGATGACATGCATTTATATTAGACATCCACAGATTACACTAGATAGACTGTGCATCCTACAAAGTTGTAAACAATAAGCAATACTACAAAAAAAATTAAGAAAAATTAAGAAAAATACTCAAAGAAAAGAAAATAAAAATAAAAAAAACTAAGATAGAAACTGTTCCATCTCCCCCCTCAGATTGAATTTGACTATGGCCTCATAGTCAAAACAACCTTAGAAGGTGGAACAGTGATACCCTCTATTTTGGTGGTGGTGGAAATGGCGGGTAGTGCTGGGTATGGGGGTTCCAATCTGGATATTTCCCCTGAAAGCTCGGATCATAAGGTGGCATGGGTGGTGGCTGTGGATATCCCCCAAAGTAGCCTTGGCTCCAATAAGGATCGTAGAAAGGTTGTTGTTGCTGCTCTATCCTTCCCAACTGGTCGTAGACCTATTGCTGGTTGGTGAATAGCTGGCGTTCATTCTCAAAGATCGCCTGCTGATTTTCATACAGCCTATTATGTGTATTTTGGATCCCTGCAAAAGCTATCTAGTGGGACTGTTGCATGGTCTGCTGGGACTCCTGGATAGACTGGAGCATAGTATACATCCCCTGCATAGAATAGGGGTCATCTCCGTCGTGGGAGGGTTGTGGTGGCGGCTGGGAAGATGATGAAGCTCCCGGGTAGAAGTGTGGACGCTTCCTCGGGCCTACTCGTGACTGATGAGGTGTGAAAGCCTCCTCTTCTTCCTCATCGTCTTTTCCCACATTGTCGTCATCTCCCGCATCCTCTTCTTCCTCAGAATCCTCAATGGCAATGATAGACCACTGGAAGTGTTGTCCTGGCTGGAGGTTGAAGATGGGGTCTGGCAGTACGCGCTCCTGATTCTCCTTGTTAATGTGGCAATGAGCATATACCACACCATCGCGGAGTGAAAGAAGATTGGAGTGCTGGAAATGGGCCAGATTGACGGGGTTCCGGCTGACCAGTGGAGGGAGCGTGGACAAGTCTAGCCCAAGGTAGATGACTAGTGGCGTAATAAGCCCCCCAAATTGAATAAGGGCTCGTCTGGTGCTCCTCTTCACTCCCATTATGCGCGTCAAGAAAAATGCACCCCAGTTAAGCTTTTCCCTCTTTAGCAGCTTGTAAAGGAAAAACAAGTTCGTCTCCTGGAACTTGCTCAGTGACAGTTCGCCACGAGCAAAGAAAGCAATACACAGCATACGGTTAAGAATCTGCACGAACGGGTGCTCGAAGTTGGCGAGGGATGTATTGTGGTAGCTAAGTGTCTTGCCTGCCGGCACGGTCACCAACTATGAGAACATCTCGTCATAGTCGGCCTGATTGTCTGGCCGTCGGTACTGCTCAGGCGAATGCCACCAGTTGTAGACTGTATTGAACTATTTGAGTGTGATGGTATAATTGTGGTTGAAAAGTCGGAAGGAGACTCGATCCTTTATCCATTCACGGTCGGTGGCAATAATGTCATTGGGCACAACGCAAATTTCGAGAGATGACATGAACTCTACCACGAGTTCCTTGTATGTCGGCCACTTGCCAAAGAAAGGATGGCCCTCAACGTGATCGGGAACTCGTTCCCCCACATATGTCAACCTCCCAACTTGTCCACGGAGGACATAGTTGAGGTTGTCCTCAAATCCAAGGTCTCGGATTAGGGCATGATCAACGTAACAGGTTGGCTTGATTGACCGCTTCATTAACTTGTTGAATATCTTCTTCACGTTTGTTGAGGGATGCGCAATTCTTAGATGGGGAATGGAGCCTTGCGGTGGCGGTACAAATGTCTTGATCTCCATTGGAGCAGCGCGAGGAAGATGACGCTCCATGCCTCACCATGATGAACAGAGAAAAGATAGAGAAAAAGGAGCTTGGTGAAGGTCGAAGAAGATGATCTTCGCAGTTTATGACAAACTCGGGGAAGATGTGTAGCTGGTCTGATGCTCAATAAAGGTCTCCATCTTCTTGTCAATGCTCAATGTCGAGGTTGAGGAAGAATACTCTGAAGGTGTGAAGAGAAATGAAATACAACCCTTCCTTTTATAGCTGAGGTCGGCGCCCCTGGTACCCCGTCGATACCATCAATAGGTTGTCGATGGTATCGACACCTGTAGCACAATTTGTTCCTTCACTAGCATCGATGGTCATCGATTGCTAGATGTGGGGACCCAGATCGGTGATGTGTTGATACTATCGACAAGGGTCGATGGTATCAACCCGTCCCACGGATCGACCTCCATATTGGCGTGCTTCGTTGATGACGACTCGCAGATTGCTGACGTGTCACGTCGATACCATTGACATAGCGTTGATGGCATCGACTTCTGTATGCATCCATTACCCTCGCGAGGCCTTGGCGGTGGATTCCTCTGAAGCTTAGGGAAAGATACATCCCCCAATTCAACATACATACCACTACATCAATGCTAAAATCCGGTGCATGTTCCTTTCACCTAAAACTTAAAGAAGGCAAGACAAACCAAATATTCTTGAATTTCTAGACATTTTTCACAAGATTCAATTAGTCTCTGATTGATGAAAGCAATTCAGTGAAGTTTTCCCTATAATAGTGCTTCAAAGTCATCATAAAAAAGAAAAGGTGAATTATAGATTTTGATGTGGTTGTGTCTCATGATGATTTTATTATGCTAACTAAGAGGGAGTTACAATAAAAGAGGTAGGAATCTAGTCATTTCAATATATACTATTCAATTAACATTGTTACTTATGGGGATGCTCCTTGTGATTGTGGGTCCAACATCAACCTGATTCCACTCAAAATTTCTAGAAAAATGGGGTTACCCAAAATAACCAGCATGACTATCCAATTGGATGACAAGTCCATTGTTAGGCCTTTTGGTATTTGTGAATACGTGGTTGTGATAGTGGACAAGGTTCATCTTTCTAGTTGATTTTATGGTTATGGAAACACAAGAAAGCTATTGGTTTGGGCTTCTATTGGGAAGACCATTTCAAGTTACTATAGATTTCACAATAGAGATGGAATATGACATTTTACTCTAGGTATTGAAGATGATAGAATGGAGTTTAAGCTTCTAGAGAAAATGAATAATTGGGAAGCATAGTAGGATGTTTTTTTATGGAGCGTAGGTGTAGTGATATTTCTTTGTTTTTTGTGGAACCTTTTCTTGATGTAAGAAAACCTTACGACGTAAGTTGATAGGTGTCCATTCAGTTGGAAACTATGAATTACGTTTTTACTCTCCATTCCTAGGGCCATGTAATACCCCGTAGATTGACTAGATACTCCCCCCCACTATCACATAGGTAGTAGTGGATGTAATGACTCCCTCTTACTCAAGTCTTCAGATAGACACCTTTTTCATGATTCTACTAGATGACTACACTCAAGATGATTTTTGGGAGGAGTGTGTTATGTTTCTTAGCAAACTCCTTATCAATTATACACATCATTGTGAACATTTGGGACCAACTCCACCACCTCTAAATCCACGCCTATAGATTCCATCATAGATGGAACTAAAGACATTTCCTCCACTCAAATAAATTTTATTGGGTGAAATGATAGGATGCCAATTAATTTTTCTATTCATCATTGAATATATGAAGAGGAGTACTTGATGAGGAGCTTGAGAAAACTCAGGGCAGCCTTTGGATAGTCTATGCAGATATTCACAATGACTTCTCCTAGTCTGTGTTAGGGGAAAATTCAATGGAAGAGGGATCAATGTCGATATCATAACCTCAAAGGATATTCAATTGACCAAAAAAGAAGTCAAAAGGAGGTAATAAAACTATTTAGTTATGGAATTGTTTATGTTATCTTCAATAGCGATTGGGTGAGTCTAATACGAGTAATTCCCATAAAGGGGGTATTGTAATTGCAACTAATGAGTTTGATGAATTGATTCCTACTTCCAAGTTATCAAGTGGAATGTCTATTGTGATTATTGTTGATTAAACACAACTAGTCAGAAATATCATTTCATGCTCCCCTTTGTTGAGCATATTTCAGAGTGACTCATCTTTCACTCCCACTATTTCTTTTTCAATGGGTATTCTAGATACAATCAAACTGGCATAGAATTGGAGGACTTGGGTAAGACTATTGTTAGTTGCCCTTATGGTATTTTTGTCTATTGTAGGATGTGGTTTGAACTTTATGACGTGCCCATTAAAGTTTGAATATGTGTGTTTTCCATCTTTTTCAATATGGTAGAGAAATTTCTTGAAGTTTTTATGGACAACTGCTTGGCATGGGAGAAGTCATTTATGGGCTATCTCAGAAGTTCAGAGTGAGTTTTACAAAGGTGTGAGGAGATTCTAATGAATTTATATTCATCTCTTTTTAAATACATTTTTATTTGTCTTTTCATATGAATATATTCCTCTTTTGGAAAGTTTCTAGAAATAATTGCAATTTGCCGAATTCTTGACAAATAATGAAAATTGTTATCTTTTTCATCCATATCTTGTAGATTTCTTTAATACATATTGTTGACCATTTCGACACTTGAATTAATTGGTTCATGTTGTGAACCGGTCGTTTCATTCATACAAGAAGATGCACTTTAGAGCCCATACAATTGTTTCACTACTCGACTCAACCCTTCCACATTGGCTATTCAGCAGTCCAAACATGTGTCCCAATCTTCCAAACCACTCATATCAGTTTCCCAAATGAGCATTTCAAGTCTTCCAAATGGCCAGCTCAGCTTCCTCAGCAACCAAGCCACGTCAAGAAGCGCTCCACCACCCCCTCATTATGGTTTTGACCCATTTCTCTAGACCAAGAAAATTCAAATGTGAATCAGGCGTCTCAAGTATCAAAACAGTTGATTCAGATAGCTCATAGATCAAGTGCTCAAACTACACCACCACCCTTCATTAGGGTTTTGACTAGGCGTGTGCCTCTTCAAACCTGAATAGATTGGTTCAGGGTGTGAATCGGATGATTCATGGTGCATGATTTGGATTCTTCAGCAGCTGCTACCCATTTCTTTTCCTCTCCCCCTTCAGGATTTCCACCCCTCCTTCCCTTGTAAAAGGATTTGGGACTCCACAAGAAAGGGGATCCGAGTTTTTGTACCCGCACTTAGATTTTAGAAATTTGTTATTTCATTCTTGCATCTTGTACTCTTGTTCTTCAATAAAGATGTCTTCTTCTTTCTCTTCGTTATTTGGTCTTCTAGTTGGGAGAAAGGAATTAAGAGGGGCATACATTTAATAGTCAATGGCTATGATCCATTGGGATTCTTTTTCTTTCTACTCTATGGTTTCCTCTCTTTCTTCCATTCTTCATTATTTAACTTCCATGGATTGTGAGTAGTTTCCTATATCGAGGCATGGGGAGTATTCCCATAACCTTAGTTAAACTAGATCTATTCTATTTGATGATACTTCTTAAAGGGTCTTTGTTTTGATTTTTGCCGACTTAAATGACTTGATCTCTTGGTTTTGTCGAATGTTAGTTTTGGGTAATGTGACCATGGACCACAAGACTAGGAACAACCAAACAAATGCACAAAGATCTAGATGAGACCTCGGAAGGATCCTTGTTAGGATGTTTACACAAGGATTTGTAAATGCCAGGACCAATGGGTTTATTGGGATTTTGACTTTTGTAAATGCATTTGAGGATTTTTTGCATACCTTCATCTAACTTGATTTATCTCATGGATTTCATTGATCTAGTTCAACATAGGCTAGTGGTGGTAAAACCCATAGCCCTGATATCTTTTATTATTGATTCATCCTTGCTTCTCAATTGATTATTTCTCAATCGCTCTTTTTTGTACTTGCAATGTAATTATGTTTGTGAATAATATCTCGTTTATTTTTCTTAGCATAACTCTCTTTTACTTGTTTTTAGGATAACTCTTTCCTTATCTGCTCTTAGAGTATCATTTTATTTACTTATTCTTGGTGTAATCATTTTATTACTTGTTCTAGTGTAACCAACCTTAAGAGAAGAATGGGAGTTACTTGAGGATCCCCTCTACACTGCCTGTGTGGCCCCTTCAGAATGTGGTTCTGAAGATGAGCAATTGGGTCAATGCAGGGCTCATCTAGTCAAATTTCAAGAGGTCTCTGATGGAGAATTTGAAGACCTTAAGATGGTCTCTCTTCTAGAAGAGAAACCTGAACCCCCTAAGGCCCCATAAATGAAACCTCTCTCGGAAGGACTTAAATATGCTTCTCTTGACAAAAATAAATGTGTTATGTCATCATTAATTATGGCCTTACTTTTGAGCAGGAAGACAAGCTCATGACTGAGCTAAGAAAAAAAAAGAGCTTCCCTAGGATATAAAATGACTAAGTTGATAGGCAGAAATTAAGCCATTTGCATGCATAAAATCCCTATGATAGAAGAATATGAACCATCCCCAGAACCTCACTGAAAATTAAATCCAAACATGAAAGAGGTTGTCTGATTGGAGGTTATCAAAAAAATTTACTACAAGAATCATCTGCCCTATCTATGACTCCCCTTGGGACAATCATATCTAAGTGGTCCCCAAGAAAGGGGAACCACTATTGTGAAAAATGACACGGATGAGTTCATCCCCACCTGTACTGTTACATGATGGAGGATGTGTATTGACTATAGGAAATTGAATAAGGCCACTAGGAAAGATCATTTCCCTCTTCCCTTTCTAGATCAAGTACTAGAGTGCCTTTCCCATCAACAATATTTTTGATATCTAGATGGTTCTTCAAGTTTCTATCGGATTCCCATTCATCCTGAAGATCATGAAAAGACGACCTTCATTTGCCCATTTGGTACCTATGCATTTAAGATAATGTCCTTCGTGTTGTGTAATGCCTCATCTACCTTCCAATAATGCATGTCTGATATTTTTTATAGGTTTACTATAACCATCATGGAGGTGTTTATGGATGATTTCTCTATTTATGGAGATTGTTTTAACTCTTGCCTTACACACTTATCCCTTGTTCTTATAAAGTGTGAAGAAGCACACCTGGTTTTAAATTTGAAAAATTGTCACTTCATGGTGACAAAAGGAATTGTTTTGGGACATAGGGTTAGTGATTGAAGCATAGAGGTGGATAGATCCAAGATAGAGGTGATCATCAAACTTCCCCATCCCACTTTTTTCAAGGACATCTATTACTTCCTTGGTCATACTAGATTTTATGGGTGATTCATCTGAGATTTTTTGAAAATTTCCAAACCTCTTACCAACCTCCTCTAGAAGGATGCCCCCTTCATGTTCAACAAAGCTTGCATAACCAGTTTCTTTTGCCTAAAGGATGCTCTTACTTCTACCCCCCATCATTCATGCACCTGATTGGTCTTTGCCTTCTAATGAATGTATATTCATCTCTTTTCAAATGCATTTTTCTTTGTCTTTTCATAGTAAATTATTCCTCTTTTGCTAAGTTTCTAGAAATAATTGCAATTTTCTCACTTCTTGACCAATTATATAAATTCTTATCTTTTTCATCCATTTTTCATATTTCGCCTTCAATACAAATTATCGACCATTTTAGCACTTGAACCGATCAGTTCATGTTGTGAACTGATCATTTCATTCATACAAGAAGATGCACTTCACAGCCCAGACAGCCATTCAACTCAACCCTTGCACATTGTCTACTTAGTAGTTGAAATGGGTGTCCCAATCTTCCTAACCACTCGTCTTAGTTTCCCAAGAGAGAGTTTTAGATCTTCCAAATTGTTGGCTTTAGCTTCCTCAACAACCAAGCCACGTCAAGAAGCATGCCACCACCCCCTCCTTAGGGTTTTTACCCACTTTTGTGGAATGAGCATATTAAAATGTGAACTAGGCATCTCAAGGATCCAAATGGCCAGTTTAGATAGCATAGAGATCAAGTGTCAAAATGGTACTGCCACCCTTCATTAAGGTTGTGACCTGGCCCGTACCTCTTCAGACCTAAACTGATCGGTTCAAGGTGTGAACCGAACAGTTTGCAGTGTACGATATTGATTCATCAGTAGCCACGGCCCATTTCTTTTCCTCTCCCACCTTTAGGGTTTCCACCCTTTCTTCCTTATAAAAGGTGGGGGGACTCTACAAGAAAGGGGATCTGAGTTTTTGTACTGGCACTTACATTTTAGGAATTTGTTATTTCATTCTTACATCTTGTACTCTTGTTCTTCAATAAAGATTTCTTTTTCTTTCTATTAGTTATTTGGTCTTCTAGTTGGGAGCAAGGAATTAAGAGGGGCATCCATTTAATAGTCACTAGCTAAGATCCATTGGGATTCTTTTTCTTTCTACTCAATGGCTTCCCCTCTTTCTTTCATTCTTCTTTCTTTAACTTCCATGGATTGTGAGCAGTTTCCTATATCGGGGTGTGGGGAGTCGCCCCATAGACATAGTTAATCTAGATCTATTCTATTTGATGATACTTGTTAGAGGGTCTTTGTTTAGATTTTTTCCGACTTAAATGACTTGATCTCTTTTTTTTGTCGAATATTAGTTTTGGGTAATGAGACCTTGGACCCCAAGACTAGGAACAACAAACACATGCACCAAGATCCGAATGAGACATCGAAACGATCCTTGTTAGGATGTTTGGGCAAGGATCTTCAAGTGTCAGGACCAATGGGTTTACTGGGATTTTGACTTTTTGTAAATGCATTCGAGGATGTTTTTGCATACCTTCATCTAACTTGTTTTATATCATAGATTTCATTGGTCTAGTTTCACACAGGCTAATGGTGGTAAAACCCATAGCCCCAATATCTTTTGTTATTGATTCATTCTTGTTTCTCAACTACTTGATTTCTCATTTGATTTTTATGTACTTGCAATTTAATTATGTTCTGGGATAATCTCTCATGTATTGTTCTTAGAATAACTCTCTTTTACTTGTTTTTAACATAATTCTTTCCTTATATGTTCTTAGAGTAACATTTTATTTACTTGTTCTTAGCATAATCTTTTCAATACTTGTTCTAGTATAACCAACCTTCAACAACGGATTTCCCATTCCAAAATTTGTTCAAGTTAATTTGGGTTTGAAATCAATCTTAAAAATGTTATTCGGTGGGATCAACACTCTCTATACTAAAAAACTAAACTTAATCGATTGTTTTGTTGTTAACAAGTGGTTAAAATCTTGGATAAAAATCCCTAGTGAATTGGTGTGCAAAATAATGTGTCTCAAACTCACTTGGTGCTTAATAGGGAATAGTGCAATATAATAGTAATAAAGGGAATCTCTTTGGGACATAAAGTGTTCATAAAGGAAACAAATATAGATCTGGTGAAGATTGAGATAATCACAAAGATGTGACTACCCACCTTAGAAAAGACTATTAGAGTTCTGTAGGCCATGTTGGCTCTTATAAGTTGTTCATAAAAGACTCCAAAAAACACTAAACCATTTTCTAAATTGTTAGAGAAAGATGTGGAGTTTTTTATGATAGGTGTTTAATTACTTTTAACACCTTGATAGAGAAATTGATTTCAGCCATAGTAGTGGTGGCTTTGGATTAGAGACAAACTTTCAAGTTGGTATGTGATACCTCCGATTATTCTGTTGGGGTTATTTTGGGCCAGTGAATGTTCCTTATTTGTCAATAATTATGTAATTTACTTTACGCAATGGTGCACAACTTAATTATACTACCACCCAAAAGAGTTGTTGGATATTGTGTTTGCATTTTCACAAATATTAACATTTTTTATCTCAACAAAGGTGATAGTATGAATTGGAAGTGCAGCAATAACCTCCACTTAATAACTCATCCATGGGTGGTATGGAACAACCACACAGTGACATACATCATACTTATGGAGAAGCACTTCAAAGATCCATTTGAGGAAGTGAGATCCACCATCAGAACTAACAGTGTGAGGGACTACAAAGCATGGAAAGATGATGTTTGAAATATCTAGGTGAGCAGCAGAGTTGCTAGAAACTATGGGGAGAGATTTTACCCATTTGGAAAAACAATATTTGGTGACAAGGATATAGGAGAATCCATAAGATGATGGGAATAGACCCATGTAGTCTACACCCTGAACATTAAAGATTTTTACTTCATGCCAAAGTTTAAGTGGAATTTCATCCCACTTGGAGATGCTTTTGGTCCTCTATCACTGGTCAGAGGAATTGACATATTTGTGGGCATTCTTTAAAATAGATAGCCAAAATAACCCACATTCAAGAACCTTGGCAGAAATCTTGTTTGGACTAATGTGGCCCCAAGTTGGGATAGAATGACATTACTTAAGAACAAGGGGGGCTTCCTCCTCCAAAAATCACTATGTGCTAAAGGCCAACTAAGCATAGCTAGAATACATAAGCACCATCCAAGTAGTAATGGTGGATGTCATACATCAAATTTTATTTTTAATCATAGTGTAATTTGGATGAAGAACCTGTGTAGCTAGTTCATTCACAAAGTCGACATACCATGGGGAGAACATGGTTTCTGTTAGTAACTTTCCACCAGGAAAGATTCATTGATTGGAAGTAGGTTTCCATATTGGATGTGTAATCAGCTAAAATGGTCAAAAGTGAAATTTGAGTTCCCTTTTTGTACTTGATTTCTAAATCAAACTTGTGTAGTAATAAGACCCATCTGATCAATTTGGGCTTTTTGTCCATTTTTGACACTAAGTACTTGATAGAGGCATGATCATTTTCACTTGGAAGCATATTATATGGGATAAAAACGTGTTTAAGGCATATATCATAGTGAGAATCTCCTTTTTGGTGGTTTCATAATTTCTCTGTGTGTTTTTCAGTTCCTTTCAAGTGACATGATGCTTCTTATGGATGGGTTGTCCTAGAATTGTTCCATGTGCATATTCAAGGGAATAAAACATCATATCAAAAGGAAGAGACCAATCTGGGGCACAAAGGATGGGGGTAGAAATGGGAGCTTATTTAATGGGGGTGAAGCACTTCATGCAGTCAGAGTAAAAGATGAAGTGTAAATCCTTCTGAAGAAGGTTGTGAAGGGGTTTATTAATCTTGATGAAGTTGCAAGATGAACCTCTTATAGATGCCAGTATGTCCTAGAAATTTCTAAATGTATTTGAGATTGGTCAAAGGAGATAACTTGGTGATCACTTTTATTTTTTTCCTTTTCAACCTCAATGTATCTACAGTTGACATTGATGTCCTTGAACAATGCCTGACATCACCACGAAGTGGCATTTTTTCAAATTCAGTAGATGTGTGCTTCTTTCAATGTTGAATGACCATGTAGAGATGATGTATGCATGCATCAAAAGAATATTCATAGATAGAAAAATTATCCATGAATATTTCCATTATCATCTTGGTAAGGTTGGCAAAGATGGAAGACATGCAACTGCATTAGTTTGTAGTGAATTGCATAGTCTGAAGGGCATTCGATGAAAGGCATGCATGCCAAAGGGACATGTGAAGGTGGTATTTTCTTATTCATAGGGTTGTATTTGTATCTAGTGATTTCTCTAATACCCATCCAAGTAACAAAAAACTCATGGTGGTTAAGTCTTTCTAAGAATTGATTAAGAAATGGGAGTAGGATGTGCTCCTACCAAATAGCATTGTTGAGCTTCTAATAGTCGATGCACATGTGCCACCCGTCGGTACTACTTGCACGAGACTCATCTAAGGTGAATAAGAGATTGGATTTATGATCCCTACCATAAACCCTTTATTACTTCCTTATGCATGGACTCCTTCAAAACTAGCTTCAACTTCATTGAGGCTTAATAGAGGAATTGTAGTTGTTGACCATACCAATTATGTATATAGAGGGGCTTGGCTAACTACAATTAGGTCAATCATCTTGTATCCTAACAATTTTTTCCTCTTCCTTGGTGCATTCAACAACATATCCGCTTGCTTATAAGTAAAATCTAAACTGATGAATTTTGAACATACCTTTTTCTCGTCTAGGAAGGCATAGTTTATCCCCTCATATAGAGGCTTCATTTCAAGTGTGGTGGGTGCCTTTTGTATTCTTCTTCATGTTGGTGATACCAAATTTAATTGTGGTCAATTCCTTGTCAAGGATAGTATGTTTAGGAATAGAACTTGGTGCATTTATCATCACTTGATGGTAGTGAATTCCTTTTTCCACTCTATAGCAGAGCTCATAATTCAAGTCAAAGGCATTGACATCTATGTTAGTGGCACTGAGGCTATTTGTTAAAGTCTACAACAAGTTCTAGATTTGGACTTGGTAGAGCTCACTCATCTATAGGATAGAAATTTGTGACACTCATATCAATAGACAACAATTTAATCGTGTCAATCTTTGGCCTCCAACAATGTGGTCAATGGAACCAACCATCTATCGATAGTGATGACACTACAATACATTGGTTAGTACACAGTCAACCATGGTGCCATGAATTGAAGGCTAATAGATATGATACATAGATTTTGTCTTTCAAGTTGGTGGCACTGACCTCAATGTCATAGGCCATTCTTGGCTGATTATAGGAGGGATTGAGGAGGGTTTTTTTTAAAGGAAACATCTCTAATTTAGATTAAAACAAGCCATATGGCATCTATAGGGGTAGAAAGTAACAACACATGGGGAGCAGATGAGAGAGACATCATAGAGCTAAGACTGCAGAGATTTAGATCATTTCTTCTTATGATCCTTGTACCAAGCTTGATAACGGCTTTTTGATGGATGCTAACATCAATCTTGATTGTTGATTGCTCAAAGAAGCCTTCCATCACCACCACTCATGTCATCCAATCTATCACCTTGCCAAAGGCCAAACATCCCCAAAACATATCTCGATAGCACCAAGAAGGACACCTGACCGAAAGGAAAAACACCACACTTTGTAGAGGGGATGACACTACAAAAACCACAGAAAGGGGGGAAAGCCCTAGAGCGACGATCCCTAGTAGGGGAGCGTACATCCATGCCATTATTCCAGCCAAGATCCCAGATCAAACTGACCGGCCCTGCTCCAGAAGTTGGGCGGCCCACCAAAATGCCAGAACTAGCAAGGGCGAAGAGAGAGGAAGAAGGAAGGTCATGGTCGTATCAACCGCAGGTGCCCTGCTAGGCCTAGATTGAGGCAGTTGAGAACCCAAAATTGGAGGCACACGAGGTGAACCAGTCACGGCCACAGTGGGAAGAAAAAGCTTCCCAAAGCCCTGACGCCTCACATTCAGGTCTAGTAGCCTCGCTGCCCAGGTTACTAAGTAGCTGCCAACGCAGTCGATGCTGACACACAAGAGGAGGATGGGAGGATAGTAGAGGCCTGAGGGGAGAATGGGTCAAAAGGTTGAGGATGTCAAAGCCCAGCCGTCGCCCCTCTCCCCCAAGCAGGGAGGGAAACTTCGTGAACCCTAGATCGCTCGAGCAATCACTAGAGGGGGAAAGACGGGATCATATGGCTTATCTCCTACCAATAATATCAAGCTTACATTGGATTGCATCCCCGGGTTGAGGAGGTATTTTATCACATAATCTCTCTACTTTTTAAGAACCCATCAAAATTAGCAAAAACAACAATTTTGTGACATTTTGGTGGGCAATCTTTAGCAACATTTTACTAAGATCTCTTCCTCTACTCCTATTCTTTCAAGATTTCAAAGTGCTTTTCATAAGAGGGAGGCTCCTCCACCTCATTGGTGCTACACAAACTCGAGTTGTGACCAACCCACATTTCCTACACCAAGGACACTCATAAGAAGCTTAACCATGAGCTTGGAAACTGTGTCTTGGAGGTGTTGCACTACAACAAAAAATAACTTATGGTATGAGATTAGATTCACAAATGATCTTTATCAGGTGTGAAATGGGTAGGGAATGGTAGGCAAAAACCCATTCTATAGAGGGTGGGGCACCTACACTGACATCATCCTTGAGTTCATATATTCTTTGGAGGTCTTATGCCTCCCTTTTTCACCAAGTCAACACAAGGCCAAGGGAAGATGCATCATGATGACATATACATGATATGGGGCCTCCTTTCCTTGGGTGAGGAGTGCATAAACATTAGTGCTTTCTTCCTAACCCATGCACGCCTAGTCATAAAATCACCCAAGAAGTTATATATTCATTGTGAAGGTCTCTGAACTCTATTTAAGACCTACTTTGGCCTTGAACATTCATAGATTCAACCACTATGGCAAAAGGGCATCAACAATTTCAACCACTATTGCAAAGAAAATATTATCACCAAGCACAGAGGCAAGCTCTACTAATGCAAAGCAAATATTATCACCAAGCACAGAGGCAAGCTCTACACCAATTGGACTTTAACCCGTCTCCTTGGATTATCGCTGTGGCGATTAGGTTTCAGGCGTAGACGTCCACCTACCTTAGATTAGGGTTCTCCCTTGCAGGTTCAAGTGTGGCTTTTAGTGCTTTGGGTCTCGTCTCAGGTATGGCAACAGAACTGGCGGCGCGATATGTGGGACTTAGGCTCACGGAGGAGGAAGAGGAACCAATCGATGTCCAACCAATTGGCAACGGTGATGAAGAGGAGGATCATACCGAGTTGGCACTGGTGAGGAGGCTGTTGACGGACTGGACTTTCAACTTCAGGGTGATGGAAAGAACTCTGTCACAAGCATGGAGTCTGTGAGAGACTGTGGAGCTCAAGCAATTAGAAGGTGAGCCATTTGTGATGTAGTTCACGCACTGGCGGGATAAGCAACGGGTCGTCGAGGGCGCCCCGTGGAATTTTGATGGCCAACTGCTGCTCTTCAAGGAGGTGGATAAGGAGGATCAACCTAGAAGACTGGCCATCAATCGATCTCCCTTCTAGGTGCGCCTATATGGTGTTCCATTGGGGTATAGGGTGGAGTCGACTGTTCGGGAGATCGTCGGTCGAATAGGGGAAGTCCTATCAACGGACTGGGATGGGATGGGATGGGATGGACTCCTCTCTTAGAGTCTGGGTGCTACTGAATGTCACAAAGCCACTGAAAAGGACGCTGTAAATAAGGGTTAAGAGTGGGGTCATGGTTAACGTGGAGATCAAATATGAGCGCCTGTCAACCTTTTGCTTCATATGCGGCAAGCTCGGACACGTTGATCGGGACTGTCAAGAATATGATGAAGATGGTGAGCACCAACACCAGTCGGGAGCCTGGATGAGGGTGTCACCGTAGAAGCAAATGAGACAGGAGGGTGATAAGGAGGGAGGCAAAGGGGTGGCGAGGCAGAAACTCACCTTTAAGGCGAGTGTGGGTATGGGAGCATCAAGTAAGAAGGAAGAATAAGGGGATAGAAGCAGCATAGCAGAAGGGAAAGGTGAGTGGGGGAGGCACCTCAGAGCAGTGGAGGATTCACTAGACTAGAGGAAGGGTGGGCGGAGGAGTGGCACTAGCGGGGAGCAGGAGATGGACAGGTGGGGAAGTTCCAGAGGAGGGTGGGAGCCTGACCTTTCTGATCACGAGTGTGGGTCGCCAGAGGCGGGATGCGTGGAAGGTAGGGAGAGAGACACAACATCAGAACAACAACATTCGATGCAGATGATGGAGTAGGGGGTCGAGGGTCGAAAGTGGGGAAGACGAAGATACGCTTCTCGAGGGCGGAACTCATGAAGATCCAAGGTGAAGTCTAGATTGAGGAGGAGGCTCCAGAAGGGGGGTTGATTGGGTTAGAGGAAGACATTGGGTTCATGGAAGGAAGCAAGGAACGCAGCCATCGGTAGTAATGGCCAGAAGCAGGCAACGTTGTATGGCCCGAGTTGCAATTAGTTGAGCAATGTTTGAGAAGCGGGATGTCTAAGATGCATGCATGGGAGACATCAGAGAACCACAGGCAGACGAAAATCAGTACTGGAGATCAAGATAACAATGCACATCATGAAACAAACCAGAAGGAAACAGACACCATGACGCTGAGCAAGGGAGAAAAGAGAATGATTACTTGGGCGCAAAGGAAAGTGGAAGCGGGAGAAAAAATGAAGCAGGGTAATAAACCAAGTCGGGGGAAAAAGAAACAACAGCCATGGGTGTATAAGATGAGCAGGGGGCAAGGTTGGGTATCCCAGAAGAGGAGGTGATATGGGAGCAAGCAACGGGGAAAAGAGGCAGAGGCATGGAGGTGTGTGATATGGACCTTGACGAACAGCAACCACAAGCAGCATGAGAGAAAAGATCCAGGAGAACCAGTGACAGCTTAGCAGACAGAGAACGGGTCATCATGACTCAAGTAGTGAAGATTGGCAGAGTCCAATCCCACGAAGAACAATGAAAATCTTCAGCTCGAACTGTCAGGGATTGGGAAACCCTGACACGTGCAAGGCTCTCTGGTCATGGGTCTGGAGAGCACCCAAACATAGTTTTCATTATGGAAACTATGATTCCTGAGAGGAAGTTGGAAGATGTCAAAAGGAGATGTGGTTTTACTGAGGGCTTTTGTATATCAAGCACAAGGAGAGCAGGAGGCATCGCGTTCTGGTGGAAGGATACTAAGGTAGAGATCCTTAGCTTCTCGAACAGGCATGTGTCCGCTGTGGTCAAGGATGAGGTCAATGGCACTAGATGGAGAGCGGTGGGGATTTATGGGTGTGCGGATCAGCCAAGTAAAACCAAAACATGGGATCTCATGAGGAGGTTAAAAATGAGATAAAGGATCCGGTCATTTTCTTTGGGGATTTCAATGAGATTGTGTCAAATAATGAGAAGAAAGGGGGACCTCCTAAAGATGAAAAGTTTATGCAGAACTTCCGAGATGTCATAGATGATTGCGAGCTGATAGATGTGGGCTTTGAAGAAAACATTTACACATGGAGGAGGGGGCTGACTAAAAGAACTCTGGTACAAGAGAGGCTTGATAGATTCCTACCTGACCTAGAATGGAGAAACAACTACAATTTTTGCAAGGTTTTCCATCTACCCATTTATGAATCAGATCATGCACCTATCATCTTAAAGATGGACAACAGGGATGGTAGGTTAAGGAAGAAAGACCACTTTGCCTTTGAGCCCATGTGGGTGGGCGAAGAGGGGTGTGCAAATATCATCAAGGAGGCATGGGATTCTGCTCGAGGGGATGATCTGAAGACAAAGCTTTCGAGATGTAAAGATAACTTTAAAGTGTGGGCTGTAGAAAAGTTTGGTGAAATACGAAGGAAGATAAATGAACTAGAAAGTGACTTGAAGAGACTGCAATCTTTTCCCCTGACCAAAATAACCTTGATAGGGCGGAGGAGAAATCAAAGGAGCTTCAATACTGTTTAAAAAAGAACGAGGAATATTGGGCTGCCCAGGCACGGGTTAAAGAGCTAAAAGAGGGAGACCGCAACACCGCATACTTTCATCAAAAAGCAACAAACAGGAGGTGTAGAAACCGGATTGATGAATTAGAAGATGGGCAAGGAGTTATGAGATCGAAGGAGGGGGAGATCAAGGACATTATTTTGAAATACTTTGCATAGTTGTTCTAGTCCAGCGATCCTACGGGCTTCGAGGAGGCAACAAAGGGGCTTCGGGAAATGATTATGGAATCACAACAGAAAGAGCTCGAAAGGGACATTGTTGATTAGGAAATATGGTTAGCGCTGAAGCAGATGCACCCCAACAAAGCACCTGGATCAGACGGTATGAAGGATATGTTTTATCAAAAATATTGGGGTATTGTGGGAAAGGATGTGGTGAGCTATATTAAAGGATGGTGGAAAGGGGAAAATAGTCTAAAGGCGGTAAATGATACTCTAGTTGTGCTCATCCCGAAGACTGAAAAGCCAAAAATAGTGGGGGAGTTCAGACCCATTAGTCTTTGCAATGTGGTGTATAAGATTGCCTCCAAGGTGTTGACAACCCGTTTAAAGCCTCTCATGAATAACATTGTGTCTAAAAATCAAAGTGCCTTTGTCCCGGGGAGAATGATCACGGACAACTCCCTTATAGCATATGAACTTTTCCACGCTATGAAGAGAGACAAGGGGAAGAAAAAAGGCAGCCTCGCTCTGAAGTTGGACATGTCCAAAGCTTATGACAGGGTGGAGTGGAATTTATTGACTTTTGTTATGGAGAAATTGGGATTTAGGAGGAAGTGGATAAGTAGAGTCCAAGAATGCATTACGTCTATCCAACACACCTTTTCCATCAATGGAGACCAGACCAAAAGCACAAAGCCTACACGCAGACTTCGCCAGGGTGACCCCTTCTCCCCCTATCTTTTCATTTTATGCGTTGAAGCTTTCTCTACTTTACTTTCCACTGCCAACCGCGACAACCTCATACATGGCATAAAGCCGAGTAGGGGAGCGCCATGTGTCTCACAGCTTTTCTTTGCAGACGATAGTATCCTTTTTTCTAGAGCAACCAATGCAGAGTGCCTAAAAATAGTTGAAATAATCAGCCAGTATGAACAGGCATCCGGTCAGAAGATAAATTTTACTAAGACAATCGAGGTTGTGAAACGTGTACAACTATGAATTCTTTTGGGCGTTAAAGAGGTGGACTGTCATGCCCGGTATTTAGGCCTCCCCACAACAATGGGAAGGTCTAAAAAGCAGATGTTCAGCTTCATTAAAGATAGAATATGGAGGAAACTACATGGCTGGTCAGAAAAGCTGATGTCAAATCATGGGAGGGAGGTCCTCATCAAAGCGGTAGCACAAGCTATTCCCACATATGTCATGAGCATTTTTCAGTTGCGAGCAGGCACCATAGAGGAGATCCATAGAATGATAGCCAGATTTTGGTGGGGAGCAAAGGATAAAGAGTGGAAAATTTCATGGATGAGCTGGGACAGATTACGCAAACCAAAATAGCAGGGGGGACTTGGTTTTAGAGATTTCAACATCTTTAACCAAGCCCTCTTGGCGCGACAACTTTGGCGGATGGCAAACCACCCGGAGGCCCTTGTGACTAAAGTGCTAAAAGCTAGATATTTCCCCAGGATGACTATTTGGGAAGCCAGGAGGGGACATGACTCCAGCTATACATGGAGGAGTCTATGGGGGGCTAAGGCCCTCCTAAAAGAAGGTATGAAGTGGAGGGTGGGAAACGGGACAGATGTCAGTATATGGCATGATAATTGGCTTCCTAAGGAGGATGACACGCTTGCTTGTTTCAAACATGAGAATAGTCTGGAATACAACAAAGTCAGAGAACTCATGACGGAGGATGGAACTAAATGGGATGAGGACAAAGTGAAGGAGTGTTTCCCAGATATGTTAGGAGGATATGTGCTATACAACTCAGTCTCAGGAGTCCCACTGATACATGGATGTGGTGGCCTTCAAAGAATGGGGAGTACTTGGTACATTCAGCATACTGGTTGGGGATGGTAGGAAAAGAGGAAACTAGAAACTATAACTCCCAACAAGGTGAAAAGTTGTGGAGAATGATATGGCAAGGTGGTTGGAGTCCCAAAACAGCCCACCTCTTATGGAGGATATGCACAGGGGGCTTAGCAACAAGAGGTCAGCTATTTGATAGACACTGCAAAGAAGACAGCTCATGCATACTATGTAAGATAGAGAAGGAAACTATACCCCACATGCTCTTCCGGTGCCCGAATGCCACAGAAGTATGGGACCAGACGTCTAAAGATGTGAAATATTGGGTGGGGGACTTTAAAGATGCAGACATAGCCGCGGCCATGGGGGCTACTCTGGAAAGGTCATCCCAACAGGAGGTGAATGTTATGGTTGCTGCAATGTGGGCGATTTGGAGGGGCAGGTGCCTGAGGGTTTTCCAAAGTGGGGAAGTACACAGTGGATACTTGTTCTGTTGTGCCTTGGCCATGACTAGGGCAGACAACTTGCAGCGCCACCAAGAGGGAGGAGATGCCGAGCAGGCTAGAAATGAACAACATCACAGGGACATGGAGTACTACGGAATGGCTGCAAGCAGGGTGCAGTAAGGGTGGGTGACGCCGGCTTGGGGAAGAATTAAAATAAATGTGGATGGCTCTTGTGGGGAAGATGGGGGGTGGGTATAGGTTGGGTGGCGAGAGATGAAGAGGGCAGGTTGGTAGGAGCGGTAGGTGAGAAAGTGAGCACTGGAATGGAAGTCACCATGGCTGAAGTGCTAGCTGTGCAGGAAGCACATGTATGGGCAAGAAAGGAGGGGTTTGATAAAGTGGAGGTGGATTCCGACTCCATGGAGGTTATCCTAGCATGCACAAAGAAGAAACAAAGGAGAGATTATCTAGGAATCATTACTGAAGACATTTCCTTTTTACAACAATTGTTTTTTTTTGTAGTTTGAGTCATGTGAGTCATAGGAGTAATATGGCAGCCCATGAGGTAGCTAACTATGCCTGTAGGGGCCAAGTAGATAGTTTCCTTTATTCTCAGAAATTCCCTTTGAACTTTGTAAGGTTTGTAAACCTTGATTTAGGAAGTTAATAGATAACGGGGAGCCCCAATCATAGGGTTTCCCATCTTTCCCTCAAAAAAAAATAAAAGCTCTACATGATGTGCATTTTTAGGATACGGTGCTTGCTAACCCTATCTTTTAGATCAGGGGCACCCATCACCTCCATTGTCCTACACCAGACAAGGTAGGGGAAGTTGGAGTGGAGTCACAAGCTATTGCACAAAGGAGACTATAACCACACCACTTTCCCCACTGCATGCTTTGTCATCTTCAGCACCAGTAGGAGTAGGTGATCCATACCCTTAGAGGGCATGAACACCATGCTCACCTCCATTCATCAAGGCCAAAGCAAGACAACATGTCCTAATTCACGAGCCACTAGGATCACATATTTCAAAATTAGGAGTAGATCTTCTAGCAGAAGCAGGAAATGTTTGACAAAGAGAACGGAATTCTCACAGTTTAGGGGTACTTCCACAAGAGCTTGATGACAGTGAAGACCTACACCATGCCTTTCTATCATCATCACTAAATCTAGGGACACTTTTTGAGTTATCCACCACCTCTAGTGCCTCCCATTGATGACCCATCTTTCACTAAGAAATTCTTTCCTCAAGACCCTAACCAACCAGACTACTTCCAACCTCCTGAGTGTAAATCATATATGTGTTCTATTTCACCTATTTTCCACTTGATAATGAAGACAATATCAAATCCAACCTTAGGGTAGAATGGAAAATTACTTCTCACTTTGCATCTACTATCTTTCTTTTATGTGGTTTTTACTTTATATTAGGGTCTACGTCTATCTAGTGTAACTATAGATGTAAAATCATTAAATATAAATATAAATGGAAAAATAGTAAGAGAAAGTATTATGTGGGATGGTATTAAGTACTCTAACCAAGTGACTAGTGTTTCACTCATACCTTTTAAGATATGGTTGGTTTTCTTCCAGTACGTAACACTTAGAATTGTCTTGAACCAATTAGCTTAAAATTGTGCTAAACATGCTATCCTAACTTGAGCATATGGCATGTGGAAAGATGAAAAGGATTAAGTCCAACAAATTGAGCTATAGTCTAGATCATTCATATGATTGTAGGGACATCTTCTAACATTACCCTAATCTATAGGTAAATTGTGACACGGGTGTATCATGGTTTATGAAGATAATGCCTCTTGGTCACATAATGCCCATCCACCTTCATCTCATTTCTCACTATCGTAGGAATTTAATTCATATTGTGTTCTTTTATTATATTGCATTACATGATAGGCTTTCACATCTTTAGCTTGCATTAGTAGAAAAAATTTTGTTTACTTACAACTGCAATCAGAAATACAAGATCAGTTGATTTAGATTGCATTTTGCATACATTCTTCATAGGGTGTTGATATAAATATCTTCTCACACTTAATTTTAAAATGAAAATATTCATTCAACAACTCCATATCCTAATTGTTGAATGCCCTATCATGACCACTCCACTTTCTAAAAGAAGGGCACATTTTGAAAGAAAAAGTAATAGAAAATAAGGAGAAAAGGAGTAGACCTTGTATAAGTTAACTCATATTTGTTGATGAAATTGACAAAAAAGGCATGGAAATTAGTTTTTCATTATAAAAATCTTCCAACTACAATCTTGTCATTCAGACAAGACATTTGTAACACCCTTCCCTAGGGTTTCATACATAACCAACGGAAGCACAGCCTAATCCCCAACATTATCCATAATGTGGGGTACTTGGAATTTTAGGGAGGGTTGTCACAAAAAGTAATCATTGCAAGTAAACAAATAATTCACCATTGAGATTCATACATTAATATATGAATAAGAAACTACAACAACAAGTCTAGAATTCTATTCATTCCTCAACATGGGAAACTAAACATAATAATAAGCAACTCTATATGATTGGATCACCTAGAATGGATGGCACCCCACCAGATAATTCTTGGATGTCTTCTAGTCTTGGCTTGCCTTCTTGAGTCCTTACTTACTCCAAATCCTGGGGACATCACGTCCCCAGCCATGCAAAGGGGAAAACAATACATCAGTAAATGATACTGGCACTTTATAAAATGAACAAAGTAAATATACTTGACATGTAAGGGAATTGACATGAATTAACTTTAAGCATTCTCGAATCATCATTATTAACATAAAGAATTGAAAAGAAATCTTATGCATCCCTCTGTGACGCCCCCTTAGGAGCACATGATTGCTAGGAAAGCCCTTAATGACCCTTTTGAGGTCCATGATCGGGAGCATAACAAGACTATTTCAATTCCAATTACTTGACCATTAACATGATGTTGACATTAACATAAATCATGATTCTCTAATCATAACTTGAAGGGATTTCTCCCCACTGAACAGGATATTTTAAACATGATGGGATTTCTCCCACTTGATTATTAACATGATTTTCATGATTCTTTAATGATAACAATAATCATGGTGAACATTATAACATAAGACATATCATGTGGCAATCAACAAGCAATGATATATTGAACATGATTATAACATTAAACTTTAAACAATAATGTCTATTTTATATCTAACATGCAAGCAATCATAAATATTTGTGCTCAGCAGCATGGCCCGTTTACCTTGGAGCAAGGATGGTCCTTGAATTAGATCTAGGTCAAACCTTCCCTTGACTTAGCTCTACAACCTATTCATAATCATTAGACATAATTAATCAATACATAGTATTGATCTTAGGTGATTTAGGGCTAGAGTGCATGTGGATCAGTCTTATGGATCAATCATCATTATATTAAGAAAATCTAGGTTGACCCAGGTCACATTAATCATGTTGATGCATGATTAGGGTTTCATGAGTCCAAAATATCGTTTCTAACAAAACATCAGAATAGGAAGTCAAAACATGGTCTAAAAACCTTAAAATCGTATTCTTATAGAAAAACCAAATCCAATGACTATTTATTCAAAATTTTCTGACCAACGGTTGACTTACTATGAATATTTGAAATAGTGACCAATGATAATTCGGGAAAAATTCACTTGGGCCAACAAAAATCTAATTAGTGGATACTGGGCCCACATCTAGGTGGACCAATGGGTACAGTCCATTTGGAGGTGGGTCCCTCTTATCCTAGGCGCGCAGGAGAGAACTGAGTTCTCAGGAGCTCGATACCATGAAATTAAAACGATGATCTTTGATCTTAGTACCTGCTCATCGGAAGAGATATCTTGCCCACATGTTCCTGGAAGGAAACTGCACCCAACGAGCCTAGGCTCAGGTGCTGAGGAGAAGTGGAGCTCAGGGACCTGCTCTAGCCATGGCGGGCACAGACCAAGCAAGTAGTGGAATCACGCCAGGGGTCAAGCAGTAGGAAGGAAGAACACTGTGATGGTAGTGAAGGGAGAGGCAAAGTAGTTCGTAAGCCACAAATGAAGCCAAGCATCTTCTCGCGGAACCAAACACACCAGTGTTGCACTGGGTTGCGAGAAAAACAACGGAAACAGGGGAAACATGATCCGAAGACGAAGCCATCATGAAAGGCCAAAATAGGGCAACTTGAAGGTCGGGAAACCTTCTATAATCCCAGGCAACTTTGTCAGATGCCTCAACACGACAGGGTGGCCACTTGCCTACCATGGAAAAGGTCGCCAGCGGAGGCTCAGACGGTGGCCTACAGGACCCAACAATTGGGGAGTACCCAGGGCAAACCAACAGGTCGGAATCAAAGCAGGTGAGACGAGGATACTCACCGTGGTCGCAATCGAAATGGGGAGGCCGGAGGTGTCGGGGCGAGGCCGGGTTCGCCGGAGAGATATCTCGAGTAGGTCGGTAAGGCTCGGGGTCCTGGGAGTTCAATTGAGGGTGGAGGAACGATCTATGGGGGGCAGCGGTGCTATTGGAGTAGTTATATAGGCATGAGGATGGCTACCTCAGCCTCTACAAATCTCGGGGTCGCGAGGGGGATAAAGCCCTAATTGGGCATTTCATCAACAGAGAGAGATGGAGATCGAGTAATGGCTCGTTTAAATCGTCGTAGTCTCGTGGATCCAGGGGCAAAGAGATTTCACGAAACGATGCAGTAATGAGCGAGAGAGAGATCGATGGGGGTGGCGCTGTGAAGACAGTTCTGACCCGCGGGGAAGACGGGGGTAGATGACGATCGATGGATCGTTAGATCATGATCTGACGGTGATAAAGGCGTGTGCCAAAATTTAAGTGTAAGGGTAACGCGTTACAGGCTTTAAATCACAGACTTTATGTCTAATTGCTTGTATTAAAAGAAATCATATTCAAACCTATATATAAGTCTTTTAAATTTGATTTGGATGGTCAAACAAGGGTCAAATGAGTTCAAATTTGAACCATAGGCAAATTAGAAGCTCTAGAATATTCATGTGAAGCTATATTTCGTTTTTGTACATATTATAGTCCTTAACTCCCATATCTTAATTAAAATTCATTTAAAGATAATATAATTTGAAAAGTATCCTATTATTGAATTCTTGAGTCATAAATCCAAGATTACTATTAACTAGTCACATTTGTCACCTTATAACCTTTCTCTATGATTTATGGTCATTTGTAGGGAAGAGAAAATGAAAGGAATTAATATGAGTTAATTGAGATACATAAAAATGAAATATGAATTTGGGTCTTATCTTGAGTTTCCTCATCCTATATTTGTATAAAGACAACCATTATAGATATTTTGCATTAGAACCCCTCAATTATTCTTATTTAGGAAAAAGCTCATACTCAGTTTAAGTTAACCATGAAAATTGGGATGTGACAACATTCCATTTTGCGTATCGTTCCACCTTCATTTTTTAACTAGGGGTATCGCATTCCATATATCATATAGGTGCATCATTTTTTATTGATTATTATGAATAAAATTGCAAATCTTATGATATTTAGTATGCTCCAATAAATTTTAGAATTTATTAATATTATTTCCAACATTTCTTTTCCTATTTTGATTGGTCATCTTTAGACTAGTTATGTGTTGTGTGGTTGGGAGGACAGATAGGGACCATATGATGGAGGGTGGTTAGGGAAGTTGTTGCTTATCATATATGTCTTCTTTTTTACTTCTTTAACCATATCTAAGAGAAGTGTTTCTCTAGGATAAGCAAACTTAAATTTTAGGGGGATTTGATGCATGCATTATTATATTGTTTTATATGCTAGTTAGGGTGACAACTTATTTGATTATAAATCCATGATTATTCATTCATATGTAACCATATTATTATATATTACTTGTGCGTCAATCATTGTTATTTTGCACGTATTTGTGTAATTTTTATCACCACACCAGTTATATGAATACTATGTGTATAACTATTTTAGAATCAAATTGTACAGTCAGTGTCAATGACCTACAAGTCGGCGCCATCGACATTATTCTTGCTAGAATGCTCAAAAGGATCAGATTGTTCTCAATATCATAGTCAATGCACAAGAAGGCGGTTGATGACACAGGCCCCACATGTAAAAAGGCAGAAGATTTAATCCACCAAGTCAGTGGCAGTGACTTTCATGTCAGTGACACCAAAATTGTAACTCAACACAGGACTTTGTTTTAATGAGCATGATCTAACAATTAAAATTTGTCTCCCCTTTTTGGGCCACTTAAGACATAATAATCAGAAATTTGTGATTATTCTCATTATTAGATAATACATAGATCCGCAAGAGGATTTTAGAAGAAAGAGGAAGAAAAGTGATGTCTGATTATGCCTCAAAAATATGATTTACACTGGATTTCACTAGCTAGATCACATTCCAACTTTCTTGAGGTCTCCACTATTTGTTGTTTTGTCAATTTTATAAGCATTTCTTCATCTATAAAACTCTTCTATGATATAATGTTGATAATGTAGGGCTAATTCCTTTTATGTATAGGACCTAAGAGTAGCTCGATGTTTATTTATTGCTTGACTACAAATAGCTTTTAATAATATTTTCATAGCTTGGATTTTATGAAATTTGAATTTATTTTATTATTATTGATCACCATAGGAAATGTGTTAGATGATTTATAGCTTTGACATGAGAATTAATTATTGGAAGAATTTTCATAAACACAATTAATAAAGTGCTATGACATTAGGCTTATATTTGTGGGGGAATAATATAGGATTACACCTTATTGATTCAAGTTATACTAGTAAATGCTACAAAATTAGGATTTTTGAAATTTTTATGTGGTACTAGAATTTTGGAGGATGTAGTGTTAATTTTAGATTCTTATTAAAAAAGAATTTACAATATGTTAATAAATGGATTAATTGAAGTGATAGATAGTACCATGGTGAAATCAATGATTATAGAGATACACATCCACTCTGATCTTGAATCAAACACTTAATTAATCATTAGTTCATAATTAAACCAATCCTTATTCAAGAACTAGTATTTATCACAAAATTTGGATTTGTTTGGTTGAATTAAAATTGCAATATTAAAGAGGTTGGATGAAAGTTATATACATTAGATGATGTAAATACTAAGTTGGATGGGTTTCATTGTTGCTACCTATATTTTCTCTCTCATTGCATCATTATAAGCATGAACATGTTGATGTTGATGTGGGTAAATACACCCTTTCAGAATGAGGATAACACCCAGATAGATATCACTCTAAGATTACAGTTGCATTACCAAGAGGGCATGTACCCATTGACTCAATAAACACCTTTGTGAAGTTCTCATCAAAGGTTTAGCATGGAAAAAAATATACCAGATTATAGGTTTGAAGTTTAGTAAAGCCATGATTTTATAAATATTTAGATAGGTTGGCCAAAAACATAAGTAAGGCAAGAAATATTTGTCTGAAAACATAGTAAAGTTCATACAAAGATAGATGTAGTAGAAAAGAACAAAAATGGGTAGAGGGCTACTCCCTGCACTGTAGCAAGGAAACTACTCTCTCTATCTATTGAAGTAGCAAGTTCAATGGGTAAAAAGGGGAGAAAAATATCATCAGTTTAGAAGATAGATATGCAGTTTCCTGGTCAATGAAGTAGCAAGGTACACCCTTTGATGTTTGTCATAGGTGGACTTGATGGCCTTTGATCTCTTTCTTCAGGGGATAGACTTGTCACCATAAAGGATTAGCATGTAGTAAATCAATGAGTGGAAGGGGGCGTTGATGTAGCCTCTTTTGAGGTCTATACCTTGGAGCTTTGGTGACGATAGAGGTGGTGGCATTGATAGACATTGGAAGATTTTTTTTATTAGATTTATGGATGAAAACTGGATGTGTATGTTGAGGATGGAGTGAAACAACTTGGAAGTGTCTAGAAGATGATGATACCTTTCCATGGAGGCAGGGCCTATTGTTTATAGATGGTTGGTTTTGTGAGTTTAAGACTCCTTCAAATGCCTATAACAATGGAGTTGGTGGCCATGAATGTTGGGGAAACAACACAAGGAACGTGAGGGGGTGTAGTGTTGTTCATAGTTCTCATCGAGAAAAAGTTTCATTGGTTGGAAGAAAGCCATGTCAGTTGGGAGTGTGCATAGTTCTTACCCATTGGTGGTGTCGTTGGGTAGGAGAGCCATCAAATAGCAGTCTCTTTGGTTAATGGGGCCATCAATTGATGAGCCATGATTAATGAATGTGTACAATCTTCATCAGTTCACATATGCAAATTGATGTCACAGTTGACCAATGACAATGAAAACCTAAGGGAATTCACATCAATGGAAATGCAAATTGATGGGAATACAAATTGAGGGAAATGCAAATCCATGGGAATCCAGGGGTGATTGGTGTATCTAGGAAGACCTATGTTTTGGGCCAATGAGAAATTTGAGAAGGTTTATGAAGCACCATATCAATGAAAGGTCTAATAGAGATCAAAATTTGCTTTGGGCCCACTATTCACTTAGTAGGACCATCATACTAATCTCATGTGTAGATATCAAAGTTGGAACATGCTATGAAAATCAAGAAGTTATGTCAAAAGCCTAACATTTATCATAAAACTAAATAGAACTCAAAGGAAGAAAATTCTAAAGCTAAATGTAAATTTTAGATGCAAACCTAGGCTAAAAATATAACTAGAACTTGGTGGATATGCATATAACCCCAACTTAAGCATTGCTCATCCTTGATTAACACAAAATCTAAAATATTCACCAAATGAATACTTCCAACCAATGTGATTTCCTTACATTCACATCAAGTTGAATCCCTACCACATGATATGGCTAGGATTCCCAACTTCTTGAGATAACAGAACACATATCTCCATGTATTTTGCTGCTAGTTTCAATTCCAAAAAACATCTACTCATCACTCACTACAATACCAATCATGTCTAAGAGTTTCATGGGAGTTCATAGAACCCCCAGAATAACAAGTATGCATGTGATCCAACACTGGGGTATGTGAAAAGAAAGTCAAGATGAGAGATTCATTGTGTCCCTAGGGGGAAAATGGAAAGAAGAAGGTGCATAAGGAATATCAAATCTATCCTCTATTGTATTTGAGATTAAATTTTTTTGTTATATCTTGAATGATGTACAACTTTTCTTATTGTGCACATTGACATCTTTTCTTTGTTTTTGGTGGTATGCCCATATAGAGAGGGGTATGGAAAAAGTTGATATAGTAGGAAAGAGGGTGTTCCACCCCAAACTTATAGTTAGGAACTTGTGTGTTTATTTCTTATCTTTAAGTGGATGGATAGTAAGAAGATGGAAGAAGAAGTGTAAAACTAGGTTCAGATCAGAATACAACTTGATTTACAATTGTGTGCATTGGGTTGTTCTCCTAGTCCCATTTTTCTCTAGTAGTTACCAGATAAGGTATGAAGTGATGATTCTAGGAATTTGTTTTGCAAGTCAGTAAGAATAACAATGTGCTTGATCCCCCTTAATATCTCAAATACTTGCCATATATTCCAAGTAAACATGTTGTCAGAGTTCCTAGGCCACATGGGTGATTTCTAGCCATTGATTTGTTTCAAAAACTAGTGAGTGTGAGGTGTTTCATCAAATAAGGGGAGTCAAATGATGAAAACATACATATATGAAATAGATAATTTGAATCCAAGTCAGCTAGATAATAGATTTTGTTTACTCTAAAGAACACAACTTTTGAATATTTTTAGCTAAACATAATGTAGAAGTGCAAATATGATATTTAACTCAAAAATAGATAGGTTTTGACAGAAAGTATAGTACATACCACCCACCTCCACCCCAAACTTATATATTCACTCGTGCTCAAGCAAATGCTAAATACAAGATTAGGGAAAGAACTCAGTTGGTTGGATCATGAGTTGTTGTTGTTATTCATTCAGTAAAATGCATCCACCTACAATGACAATTTCTAGGACTTATGATCTTATTATGAGATGTGGTGTCTAACTAATATAAATATGATGCTAAATCTAAAATTTAGAAATGATAAATGAAAATAGTGCTCGAGTTTCCTCCCAAGAGTGTGGCTTGATGCTTGAAGCTCAATTTTTCAATGGAGGCAAGGAGAGAATGAGTGTATGATCAATGTGCATGTCCACCATTATAACATACAGTTTGAGACACTAGTCGTTGACCCTATTATGTAACTATAAATAGTAATTGATCTGTGTGGATATATGTGTTTATGATGAAAGGTCCCTACCATCGAGTCCCAATCTTTTCTAGGAAGAGTCAAAGATGAGATTTGTGGAGAAGCACTTGATCTCAAACCTAGGATCTTTCCTCTTCAAGTGGCCTTAATGCCACATCTTGGTACACCCCTAATAAATGATTGTGTTTGATGATGTCAAAGCATAGTGAACAAAATGTGATGAGTGTGGTGATTTCAGGTCTAAGAACCAAAAACACCACCATCATTATAAGATGTGATTTTGAATTACCTAGTTAAGGTTTCCATGTATCACTCTTATGGTGGGTCTATCCAATACATTGTTCTCTAACATGTATTTGTGTGCTTGGTTTGATATCGACATATCATGACTAATGAGATTCTATCATCAACCAACTTACACTCTGATCTTATGTGTTATTGTTTTCTATTTACCTTCACAATAACAACCAATCAGGGACATAACAAGAATGCATATACTTTTAACATCCGTATGATCTCATTGTTCAAGTCCTCAACCTGAAGACATGTGTCATTGAATAATATCTTTCTCTAGACATATATTATGTTATTTCATTATCTCATTACTGAACACACAGAATAAATTGGAAGGTTGCCTTTATTATTAATCAAATCATTAACAAGTTATGCCATTACAATCATCATATGATTGGCTCTCTGGACATACATACCAACAGACTCCCACTTGCACTTAAGAGCCAATAATCCATGAATCTTATTCCAAGTGACCTAACATGACCATCATGCTTCTATTGTAAAAGTGCTTTAGTCGAGGTATTAGAAACATTGTTCTCAGTTGGTACTCTACAAATCTTCACATCTCCTCATTGTAAAATATCTCATATGAGATGATATCGCCTTTGTATATGCTTTGAGCACTGATGGGATTTGGGTTCCTTAGCTTGTGCAATAGATCCATTGTTATCACAATATAGCTTGATTGCATCGCTGATGCTTGGAATGACCCCAAGTTCTGAAATGAACTTCTGGATCCATACAGCCTCCTTTACTGCATTTGATGTAGTAATATACTCAGCCTGTATTGTAGAATTGGCAACTCTCTCTTGATTGGAACTCTTCCAGCTTACAGCTCTGTTGTTTAGGCAAAACACAAATCCTAATTGTGATTTGTAATCATCTTCTTCAATCTAGAAGCTTGCATCAGTGTAACCTCTTACCACCAACTCTTCCTCTCCGTCATAGACCAAGAACTGATCCTTAGTCCTTCTCAAGTACTTGAGGATATTCTTCACAGTTTTATGGTGAGCATCACTTAGATATGACTAATATATGCTCGTCATGCTCAAAGCATAGGAAACATCTAGACGGGTGCACAACATCACATACATGATGGATCCAATTGTTGACCCATATGGAATCATACTCATGTGCTCCCTTTCTTCACAAGAATGGGGACATTGAACTTTAGAGATGGTAACTCCATGTAATATGGGTAGGTTTCCTCTCTTTGAGTTCTCCATATTGAATTGATTCAACACTTTGTCAATGTATGTGCTTTGACTTCATCCAAGAATCCTTCTTGATCCATCTCTATTCTAGGAGTTGTGGCTAATAATCCTCTTATTTAGATGATAAAAAAAGGAGTACAGGGTTCTCTTTTATAAGACAAGAGAAGACCACAGGATTTAGAGATAACCCATGTGGGATAAAACAAAACACAAGAATAACACGGTAAAGAGAAAAAATAGACTAAGTTTTCAAGAAAGTCTATATACTAATACTCCCCCTCAAGCTGGAGCGTAGATGTCTATCATGCCCAGCTTGGATGTCATAGCAATGAACCTTGTCTTTGGTAGAATCTTTGTGAAGATGTTAGCCACATGATCAGCCATATGAATGTAGGGAGTAGAGACCTGGCCAAAGAGAACAGCTTCACGGACAAAATGACAATCCACCTCAATGTGCTTGGTCCGCTCATGGAAAGTAGGGTTACTAGCAATGAATGTAGATGCTTTGTTGTCACAATACATTGGAATAGGAGACGAGTCAGAGATACCAAAGTCCTTCAGTAAGCTCCAAATCCAAAATAGTTCACAGGTAGTCTGTGCCATGGCATGATATTCAGCTTCAGCACTTGAGCGAGCAACTACAGACTGCTTTTTGCTTCGCCAAGTGATAAGGTTGCCTCCCACAAATGTGCAATACCCAGAATTAGAACGACGATCAACCTTGCTACCAACATAATCGGAATTAAAATAGCCAAGAAGTTTGCAGTGTCCATGTTTCTTGTAAAGCAGGCCTTTTCCAGGAGAACTTTTTAGATATTTCAGAATATGACAGACAACGTCCCAATGACATTGTCGAGGCTTATCTAGGTAACGACTAACCAATCCAATAGCAGTAGTAATATCGGCTCATGTAATAATAAGATAGATGAGTTTACCAACCATTCTTCAATATTGATGATTGTCAGGATAGGCAGGAGAATTTGCATCATCCCAGTCAGTGTTCAGATCCAAAGGTGTGCTAGCAGGCTTAGCACCTAGAAGACCAGTTTTAGATAGTAGATCTAGAACATACTTGCACTGAGATAAGCAGAGGCCAGAAGAAGACCGGGACACCTCTATCCCAAGAAAATACCTGAGAGACCCAAGATCTTTAGTGACAAAATGTTTTTCCAAATAGTGCTTGGTGACTGAATACCAGCAGGATCTCTTCCTGAGAGGATAATATCATCAACATAAACAATGAGAATAATAATGCCAGTAGGAGTATTCTTGACAAAGACTGAGTGATTAGACTGGGAGCGCTTGAAGGAAAAATTCTGAAGAATAGTGCTTAATTTATCGAACCAAGCTTTGGGACTCTATTTCAAGCCATAGATCGCTTTTTTCAGTCTGCATACTTTAGAGGACTCTCCCTGAGCAACAAAACTAGGGGGTTGTGACATGTATACTTCTTCATGAAGGTCACCATACAGAAAAGCATTCTTGACATCAAGTTGATACAGAGACCAGTCAGAATTAATAGCAACAGAAATAAGAATTCTCAAACAGTTCAACAGTGCCACCAGATAGAAAATCTCAAAGTAGTCGACCCCATAGGTTTGTGTATAGCCTTTAGCCACTAGTCTCGCCTTAAGGCGTTCAACAGTTCCATCTGGTTGATACTTGACCGTGAAGACCCGACAACAACCAACAGGAGAGCAATCAGCAGGTGGATTAACAAGTTGCCATGTATTGCGCTCAGTAAGCGCCTGCATTTCAATTGTCATAGCCTGACGCCATGCATGATTTTTAATGGCCTGAGCAGCAGTTTTAGGAACAGATATAGCAGAAAGGGTCGTAGTAAAATTAGCAAAATTAGCACCCAGATTATCAGTAGAACAAAAATTCCCAATGGGATGCTTAGTACAAGTTTGTGTCCCTTTTCTCAGGCTAATAGGGAGATCAAGGTCAGAAAATACCTACGGAGGTGGTTGATCTGGCACAGAGGATGAAGATGATGGAGAGGCCATAGAGGGAGTTGTCAGCTTTTGTCTTCTGTGATACACTTTCAGAGGTGGCTTTTTAGGTGGGGAGGCAGCATCAGAATTATCAGTCAAATCATCCACAACAGGTAAAGGTGTATCATCCAATAAATCTGATGTGAGTGCAGAACCAGCCGGAGAATAGAAAGGCATGTGCTCAAAGAATATGACATCTGTAGAGACACACCACTTTTTAGAAACAGGATTGTAGCATCGATACCCTTTTTGAGTGTGAGAGTATCCCAAGAAAACACACTTAGTTGCTCTAGGATCCAATTTAGTAAGGCCAGGCCAGAGATTTTTAACAAAGCACGTGCTCCCAAAGATACGAGGAGGCACAGAGAAAAGAGGTGCATCAGGAAAAAAGACCTGATATGGAATCTTATTTCTGAGCATAGAGGATGGCATACGATTAAGGAGGTAGCAAGCAATAGATATCGCCTCGGGCCAAAAAGACTGAGGAACATGGTAGTGAAAAAGAAGGGTACGCGCAACTTCAAGGAGATGACAGTTTTTGCGTTCAGCGACACCGTTTTGTTGCAAGGTATAGGCACAGGAAGTTTGGTGGATGGTGCCCTAGCGACGAAAAAAACTATTAACAGAGGCTTGCATAAACTCCAAAGCATTGTCAGTGCACAAAATTTTAATGGGCTTAGCAAACTGGGTAAGGATTTCAGCAAAGAAGTCAGTAATTTTTTCAATAATGGTAGATCTATCTTTCAGTAAAAATAGCCAGGTTGTTCTAGAGAAATCATCAATGAAGCTCAGAAAATATTTAAAACCATAAGTACTCGTCACAGCACATGGACACCAAACATCAGCATGTATAATATCGAAGATAGCTTTAGAACTAATGCAAAATTTTGGTGAAAAAGTAGCATGAGCTTGCTTGCCAAGCTGGCATGTCTCATAATAAAAAACAAAACTAACTACATCAGGTAATAAAGTTTTTAATTTTGTAGCAGAGGGATGTCCCAATCTATAATGCCACTGAATGCCGGCCACAGATTGTGTCAAATATACAGCGGGCTTCGGATCGTCCAAGTAGTAGAGCCCATATGGTCCCTCATGGACTGAATGAATCATCATCTTCATGTACAGATCCTAAAACAGAACACCATCCGGATCAAACGTAATTGAGCAACGAAGGCTCTTCACAGCTTTACTGACAGATAGTAAATTAAGGGGAAACTTAGGGACATAAAGAGTGGACTGTAATGGCAGACTACCAGTAGAACTTATATCACCAATTCTAGTAATTGGTGATTTAGAGCCATTAGCTAAAGTAACAGGCGGTATAAAAGATGTCTTGTGCAATTTAGAGAATAAAGTAGGATTTCCAGAAATATGAGAGGTCGCACCAGAGTCAATCACCCATGAAGGTTTACCAGTCTTGGTCAGAAGAGCGGTGTTACCATCATTAGAAGCATCAGTGGAGGAAGCCAGGCGAGCTTGAAGTAGTTTTTCAAATTCTGAGTGGATCCAGTCAGTTGTTGGTGGAGCAGGTTCAGTCTGGTCAGAAGTCACTTTATTGGCCCAGTCAGGTTTTCCGTATTTAATCCAGCAACGATCTTCAGTATGGTTGGTGTGCTTGCAATGAGTGCAGTAGTGGGACTCCATAGGATCAGTTCCAGAGCCATGGCCAGGCGCAGAAGAATGTCCTCCGCGGCCACAACCTCTGCCACGACCATGACCATGAAAGGAATCACCAGATCGGACAGCAAGAGTCGCCCCATCAGAAGAGTCAGGAATGGACTGGGACATAGAAGGTAAGCATTGGACCCTTTTGAGCACATCGCAGAGAGTGGGTAAAGGGTCGCTGGAGAGAATTTGGTCCACAACACCAGCAAAGGAAGTAGGTAGGCCCACGAGGAACTGAACTAACATAAGTTTGTTCCGTTGTCAAAGAACTTCATCGATGTCAGTAGAAAGAGGATGATACACCTGGAACTCATCCCAGAGGGCACAACAGGAGTTGTAGTAATCCTCGACAGAGTCAGTAGTAGAATACTCATGTTTGGCAAGTTGCTTGAAGATCTCAAAGACCTTCTTAGGATTCTGTTGGTGCGAGTAAACATGGGAGAGTTGCTCCCACATTTCTTTGGTAGTCTGAAGACGGAGCAGGGACTGGCTGATATTGGCTTCAGCGTTATTGACCATCCATGTCATGACCCCATAGTCCTCTTTGGACCAGAGATCATAGGCTTGTTTCGTCTTCTCGTCAGCATCAGGGGCTGGAAGAGACGGGTCGTTGGTAGTCAGATGAGAGTGGCGACCTTGGGATTTGACATACAACTCAAAGGAGGCAGCCCATAGGTGATAGTTGGAACTGTCCAACTTCACCGTAGTAACACAGAGAGTGCACGTGAGATTTGGAGTCGCCATCAGACCAGAGCAGAACAGAAGCACGGGAACAGCAAGGATCAGCAGTCGCAGTAGTTAGTAGCAGGAGTCCACCACATGGACTAGTAGTCATCGCAAGTAGGAGATCCACATGGACCTCAGAAGACCCTCATGGGGCAGATAAAGAAGTAAGAAACATACGCCACCATGGAGAAAAGTTCACTCCACCATGAGGCGTAGGCAAGCAGAAGCGAAAAGCTGGTTTACGCCTTCAACGTGCCAGAACTGGAAAAGACATGGGTTGTACGTAAGCTTTTCAGAAGAGCGTACGGAGATGAACAGAAGCTTGTAGGCGAACTAGATGGTGAGCAAAGAACTAGGGAAGAGAAACAAGAGAGAAGAGAGGATGGGGAGGGTGGTTGTGGCTGCGGGAGATGGTAGTGGTGGGTGTGGGGTGGCGGCGGGCAGCAGGGGTGGGGGTGGAGCAGAAGGGAGGGAAGGAGGTGGGCGGAAAGGGAGAAAGATAGGGGAGGGGTGACGGTGGCTGGAGGAGGGGCTGGTCGGCGGCAGCAGGGGGGCAGGGTGGGCGGCGGCTTGGGAGAAGGGAAAGGGGGTGGCGGCTGGGGTTGATGGGAAAGGATCAGGGTTAGGGAGGATCGGGAGGCTCTGATACCATATAGGAGTTGTGGCTAATAATCCTCTTATTGAGATGATAAAAAAAGGAGTACAGGGTTCTCTTTTATAAGACAAGAGAAGACCACAGGATTTAGAGATAACCCATGTGGGATAAAACAAAACACAAGAATAACACAGTAAAGAGAAAAATAGACTAAGTAAAAACATAGGAAAGTCTATATACTAATATCTATAAATCTTTATTCTCAAGATGTAGGATGATTCTCCCAAGTCTTTCATTTAGAATGTATTACCAAGCCATGTCTTTACCCTTTTGTAAAGTAGGGATGTCATTTACCATCAATAGTATGTCATCTATATATAATATGAGGAATACTACCATGCCCCCACTAACCTTCTTGTACACACAAGGTTCATCTTCATTTTGAACAAATCCAAACTCTTTGAATGTCGCATCAAAATGAAGATTCCATCTCCAAGATGCTTGCTTCAATTCATAGATTGACATTTGTATCTGACAGACTTTATTTGTGAACTTTGGATTTATAAAACCCTCATATTGTATCATATACACATCATCAATATGATTCCCATTAAGGAATGCAGTTTTAACATCCATTTTCCAAATCTCATAGTCTTGATAAGCTACAATAGCAAGCATGATCCTGATGGACATAACCATGGCCACTGGAGAAAAGATTTTGTCATAGTCAACACCTTGAACTTTTCTAAAACCCTTTGCTACCCATTTGTCCTTATAGGTTCATCCATGTCGTCTTGTTCTTGAAGACCCACTTGCACCCTATGGGTTTTACCCCTCCAGGTGGATCCACCCTGATCCATACATTGTTGGTATACATGGATTTCATCTCAGATCTCATGGCCTCAAGCCATTTCTTAGGCTTTGGTCACTCAATAGCATCTTGATAGGTAATTGTCTCATCATCTATGACCAATTCACTACCTTCTCGAGTCACAAGATATCCATATCTCTCATGTTCGAGGCATGTCCTATTAGATCTATGAGGTTATTATGTTACTTGAGGAATTTGAGATTCCACAACAGCTTATGAGTCTCTTTGATCCTCATGTACCTCTTCAAGTTCAATATTTTCTTGTTGGTCTCGAACCTCTTTGAGTCCTACTTTCCTATGATTGACTCCTCTGGGAATAAATTCCTTCTCAAGGAATATACCAGTCATGGCAACAAACACTTTGTTTTCAGATGGAGTATAAAAGTAGTATGGCCTAGTTTCCTTGGGATATCCAATAAAATAACATTTATCCAATTTGGGCCCGAGCTTTTCAGGAAACATTTTCTTGACATAAGCTTCACATGCCCAATTTTTATAAAATAAACATCAGGACATTTCCCATACCATATCTCATATGGTGTCTTTTGAACCGTCTTAGATGGTACTCTATTTAGTGTAAATGTGGCGGTTTCAAGAGCATACCCCAGAAGGAATTTGGACGATCAACAACTCATCATTGATCGCACCATATCCAGTAATGTATGATTCCTTCTTTATGACACACCATTATGATGTGATGTTACAGGTGGAGTCCATAGTGATATAATACCACAGGCTCATTGAAGATCCTCAAACTCTTGGCTTAAGTATTATCCACCTCGATTGGATCAAAGCGTCTTAGTACTTCATTCATAAACTCTCTAAACTTTTCAAGAGTTTCTAACTTATGTTTCATCAAGTAAACATAGCCATACCTATTGAAGTCATCAGTGAAGATAATGAAGTACTGATAACCACCTCTAGCAGTTGTTCTAAAAGGGCCACGTACATCAGTATGTATGAGTCCTAATAGATCACTAGACCTTTCATTGTTTCTAGTGAAGGGAGTCTTGGTCATATTGCCCAACAAACAAGATTCACATGTCTCTATTGATTCAAAATCAAAGGAGTCCAGATAACCATCTTTATGGATTCTGGATATGCATTTCTCATTTATGTGTCCTAGACGACAATGCCAAAGGTATGTTTGGTTTGATTCATTGAGTTTTTGTCTTTTAGTATTTACGTTGTATACACTTGTCTCTAGATTTGTCAAGTATATACCATAAGACATTGGGGCACTGCTATAAAAGATCCCATATTTACTAATAGAACATCTTCCATTCTTTATAATAAATTTGAATCCGTTCTTGTCCAAACAAGATACATCTATGATGTTCCTATTAATGACAGGTACGTAATAGCAATTCTCTAACTCTATTACAAGACCACTTGGTAGAGATAACTCATAGGTTCCAACTACGTTGGATGCAACTCTTGTGTCATTTGCAACTCGCGGTTCTATCTCACCTTTCACTAAAGGTCTACTTGTTTTCAGATCCTTCATATTTGAGAAAATGTGTGATCCACATCTAGTATCTAGTGACCATGATTAAGAAGTAGTAAAGTTAACCTCAATAATGTATATACCATAACTAGATACGTCAATCCCTTTCTTCATCTTCCTAGGATCCCTTATCCTTCTCCTTATTTTGAGTGCAGAAGATTTGGACTTCAGGTTAGCCACAGAATGCTTCTTGGCCTTGCCGTTGTCCTTGGACTCAACTCCACTGATCATCATCATAGTGTCCATCTTCATTTGTGCTTCGACACTTATCAAAATATCAAGCAACTCTAATACCGGTCTATCCATGTTACTTAAGTGATAACACTTGATAAATTGGCTATATGATTAGGCAACGATCACAAAAACATATATGTGGCCAACTCTTGATCTAAAGAAAATCCTAGTCTTTCTAAATCCCAGTCTTTCTAGATGCTCCACATGCCCAATCATATTGAGCATGTGAGGCTCTACTGGATCTTCCTCTATCATTATGTACTCAAATGGCACCTTAGAGACCTTATACCTTTCATGCTTATCATGTTGTTTATGCAACTCATAGTTCATACTACCCAGCATAAGGATCTTGATGTTCACAACGTCATTGGCACACTTTAAAGAAGCATCCATGTGGCATCCAACTCACAAAAACAAGATTTACTTAAGAGGAAGTGAATTAATTGCAGCGGAATTACTAAAAATCACTAAAAATTAAAACCATTTGCTAAGAGAACACACATAGAAAATCTTTTCCATCAAGAACCATTGTATAACATTTACATTCTGGTTCAAACGTACATAACCTGTAGCATCTCTTTTCAAAGATTACAGCCTCACCTGCCCTATAAACATTATATAAAGACAACATACAAATCTTGAGGCATCAAGCCAAAATCTCAGATTGACCCATTAAAACACTAACTATAAACTCTGAGGACCCGAGAGTATAGAGACGACACATAGGACTTTCTAACTACATAACTTGGTAGATAGTATCTCCACCTGAGATCTCACTATTGTCCCTATTGTTACTGTTGTCATCCTTTCCCTGCAAAAGGATTTCTGCTACTTTGTCTGCATCCACCTAAAAAGTTGGATCCCACGGGGGTGAGACAATTGTAAATTGCCCCAACGGGAGATATAACCCTCCGCCAAAACATTGTTATAGTAGTTTATTAAAATAAACTGAGCACAAGGATTTATATAATTAACAGTAGATAATTCACTATATGAACAAGCTAAAGTATTCTCCTTTCCCAAGGATAACATTACATCTACTCATGGTAGAATCATAGTTCATCCATCTACTTGTAATGAATACAACCAGATATGAATAACATCAATGAACTAAAGTTATATAAAAGAAATGTAACATTAGCCAATGAATTTCTATATTCAATATCCTCAAGCAAACATGTTATACGGATGATTTCATTTTACAATCACACTTATGCCCTGAGGAGATGAGGTATGCCGCTCATACTCCAACCGACCACTGTGAAGTCGAAATCGGTACCATACAAGGTCAATGGAAGAGTCGGATTCCCATGACCTCTCACATCCCGGTCAGTGCGGGACCACAAGCAGGACTATGTCGACTACTCAAAATAGCTTTCCAGGGTATATTTGAACTTCGCTATAGAGTTACAGCGTCAACTGCACTCTCATCGCCCATCAAGAGATTTAATATTTATCTCATCGACCCGACATAAAATATCATTGGGAGATTAATGATACATCTATCCAAACCATCGGGAGATTTGTGATGCATCCATCCCGACACATGAAGAATTGAGAGGTTTGATGTTTACCTTCCCTCAATCTCTTCACCGAACGTAAGGATAGTTTTCACCCATTTACCCCCACATATTCAAAATATGCGTTCCGGGTTTTTCCGCGGAGCAACCGTTTCACCATCACCTTATTACTGACGATGATGGATCTATGGTCAGGGCTCTATATGATATGATTTCACTTGATTAATTAAGTACATTTTCACATTCTTTTATCATCATCCAAGTTCTCAAGCATGACTTATTGCAACAATGCTATAAAGAGACATGTACTATTTTCATCAAATACTTATCAGTCTTTAAAAGACCTTGGGAACACAGTCCCTCATTTCAATACTGGGAATTATCATCCCATTGCAATCTCATCACCATAATCATATGGTTCTGGGTATTCAAATCCTTAACTCATCATTGAGCATCATTACCATCTATTAGGTAACCATCACCTTCAGATCATCTGACCAAGGCATTCATGATACTTATTACACAAGCATCACACATGGCTCACAAGGCCACAAGATATCTTGTCACCTCTTTCTAGGCAACAGCTTACTCATATGACTCAAATCCATGCACATATGTTACTTTTACTAAGAAACAACAACATTAAGGCACATAAGGCCAATCAACATTTATTATATAAATGTCACAGCTCAAACCTGGCTAAGTTCATCATCTCATAAAACTTGCATGGATGTTAGGCATGATAACAGTCATACAAGTTATTCATCACATCATGTGATACAATAGTACCACTATTATTCCTTTACCAGGAATTAGGGTTTACTATCAAATAGGGCTTTTCATTCCCTTTACCCAAAATTAGGGTTAGGGTTCCCCATTTCTCATTAATTAGGGTTTCATGATTATATTATCTATCCAACCTTTAATTCATTATTCCATACCTCTGGGGCATTCAAAGATATCATAACTAAGTATTCAAGATCATTACTCTCATCATATAGCATTAATGATCATCAATTCAAGGTATGAGTTCAATTCTCACCCTCATCATGGTATGAATACATCATACTCATAAATTTGTCTTAACCCCATTCTCAAGGTACATTAGTCAACACTTATCAAAGTGCATCAACTCATTACTTTTTCATAGTAATAGTTGCATAACACACTTCATATGTTTCTTACCCAATTATATTGGATTTGAAGAGCATCCAGGTATATAAACCCTGAAGTGTTGAATGTGATAACTATCATATCTTGATGTATCACTTTTCTCATCATTTTAGACTCTCTTGAGTTAATCAAGTTATCTTGTATTAAGGTATTTCCCTCTTAATACATTTCATTACTAATCTCTCACCTTTAGCATGTAATGCATAGGCCACACATTAGAAGTGTCCAACAATCTTTAATGATATGGACTTGTCTAATGATAAAGACATTACTTACAATAAGGTTGCTTATAATCAACCACATGAAATATTTCACATTTATAAGGTAATTCCTCCTATCTCATCATTAGGGTTTCCTTATACCCTTACTTAAAATTAGTATTAGGATTCATTGTCATATTGCCCAGGATTAGGGATTTATGTATTATGATTCCACATTAGAGTCTCACATACCTTCACCCTTATTAGGGCCTCTCATCACAACATAGTATTAGAGCATCATGTGGTGCTAATTCTTAATCAGGGTTTCTCATGGAATCACCCTCAACTAGGGTTTCACATGGAATCACCCTCAACTAAAGTTTCACATGGAATCACCCTCCACTAAAGTTTCACATGGAATCACCCTCAACTAGGGTTTCACATATCATTACATGGCATCCCCCTGGATTTGAGTCTCACATCACATCATTACATCAGGGTACCACATATATCATTCTAACTCAGGGTTTCTCATGGCATTACCCTAGAATAGGATTTCACATGGAATCATCCTTAATTAGGATTTCCACTATAGTCACCCACAATTTGGGTCTACTATTCATCTCCATTAGGATTTCATTTAATTGTTCATAATTAGATATTCACTATTCATCCCAATTAGGGTTTTACATCTCATTTCCCTAAATTGGAGTTCCACATATCATTACCCTGGATTAGGGTTACATCCTCACCCTAGATTAGGGTTACATCTAAAATTGCCCTCAATTGGGGTTAGAGTTCAATATCCCTATCAATTAGGGTTTATATTCATGATTAGGGTTTCATGATCTCTTTACTAAGGATCATACCCTTAATCACCACATGAATCATACTCATGTACGAATTTCATGCTATCATCCTCTCAACTTGATTAGGTCATATTAACCCTTCCATGAAGTACATACAACTATGATTAACATAGTGTACCAAATTATTGTTCTTATAGTAATTAGGGTTTACCCCTTTAATAGTACTAATAATTTTGGTACTTTTAGGTCTTTAACCTTTGTACCATCTTTGATTCCATCACTATCAATCATTGGATCATTGGAACATTCATTACCTTCCATTACCAAGTGATTGAATCACCATTCACCTTCAATCGGTTTTGAGGTTTCATCACCAAACGGTTTTGAAACCGTTTGGCCTCCAAATGGTTTTGAAACTATTTGGACTCAAATGGTCTCAAGACCGTTTGGGCCAAATCAGTCCCGAAACCGCAAGGGTTCATGAGGTACTTTCATCCATTGGTTGATTATGATTAGCAACATTGAAGCCTACAATCAATTGAATTATAGAGCTTCAACCATGATTGACCCTTGGATCTTTAATCCATCAATCACCACCTTTGACCATCCAAATGGTCTTGAGGTGCTTGACCTCAAACGGTCTTGAGGTGCTTGACCTATAAATGGTTTTTGAAACCATTTGCCCATCTCATCGTCAAAATCCATGACATCCAATTAGGGTTTGGGTCATTGGATCAATTATCAAATCAACAATTGATTGCATTTCAGTTTGGTATCTTTGGATATTCAAATACCATACTCAACCCTAGAACTCCAAACGGTCTTGGTTTATCCTGAAATGGTCTTGAGACCGTTTGGGTGATCCCCAAACGGTTTTGAAAACGTTTGGGTCAATCAACCCAAAGACTCAACACAATCAATTACAAAATCAGCACTTAACCCGATTAGGGTTTGCTACTTGGTGATTAACTATGCATTGAATTAATCAATTGGATCCTTTAGATTATCATTCAACATGTATTAGGGTTCTGACCTCAAATGGTCAACCCTCTCAAACTATCAACTCCCTCAAACGGTTTGGGTCTCAAAACACCAAACGGTTTTGAAACTGTTTGGTCTCCAAACGATTTGGTGAAACCGTTTAGACCAACAAGTTGAAACTGTTTGCCTTGGATATTTTGGAGAGGTGTGTGCTTATGATGATGTCATCATCATCAATCTCTAAACTCACAAAACCTGGTGTGATTTCCATGGTGATTGCACCAATCAACCAAATCAATTATCGTGAATAAAGAAAGGATCATTATTTGATAAGGAATTGAATGCAATAACAATAATAAGGGTTCAAGTTATAAAACACGCCTCCAATTGAACTCCAAAGCTCCAAGCTCACATCAACAATGGTGGATGCAACTCCTTTCACCATTCCAAGGCTCGTTCTCAAGGTTTGAGTGAAAAGGAATGGTTAGAATTGAAGAGGGGATCGAAATAGGAAGAATTTATGCATTGATTTGTGATCTCCACCATGGATTCAAGGTGAAAAGGGATCAAGAATCTTACCAACATGTTGAGGATCTTCCTCCTGATCCTCCCACGCTCCCTTGGTCGTTTTCCAAGCAAGGAGAAGAAGTGGGGTCGAAAAAGCCTTTATTTTGGCTTGTAAAAGGTCTTTTTATAAAATTCAATGAGAGAGAAAATGTCTTATAATAATTCATTTAATCCCAAAAAAATAGTGCCCACTCTTCCCCCTCAACTCCTTGGATCCGAGGCTATCTTGTTTGCCTCTTATTCCTCTCAATTATCCATGATTTAAAGAAAAGCAATTTAAGCACCTTAAATCATATAATACTAATATCCATATGTGAGTGGATATTTCTTTTACTTATGAAATTGTGAGTGAGTTATCCACTCCCTTGGATATTTTAGTGGTTCTTGCAAATCTCAAGAACGTCCACACACATCTAAATCCAACCATTTTAATTTTGGTTGAAGGCCCTTTAATTAATACATTTATTTTTGCACTAAATTGAATTAAGGTTTCACTTAGGATTAAATCTTGATTATTTTAATATCAAGATTCTCTCTCCTCCAACTTAATTCAAATGAGGCACCCCTCTCATTTTCTTTACTCTAAATGATTCCAAGAAACATTAGGGGCCTTATTGAAGTGGTAATTTGCATATTGAACCCTAGGTTTTGGGTAAATTGCACATTACACCAAAACTAGGTTTTAATGCACAAATGTTGCTTTATCAGCTCTTTCTTGGTACTCAGGCTTCCATAAGCCATACCTCTACATCATTTTCACTCTCATGATGTTTCAACACATGAGGAACATATTATCATTCACAATTTGCACTTAAACCCCTCAACTTGGGTAATTTGCACTTTAGTCCAAAACAGGCAAAACATTGATTTCAACAATGTTCAAAAAGGACTAGAATTGCAACATAAGTTCCTCTTGGGCCCTTATTACTTTTCACAAGATAATATTAAGCATATAATAATCTTTCTTAATCAAAACACCTAGGGTTAAAGTATAACCCAGGTCAGGGATGTTACAATCCATGTCAGTCTTAGGTGAATTTGGAGTGGATACTAGCACTGGTGTTTCAGGAACATGCAAAACACTTCTCAAGGTCCTACACCAATATTGGAAATAAATATCATTTAATTCATCTAATTGTGATGATCGAATGTTTTCCATTTGATTCTATAAGAGAAAATGTGCATTTATCAAAAACCATTTTTGATTTGATTTGAAAAGTCAATATTGATTTGGTCATTAATTAACTATCACTCCCACTATTTTGTTCAAATTGATAGCCCTCACTACCAATGTGGAAGATTGTAGCATACAATTTTTAGTGAGCCAAGATCCAAAACAATTTAGTCAATCATAAACCAATGTTGGCGCTCATGACCAACTATTAAGGTAGGCAATATTTTCCAATTGCATCTTATGCAATTCTTGGATAGATGATATGTGAAAATCCTTGCCATAATCATATGTATGCTTCTAGGCACTTAATCCTACTAAGGTCACCTAGTTAAGCCTGACCCATAAACCAACGCGATAAATATGCACGTGCACCCTGCTAGGGCAGACCCACATACCTACCATCACACTTCTACGAGGTAGATGGAGCATCACGCTAGGGCATGCCCATGCTTGGTCGATCAAGGTTTTCATGTGTGCTTCTTATGGAAAGCATTTTAGACTTAATATTATATTGAGGGATTTTGTATAATAATATACATTAACCAATCACCACATATATATAATATGTATCATATACATGCTATAACCCACAATGAAAACATGCAATAAACTAAAGTGATGGTTATGTACATCCTAATGTAATTCCTTGGAGCCACAAGGAATTACCACAACCTAGGTTCACATCACATGCAGAAACATGTTATTGATAAAGATCCATGCTTTCCAATCTTGGTTTACTGGTTCAACCTTTGAACCAGTCGGTTGGTCACCTCCAGGCGGTCATCTACCTCCTCCAAACAACCAGTTAGTTGTCCTGTAGATAATCATATGGCTCCTCTAGACCTTCATCTCGTCTGGTCCTTTAGGCTCTCAGTCGGCTCGTTAGTCGATCGTCTCAGACCTGCCAAATGGTCATCTCAGTCCCACTAGTAGGTCGGCTCAGACCCTCCATCCGGTCTGCTCGACTCCTTCATGTGGTCAGTTGGCATCTTTCTTCTTCATTAAAACAAGAAATTAAACCTTCCTACTTTTACATAATTATTAAGAAACCTTGAGTTACATTCAAGGGGAGCAAAGGTAGAAGAGAATAATACTTTTAATTTGGAAAGATAAAAGAGAGGCGCGTTTCACATATTGAGATAAAAAGGATTAACCAACCACACAATTATGCATAGATAATAGGGGCTATTCGCCATAACCATGCTACAGATCCACCATCAAAACTTGCTTTAAGAGCAAAGCATGTAAATGGCATATATATGTATATATATGTATATATATGTGTATATATATATATATGTGTATATATATATATATATGTGTGTGTGTGTGTATGTATATAAATGTATATATATGTATATATATATGTATATATATGTGTGTGTGTATATACATACATATATATATTCATTTGGGTTCTTATGTGGTGATTAGATCAGCGTGCATATCAACCAGTTTAAATATTTGCATCACATGCAATAAATAAACTCGATAAAACAAAAAATCTGATAATATGGATTATCCCAAAGTATAATTAATTGACGTGGATCTGATACCATTGTAGGGAAATACGACATCAAATAGGCAGCAGAAATAAAAAAAATTACTACATATTTCCCATTATCCAGCAGATCACGTCAAAACTATGCAATGGAAATGATGGTTTCATGAAGATATACATGATCCTAGAGAAAGTCTAGTGACAATCCTCGTCGAGGTAGATATGCACTCTATCTTGGATGGTGTTTGTGAGGCTCCTAGTTGCACTCAGACTCATCTGACTGCTCCTCCAGGGACAGTATTGGGACTCGTCTGAGTACTCCTCGAGGGACAGTAGACTGGAATGTCGTCGTCTACAACAACTCCTCTTGTCATGCGCTATTGGCTGACATCATCCTCCTTAGCAAGGGGAAAAGGCCACCTCGCATCTAAATAAGTCCACACGAACCAACTAGAACTCTTGTCGTCCTACTAGAATGGACATGAAGGAGTTGTCCCTCTTGTTGGTGTACTAGTCACCAACCTGCTCTCCCACAATAATGATCCTCTATTGTTTCTCTCTCGTAGCCATCCATCCCTAGTCGGGTAAGACTTGCTTGGGATCTCTCAATTACCTCAACTAGAGAGGACAACAATTGTCAGAGCAATCGATTCTCAATTGTCTGTGTTGTGTTCTGGGAGGACCCCAGTACCCCTCTATTTATAATCGGGGTTAGGGCTAGGGTTTTGAGTCTGTGTGGGAGTGGAAGGGATCGGAAGCTCTCGAATTTTTGCAACAATTCTAGAAACTTCACATCCTACAATAGACAAGCCGTCTAGAAAACTCATACGGTCAATTAGCACATTAGACGGTCATCTCACACTATGAGACAATCATTTTTTAGTTTCTCAATTTTTTACATATGTCGGTAATTCATTTCCAATTGGTGCATGTCATGACATCAGCACCAATCCTTGATGAAATTGAATTGCACCCCCAAAATGGAAGTTTGGTGTATATGAGACGGGCATCTCACACCACTTGAGATGGTGTCATGTACAATCGAGACTAGTGTCTCGCAGGCTGACTCAGGCTTAATTCCAGCCAATGTACAATATAATCAGCCTGACATTCTGAACGCTTGTCTCGACACTTGAACTAATCGTTTGGCAATCTAGTCAACTGATTTGTTGTGTGAATTGAATACCTAAACACTTTATTAATAAATCCAATCACCATTCAAGATTGAACTTCTCTTCTAGATGAGTTTCTATGCATGTGACCCCATAGGTCCCATATTACATTAGCAGTGAATGTCCATATCAACTTATGACATCACAAGCAATGAGTGGTGTCTAGTCACACATCATTGCTACCCAAGTAAATGGAAAATTGGAGAACAATTCAACCTACAATTTGTGTATGATATTATAGTGTTTGTATAGTTTATTTATCACACATATCAAGATTGAACTAGAGGCTTGGAACAGTCATCCTCATTATTATTGAATCTTGTTTCTTGAACTAGAGCAGACTGTCTGATATATATGTAAGCTCAATATCACATAGTGACTCACATGTATGTGGTCACACATTTCTTAGTCTTACTAATCAAGAGGTCGTGGATATCCTACTCCCTTAGGAGGGACAAATCCCATCTATATCACTCACAGTCATTCCCCATGTGTCACAATCACCAATCTTCACCTTTATAACAACCCATGTTTCATGATTGTATTTGATGATGTCAAAGCATATCGAACGACATGTGATGAGTGCAGTAATTTCAGGTCTAAAAACCACAAACACCACCATCACTATAAGACATATTCTAACTTACCTAGTTAAGGTTTCCATGTATCACTCTTATGGTGGGTCTATCTGATACACTGTTCTCTAACATGTATTTGTTTGCTTGGTTTGATATCGGCATATCATGACTAATGAGATTTTGTCATCAACCAACTCACATTCTGATCTTATGTGTTATTCTTGTCTATTTACCTTCCACAATAACAATCGATCAGGGACATAACAAGAATGCGTATACTCTTAACATCTGTATGATCACATTGTTCACCTCCTCAACCTGAAGACATATGTCATTGAGTAATATCATTCTCTAGAAATTTATTATGTTATTTGATTATCTCATAACTAAACAAATAGAATAAATTGGAATCTTTCCTTTATTACTAATCAGATCATTTACAAGTTATGCCATTACAATCATCATATGATTGGCTCTCTGGGCATACATACCAACAATATTTTCACTAAACCTCTTGTTGGGGAGCAATTCAATTTTTGTTAGGTCTAAATTTCTTATCACTTCTATTGATGAGTTTAGTATGTCTCCTAGTTACAGTGATCTTATCATGCCTCTATCATATTTGTATCCTTATCATCATCTACTTGTGCATAATTGAAACTGCTGAGTTTTAAATGCCTTATTGCATGTATTTTTGAGCAAAATGGAAAAGTTTTTGTTTTCAATATTTTAACGCCTCTACATGGTTTGTGTGACTCAAATATGCTCATATATATCATATATACATGATATCATCATATTTATAATCTTATGTAACGTGCCAGATTTGAGTTTGAATGAAGATTTACCCTTTTGATATGGTTGTTTATTGGTCGAGATAGTCAGGAGTCTATCTCGGTTGATGGGGTGGTTTGAAGATGCTTAAAATAGTTCATTGGATGAGTTCCTCTCAAACTCATCTCATACAATGACATCATGTTTCATTTACTTGTAAGTGCAAGTCACTCAATACTAAACCCTCTCAAGTAGTTCAGCTTGATCAACCTCCCCCATTAGGTCATCTCCTCCACCACTAGGCTCATAACCCTATTCTTGACCTCTCAACCTCTCCCCATATCAATTTATCTCTCTCTCTCTTTTCTCTAGTCCTAATTTCTCTCTTGCATTGCATTTTCTTGCTAAAGTGACTTACATATTCTACAAAAATCACAAGAACCTCTCAAGTATTAGGGTCAAGAGAATTGCAAATTTGCCTCCTACATCCAACAAGATTATTTTTTTAAATGCAATCTAGTGTAGTCATCTTCAAGTTGTGAAATGATATAAATATTTATTCCCTCAAAAACCTTTCTCTTTTGAAACTTATATTTTTCAAGGAAAAAATCAGATCATTCTTTGTATGTGTCCTCCTTGTGTAGGGGACATGCTAATATTTACCTTCGCAGCTTATATTGATGTTGGTGTGGTACCTTCCTTGTTTAGATTCCATCATTTAAAGGTATTTCTTATCTACTATAGTACTCATGACAACTTTGATTCTAGCAAGAAAGTTGTAGACAAGTTTTATGCAAATGTCTCCTAAACTTACACCACAAACTTCCCTCCCATTGACCAACCTATCATTTGAAATCCATGACAATTAGAATTCATTTTGAAATTTCTCAGAAATCCTCAACTCAAGTACTTTTGTTAATTAGATCATATCATTGTCTAAAACTCTAGGTATGATGATGACATTGATCGTATTCATCCTAAAAATTGTTATGGGTGTTATGATCCTCACTTTTGTATTCCTGGCATTTGTATGTCCATCAAGAAACCTGAATTTGAATATACCAAAGTATCCACTATCTCCTCTTCTTTTATCAAATATCAATCAAGTCTTGTGACTTTTTTGGTCACTTCCAATATCCATCCAAAGAAAAATCTCATGCATATTGTAAAAAACACAACCTTGATTATATATTTCTTTCTTAATGGGGTTAGGGTCAAATGGGCTAGGTATAATTTGCATCATATGACTTGTTTGAGTCCAAGTAGAATACCCATGATACCCATCAACCCTGCCCAAACCTCATGTATGGTCTTTTTAAAAGGTTGAGTAACAATGACCTCTTTCTTAATTTCAATTATGTTTCTAATAGACGAGGTACTCCTATCAGCATTACATTTACTAAGAAATCTATTAATACCAAGATCACCCCTAGATCTTCATCTTCTAGGTCCCAACCCAATAGTTCCACCACCCATGCACCCCCAACCACCTAGACTAGCCTATTCCTTCACCTTCACAGCATATGCCTCCATCTCCACCTCATGACTCATACTCTATATAAAGTAAGCAACTCATGGATCATATGATGTATGAGAATGACTACCACTATCAAGTTCATTCAAACCTTCATGATGACCTTGTTCCTATAATGTCTTCAATGAGCATGCATCCTTGCCTCATCTATATCCCACATACCAGCCTTCATTCTGCTCCACTGACTAATGTGTCTATTAATATGATCAGTTTTACCCCCACTTCCCACTACACATCCTCCATTGTCCATAACAGTATTATTGGTCCTTTCCTCCATCATCTCCACATATTTTTGCACCACATACAGCTCCACCTACCTCCTCTCATTTTGGTCTTACCATTTATGGTTCCCTCAGGTGGTCTAACTATCTCCTAGTTCACTATCAATGGGGAACTAAGCCCAACTTATTGCATCATCGAGCCCTGGTTTCACATGTACATATGATAGAGGATCAGATTCACTCATAGTGACCCAGATGTGAGATGGTTTATATGAGTTTCTTGAAGATATTGATGATGTTGAAGATGGTAAAGATTGCAGAGATAGTGTTGTTGATGTGTAAGATGTTCTAGAGATTCCATATCATTGTCCCACCACTCCGCAGAATGAGAAAGCTAATGATGACTATGATCCTTCTTTAGATAACTAGGTCTTAGTCTAGAGTGTCCTATATGTATATTTTTTATCCTGGCAGGTACTAGATAGGACACATGTATTCGCCTTATTTTATCTTCAACTTTCTCAAGTTGTACTTTTATTTGATTATATGTTTTATATAGCTAGATGATTCCACATGTTCTCTTTTACCCTTATTTGTTTTATGTACTCAAACATAATTATTCTATCCAAATCTTCACAGTTTGAGTTCTTTTGAGTATATAAAATGTGACTTGTAGAAATTGCCATCTTTTGGCATATAGCATGCTTCTTTTTATTATTGTGTTGTTCGATGATAGGACCTTTGTTATGATATTTTATTCTCTCCATTTTTTTACATGACAAATGGAGAGAAAGTAAGGATTTAGATTGTTGTTATTGTATATTTTTTTCTAAAATGTTAAATAGAAATGGAAATTGATAGAATTTGTGTCATCTCTTGTGATAACTGAAAAAACAAATGGGTCAAGCATAAATTGAGGGGGAGAACATTACTTGAAACACATATAAAACCCTCAAAGATTTGAAGGTAAATGACCTAAATTTCATTTTTTTTAATATTTTTAGGATATGTTTGTCATCTTCAAAAGGGGGAGAATTTTGACTTGAGGGTTATAAATTACCCATATTTTGATAATGACTTCACCATTCCAATCATGTGTATCTAAAATTTCCTTTGAGACAATTTCATATCATCAGGAACACTCAAAGCATTGAAATTCACAACCCCCAGTTTGGGTAAGTACAAGTCAAAATAGCACAAAAACAAGAATTGAAGAATACATAGTTTCTCACATAGGTTTTTATTGTAAATCATTTGTAATGACTTTATGACTTGTAATTAAGCTAAAATTATAAGTAGAATATTTTAGTTTGATAATTAATGCACTTTACACAAAATGATCAACTGCATAACAACATTTTTCATCTATCAAAAGTAAGAATGATCTAGGAGATCATGTGAGAGAGTTGCCTCATTGTAGTATGGTCAAGCTCTCATGTTCTCCTTCTCCCAATCTCGTTCTCTGAAAGCTTGGTGAATTGAAGATTGCTTCCTTGGTGAAGGAAGTGAAGGTTTAAGGAAAAAGATCTAAGTGAAGGGTGGGTAAGACTGTGAAGATGGATGTAGACCCTTAGTTGGCCTATAGGTCAAGTCCTTTCCAATGTTATTGGTTCCTTTGGCCTAAAATGGAAGTTGGTTTAACCCTTGATCTAGATAAGGGTGTTCCTATGGTGTATCTCTAATAGTTTAATATAAGATAGTGCTCATAATTCAAAATCCTAGAGGTTGACCTCTCTATGTAGTGCAGTACATCTCTAGATTTAGAGTTTGGAACAACTACAATTAATTTTGTTTGTTGGTGGTAGTTGTGTTTCTCATCGTTTATTTTCTTGTTTTGTTTCATTCAAATTTCAATATATCTTGAAGGTCTAACAAATTTGGTGCAAGTTTTTTTATCTCTATTCACCCCCTTCCTCTAGATCCTATCAAACCGACAATTATAATGCTTTAAATGGATGGAGTAGTATTATGATGTTGAAGTTGCATGCATTGCTAAATTTGTTGTATGTAGATAAAAAAATATATTGATGGATGTATCTTTTTAAATGGAATTTTCATGGAACATGTAGTTGTAATATAATCATGTAATATAGTGTGACGCATAATCCATGATAGATCCAGAAGCCTTAACCTCCATATACCTTCCTAGGTAGGTCTCATTTCAAGAAGTGAAATAAGCTTATCTCATATTGATCCTATGAGTTATGAGAAGAAACTCATCGAATAAAATCATGATCCTAGAATCCACTATGAGGATTCATGGGGATTTTAAAAAACCCTAAGTGAAATGGGGATAGTCCATAACCTCATTGACATTTATGTGCAATTCTGGGGCGTATCAGAGTGAGGGTCAAACCATAGCTCGCTATAACTATTTAGTAGTTATATTTTTGTGGACATAGCATTTTATGTGAAGTATCATTTTGAGCTTAATATGTTTGTATTGACACCACTCCTAAGTATTTGGAGATAAGGTTGAGTTTTATAAACATAGGTAGTGTGTCCATGTGTATTCAAATGTGTCAACCTCTTTACATACCAAGTTATAGTTTTAGTTTTCTATTTCACTAACCCTAAGACCTTACAATGGGATACTTAGACTTGTTCTCATAGTTCTAAGTTGGCACATACGCATCAGGTTGATGAAATCATGTGAATTATAATAATCTTTCTGAGTGGGATTGATAATTATATTGTATGATAACTTATTTTGTGTATACAATGTCCATTATATAGCTTATTGAATACAAAATTGTTGAATCTAGAAGTTGTTCATATGATTGCATGTATCACAAAAATAATATCAATTATTTATGAGTAAACTGGCATAATATGTTGCTAATGATCTAAAGAACTTAATGCTTATTATTTGTTGTTTTATCTCTTGATTAGTTTTTAATTACTCATAGGACTTTGTATCCCATATGGAGTGTTGTAAGTTTGTCATTTCATAGTAGCATTTGGTGGGAGACATATATCCTTTCATAAAAAATATTACAATTTTTAAACTCCTCATTCTAAGGTGAGACTCTTGTTTTGTTGGTAGAGCCCTAGAATCTCCCATGTACAATCAAGTCTTTGAGATGACTACATTTTTTGTTTAGGGAGTTAATTAGGACCCTATGTATGTTGACACCACTTTTTCCTTGAATTGTGTGACACTTCTGTTTGATTTCTAATTGAAATTACTTTATCATATGAATGTGAGAATCGTCAATGAAATGACATTGAATCAAAATTGAGATATGTAAGATATATTCAAATTGAGACATAATCAATTGTGGCTAATAAGGTATGAAAGGTTGCATTGGGTTTAGATAAAGCATGAATATATTTTTAAGTCTATGATATATTTTGAGGGGTGTTAGGACATGACAATATGATGCCATTTGATGCTTTCAAAACATGGCAGTTAATCCATGAGTTCATCAAGTAATATCATATTCTATTATGTGATTAGGAACACACTTGGGAAGTCAAATAACAATTTCATAGAGGAAGAGCAACCAACCAAGAAAGGGTGTCCAGTTTATGGGTACTCTATTGTAGAATATTTTACTTAAATGTCCCTAGGAGTAGTTGTTGGATCCCAATCTCTAAGCCCTACACACTTAATAACTCCACCATAATTTACCAAAAAAACTAGCCAAAACACCATAAACTAATTGAAGATATCCTACACATTCTCTATTATCCTAAACTACACATAGGATGCTTCAATGGGCCAAACACATCCCAAGTGAAGCTAAAAATTTTGATTTTCAATGTGGGCACCCAATAGGAAGATGCCTACACACTCTCTCTCCTCATATTTGGTCTAAATTGAGACCTTAAACTCTTTAATTTAAATTTTTAGGAAACATGTCAGCTTCTTCATGTTCTAGAAGGGCTCTCATTTCTGAACTGCTCATTTCATCGCAAAATGCATGTCATTATCCTAAGTTATCTTAGCTTCATAGGGACATCAAGGTCAGAAATTATTAGATATGTTCCCTTTTTAATTTGTCATGTGATTCTGATGTGGACCGAGTATGTAAAGTGAATCTTTGAGAAGTTGCGTGCAAAGAGGTGAAGAGGAATGTGCCCCTACATTATTTGGGTATGTTTTTATACTCAGAAACTATTGCACCCTACCCAAAATTAGGGAGATAGATATATAGAGAGAAATTATATTCTTCTAGTAGTGAAACTTTGTCTGGTAGCCGCATGGACAAATAGAAGGAAAAAAAATAGGTTCTTAGAGTCATCAAAATGAGGAAAAGCATGACAATTCATTGAAGCCATGGTGCAGAGATGAGTTTTCATCTGATTCAGATAGATAGCAAATAAAATGAATAAAATAAATCTAGAGATCAGATTATATGATATCGTTACAAGTGGGGAAGGATTAGAACCCCCATCACGCTCAAAAAACTGGCACCAAACCTCTTTTATGTGATTACAAAGAAATGAGCAATTCAAGACAATGAAAGCAAAAATAAAGAGAAAGAAAAAACAAATTATTTTTATTGGTGGGTGGGCTTTTAGGGATAGAGATATTTGTGTCATTCCCATCATTGCCCTATAATTTCTAATTTTTAGGTGTATTGGGGTCCTAATCGCCTCAGAGCCTTTGGTGGAGGAGAACCATCTCATGTGCTTATGATTCATGTGTAGAGTTTATATGGTGATTAGCAAATGTGGGCTAATAATGAGATATGGTTTACTATAGGAATTGAATAACAAAATAGTGTACTTATTATAATATAATAGAGCAGGTGTAGTATTTATAGCAATGCAATAGAGCATATCTAGCAGTTATAGTATATTACTATTTCTATAGATGCTAACAAAGCAAAAGGTGTTAGAGGAAGGATCCTCTAATCATGAGCAAGGAAAATAGAAGACAATGATAGTTCGGTCATCTGGCTTTAGGAGGTTTAAAAGGGTCATGGAATATGGATGATATGGGGGGTGTATTTATAGGTGGATATTAAGGTTTGGGTTTATGGACAAAACCTTCTGGAACAAACGATGAATCACCTTGATGTGCCACATCTATGGGGCATGCAGATCAAAGTGATCCGCCACATGACACGTGGCAGATTGCTCAAAACTATTGGGTGTCCCAATTGGTTAAAAATTGGTTTCTCAATTTTCTAGTAATTCCATAAATTTTCTAGAGAAAAATCAAAGAAAATTACAAAGAAAGATATTTTGGGATTCTCTCTCAGATTTATCTAGAAAAATAATTTAATATACTTGGAATTAAAATATATTATTCTAAATGATTCAAATAGGCAATTTATGAAAAAGAGCTTGTAAAGACTACAATTGAAGGATAATTGCACTTTTGGTCTAAAAAGAAGATTTCTTTACATAATTCCCCAAACTAGGTGAAAGTGGGTGTAAATGGGTGGGTTAAATGTGCTGAAAATGCAGAATATTGTGGGAAATGGGTGAAATGTGGAATGGACTCCATCATTAGCTAGAGAATTAACATTAGTCATGATTTGCTACCTGGTGAGAAAAAATGATGTGTCGACAAAAACAATATAAGGTGTAACACATTTCAAGCCCTAAATCAAACCCCAACCTCTACAAAAGAAACCCATGTTCGTCATTTATAGGGGTTAGCACCTACCAACCTAGGTTAGCAACTATCTAGTGAGATCTCAATTCCTAGCATTCCCAGCCTCACCTCTAGCTTAGAAGCTCTAGAATAGCCCCTAAGGTTAGGTTCATGAGATTGGAGATGGCAAGTCTCATCTCTAGTGCTTCTAATCAGCCTCCCTTAGTGAACAACAAAAAGGAATGTGCCCTCTTCATCTCCATGACTTCCTAGCAACTAGAAAAACTCTAGCCACAATATTAACCATTCCCTTTCCCTAATTTTATAGATCTCATAGTGTTCTATTGGTAATGAGCACTCAAGATCGAAGATCATATTTAATTAATTGTTGTTCTAATCCCTTTCTCGACCTACTGACATGTACGCACAAATTTCATAATGTAAGTTGTTGTTTGGGCTTGTTTTGTAGCAGAAAGATTCTCTTGTTACCTTGTTAGGTTGGCAATAGTGAATTAAAATAGGGGTGTCTAACCATGTTTCCCACACATAACTTGTTGTCTTTCTCAGGTATTTGTACATTGATCTACTCCTATCTATAAATATCATGGGAATATTATATGGTTGTCTATATTTTCCCTTATAAACATAGTGACCAATACACTTTTAAACTATGTTCTCTACACTTTGTGCACACAAGTTAAGATGTCTGACCATTTGTTTCTAAAACCGACAAAAAACACATTGTATATATACATACACATTGAATTATAGACTAAAGAAGCTTTGGCTATGTGAGTTTGAATGGTTTCTTTGTCTTTTTTTCTTCTATTGCCATATGTTCTCATTACTTTTACTCTTAATGTGATTATTATGTTTCAATTTGAAAGTAATATATAATTTGGCATGATGTAGTCTATATATGGATAGGAAAGTAATATTTGTAGTTTCTTATGATCTAATTGTATATCTTCCATGATTTTCATGATCTACTTTCATTTAGGCATAGTCTATAGCCCTGGTACCTAGATTTTGGTTAGGCATTATTCAGGAGTCGTATGCCAGAAGCTTGATAGGGTTAGTGGACACGCCAAACTAAGAAGAAGCCCTCAAACAATAGACCATCATTGCAATGGATATATGTTGAAGGTTTTCCTAACACCTTGGGGTTGGAAGATAGATACAAATCTAAAAAGAAGCCTTGTGGACACATACAAATGTTTATTGTAAAAAAATCTTACTTTAGTATATGTGTATGTTTACGTACTTGGACTTGTATTGGGGTCTTGCATAGGAAGTACACAACTTGGTCGTGGTTTTGCATTGTCATAATCTGACTCTGAATTTAGGAATACATTTTATCCAATAATCAAACAATGTCACTAGGCCCTTAATTATATTACTGTAAATGAGGTGTTTAACTTAATATATCCCTAATAAATAGTTCAATTTCGTTATTGTTGAGGAGTTAAAATTTGGGTTTGGGTTGTTATTTATTTGGAATAATTTTAATGTATACAGTCTACCTAGCCAACCTATAGATTACTTGAAATATTCCCTACCAATTATAGAATTTGTTGAAATACCCCAAAAAGTTGGACATGGAAACCACATCTAGATTAGTTTGAGCACAATGTGAATCAAAATTTGAGCTAGTAGTTCAAGCTTAGTATTTTTTAATCCTAACATGAATTGAATTATCATTCTACACCTTTAACTTAGACCATTATACCCCTTTCCATAACAATATGGTAAAGGTAAGAATTTAAGACATGCTTCTCTAATTGTAATGCATGCCATTTCGTTGTCTTATTTATGTATCAAGAGGGCTTAAACCTAGAAGTGCAATGTGGCCTGTATGTGCGCTCTATTCATAGTAATATAAGGCATGAGGTTTCCGTGGAGAAGTGAACTTCATAAGGAACCTGGAGAATATCTAATTGTTTATATTCTCGTTGTCTCTCGTCTATTTTCTACATGTTGCATAAGCAAAACCAAACACTAATAACCACGCAAAGCTATACCAGACTCATATTCATATGTTTAAATTTTCAAAATTTCAGATTAGGTCTACCTACCTGCTTTGTCCCACCCTTAAGTGGACAATTGCACTTTTACAACCATCACATCCACGTGGTCTAGTTCTTCGCCCTTCTATTTTTTCTTCTAACTAATTTTCCACATTTTTTCGAGTTTTGATAATATTTTTTGTTGAGATGTTGTCACAATTAAGGGGAGGATTTAAGAATTGCACAATGTGCATTCCAATGGTCATGATGTACTTCGACCAGTGTCAAAGCTTAAACCTACTTCCTTATTTATAGAGTAATTCTAGCCGTAACATGTTGCCCACCCGGCCACCCACCCGGCTGGGTCTGCTGCAAAGTCCAACGTAGACCAGTTTTATTTAATTTTAAATAGGAGGGAAGTAGAAACAAAGTAAAATCTTGTATTGATCATAACTTTCAAGCCACAATGAATTTTTCAATGAAATAAAAAGCATTGGATTCGTAATAAGAAATACTTTTCAATAAGACCAATGTTGACTTATTTTGAAAAAATAATAATATGAGAAAAGAATGATGAGAGAAGTAGAAGAGAGAGAAAATGTTTTTGTCCATAAATTTCACTCTGGAGCATATTTTTTAATGAAATAAATTACATTAGAATCCTTGTAAAAATACTTTCCAACAAGACTAGTGTTGACATACTTTAAAATAATGATAATATGATAGAAATATAGTATCTATATTTTAGGTTACCATACACATACTTTGAGTATAGACGTACATTACTTGTGAGTATAGTACATCACATTCGTGTTTCTCCCAAATCATATACAATATTTACTTGTTCGTCTATGAATTCGATTGACTAACACTAGCAATGAGTTTAGTACTATACTTTTGAATGAATAAGATCAAGGATTAGTTGTTCTTAAACATAGGTGAAAGTATTGTAGTTTAGTAAATGTGTATATTTTTAATGAAACATGAATTAGTTTATATAGGTACAGTATGTGGTTATTGACAATCTTTTATACATGATATGTCTCGTACTGTACCAACAAGATCATCAAATCATGTGTTGTTGTTATGTCTCGTACGGTACCTCTAGTACTGTACGTCTAGTACAATATTTTGCATTACAAAATGTGGATGTTAGTAAAGTACTTCTTGTACCAACAAGATCATTAAATCATATATTGTTCTTATGTCTCGTACGGTACCTCTAGTACTATATGTTTGTATTATATTTTATATTACAAAATGCGGTTGTTAGTACTATACTTCTAGTAACAACAAGATCATCAAATCATGTATTATTGGTATGTCTCGTACAGTACCTCTAGTATTGTACGTATTGTTCTGAAAAGCGGTAATCGGTGTACGAGCGGAGAGGGTACCGAATAGAGTATATACGGTATGCGGGAGTATAAGCGGGAGAATATTCAGTTTTAATCGGTTTTGGGTTTTTTTAATATTAACCATAAAGATATGTAAATTATATATTGACTATATAATAATGACAATGATAAGTAATTAGAAACATTTATAAGTAATAGACTAATATTGCATTCATAAGTAGTTAGAAACATTGATGAAATTAGATAAGAAAACTTTGATAAGTAATTACAAACATTGATAAGTCATAGACTAATATCACATTAATAAGTAATTAGAAACGTTGATAAGTAATAGACTAATATTGCATTAATAAGTCATTAGAAACATTGATAAGTCATAGACTAATATTGCATTAATAAGTAATTAGAAACATTGATAAGTGATAAGACTAATATTACATTAATAAGTAACTTGAAACATTGATGAAATTAGGGGAAAAAAACATTGATAAGTAATTAGAAACATTGATAAGTCATAGACTAATATTACATTAAGAAGTAATTAGAAACATTGATGAAATTAAAGAAGAAAACATCAACAGTAAGGATCAGTTCAATAAACACTAACTATAAACTTATAGAGAAAACATTAGGAGAAGACCAAATATATAAATGGGAAGAGGAGAATGTAATTGTAATGACCAATAGTAGTATTAAAAAAAATTAATGTAAAAAAAATTATTATTAGCATTTGATTTTGAAAATCGTCGATTAATCAGCCGATTATTCCCCCGATCGGCCGATTAATCGGTCCTGGACCGATTATAGGCCGATTATTCATAATCGAAGCGGTAGACCCCCAAAAAGGAATATTCGGCCGATTATTCAGCCTAAGCGGCCGATTTTCTGAATAGTGATTGTACGTCTAGTACTATATTTTGTATTACAAAATGTGACTGTTAGTACTGTACTTCTAGTAACAACAAGATCATCAAATCATGTATTGTTGGTATGTCTCGTACAGTACCTCTAGTATTGTACGTCTAGTATTATACTTTGTATTACAAAATGTGGCTGTTAGTACTGTACTTCTTATACGAACAAGATCATCAAATCATTAATGTATGTCTCATACAGTGTCTCTAATACTGTACGTCTAGTACTATACTTTGTATTACAAAATGTGGTTGTTAGTACTGTGCTTCTTGTACCAACAAGATCATCAAATTATGTATTGTATGTCTCATACAATACCTCTAGTACTGTACGTCTAGTATCATACTTTGTGTTACAAAATGTGGCTATTAGTATTGTACTTCTTATACCAACAAGATCATAAAATCATGTATTGTTGTTGTGTCTTGTACAATACCTTTAGGTCAAATACTATACTTTGTATTACAAAATGTGGTCATTAGTAATGTACTTCTAGTAACAACAAGATCATTAAATTATGCATTGTTGTTATGTCTCGTACGGTACCTTGAGTATCCTTGTTTATGATTATTGTCAAACGTTACATTTTAAATGTATTCAAAAATTAATATGAATGATAACATGTACAATATTTATGTATGTATGATATAATATGGAATATGAAGAAATAAAGAGGCAATAAGTATTGTACCTAAATGGTCAATCTTAGTACAGTATCCAAAAACGTATTGTACTTTTGTATACTTCTCTCCTCTTTTAATATACTTTTAATATTATTTTTTCCAAAGTATGTCAACATTGGTATTGATAGAAAGTATTTTTCATTACGAATCTGTTATTTTTTATTTCAAAAAAAATTCATTTAGAATTGAAAGTTATGAGCAAAACCAGTTTCTCTCTCTTCTTTTTATTCTCTTTTTAACTTTCCAACAACTTTTTGCCACATCAGCAGGGTCTCGTTCCCAACTATCAGGTATGCTCCCGAGGATGTGGAGGGGTATGTGTAGCGTTACTCTATTTATAAGCCTGTGTGGGTAGGTTAGCTAATCTGGGTTATATGGGCAAACCAACCAATATGGCAAATGTTGTCAGGCCTGTGTGTCGCATCTATCTGCCTCTCTCCATTTATTGCGCTTATTAAATTAACAATTAGTAACTGCGGAGTGGTTTGTTCCTATAATATATAAGATTATTAAACTCCCTAAATCTGAATGATAAGGTTGAATTATATATATCCGTGCCGACAGGTAAACATGACTTGTGTTTTCTTTTTTTTGTTAGGGGTTTAGCAATCCTTTCGATCCATCTCCTTGATCCTTATGGTATTGATATATTCTTGTTCGTAGCCTAGGTCCAGGTTCGAGCACAAGTGGAATTTAAAACCATTGACGTGTTTCTATCCTTTTTACTGTTCATGATGACTAGGTCCGCCTACAATCAAGGCGCAGCTAGAGGGTGTTCAAATAGCTTTCCAAATATTCTGAAACTGTTTGCAGACAATCCCTGAAATAGTTAGTAACCAGGTTGCCTAGACCTTGGATCCTTTGAAAGAACACCCATAATCAAATCACTGCTGACTATCTAACGTGGCACACACACATAAATGATCACCAGCTGAAACAATCAAGCAGTAAAAGATTCTTTCCCCTTAATTACGCATACAGTTAAGTAACATGCGTGCTTGTTTCCGATGAGAGAGCTAGACAGCATTGACTGTTAAATGACCCCCACTCCCATCTCTCTCGCACATATGCCTCGTTCGGTTTTCTACAACGAACTGAGCATTCCCAAGATGCGGAAGTTGTTTTAATATAAATCCAGTACATCTTGCTCAGCCTCTTGCTTTGATGGATGATTAGCTCGCGTGCGCAACAGAGAATTTGACTGGTCCAAACACTTGCATATATTTTGTCTCTATCTGAAATGCAGCAACTTAGGTAGCCTAACAGAGTAAGTGGGAAACAGTGGATTGCTTTTACGTGTATAATTCACACGTTGAGCTCACGTTTCCATGATAGAGAGCTATAAGCAATTCATGTCTCTGCTTTAGCCTTCCAAATCTCCTCTATGGTCTTAGCGTACTGCTTGGATATCCCTCATGTATGTCTATCTTTTATCTGGACAGGCAAAGCCTGGTGCCTAATAAATGTAAACTCAAGGAGGTGGCATTCCAGAAAGAGCTAAGGACCCTTTATTTTGAACCAGCCGATTTAAAAAGCCTAACGCTGTTCCCCATTCTTTGACTGGAATTTGATCACAATTAAGATAATACGTACTCTTGTCGTTATCCACCTCTCTTTGCGCCCTTAAACTACTCTCTGTAAGCTTTGGATCCCCAGTTTTAAAACATTGTCACCAGAGATTCTTCTTGCTATTGGTAATGACATTGACAGTGAAATCACAATCCATCCTCCCATATGCTGTTCCCTCTGCAAAAACCCCTCCTTTTCTCCCTTCCCTTTCAGTTGTGTTGCTAGAGAGAGAGAGAGAGAGAGAGAGAGAGGATTAGTCAAACGCGAGCCTACTGTAAAAAGATGGCATTGGGTCCTTTAAAAATAGTTTTGAGACGGGGGGACCTTGTGGCCTTCCCACCACCCCTTGCTTTGAGGGTAATGGTTACTTGGTTGTCTCACCCCTTTTCCTCTCCTTCGGGTACAAGCCATGTCGGCCAACCTGCTTGTGGCTGCTGGCTCTGCCTCATGTTCTTATCTATAACTTCGTGCACAATGTAATATAATATCACACATGGTAAAGCTGTTGTTGAGAGTGTCATCCCATTGACATTTTGTTTCGTGCAACTTTGCTTGGAAGAGTTAGGTTAGGGTTAGGGCTTCCCCTTTAGTGAGAAAACACGAGGGGCAAGCGGCCGTGTTTGACTAATATGATATCCCAGTTGTGTAAACTGTCAGTAAATGTGCCAAGGTACGCCACATGCTTGTAGATATGAACAGGAGTTGCTTTTCCATTGAACTTTGTCTCATGCATTTGAAAAAGAAAAGCCTGTCGAAACAAAATGGAATGATTGGCAACACTTGCTTTGAATCACTCAATTGAATCACCGATTGAAAGCATGTACCAAGAGTGCATCCGCCCACTTTGCAAACCAGAAACAGTTCATAACTGAGATGATCAACAACAAACAACTGTTAGCTAGAAATCAGGCTAAGTCGACACTATATCATCATGACGGGAGAATTTATTCTTAGGCAGCCTTAATATGTTGACGTCTGCAGACACTATGCATTTACTTCGACATATTACTACTTGAGAATGCTCTAGCTCAAACACGCAAGAATCCAAAAAACTAATCCCCGACCCTCGTAACTCATTTCATGTCGATGAACAAATATAAGAGTTTCTTTTAAATGAAAGCATCCTATTGTACCTTATTCAACAAGTACCTCCCTTCCCCACCCTAACCAAATTAATGAGTAGTAGCAGCAATGATGACGTTGCCTCTATATCCTAACCCTACCAGAATCTCTTTTTCCTCGTGTGCTTCTTCTTCCCTCCATTTCTCCTCCTCCCTCTTTCTCATTTGCCCCCTTACCCTCACCCTTCTTGTTGGAGACATCATATTTGTGTGATTGTTGTTTCTATATTGGAAAGGGGATGGGGACAAAGGAAAGAGCAAGAAAGGAGAGGAGGGAAGTCGAGTCGGAATAAAATGAAAAGGAGTGAAGCGTAGTTGAAGTTAATCTCTTTTTTGTGGCATTATAATGATGGAAAGATATAAAACAACAACACTTGTAATGATGACAAGAATAAAAATAACATATGAGGCGAATAGTAGTATGGGATGGAAGAATAAATAGAGACACTCACATTTCTTTTATCATTTGTTATTTTGATATGTGATGGTGAGTCTTCCCTTAGTATGCATTGAAATATAGTTGATTGCATTCTTTCATGGTCAACTTCTTCATACATACAACACATCTCCAATAATGTAGGTTATTTTTTTAGGCAACAGTAAAGAGAGTTCCAATATTACCGCTATTGTTGGGCGCAAGAACAAGAGGAAGAAGTATATGGGGGTTGGTGAAGAGAGAACAGAAGGGTAGAGGATAAGATGAGTACACTAAAACCTCCCTATCTCTAAGAAGTTTTTGTGGCTACTCTGTGAGGGGTGGGGGGCAAGGTAATATTCGGCTCAAATGTGTACTACAACTTATACTGTATTTGTTAGGATAGGTTTCACTAATAAGGAAAAGTTTAAGTTTTTCTAAATGGATTGTTTTAAACAACAAAACTCTTGAATTCTATAAGATGGATCCTAAAGATAACAATTATATGATGACTCTAAGTGCTAAAGTTAAAATTACCAAAACACAACAAAAACGTTTGTAATCTCCCTTACTCATTTGTGATATGCCTAACTATTTCTCTTTCACTTCTAGCAATCATGGATAAAACATCGTGAGCTACAACTAAATCTAGAAGCATCAATTCGTTTGACAATTGAAATATTATAGAAATGGTGAGAAGTTGTAATGGCTTCCAAGATACATTGTTATATATTGAAACATACATAATTGTTAGGGATGTAAATGAGTACGGGTAGACCCGTGGACCCACAAATCTAGATCCTTTAAAGACCTATCATGAGTCTAAATTTTTGTACTTGCATACCCATAGACCCGCATATAAGCGGGTCCACTAATGGGTGTGTTTGGATCCAGACCAGCTAAATTTGTGTACCCTCTATACATAACTAACTACTTTAATACACTTATTTCATATTATTATCATGTATAATAGCAATATATCATTATATTAAAATATATATATAATATAGTCTTACTTTTTCTTACATATTCAATATGATGTTTTATAGAGTGTAGTTTACCCGCATACCGGCACCACATATATGATATTTATTACGGGTACGGGTATGGTGTGGGACTAGAACTTAAATCAGACTAGCTAAATTCAATGGGTACGGGTATAGATGTGACCAAACCCGCACTGTGCTTGCTCCATTTACATCCCTAATAATTATAACACAACAAAATGACAATCCCAACAATGTGATAGGCATTTACAAAGAAATACAATGTAATTAGTTTGAATGAACATGACTTCTAGTCTGAGTTATTTTTAGTTATGATGAAGTAGAACTTATTTCAAGTTGTTTTGATCTGATTAGCTCATGTTGTTTAGTGAACTAGTTACTAACTCATTTCAAATTTTCTCAAACTAGAAACCAAGTTAATGCCTAATTCCCTCCTTGTATAAAAGCTATTTGAGCCACTCTTTTTACTTGTTTTGGTCGACATACACACCTCACTGTGAGATGTGAAGGTTAGACTTTGCATATTATGTGCCAATGACATTATTCCCTATCAGATGTGTGACATTGGAAGAAGTTCAAATTAACCCATGTGGATATTCTAGAAGCACATAATTCTTGGAGTTTATGCTTGAATATTAATCAAAAATGATGAAGATCCAAGTTAATCCGTTGATTTTTCATCTTTAAAAGAAATAGTGGTCATTTTGATCCAAGGACATGGATTAAGCATCTTATTCTTCTATTATCTTTACTTTATAATTTTATTGGTTCCACTACACAAAACAACACATATGCAGTGTCTATCACACACATGACTAAATTATATATATATATATATATATATATATATGAGTGTGTGTGTGAGAGAGTGAGAGAGGGTTCATATTTAATACATGTGTGGTAGAGGATGTATTACAATACCTTCCAAATAGTTATTTTACATGCATAATAGTTACATTTGTAACGGATATACAGTTACATATTTGTTCCAAAAAAATTATTGTGTATTCTGCCTATTTTACCTTTTTAGTTTTTTTATAGAAAGTAGAATGATTCATTACTCATGCACCATATGGCATCTACAAGAAAATATTACAACACCACCATACCATACAAAGAGCGGATCCAGTAACACAGAAACACTACAACTCATATCAGAAAGAAATTAATGTGCTTCTAAATTGATTCCTCTTTTGTGATACTGACACAAGCAGTTTATCATGAGGAATTCCTTCAACTTTAGCATGGAGCAGCGATTTAGGGGCTGGATCGGCATGATGTTCTGATAATGGATAATCTCCTCAAACGAAACCAGAAGAACAATGTAAGGCCCCTAAACTTGATTAGTAAGTTGAACAAGCTTAATTATCATAATTGAATTCTTATAATCCTAATATAATCCTGTTATATGCTTTGAAATCATAATACAAGCTTAGGTTTCAAATTTGGTCCAATTTGGACATTGTTTGAGCAAGTTATGCAATTTTATGCACATTTTGGACTTTTCTGTAATTTACCCAATTGAGAGGTTTTCTTTGCAATATATCACTTGCATTATGTTCCTTGTATATTCTATCATCATTCTTGACTTTTTGAGCCATGGGGAACCTATTTAAACCTTGGTTTGAAGGTATTTTCTCCAAGGGTATTTTAGGGTTTTCCCCTTCACAAATGAGCTACCTTTAGTAGCTATCAACGAATGAATTATTTGATTGGTTGGGAAATTTGACAAAGGAAATATAATAAGGTATATACACATAGTGGGAGAGCTTCTTGTGTGTGCGCTTGTATATTCCTAATAAAATAAGGCCATGGACACTTGCATAGATACTAGAACTTCAACTTTTTCTTTTTTGCTTTATCTTAAAGCTCATATACTTATCCCCAAGCACCAAAACGATCCATTTTCTCAACACCACTTCCCTCCTTCTCCCAACCTCATTCTCCCTCTGTGCTTTTGTGAATTCTTATGTCCAAGGAAAAAGAAAGTGGGGATCTTCTTGGAAAAAGGATCTGGGTTGCAATTGACTTCATTTTAGGGTTGAAAAAGCTTCCTTCTGGTGAACTTGACCTAAAAGAGTAAGAATTCCCTTCTTTCCTCCGTTTACTTCTTTGGTATCCTTCCTCCTAGCTTTCTCCAGGTCAAAACCTTACTGTTCTATGGTGAAAATTTCTCTAAAGCTCTAAAACCCTACCTTTCTTGCTGCTTATGCTTAGGGTTTGCTCATTTGATGAAGAAAGGTGCTAGATGGACAAATTCATAGCTTATTCTTGGATTTTCTATCCTACCAGGTCCAGTTTTCTTCTGTGTGGCATTTCATCTTCTCATTAGAGGTGAGTTTTATAACTTGCTCCACATTTATTTCTTATCATAAGCTTTCTATATCATGGTCTTGCCTGAAAATGATGATTTATGCAATAAAAAGCTATGCTTGACTTGGATTTCAATTTTTATAATGTTCCCTATTCTGATTTCAGTTGTATATGAACATGTGATCCTATGTACATTATTCCTAAGGTATATGACTTGGATCAGGTTAGTTTGAAAACCTATGGTGCTAAGCACCTATCAACCAATGGTCAATTTTAGGGTTTTAAGCTAATTTCTTCTATAAACCCATGACCGATGATGGTACCATTGCAACAACCCTATGGTGTTGTCTTCATGGCAGCTGATGGTCACGATCAAAGGTGTCATATGATGGTGACAACCTATGGTCACCCCCTTAGGTCAGTTTTTGGATCAATTAGAAGTATAATGATCAACCATTAAGTACCCTATTGATGTTATCAATCAATGATGACATCAGCTTCATATTTGTTGTTGATTAATGAATATAATGCAGATCTAACAACCTATGGTGATTTAATGATCACTAATGATGGTGTATCAGGTCTCTACAACCTATGTTAAGTTAATCATTGTAGTTGTAGCATCAATTAAGCCTTAGACCAATGGTTTCTTGGGTTACTTGATGCAATGGTCGGACCTATATTGTAATTGATAGTTTTAACATATGAACTTGACCCAATGGTCAAGATCTAATGTTTATTCCTCTAATAAGGTGGAATGATGGTTAATGTAATATTTTGGTCCTAATAATGGTATTTAGATGGTTTCCTTTATATGATCAACTTAAGGAGCTTACTTGTTGACAATGGATGGCTTGTTTTAACTGAACAGACAATTGTGGGTTTTACCCTACTCTCAAAGGAACTTTTTGTGTTGTAAATCAAGGGATGTCTGGGGGTAGATGGTGACTCTTTCTAGAGCACAAATTAAGGACTTCATAGGTGGTTTATCCAAGGTGTTTACTTATATAAACAACACATGGTCTTACCTTTTAAACATCTAATGGTTCTGGGTGACATTGTGGTATGGTGATATGGGTTGAATGATGATGGAACAAATGTAGGGTTGCCCTTAACAAGGTAGTCTTACCTATTCACTCATATGAATAGAAGGTATGATAACCATATTGTGTAGATATGTAATCTTAATGAGGTATATTTGTTATACCTAGCTTTAATATAACTAAATGATGGTAATTGGGTATGAATAGTCCTTGAATGACTAGTACAATCATGGAGTACTCTGTTACTATTGTTGAAACCCAAGTATGCTATAACCCAATGGTTACACCTTGATTTATGTGTTGGTTCATACTTGAGAATGGTATGGAATGTGATGGTGATGCTTCACCTCATGCATCCATGATCCAATGGGGATGTTGTGAGTTAGGGTTTGGGTATGAGTGTTGATTAGTAAAATTAATATAATTTATCTTGTGAACCTAACTCTAATGCAAATAGATAAAGATGAGTATTTCTATTTAACATTCTTATATGATGGAATGATGGTGGAATAACCTCCTTAATATGATCATAACGTTGATATGTAAATTGGTGGTTATCATAGCCACATGGTTGGTACTTTCTTTTGCTAAACATGTGCATTATGAATATGATGAGAGTTAATCATATCTAGATTCCTTTCATGTTGATGTAATAAAGGAATGTTCTTAATGTTAATATAACCCTACTATGATTGTTTATGAATATCAATGCGATATTGTGTTGATCTGGTGTATTCTTTGTAAGTGATGTTGTTGAGCCTTGTTATAAGGCATGCAAAGATAATGATGATCTTTCTGGGAATAATATGATGGTCTTAATGACCTTTGGGCATGGTTGAGCCCTAAATGAGGTGTAACCCTCTTGTGTTGATAAGGGTTGATACCATGTGATATTGTGAAAAGGATTCTATATCCTGTGGTAGTATGATGGTCTTAATGACCTTTGGGCATGGTTGAGCCCTGAATGAGGTGTAATCCTCTTATGTTGATATGGGTTGATACCATGTGATATTGTGAAAATGATTTATATCTTGTGATAGTATGATGACTAGTGTGGTCTCATAAATGGCAAGTGAATAGTACCATGTGATGATGAGATGAGAAATTATGTTTCACACGTTTTATATCTTTTCAAAGTTGTGATATTTATATGCTTGCTAGAAGTGAATTAGGGTTTGTATGTCCACTTGTTTGATGCAACCTTAATTCACCCAATTGGCATAACTAATCAAGTGCAACTCTAATCATGTAGTGCCTTGTACCATAGAGCCATCTTCAGTGTCAGAACTTGTTGGATGGTGAAATGAGTATTCCTAAGGGAAACTCAGAGCGCATACTATTGAGTATGTGGGGGTGGTAGGTTGTGGATATATCCTTGTCATCCACAATGCAAATTGTGGAGGTTGGCTATGGGAATGCCTCATACATTTGATGTGATTGAGAATGGTTGCGGTCATGTCTCAGTGATTATAACATGATGTGATTAGAGGACAACTGCGGTTGTACCTCGGTGATTGGGTTTGAATACCCTAGTTTCTAGTGTCATGACCTATACCAAGGTCAGATTAGTGGTTATCAGCTTTACTATATGTCACTGTGGTGGCAGCTTTGACTGATATGTCACTGCCTTTTTACTCATACTAATCGAAGGGAAGAGATCTTAGGATACTGGCACTCCTAGATCTTGTATGGAACCGAATAGCCCTTCATAGGGGTCAGTTGGACTTTGAATGGTACGATTCAAATTCCCTAGGGCATAATAAAAGATGTGATACATCCGTGTAGCATATTTTTTTAGGGTTATACACAACGTTTCACATTGGATGATAACCCTTGTTTGTTATCTTTACATAAAGATTATGCTTAGTGCAATTAAGAGATATTAGATACACTTAGGTTGTGGGTATTCTTAATATTCTAGATGCGTACATACATTATCTATGCTTGTTTTGATAACTATACTACTACTGCTGATTATAATCATGATGCTAGATATCTCATGTTGTTAGTTATGTTTATCATGCTAGCCATGCCTTTGTAATTAGAGATGCATATATTGCTTATCATGCTTATCCAGATAGTTGTGCTTATGTTTTTAGCTCTTCTTATGATGCTGATATGTTCAACCAATTAGACATGCTCATGTTGTTAGCTATGCTATGTTACTAGACTTGCTCATCATGCTAGATATGCATATGCTACTGAATTGCTTATATTGTCAACAAGATAAAGGATGATAGTTTGGCTAATGATGATAGTTATTATCTGCTCCTTATGTATTTTGATAATCATCAGTACTGCTGATCTTATTTGTTATATTTCATTAAACTACTTAACTATTTAATTACTTAAAAATGTTGTAATCAATAAATGTTGTTGGAGGTTATATCTCTTGCTGGGACATGGGTCTCACCCTTGTGGTTCACCACATTTTTTTTAGGTAATCAGAAGTGACGAAAACAAACATGTGGAATCAAAGAGGAGCTATAGTAATGAATCATTGATAAAGTTTATTATATGTCTAGTGTGTCCTAGAGTCGTCCATGTACTCTCAGGTCCGGGTGAGAAAAGGGTTGTATATGATGTTTCAAATGAATCAGACATTTGTTAGCATATTAATGCTTGTTTGTGTGGCATATATGAATATTGTTCTCCTGTGTATATATGTGGTGGCTAAGACAATAGAACAATTTGTATCAAATTCTTGGCATAATATGGATATAAGAAAGATGTTAGGCTCTTATGCAAATGTTTCTGAGCGGGTGCTGACGTTGAAATCGGTTTTATTTTACCCATATTTTTGGGTAGGTGATTAATTAGTGATTGATTGTGTTTTATGTTTTGAGTAATCTCGTTTAGTGTAACGGTTTCTCACAAGTTGGTATCAGAGCTTTAGGTTCACTAAATCTACAAGGACACTAGGACTTAGGACTAGGATGATGTCTAAGTTAGGAATATGACATAAAAATATGGTGCATACTGCCTAATCTCAGTATTTGAGTGCCCTAGCTAGGTATTCAATTATTGAAGAAAAGGTAAATATGGAACACTTAGATTGTTATCTTTCTGATTACTCTGATCAAGTAGACATTTTGAGACAATCTAAAGAGCATAACGAATAAGAAATCATGGTGTGAATATCTCAATCCTACCTTAAAGAAGATGAGAATTGCATCACTATCTATCAAAACATGAATGTTTGGTAAATATAAGAGAAAATTACAACATCATGAAATCTAAATCTGAATACAAATAAGAAAAAGATGAGTTTCTTAAAGATGTGATTCAAGAAGATAATATAGTAAAAGACAAACAAGTCTATGCTTATAAAGTGAATCAAGGTATGAAATACACATAACATAGAGAGAACTCCTATAACAAGTACAAAATGAGAAGATGAATGGGAACAGTGACAAAGAAATAAGGTGGAACCTGAGTTAATCTCAGACCAACCTATGTATGTAAGAAAGTGTTAATGAAAAATCAGCATGGCATGTGAAAGAAATTAAGGGAGATGATCCTGAATTAATGAAAAAATGTGGAATATGATGATTTACCTGTCGATAAGTGGTTGAAAAAATAATAAAATAAGAAAACATACACTAGTGGGATAAATAGTCATCAAGGAAGGAGTAATGAGATATATTAATCATGATGATTCCTATGCTAATGGCAAGGAACCCGGAATGAAAAAGGTAAAATGATACATAAGAAGTTGTAACTTGCATAATGAAAATAGAATTGGTTACCTTTTTGCTAGTGACCCTTGAAAAATACTACTATGGTATGTGTAACGCCCCTCCAAGCACATATATAAGTCAGCAGAAGCAAACCCAATATTGTCCATAACATGGGTAGCTCAACTCAGAGGAACGTCACAAAATATGATAATCATTGCAATAAGATAAATGAAACACTTTGCATTAACTCAAAATAGATTCATACATTGTTCATGGAAGGGAAAGACATAACTATATCATCTGATATCAAAACCTATTACATGTAGGATAAGCAAAACTAAAGCATAAACTGTCTCATCTTGATCTCAAGTCTAACACATGTAAGCTAAGAAAATCTAAAACATGGAAAGATAAACTAAACTAAAGGATCTACTAAGTGGTAGATGGCACCCCACCAAGCTAAATTCTCCTCGAACAGCTACCCTTGAAGGCTCGTGTCATTTCCCTCTTGCTCCTTGATCTAGGGACATCTCGTCCCACGGCCATGTGAAAGAAAACATCAACATCAGTAAGCGGCATTATGCATGTTATAAGAACTGAAAATAAACATATACTTGAACTGAAATAAACTTGACATAATTTGACATTACGAATTCTCATTACACATTAACCTTCATTACATCAATGAATTAAGAACATTATTATATGCATTCTCTCCTCACTGCCCACATGGGGCACATCATGCTCGAAAAGCCCATCATTGCTAGGAATCCCATAACGACCATGAAGGTCCATCATTTCGAGAAACATATAATAAGTTACTTAATTCTCTTAACTTAACCTTAATATCATTATTCTTATCCTGGCATTAATGTAAATTGTCCTCATCTAATAATTGCACCAAAGTGCTCATCAGGTTGGTTAAGGCTCACCTTAGTTGCACCAAAGTGCTCTTCAATGTCATAAAGCCAAAATAACATAAAGAGGAACAATTTACAACTTAAGTGCATTATCTTAATCATCATGGGATTCCTCCATCTTAATCTTGACATTAACATTACATAATTTCCATGATTCTTTATTCAATTTCGTAATGATTTCATGATCATAGAATTAAGCTAATTAACATCAGTGATAAGCATATGACTTTATGAAGATAACAACCAGCATCGGATAATATAATTGAAGGCATCATCATCAACTTGATTAACATCAAATTCTAAAGCATAATCTTAAATCATACATAGCGAGAAATTCATCCAAAGTATATATGCATAATGACATGACATGCTTACCTTATTATAGAAAAACCTAATTTTAGTCTCCCTAATCCTGAGTCGAGTCCTAGGTTCTTGAAATTAAGCATGGTTTGCATCATTATTAATTTAATTACACCATAAACCCTAATTGTCTCAAACCTGACACTTCATGAAAACTGAACCAAAACATTTCTCAAAACACTAACCATTGGATAGATCTCGGAAAATTGAGCAAAATCCATATATAACTTGTCCCTATATGATCTACCAATCAAAAGTTATGAATTTTCATGCATCGGCCAATCAGAAATCCAGGAAATATATAAGTGAAATGAAAACAAAATCAATTTAAATGAAACTAAGATGACTGAAAAATCCATGGAAAGTGTTACATTCGATTAAACATATGGGGGAAAGGTTGTAAAACTCACATCTCAATCAAAGGCGATGATGATTGATTAAATAAAAGCAAAAATCCCAAAATTCCTTAAGCATGTGTGACATAGCAAACAAAATCCAGAGAGCAGAAAAAGAAAAGTTGCACATCGCTTCTTCGATCCTTGGTCATGGCGTGACCAGGCTCCCTGAAGCACCAGATCGCCATCCCAACTCACGACCAGAGACAGATCTCATACTATCCACCTACCCCTAAGATTCCTTAAGCTTCGCCGAACTTGGCAAGCCAAGATTTACGACCTGCGGCACCACAAACGCCATGGTCCCAGCTTCAGATCGCGAGAAAAAGAGCATGTAACTTTGGTTTTAAAACCACTGAGAAACAAGGCATAAATGAGTCAAACAAATCTGGGAAACCAATCTAGGGAGGAGGTCGAAGACAACTCCACTGGTTCTGTGGCCAACCAGCCACAGGTTGGCCCAGGCAGTGAGCGTCGGCGGGAACATTGGCGGTGGCTATAGGTCTCGACAATTGGGAAGGATCCACGGCAAACAAACATTGCGGAATTGAAGAACAAGAGTCCAAGTTGCTCACATGTGAGCTAATTCGTCTAGGACAGCCGGAGGAGGACGGGGCGAGGTGAAGTTTATTGGAGGGAAGACTGAGTAGGCGGTGGCAGTGTAGGGTGCAAGCGATCAAATTGAATGAAGAGGAGTGTTTTTCTAGGGCACGTTGTCGTGTAAAACCAACTATATAAAGGTTTCATGGGTTGGCAAACCCTTTGTAATCCAAGGGCGGCGGAGGAGTCCTTGCCCTTTTGGGCATTTCCAATTAGGGCACCAAAACCCATCAAACTAGGGATCAATGGAACCGCGGCTTGGTCCTGGTTCCATTGGCGAAGAAATCACCTAAAACAGACCACTTTGGCGAGAGAACTGGACCCGTGGATATCGCACCAGAGACCTACTGCTCTCGCTCTCCTACCCGATGTAGGAGACTGGTCCACAGCCATCGGATCGACATCCGATGGTCTAGATGGATGGCACATCAAGTGGTGTGCGTGACACTTAGATAAATGGAAACTTAGGCAGATAAATCAAAATATAAAAGAATAATTAACCCAAACTATATATTAACTTCCCTAATGGATTTGAAGGGTCAAATGAAGTCCAAATGACTTCAAAATTTAACCACAAGTTAATTAGGACCTTTAGAATCTCCCTATCCAATCAGATTTAGATTTTCATTAACGTGTGTTCATCAACCTCATATAGGTTTCTATTTAATGCAAATATTATTAAAAGGTGACATGGATGAAAATATCATTTATTTAATGAGTTATTTGAGCCAAAATTGAGGTTATGAGAATATTTCATTATATATGGTACTTAGAGGTCACATTAAATTCTATTTGTTTGATAGAATCATAAACTTGCAAATTACAGTTTCCCATTAAGGACCAATGATAGGTTTATGATTTTGAGGATGTTACAATTCTACCCACCTTAAATAAATTTTGTCCTCAAAATTTTCTTAGACCACTACCCACCTTAGGGTTTTCCATAATCATATAATATCATAACTTATTATTTAAAAGCTTAAGGCTAAACACATATATGGTCCAAGGATAAAGTCAAAATCTAAAAGTGATAATCTAAACCATACCTTGATCACTTTCCTCCTCCATGTCCATAGCAAAGACTCTTTCCTGTCTCTTAGGGGCCAGGTTCTGGTTCTTGGCTTCCTTCCTCTGTATCTTAGGGAAATCTGACTTTATGTGTCTAGGCTCTCCCCAATAATAGCATAAACTAGTACCAAACCTGCACGGCCCTCTGTGGACCCTCTTACAAGTCGGGTACTGTGTTTTCTCTTGGGCAGTAGGGGCTTCAACCTCAGGAGCCTTCCTCTTGTTGTTGGGAGGTTGATGTTGATGTTGGTTGTTCTTCTGAGTAACCTCCTTCTTGAAGGATATTCCGAGGTGGTCTTCTAGCTCTAGGGAAGCATCTAACGCAACTTGAAGGGTCCTGTGGCCTCTTCCTAATAGGGAAAAGCTTAAGTATGGCTTAAGTCCTCAAATGAACTTCTTTGTCCTGCATCGATCATCATAGTCATATCCATACTTCTGCGGAACCCTGAACTTCTTGGTGTATTGGGTCACCGTCATGTCGCCAACCTGACCTAGATTAACAAACTCTAGCTCCTTCTTCTCTATCATGGCTTCAGACACATAGTGCTCCTAGAAGGCTTCAACAAATCCTTCCCATTTGAGTGCAGGTGCATCAGCCGCTCTTGAGTTGAGGAAGTTCTCCCACCATGTACAGGTTTCTCCCTTCATCATGTGGGTAGCAAAGCAAACCCTAGACTGTTGAGGGCAGTCCAGGTCACAAAATCAATGCTCCATGCTCATAATCCATTCTTCTCCCTTGGTGACGACATCATCCTCTCCTTCTCCAACAAAGGAGTCGGGCCTGATCTTCAAGAAATCCACCAAGGTCAACTCGTGGTGTCTGGGTTGACGTTGTACTTGTCCTAGGGCATTGGTGAGTAGTTGGACTAATTCCTCCAGGGTGGTCTTAGGGTTCCTTCTTGATGCACTTCCCTCACTAGAAGAGCTAGCACCATCTTCCCTATCCTTTCCCTTGTCAGACTTCATAGGAGTCATCTAGAAAAACAAGATATACCTCAGGTTAGAACATGTGAATCTTTAGCTTAGTGGCCATCTACTCATTGCTCTGATACCATATTGTAACGCCCCTCCAAGCACATATATAAGTCAGCGGAAGCAAACCCAATGTTGTCCATAACATGGGTAGCTCAGCTCGGAGGGATGTCACAAAATATGATAATCATTGCAATAAGATAAATGAAACACTTTGCATTAACTCAAAACAGATTCATACATTGTTCATGGAAGGGAAATACATAACTATATCATCTGATATCAAAACCTATTACATGTAGGCTAAGCAAAACTAAAGCATAAACTATCTCATCTTGATCTCAAGTCTAACACATGTAAGCTAAGAAAATCTAAAACATGGAAAGATAAACTAAACTAAAGGATCTACTAAGTGGTAGATGGAACCCCACTAAGAGAAAGTCTCCTCGGTCAGCTACCCTTGAAGGCTCACGTCAATTCCCTCTTGCTCCTTCATCTAGGGACATCTCATCCCATGGCCATGTGAAAGAAAACATCAACATCAGTAAGCGGCATTATGCATGTTATAAGAACTGAAAATAAACATATACTTGAATTGAAATAAACTTGACATAATTTGACATTAGGAATTCTCATTACGCATTAACCTTCGTTACATCAATGAATTAAGAACATTATTATATGCATTCTCTCTTCACTTCCCACATGGGGCACATCATGCTCAGAAAGTCCATCATTGCTAGGAAGCCCATAATGACCAAAAAGGTCCATCATTTTAGACACATATAATAAGTTACTTAATTCTCTTAACTTAACCTTAATATCATTATTCTTATCTTGCCAACAATGTAAATTGTCCTCGACCAATAATTGCACCAAAGTGCTCATCAGGTCGGTTAAGGCTCACCTTAGTTGCACCAAAGTGCTCATCAATGTCATAATGACAAAATAACATAAAGAGGAACAATTTATAACTTAAGTGCATTATCTTAATCATCATGGGATTTCTCCCTCTTAATCTTGACATTAACATTACATGATTTCCATGATTATTTATTCAATTTCTTAATCATTACATGATCATATAATTAAGCTAATTAACATTAGTGATAAGCATATGACTTTATGAACATAACAACCAGCATCAGATAATATAATTGAAGGCATCATCATCTTGATTAACATTGAATTCTAAAGCATAATCTTAAATCATACATAGAGAGCAATTCAACCAAAGTATATATGCATAATGACATGACCCACTTACTTTATTGGAGAAAAACCTAATTTTAGTCTCCTTGATCCTGAGTCGAGTCCTAGGTTCCTAAAATTAATCATGGTTTGCATCATTATTAATTTAATTACACCCTAAACCCTAATTGTCTCAAACCTGAAACTTCATGAAAACCAAACCAAAACATGTCTCGAAACACTGACCATTGGATATATCTCGAAAAATTGAGAAAAATCCATATATAACTTGTCCCTATACGATCCACCAATCAAAAGTTATGAATTTCCATGCATCGACCAATCAGAAATCCAAGAAATATATACGTGAAATGAAAACAAAATAGATTTAAATGAAACTAAGATGACCGAGAAATCCATGGCAAGTGTTACATTTGATTAAACATATGGGGGCAAGGTTGTCAAACTTTCATCTCAATCAAAGGCGCTGCCGATTGATTAAATAAAAGCAAAATTCCCAAAATTCCCTAAGTATGTGTGACATAGCAAACAAAATCTAGAGGGTAGAAAAGGAAAAGTTGCACATCATTTCTTCAATCCTTAGTCATGGCGTGACCAGGCTCCCTGAAGCACCAAATCGCCATCCCAACTCGTGACTAGAGATAGATCTCACACTATCAACCTACCCCTAAGATTCCTTAGGCTTCACCGAACTTGGCAAGCCAAGATTCACGACCTGCGGCACCAAAAATGCCATGGTACCAACTTCAGATCGCGAGAAACAGAGCATTGAACTTTGGTTTCAAAACCACTGAGAAACAAGGCATAAACGAGTCAAACGAATCTGGGAAACCGGTCTAGGGAGGAGGTCGAAGACAACTCCACTGGTTCTGTGGCCAACCAGCCACAGGTTGGCCCAGGCAGTAAGCGTCGGTGGGAACATTGGTGGTGGCTACAGGTCCCAGCAATTGGGAAGGATCCACAACAAACAAACAATGTGGAATCGAAGAACAAGAGTCCAAGATGCTCACCTGTGAGCCAATTCGTCTAGGACGGCCGGAGGAGGATGGCGCAAGGTGAAGGTATCCGGAGGGAAGACTGAGTAGGAGGCGGTGGTGTAGGGTGCAGGTGATCAAATTGAACGAAGAGGAGTGTTATTCTAGGGCACGCGGTCATGTAGAACCAATTATATAAAGGTTTTGTGGGCTGGAAAACCCTCTACAATCCAAGGGCGGAGGAGGAGTCCTTGCCCTTTTGGGCATTTCCCGATAGGGCACCAAAACCCATCGAACCAGGGATCAATGGAACCGCGGCTTGCTCTCGGTTCCATTGGTGAAGAAATCACCTAAATCGGACCATTGTGGCGAGAGAACCGGACCCATGGATATCGCACCAGAGACATGCTGCTCTCGATCTCCTACCTGAGGTAGGAGACGGGTCCGCAGCCATCGAATCGACATCCGATAGTCTAGATGGACGGCGCATCAAGTGGCGCGTGTGACACTTAGATAAATGGAAACTTAGGCAGATAAATCAAATTATCAAAGAATAATTAACCCAAACTATATATAAACTTCCCTGATGGATTTGAAGGGTCAAATGAAGTCCAAATGACTTCAAATTGAACCACAAGTTAATTAGGACCTCTAGAATCTCCCTACCCAATCAGATTTAGATTTTCATTAAATTTTATTCATCAACCTCATATAGGTTACTATTTAATGAAAATATTATTAAAAGGTGACATGGGTGAAATTATCCTTTATTTAATGAGTTATTTGAGCCAAAATTGAGGTTATGAGAACATTTCATTATATATGGTACTTAGAGGTCACATTACATTCTATTTGTTTGATAGAATCTTAAACTTGCAAATTAGGGTTTCCCATTAAGGACCAATGATAGGTTTATGATTTTGAGGATGTTACAATTCTACCCACCTTAAATAAATTTTGTCCTCGAAATTTTCTTAGACCACTACCCACCTTAGTGTTTTCCATATTCATATAATATCATAACTTATTATTTAAAATCTCAAGACTAAACACATATATGGTCCAAGGATAAAGTCAAAATCTAAAAGTGATAATCTAAACCATACCTTGATCACTTTCCTCCTCCATGTCCATAGCAAAGACTCTTGCCTGTCTCTTAGGGATCAGGTTCTGGTTCTTGGCTTCCTTCCTCTGTATCTTAGGGCAAGATGACTTTATGTGTCCAGGCTCTCCACAATAATAGCATAAACCAGTACCAAACCTACACGGCCCTCTGTGGACCCTCTTACAAGTCGGGCACTGTGTTTTCTCTTGGCAGTAGGGGCTTCAACCTCAGGAGCCTTCCTCTTGTTGTTGGGAGGTTGATGTTGATGTTGGTTGTTAATCTGAGTAGCCTCCTTCTTGAAGGATCTTCTGGGGTGGTCTTCTAGCTCTAGGGTAGCATATAACGCAGCTTGAAGGGTCATGTGGCCTCTTCCTGATAGGGAAAAGCTTAAGTTTGGCTTAAGTCCTCGGATGAACTTCTTTGTCCTGCGTCGCTCGTCATAGTCATATCCATACTTCTGCAGAACCCTAAACTTCATGGTGTACTGGGTCACCGTCATGTCACCAACCTGAGCTAGATTGGCAAACTCTAGCTCCTTCTTCTCTATCATGGCTTCAAACACATAGTGCTCCTAGAAGGCTTCAACAAATCCTTCCCATGTGAGTGCAGGTGCATCAGCCGCTCTTGAGTTGAGGAAGTTCTCCCACCATGTACGGGTTGATCCCTTCATCATGTGGGTAGCAAAGTGAACCCTAGACTGTTGAGGGCAGTCCATGTCACAAAAACAATGATCCATGCTCATAATCCATTCTTCTCCCTTGGTGACGACATCATCCTCTCCTTCTCCAGCAAAGGAGTCGGGCTTGATCTTTAAGAAATCCACCAAGGTCAGCTTGTTGTGTCTGGGTTGACGTTGTCCTTGTCCTAGGGCATTGGTGAGTAGTTGGACTAATTCCTCCATGGTGGCCTTAGGGTTCCTTCTTGATCCACTTCCCTCACTAGAAGAGCTATCACCATCTTCCCTATCCTTTCCTTTGTCAGACTTCTTTGGAGCCATCTAGAAAAATAAGATATACCTAGGGTTAGAACATGTGAATCTTTAGCTTAGTGGCCATCTACTCATTGCTCTGATACCATATTGTAACACCCCTCCAAGCACATATATAAGGTAGCGGAAGCAAACCTGATGTTGTCCATAACATGGGTACCTCATCTCAGAGGAACGTCACAAAATATGATAATCATTGCAAAAAGATAAAGGAAACACTTTGCATTAACTCAAAATAGATTCATACATTGTTCATGGAAGGGAAAGACATAACTATATCATTTGATATCAAAATCTATTACATGTAGGCTAAGCAAAACTAAAGCATAAACTGCCTCATCTTGATCTCAAGTCTAACACATGTAAGCTAAGAAAATCTAAAACATGGAAAGATAAACTAAACTAAAGGATCTACTAAGTGGTAGATGGCACCCCACCAAGCTAAAGTCTCCTCGATCATCTACCCTTGAAGGCTCACGTCAATTCCCTCTTGCTCCTTGATCTAGGGACATCTCGTCCCATGGCCATGCGAAAGAAAACATCAACATCAGTAAGCGGCATTATGCATGTTATAAGAACTGAAAATAAACATATACTTGAACTAAAGTAAACTTGACATAATTTGACATTATGAATTCTCATTACGCATTAACCTGCATTACATCAATGAATTAAGAACATTATTATATGTGTTCTCTCCTCACTGCCCACATGGGGCACATCAAGCTCAGAAATCCCATCATTGTTAGGAAGCCCATAACGACCATAAAGGTCCATCATTTTGAGAAACATATAATAAGTTACTTAATTCTCTTAACTTAACCTTAATATCATTATTCTTATCCTGCCATTAATGTAAATTGTCTTCATCCAATAATTGCACCAAAGTTCTCATCAGGTCGTTTAAGGCTCACCTTAGTTGCACCAAAGTGATCATTAATGTCATAAAGACAAAATAACATAAAGAGGAATAATTTACAACTTAAGTGCATTATCTTAATCATCCAGGGATGTCTCCCTCTTAATCTTGACATTAACATTACATGATTTCCATGATTCTTTATTCAATTTCTTAATCATTTGCATGATCATAGAATTAAGCTAATCAACATCAGTGATAAGTATATGACTTTATGAACATAACAACCAGCATCATATAATATAATCAAAGGCATCATCATCATCTTGATTAATATTGAATTCTAAAGCATAATCTTAAATCATACATAGCGAGCAATTCATCCAAAGTATATATGCATAATGGCATGACCCCCTTACCTTATTGGAGCAAAACCTAATTTTAGTCTCCCTGGTCCTAAGTCAAGTCCTAGGCTCCTGAAATTAATCATGGTTTGCATCATTATTAATTTAATTACACCCTAAACCCTAGTTGTCGCAAACCTGACACTTTGTGATAACCAAACCAAAACATGTCTCAAAACACTAACCATTGGATAGATATCAAAAAATTGAGCAAAATCCATATATAAATTGTCCCTATATGATCTACCAATCAAAAGTTATGAATTTTCATGCATCGGCCAATCAGAAATCTAGGAAATATATACGTGAAATGAAAACAAAATTGATTTAAATGAAACTAAGATGACCAAGAAATGCATGGCAAGTGTTACATTTGATTAAACATATGGGGCAAGGTTGTAAAACTCGCATCTTAATCAAAGGCGTTGTCGATTGATTAAATAAAAGCAAAAATCCCAAAATGCCCTAAGTATTTGTGTCATAGTAAACAAAAACCAGAGGGTAGAAAAGGAAAAGTTGCACATCGCTTCTTCGTTCCTTTGTCATGGTGTGACCAGGCTCCCTGAAGCACCAGATCGCCATCCCAACTCACAACCAGAGACAAATCTCACACTATCAACCTACCCTGAGATTCCTTAGGCTTCACCGAACTTGGCAAGCCAAGATTCACGACCTGCGGCACCACAAACGCCATGGTCCCAGCTTCAAATCATAAGAAATAGAGCATTGAACTTTGGTTTCAAAACCACCGAGAAACAAGGCATAAACGAGTCAAACAAATCTGGGAAATCGATCTAGGGAGGAGGTCAAAGACAATTCCATTGGTTCTGTGGTCAACCAGCCACAGGTTGGCCCAGGCGGTGAGCGTTGGCGGGAACATTGGTGGTGACTACAGGTCCTAGCATCTGGGAAGGATCCACGGAAAACAAACACTACAGAATCAAAGAACAAGAGTCCAAGATGCTCACCTGTGAGCCAATTCGTCTAGGACGGTCAGAGGAGGACGGGGTGAGGTGAAGGTCGCCATAGGGAAGACTGAGTAGGCAGCGGCGGTGTAGGGCGCAAGCGATCAAATTGAACGAAGAGGAGTGTTTTTCTAGGGCACGCGGTCATGTAGAACCAACTATATAAAGGTTTCATGGGTTGGTGAGCCCTCTGCAATCCAAGGGTGGTGGAGGAGTCCTTGCCCTTTTGGGCGTTTCCCAGTAGGGCACCAAAATCCATCAAACCAGGGATCAATGGAACGGTGGCTTGATCTTGGTTCCATTGGCGAAGAAATCACCTAAAACGAACCATCGTGGCGAGAGAACTGGACCCATGGATATCGCACCAGAGACCTGCTGCTCTCGGTCTCCTACCCGAGGTAGGAGACGGGTCCGCAGCCATCGGATCGACATATGACAGTCTGGATGGATGACGCATCAAGTGGTGTGTGTGACACTTAGATAAATGGAAACTTAGGCAGATAAATCAAATTATCAAAGAATAATTAACCCAAACTATATATTAACTTCCCTAATGTATTTGAAGGGTCAAATGAAGTCCAAATGGCTTCAAAATTGAACCACAATTTAATTAGGACCTCTAGAATCTCCCTATCCAATCAGATTTAGATTTTCATTAACTTTTGTTCATCAACCTCATATAGGTTTCTATTTAATGCAAATATTATTAAAAGGTGACATGGATGAAATTATCCTTTATTTAATGAGTTATTTTAGCTAAAATTGAGGTTATGAGAATATTTCATTATATATGGTACTTAGAGGTCACATTATGTTCTATTTATTTGATAGAATCTTAAACTTGCAAATTAGGGTTTCCCATTAAGGACCAATGATAGGTTTATGATTTTGAGGATGTTACAGTATGGGTAGTGTGTTTCACTTTGTCTTTCCTTTCTAGATCACATCTTTCAAGTGGATCATTGCCACTTAGTATGTGTGGATTCGCTGCAAACATGAGGGTGGATAGCTTATTATAGCATAAGGTTGTTTGTACTATGGTTCCAAGATCATAAAGGTTGTGATGATTTTGCTTTTGAGCCTTCCAATAATTAGGAAGACTCCTCTTATATGTTTTAAAATTTGTTATGCTGGTAAGAGTAGATGAGATAAGGATGTGAGTTCCTTATAGCACATGAGGTGAATACCAAGTTAATGAATCCTAGTATCTAAGATGTATCAACCGTATGAGAAATATGTGAAGGTTGGACATGTTTATTAAATGAACTTTACAAGTATTCCTCTCCCTTAGAGAGAGAGAGTTGATGATGACCCTTTAAATGTTGTTAGGAAGGAAAAAAAAGTGATTCTATAATGTTGTGTATGGTTCAGTGATAGCTGGGAAAGACCACTATCAAGGATAGATGGTTTGTTGGTTAATAAATATGTGATACTTTGTTCCTTTAAGATAAACCGATGATCAAATATCAATGCATAAGAGTTAGATTGGATGACATAATCCACATGACCATGATGAGTTTAGAGTAATGTCCTTTGGACTAACCAATGTACCAATAGAATTTATGAATAGGAGCAACAGAGTGTTCAAGTAATGTCTTACAAGTTTTAGCAATCTTTGAATGATGACATGTCAAAGTATTTCAAATATGGTCAAAATATGATTAATATTTCTTCAAAAAAACCTTAGAGTTGTTGAAGTAGTAATAGCTATGAGACAAGTTGAACAAGAATGAGATGGGGTTGATTACATTTCTTTATGGTATCATGATATGTATTCTAAGTAGGTTGTGTAAATCCTAGTAAGGTGAAGATAGTGTTGTTATTTCACCCCAAACAAGGTTGACTAGGACTGATGTTTCCTTGTATGGAAGGACAGCTTCCCGTGTCAGCATTTCTTTTGATCCTGAAAAAGAACTGACAAGAGTTCTAGTGTCAGTGTATAAAAAAAAGGATGGATACATTGCCTTTTATGCTTCAAGGAATGGTATGGGACACATGGAATGATTGGTAAAAAGCTAGCAAGTATGACTTTTGAGTAATGTGTTGATACAATAGATATAATTTTAGGATGATAGCTAGAATTTAAAGTTGAACATTACTATTAGCTTTGTACAGGTGGCACAATAAGTTTATATGTTCCATATTTGCAAATGTCTTCTTATGTGGGGGTTTTTAGGCTGACCCAAGATGAGATATGTATGAATGATGTGACATTACCATGATATTCAAGTAACCATGTGAAGGTAATAGGATGACGTGCAAAGAAAGTACCCATCTTTGTTTACCTTGGATTTCGGGGGCGAAATACCTGTTAGGGGTTTATAGTTGTAAGGCCCCTAAACTTTCTTAGTGAGTTGAACAAGATTAATTATCATAATTTAATTCTTATAACCCTAATATAACCATGTGATATGCTTTGAAATCATAATACAAGCTTAAGTTTCAAAATTGGTCCAATTTGGACACTGTTTGAGCAAGTTATGCAATTTTATACACATTTTGGACTTTTCTGCAATTTACCCAATTGAGAGGTTTTCTTTGCAATTTATCACTTGAATTATGTTCCTTGGATATTCTCTCATCTTTATTGAGCTTTTTTATCCATGGGGTTCCTATTTAAACCTTGGTTTGAAGGTGTTTTCTCCAAGGGTATTTTAGGGTTTTCCCCTTCACGGATGAGCTACCTTTAGTAGCTATCAACTAATGAATTATTTGATTGGCTGGGAAATTCGACAAAGGAAAGCTAAGAAGGTCTATACACATGGTGGGAGAGCTTCTTGTGTGTGTGCTTGTATATTCTTAATAAATTAAGGCTATGGACACTTGGATAGATACTAGAACTTCAACTTTTTCTTTTTTGCTTTATCTTATAGTTCATATACTTATCCCCAAGCACCAAAACGAGCCATTTTCTCTCCACCACTTGCCTCCTTATCCCAAACTCGTTCTCCCTATGTGCTTATGAGAATTTTTTTGTCCAAGGAAGAAGAAAGTGGGGATCTTCTTGGAAAAAGGATCTAGGGTTGCAATTGACTTCATTTTAGGGTTGAAAAAGCTTCCTTCTAGTGATCTTGACCTAAAAGAGTAAGAATTTCCTTCTTTCCTCCATTTTTTTCTTTGTTATATTTCCTCTTAGCTTTCTCCAGGTCGGAACCTTACTGTTTCATGGTGGAAATTGCTCTAAAGCTCTAAAACTCTACCTTTCTTGCTCCTTATGCTTAGGGTTTTCTCATTTGATGAAGAAATGTGCTAGATGGACGAATTCATAGCTTATTCTTGGATTTTATACCCTACCTACTCGAGTTTTCTTCTGTGTGGGGTTTCATCTTCTCATTAGAGTCAAGTTTTATAACTTGCTCCATGATTATTGTCTATCATAAGCTTTCTAGAACATGTTCCTGTCTGAAAATGATGATTTAGGCACTAAAAAACTATGCTTGACTTGGATTTCGATTTTTATAATGTTATCTATTCTGATTTCAGTTCTAGATGAACCTGTGATCATGTGTACATTATTCCAAAGGTATATGACTTGGATCAGGTTGGTTTGACAACCTATGGTGCTAAGCACCTATCAACCAATGGTCAATTTTAGGGTTTTAAGTTGATTTCTTCTATAAACCCAAGACCCGATGATGGTACCATTGCAACAACCCTATGGTGTTGTCTTCATGGCAACTGATGGTCGTGATCAAATGTGTCATTTGAAGGTGACAAACCTATGGTCACCCTCTTAGGTCAGGTTTTGGATCAATTAGAAGCATAATGATCAACCATTAAGTACCCTATTGATGTTATCAATCAATGATGACATCAGCTTAATATTTGATGTTGATTAATGAATATAGTGTTGATCTAACAACCTATGGTGATTTAATGATCACTAATTATGGTGGATCAGGTCTCTAAAACCTATGTTAATTTAATCATTGTAGTTGTAGCAACAGTTAAGCCTTAGACCAATGGTTTCTTGGGTTACTTGATGCAATTGTCAGACCTATACTGTAATTGATGGTTATAACATATGAACTTGATCCAATGGTCAAGATCTAATGTTTATTCCTCCAATAAGGTGGAATGATGGCCAATGTAATATGTTGGTCCTAATAATGGGATTTAAATGGTTTCCTTTATATGATCAACTTAAGGAGCTTACTTGTTGACAATGGATGGCTTGTTTTAACTGAATGGTCGATTATGGGTTTTACCCTACTCTCAATGGAACTTTTTGTGTTGTAAATCAAGGGATGTCTAGGGGTAGATGGTGACTCTTTCTAGAGAACAAATTAAGGACTTCATAGGTCGTTTATCCAAGTTGTTTACTTATATAAACAACCCATGGTCTTACCTTTTAAACATCCAATGGTTCTGGGTGACATTGTGGTATGGTGATATGGGTTGAATGATGATGGAACAAATGGAGGGTTACCCTTAACAAGGTAGTCTTACCTATTCACTCATATGAATAGAAGGGATGATAACCATATTGTGTGGATATGTAACCCTAATGAGGTATAACTATTATATCTAGCTTTAATATAACTAAATGATGGTAATTGGGTATGAATAGTCCTTGAATGACTAATACAATCATGGAGTACTCTGTTACTATTTTTGAAACCCTAGTATGCTATAACCCGATGGTTACACCTAGATTTATGTGTTGGTTCATACTTGAGAATGGTATGGAATGTGATGGTGATGCTTCACCTTATGCATCCATGATCCAATGGGGATATCATGAGTTTGGGTTTGGGTATGAGTGATGATTAGTAATATTAATATAATTTATCTTGTGAACCTAACTCTAATGCAAATAGATAAAGATGAGTATTCATGTTTAACATTCTTATATGATGGAATGATGGTGGAATAACCTCCTTAATATGATTATAACCTTGATATGTTAATTGGTGGTTATCACAGCCACATGGTTGTTACTTTCTTATGCTAAACATGTGCATTATGAATATGATGAGAGTTAATTATATCTAGCTTCCTTTCATGTTGATGTAATAAAGGAATGTTCTTAATGTTAATATAACCCTGCTATGGTTGTTTATGAATATCTCCTAGCTCATTAATGTGATATTGTGTTGATCTAGTATATTGTATGTAAGTGATGTTGTTGAGCCTTATTATAAGGCATGCAAAGATAATGATGATCTAGTAGGGAATAATATGATGGTCTTAATGACCTTTGGGCATGGTTGAGCCCTAAATGAGGTGTAATCATCTTGTGTTGATAAGGGTTAATACCATGTGATATTGTGAAAAGGATTTTATATCCTGTGAAAGTATGATGGTCTTAATGACGATGATGGCCTTAATGACCCTTTGGCATGGTTGAGCCCTAAATGAGGTGTAATCCTCTTATTTTGATAAGGGTTGATACCCTGTGATATTGTGAAAATGATTTATATCTTGTGATAGTATGATGACTATTGTGGTCTCATGAATGGCAAGTGAATAGTACCATGTGATGATGAGATGAGAAATTATGTTTCACACATTTTATATCTTTTTAAAGTTGTTATATTCATATGCCTTATAGAAGTGAATTAGGGTTTGTATGTCCACTTGTTTGATGCAACCTTAATTCACCCAATTGGCATAACTAATCAAGTGCAACTCTAATCATGTAGTGCCCTGTACTGTAGAGCCATCTTCGGTGTCAGAACTTTCTGGATGGTGAAACGAGTATTCCTAAGGGAAACTCGAAGTGCATACTGTTGAGTATGTAGGGGTGGCGGGCTGAGGATATATCCTTGTCATCCACAACACAGATTGTGGAGGTTGGCTATGGTCATGCCTCATACATATGATGTGATTAAGAACGGCTGCGGTCGTGTCTTGGTGATTATAACATGATGTGATTAGAGGACAATTGCGGTTTTACCTCAGTGATTGGGTTTGAATACCTTTGTTTCTAGTGCCATGACAAGTACCAAGGTCGGACTAGTGGTTATAAGCTTGACTATATGTCGTTGTGGTGGCAGCTTTGACTGATATGTCACTGCCTTTTTACTCGTACTAACCGAGGGGAAGAGATCTTAGGATTCCGGCACTCCTAGATCTTGTACGGAACCAAATAGCCCTTCACAGAGGTCGGTTGGACTTTGAATGGTATGATTCAAATTTCCTAGGGTGTAATAAAAGATGTAAAATAGCCGTGTAGTATATTTGTTTAGGGTTATACACAATGTTTCACATTGGATGATAACCCTTGTTTGTTATCCTTACATAAAGATGATGCTTAGTGCAATTAAGAGATAGTATATACACTTAGGTTGTGGATATTATTAAGATTATAGATGCATACATACAGTAGCTATGCTTGTGTTGATAAATATACTGCTACTGCTGATTATAATCATGATGTTAGCTATCTCATGTTGTTAGTTATGTTTAGCATGCTAGCCATGCCTTTGTAATTAGAGATGGATATACTTCTAATCATGCTCTTATCCATATAGTTGTGCTTATGTTTTTATCTCTTCTTATGATGATGATATGTTCAACCAATTAGACATGCTCATGTTGTTAGCTATGCTATGTTACTAGACTTGCTCATGATGCTAGATATGCATAGGCTACAGAATTGCTTATATTGTCAACAAGATAAAGGATGATAGTCTGGCTAATGATGATAGTTATTATCTTCTCCTTATGTATTTTGATAATCATCAGTACTACTGATCTTATTTGTTATATTTGATTAAACTACTTAACTATTTAATTACTTAAAAATTTTGTAATCAATAAACATTTTTGGATGTTATATCTCTTGCTGGGACATGGTCTCACCCTTGTGGTTCACCACATTTTTTGGTAATCGGAAGTGACGAAAACAAACATGTGGCAACAAATAGGAGCTATAGTAATGAATCTTTGATAAAGTTGATTAGATTTCTAGTGTGTCCTAGAGTCGTCCATGTACTCTCAGGTCCGGGTGAGAAAAAGTTTGTATATGGTGTTTCAAACGAATCGGACTTTTGTTAGTATATTAATACTTATTTTTGTGGCATATATGAATATTGTTCTCCTGTGTATATATGTGGTGGCTAAGACAATAGAGCAATTTGTATCAAATTCTTGGTATGTATGGATATAAGAAAGATGTTGGGCTCTTATCCAAATGTTTCTGAGCGGGTGTTGACGTTGAAATCGGCTTTATTCTACCCATATTTTTTGGTAGGTGATTAATTAGTGATTGCCTGTGTTTTATGTTTTGAGTAATATCATTTAGTGTAATGGGTTCTCACAAACAAGGAACAAAATTAAACCGTAGCAAAAGTGAGACCTAGCACTAACTAGAAATCTCTTCACTCTCATGCAAGGGAGGATCACAGAAAGGAAAACTAACGAACACCGATAAATAGTGACAGAAGAGGCAGATTAGCTGCTACTGACCCTCCCGAATAATGAAAAAAACAAACACAGGAAAAGAAACAAGTTCATAGAAGAAAGGGAGAAAGATTCAAGCCGCTAGGGCCAGCTCGATGGAGGATAGAGCCAGATCTTCCCAAAGGAGCTGCAAGGAAGACCACTGAGGCTCGCCCAGCGATGACCACCGCCACCAGGCTCTACTACCGCAGACGCCACAGGGAAGTCCAACGTGAGGTACGAACACCACCACCGGAGGACGGGAGAGACGAGGCTGAAGTTGGACTATTACCGCCACATAAAACTGGAGTTGTGCAACCTGGTGTGGAAGAGTGGCTCGGGGGAGCGGGCCGACACTCACCGGAAGCCTGGAACCCCTCCCCCAAGCCAGCCGCACCGTAGTGGAACCCTAGTCACCCCTTTCGCCAGAGCGGAGCGGAGCGGGATGAAGGGATTTCCACCTTTTTAGTTGAATAGTTACTTTTTTGACAACATTATTACTTTTTTGTCCAGATAGTTACTTTTAGGAGTACACTAGTAGTGAAAACTTAGTTACTCATGTAGGTATCAAATAAACCCCATTATATATATATATATAATTTATATTCTCACATATTTGCAATTGTGAAAAGATTGGTTTTAACCTTTTCCACATCCTTTATACCAGTAATTGTCTACTTTGTTCATCTTACATGATGTAACCTAATTACATTTGCATGTGCATGTGCCATAATTCCATTATGTTTTATTGATGCATGTAACATAGCTATCGAAATGCAATAGTTTTTGATCTATATGAAATGAACAAGATTGTGTTGTCTCCATCAAGTTTATGTATCTATGTTTACCTCTAACTTGACTGTATAAAATAAACTTCTTTGACTTCATGTTAATCTACAGTCATAGAGTATAAAGAATTTCACTTTTAATTTTATAACTACACGTTGCCAATTGATCTCTAAATGAATAGTCCTATTGTTCTTGTTGGATCCAAAATCTAAAATTGGTAGCAAAACTACATGTGTGATTGTTGCATGAATTTGGTCTGATTACTAATTTCTCAAAATATATGTGCATGAAATATTTGTATGTGTAAACATGATGATTTTAGTAATCGATGTATCAATATAATAAATATGATATTTTATCATTAGTACATTATGTGAGTAGATATACAAGTCAGCATACATGTCAGAATAAAATTTGGTTTTTGTGGGTGACTTTCTTACTTTTTATGGCCAACTTCACTTAGTTGTTTGAGTGTTTTTGTATTAGATATGAATTTTTTGAAGTTTAGTCATTTTTTATTGCAATATGTCTATTGTACAAGTCCCACTATTTTCCCAATTTATATTAAGCTAAACTCTAGAATTAAGTTCAAAACTAAAATATGGAATACATGTATGACAAAAGTGATGAAGAAAGGCGGTGACAACAACAAAATATATATTGTGATGTAATGAAGAGTTTTCCCATGAAACACATTAAATTTAATTTTATCATGTTGGTATATCTTGCATGTGATGTTGCAAACCTAGTGTGGTCCAAAACCTTTGATTAGCTAACAAGGATCATTTGTAATGCACATAGTTACTATTTCCTTCAATTTATTATATTGTTGAGAATGGATGATAATTAGAATATGTATGGATATAATATATATACATATATATGCACATGGTGAATGCTTAATATGATACTACCAAATTCCATTATTATAAAATATAAAATCGTTGATGCCTTTTATTGGTGGAAGTTTTTAAGTATTTCAATCATTATTTCATAGGTTTTTCCGATTGTTTAGGTTATATCTTGATATTGTGTGGGTGTAAGTGTTAGTTCTTCCATGTATATGTGTCCTTATTCATAGTTCTTAATCCTTGGGATGTAATTAACTTGATAGACCTATGTAACAACCCCAAGTGGAGCCCAATCACAACCACAGTTGAAGCATAGATAAATATAAACCATCAGCGTCATAAATGAGACTTTAAAAAAAGTAGTTTATCATAAATAGGTATGAATTAAGATTATAGTTTACATGTCTAAACAGTAAACATGATTTCCAGACGTGTTCTTGTGATAATTTTTTGATACACAATCTTATGTAAGAGGGAATAGTGTGAATATAACCTAAACAGGGATCATCTATATAGATAGCACACCACTAGTGCTTATGTATAGATACTTAAGTTATTGTCATGTTTCATTCCTCATAATGATCATAAGCTATGTGATCCCATCCATAAGAAGGGAGTTTGATATCATTAAGTGGAATTGACCAACATTATATGCTTATTATAATTTTTAAGATACGTACAAATTTTGGAAAAATAATTGATACAAGTATGAATAACTAAAAAACATAAAAAGCATATACTAAGATATTAAGTATTTCTCATCAACTCTATTTTGGTTATTACCAACTCTAATGTATTATGGCTTTATGCTTTTAATAGTACCTCTTTAACATGAACGCTCAAAAATGCTTTATATATCTCTTGGCTGCACCCAAGGTGACCTATTATATAGGAATTCTTAAATATTTTATGTACACTAATATATGTCTTTGCTAGAACATTCGTGAATGGTATAGTACTGATAAAAATATAGAAATTTCTCCCACTTATCATCTTAGAACTGAACCTTATGAAATAAGAATATGAATTCATTTAGAATCAAAATAACTTTCTAAATAATAAAAATATGATTAATGTAGTCATCTTTATACTCATGGGTTTCAGTACGCAACATAAAGGTGACATAACATGGCTAGTATGTACATAATTTTTCAATTTTATCGTGGTTGGTTTATTTCATAGAAGAAAAATCATATTCATGATCTTTTCATCCTTAGCAAAATCCTAACTTCAATAGTTAGAGATGATATAGCATAAATAACCTTGACCCTAGTCCCCTTTTCAATAATACTTTATGTTGACCTAACAGTTATTCATTATTCATATTTTGATGATGACTTAACCATTTCATTCATATGTATCTAATATGTCTACTTGAGATTGATTTCAAGTATTAGGTACATGAAAAGGATGAATTTAATCAAGCCCTAGCTTGACCAAATACAAGATAAAATTAATGTAAATGCACTTTTGTGAAAAATGCCCTAAATCACTTAGGACAATTTTGTAAATCATTTGTATTGATGCTATAACTTGTAACTAAGCTAGGAAAATTATAAAATGTCTTAAAACAAATAGTTAAGAACCTTTAGCAATTTCTAAAATTCATCACAGGCACTTTTGTCGGCTGAGTTTCACTCACATGAAACTCGACCGACACCCTAGATGGGTCATTGTAGTTGTCAAGGTCGGTCGAGTCTCCCCAAGACAAAGCTGAGTGACACCCCTATACAGGAAAATCAATTTTAATCTATGGGTTGAGTTTCATCCAGAATAAACTCGACCGACAACTCAAAATTACTTTGTAAAGCATAGTGCTACCGGTCAAGTTACCTTTATTGAAACTCGACCGAATGCACTATACAAAATGTGCAGAATAAGTGTTTCTAATGGTTGGAGTTTTGCAAAACTCAAAAATAGATATGTTGCAATACCCCAAATGGCTATAATTCATTCCTAAGTGCATCTACTAGCTAGTATACACCCCCAAATATAAATAGGTTCCCTTGGACTCAATTCTAAGTTTGCTTCTTGTGCTCCTAGCTATAGTTGAGTGGTTTGTTTACTAAGAGCCCCTTTCTCTCTCTATCTTACTACAGATTAACATCAATCTGAGTGGGATAGGTTACTTGTGAGAGAGTTGCTTCATTGTACTCCTTGTGAAGCTCTCAACTTCCTCTTTGCAATCCCTTTCTCTCAAGAAAGATGATGAATGCTTCCTCTTGGTGAAGGTGAAGTAGAAGACTAAAGAACTAAGAGAAGAGTGGGTAATTCCTTCAAGGCAGAAGACTTGTTGCAAGAGGAGATATCCTTAGTAAAGGTCGCTAGCTCATTGCAAGAGTGGGCAAGCCCTTGTGAAGGTTGAAGACTCTTTCTCTAGGATAGATAAGTTCGTGTAAGATCATTGGCTCCTTTGATCCTTAAAAGGAAGGCTAGGTATCCTTGTCCTAGAAAAGAAAGGTCATGTTATATCTCTTGTAATGGAATATAAGAAGTGTGCAATGGTTGCAAATCCTAGGGGTTGGCCCCTCTAGGTATTTGATGTACATATCCTAGTTTGGAGTTTGGAACCACTATACATAGCTTGTGTTGTTTTGCTTGTTCAATCTCTTTCATATTTGCTATGTATGTCTATTTGTACCCAGATTCCATATATGCAACTATATCTCTTAATATAATATGAAGGTTTAATGAATTTGTTTTAAGTGTTTCAGCTCTATTAAACCCCCCCCCCTCTAGAGCCTATTGATCCAACAAATGGTATTAGAGAGGGTATTCTCCAAGCTAAGTGCTATTAGGAGATGAGAAGGTGAGTGGGAATTTTTAAGGAGTCCCTCAACATAGAAGGAGTATTCTCCATGCATCCCCCCATATTTGACGGCACAAACTTCCTCAATTAGAGGAGAAGGATGCAGTTCTACCTTTGAGGGATGAGCTATGATGTGTGGAGAGTGGTTGCTTCTTCATACAAGGAACTAGAGGGAGACATGGCTACTTAGAATGAAGTTTCCAACAAGAAGGCTCAACACTAAGACAATAAAAATCATCTACTCAACCATCACTCCCACCAAATTCAATCGGATCTCCACTTGGGATACAACCCATGAGATATGGGATAAGCTTTGTGTTGTCTATGAAGGCACCAAGCAAGTCAAGGAGTCAAAGGTATACATATTCAATGGCTTGCTTGCGAACTTCAAGATGGGAAGGAAAGAAAGAATTGTTGAAATGTATGCTAGGCTCAACACCATTGTGAATGGTCTTGCATCTTTGGGACAACCCATGGACCAAGGGAAAGTCAATTCTCATATTCTTAGATCTCTTCCTAAGAGGTGGCAATCCAAGGTGACCTTCATTGAAGAAATAAGAAGTCTTGGTGACATTGCAATCGAAGAGCTCATTGTGAATATACAAGATTTTGAAGTGAGGGTTTACAAGAAAGAAGAAGAAGACAATCTAGAAGATAAGGAATCTAAGAAGATAAAGCATGCAGCCTTCAAAACTCAAGTGGAGGCCATTGTTCTTAAACAACAACTTGCTTTCCGACCTACTCCTCCCTCTAGTGAAGATGAAGCCCCTATTGATATTGAAACCAACTACTCCAAGGGGAACACTTTAAGGGAAATCCCTCCTCCTCCTCTACTCGTAGATGCTATGAGTGTGGTCAAAAGGGACATTACAAGAATGATTGACCTTGAGGCAAAGAAGTCACACCACAAGAGCAGCTTTAAGAAGGAGGAGGACTACAACAAGGAGAGCAAGTTCAAGAAGAGGGGGAAGAAGGAAAGAAGAGGGAAAAATGTTGCGTGTGCTGCTTGGGAGGAGTCTTTCTCAAGTAAATCCATCTCAAATGAAGGAGAGTGTCATGTTTCTCTCATGGCCTCAACTAGTGAAGATGTATGTGAGGTAAGTGAGGTAAGTTTGAATGAACTTTCTAAAGATGCTCTCATTGATATGATTAATGTTTCATGTTCTTCTTACTCTAAATGCAAATCTCAAAAGAAGAGACTAGGGAAAATTATAGATGATCTATATGCTAGAATTGAAACTCTTGAACAAAATGAAAAAATTCATCTTGATAGAATAGATTCTTTGCTAGGAGAAATCTTGATATTGAACTTCAATATGATGGTGTAGAAATTTAAAATTGTGATTATCTAAAGAAAATGAATGATCTTAAAGATGAAACCCAAGTCTAAGTTGATGAACTTATTATGCTAAGAAATGAAAAAATGATAGAATTCTTTCTAAAGTCAATGATCTTGAATCTAGACCTATCTTGCCTACTAATGAAGTAGCAAGTTTAACTCTTGAAAAAGATTCTTATTTGACTAAATCCCTCTATTTATAGGTCAACCTTTATCATTCTTAAGATGATCTTAATAGTCTTCCTTCTATAGTCATTACTTTTAGCGATGATAACCATAGACTTAGAGAGACCTTGCAAAAGTTCCTCAAAGGGAAAAAGTCCTAAAATTCTGTCCTAGAGCACTCTATCAAACAAGTGGGTAGAAGTGGTTTGAGATATGAGGAAGCCCCTAAGAACAAGGGAAAAGGTTAGAAAAGGAGAAAGGGGCCTCCAATATACCATGGAGATACTTCCATCTCTAAGGCATCTATGGTTTTTGCTCATTGTAAGTGTGATGATCATTATTCTACTTTTTGTCCTTACAAAGAGAAGGGGATCAACCCAAACATGAAATGGGTCCCCAAGCTAACTCTGGATCCCAAAGTTTGAATTGGGCACTGATGTCTCCTTTCTATGTAAGAAAAAGGAAAATGGATTGTTGATAGTGGATGCTCAAATCACGTGACTGGTGATAGAGACCACTTCAACACTCTTACTCAGAACAAAGGAGGTTTGGTAACATTTGGGGACAATAAGAAAGGTAAAGTGATAGGTGAGGGTGATGTAGGTGATTCGCTATGCATAAAGAATGTTCTTCTTGTGGATGACCTACATCACAATTTAATTATTGTTAGCCAACTTTATGATAATGGATATCTTTGTTCTCTTTACTTCACATGAATGTTTTCTTCTATACTCCCTCTCCTAAAATGTCATATATAAGGAAACTAGAAGTACAAATCTTTATATTATTTTTCTTGATTCTCTTAAGCCTATTCTAGGTAAATGTCTAGTTTTTGATAAAAATGATGTATCTTTGTGGCATCATAGGAATGGTTATGTAAATATGCATCAATTGAAGAAGTTGAGAAAAAAGGACTCGGTCAAAGGACTTCCTAAATTGGATTTTGAGAAGGATGAGGAATGCCAACATTGTACCCAAGGAAAGCAAACCAAATCCTCCTTTAAATACAAAGGAGTCCTTCGCACCAAGAGAGTTTTTGAACTCCTTCACATTGATCTATTTGGACTAATGAGAACTCAATCGCTTTGTGATAGTAAATATTGTCATGTGATTGTCAATGATTTCTCACGTTTCACATAGACTTTATTTTTGGTTTTAAAAAGTGATACTCTTGATGTATTATCTATTTTTTGCAAATGAGTTGAAAACAAAGATTCTTTCTGCATCATGTATATCCATAGTGACCATGGGGGAGAGTTTGAAAATCACTTGTTTGAAAGTTTTGGTAAAGAATCTGGTTATATGGATAATTTTTCTTCCCCCTGTATGCCTCAACAAAATGGTGTATTTGAGAGGAAGAATATGTCTTTACAAGAAATGGATAGAACAATGCTTTTGGGGTATGACACTCCCAAGAATTTTTGGGCTGAAGTCGTTAGTACCGCGTGTGTTGTGCAAAACCAAGTTTTCACTCATATTACTTAAGAAACCCCCTATGAGTTATGGCATGGTAGAAAGCCTTTAATTGACTTCTTTATATGTTTGTTGTCCTTGCTTTGTCTTGAACACTAAAGATTCTCTTGAAAAGTGTGATGTTAAACATTATAAGATTTCATTCTTGTCTATAGCACTACAAGTAGATCTTTTAGATTTTTTAATATTGAACTATCCAAAGTAGAAGAATCTATCAATGTTAATTTTATTGAAGCTAACCTCTCTATTCCAAGAATTATTGTTACTGGTGATGTTGTAGATGAAGTGATTCCTAGACTGAAAGAAATCAACATTAATAACAAAGGAAAAGAGGTGGGAGTAGATGAAGAGTCAAAATGATAAGAAAAGAATGATCCTACTCCCCGGTTTGCTAAAGATCATCCTAAAGAGCTCATTATAGACAATCCTTTTGAAAGTGTGAAGACATGGGCTGCATTCAACAAAGAACAAGCTGACAGCACCTTCATCTCACAACTTGAGCCAAAGAATGTCAAAGAAGCTCTTTAAGATGATGAATGGATCCTAGAAATGCAAGAGGAACTAGAATAGTTTGAGAAGAACAAAGTGTGGAATCTCATGCCAAGACTAAGTGATAGAAAGATCACTGGAACAAAGTGGGTCTACCGCAACAAGCTTGATGAAAGCAATAAGGTGGTCAGAAACAAAACAAGGTTAGTATCTCAAGGTTATAATCAATAATAAGGTATTGACTTTGATGAAACTTATACTCCTATTGCTAGACTTGAGTCTATTAGAATGCTACTTGCCTTTGTTAGTCATAAAAAATTCTTTCTATATCAAATGGATGTTAAAAGTGTGTTTTTGAATGGTAGAATACAGGAGGAATTATGTGTGTCTCAACCTCCCGGCTTTGAACATGACAAGCTTCCTAACCATGTTTATTTGATATAAGAAACTCTTTATGGTCCAAAACAAGACCCTAGAGCTTGGTATGAGAAATTGAAAAACTTTTTGTTAGACAATGGCTATGTCATGGGCAAAGTTGATTCTACACTCTTTCTTAACCACACTTCTAACAATTTCTTGATTATTCCAATATATGTTGATGGTATCATTTTTGGCGAGACTAATCTTGATATTTGTAAAGAGTTTAGTTCTCTTATGCATAGTGAATTTTAAATGAGCATGATGGGAGAGCTTACATTCTTCCTTGGCTTCTAAATCAAGAAAAAAAAGGATGGAAACTTCATCAACCAAAGGAAGTTCATAAGTGAACTCTTTGAAGTGTTTTGGGATGGAGGACACCAATCCAATGGATACTCCCATGTCCAACACCGCCAAACTTGATAGATATGAAGAAGGTGAAAAGGTAGATGAGAATATATATAGAGGTATGAAAGGTATCTTACTACACTTAACTGCCTCTAGACCGAATATCATGTTTAGAGTTGGATTATGTGCTAGATTTCAATCAAGCCCTAGAAAAATCCCATCTCATAGCTATTAAGAGGATTCTAAAGTACCTAGAAAAACCCCAAAATTGTGGACTATGGTATCCTAAGTCAAGGGACTTTACTCTCAAATCTTATAGTGATGTGGATTATGTCGGGTGCTTAATTGATAGAAAGTGCACAAGTGGCACTTACTTCCTCCTAGGACCATTCTTGGTTTCTTAGTTCTCTAAGAGACAAAGCATTGTGGATCTTTCAACTACTGAGGCAAAGTACATTACATATGGGATTTGTTGCACCTAAGTCCTATGGATGAAGCAAATGCTCCAAGACTTTAATATCTTCTATGATGCTTCTCATATCTACTGTGATAATACTAGTGTAATCAATTTATCTTGCAATCATATATTGCATAGTAGAGCTAAACATATAGAAGTCTGCCATCATTTCCTTTGTGACCACATTGCTAAGAAAGATATATATATATATATATATATATATATATATGTATATATATATATATATCATGGGGACATCAAAAATCAACTTGCGGACATTTTCACTGAACCTCTAGCTAGAGAGAAATTTACATTTATTAGATCAAAACTACTTATAACTGCTCTTGATGAAAATGGTATGCTTTTTTGCTAAGATGTTCATCTACCTATATGTTGTTGCTCATAAAGTGCTCATTGCTTTATTTTTGGTGTTTTACTTTAAATCACAAATGCTTCTTTTATGGAAAAATAGTAGCCAATGATGAGACAAAAGGTCCTTCATATGTTCATAATACATAATAGGCTAGAAAAATGCATTTACATAGTGGTCTAGGACTCTAGAATTAAATTTTTATATATTGTCAACAGATACCTTTATCAGCCAAGTTTCTTTTGGGGAAACTCAACTGACAAGATGACCAAGGACTACACTGACAGTAGTGTCATCAATTTTGCCAAGTCACAAACTCGACCAACGACATTGTTGCATGGAAATATAAAGGGACTATCGATCAATTTCCTCCCTCTAACTAGAGGAAACTCAACTGAATAGCCCCCCTTTGTGCTACTCCTTAAACCCTAGACCATCCCATGCCATCTCCTATCCTTCTCATGCCATGTTTCTTCTTCCATATCATCCCTAGCCTTTACCCAGTGTGTTGGGCGACCTGTTGGTGGTGGTTTCTTCCTCATTTGGTGTCATCTATCTCTACTTCTTTCTCCATGATACCAAACTGAAGGAAGAGGACGGGTCATGTTGGTGTGCCTTCTTATTCCACCTATTCAAGGATCATTGGGTATGATAGCACCTCCTTTATCAATTCTCAAGATGTAAAAAGATATAAGGAGTTGTTACCTAGAAATCACTATCCTTTTAGGCCCTTTCTAAGCACTAGAAATGAGCTTTTGTAGGAGGTTAAGAAGGTTTTTCCCGACCAACACCTTTTCTTACATGGAACTACACTACTTTAGTGCCACTTCCAAATACCCAAGTTGTTGTGTCATACATGATTGTGGGGAGAAGGTTTCAAATATCTGAGTATTCTTTGAATGCTTTCTTATCTTGTTCCTCATCAAATTAGATGTCTTCCTATCCTAATTTTCATGACCTCCTTGACCCTGAAGTCTTTTTCAATAGTTTTGAACCTGAACTTACCCTTCTCAGAATTCATAAAAACTAGAAGAAGATGGAGGTACCCTATAGGAAGAAAGACATCCTTCCATCCTATTTTTTTGACATTAAGACTTGCCTGATTGCTCTCATAGTTAAGTGTAATATCCATCCAAAGAAAAATTAAATGGATATTGTAGAAAACTCTGCAATGATCATGTACTGCCTTCTTAAAAATGTCAGAGTCAAATGGGTCAGATATATTCTACAACATATGACTTGTTTTGACATAGATAAGAACACCAAGGACTCCCACCCACCCTACCCTAACTTTATTTGTGAACTTTTTCAATATCATACTAAAAAGTCTTTTTTCAAGGATCTTGGCTACAAAGCCAGTAGAAAAGGGTTTACATGAGTGACACCATTGTCAAGAAGTCCTTCCACCCCACCTCTACATCTACCCCTTGTGCCTCCTCCACCACCCAGGCTCCTCCACCTCCTCCTAGACCTGCCTGTGACTCTTTTTCTATGTCTAATAAAACCCTTATGGGTTACATGATGCGCTAAAATGCCTATCAGATGCAGGTTCAGGAGCACCTTCACTAGGACCTTGTTCAAACCATGTACAACATGAACTTGTCCTATTCACACCCTTATCTCTATTACCAGTCATTCCCAAACACTGACTATGCTTCCTAAGCATATGATCAATTTTACCCAGCCTACCAAATTGTTGCTTCGGGTCCACCTCCTACCTCTGGTGAGAGACCTACATCTATTCCCTCTCACATTGTTGCCTCTAAACTTCTTGCACTTCCTGTTGGCCATGCTACTGCCTTGTTTGTTGGCTATGATTGGTTTCTATACCCAAATTTGAGAAATCTAAGGGATAGCGCGAGCATGGCATCTCCTAGGAAGAGCAAAACTGGAGGTGGCCCACTCATTGCTCTTTTTTTCTTGAGGGGGATACATAGATGGTTGAAGAGGATGATGGTGAAGAGGGTGATGAAAATGAGGGTGATGGTGATGAGAATGATGGCTCTGGTGGTGATGGTGATGGTAATGATGACATAATTTCTTCCACTGATGCACCTTCTAATCCGTTCAGTGATGAGGACTACCAGCCCAAAGAGGAGTTTGACATCAACGAGCTTGATGTTAGTTCCTAGTCTATATAGTGCTCATACAATAAAAATTGTAGGCTTTCATGTATTGAACATTGGCCATTGTATCTGAGGACTACTGTTTTTATATATCATTGTTTTCTTTGTTGTTTGTAGTTTTCATCTTGAGAGTGCTTACTTTTGTTATAATCTTATTATTCGTACCTTTAAATCTATGCTTCAGTATCTCTCATGAGTTATTGCTATGTGCTTCCTTTTTCTATTACTGACTCTAGTATACTTGTTCTCTCTTTGGCTTTTGTGTAGTGTTTGCAAATGGTGGTTGTTTGTGGTGTTTGTGCTTTTGGATAAGACCTGGTTTGGCTCTTCTACCCCCTCCTTTTTGATATGACAAAGGGGGAGAAATGAGATTAGTACATATTGAATTTGATTTTCTTCTAGTTAATTTTCTAAAGTATATGACTATGAAAGTAGACTCAAATAGAACATATATGTTATGGTTATAGTTTATGGAGCAACTAACTATATAGGCAAAGGTAAGCATGAATTGAGAAGGAGAAATTGCTATTTCACAATCATGTATCCCCCTACAATTGACAAGGTAAAACTTTAAATTCTAAGTTCTTTTCAATATGTTGAGGAATGGTTTGTCATCTTCAAAAAGGGGGAGAATGTTGACCTAACAATTTTGCATTATCCATATTTTGATGATAACTTAACCGTTCCATTCATATGTATCTAATATGTCTATTTGAGATTGATTTTAGGTATTAAAGACATGAAAAGGATGAATTTTATCAAGCCCTAGCTTGACCAAATACAAGCCAAAATCAATGCAAATGCACTTTTGTGGAAAATGCACTAAATCACTAAGGAAAATTTTGTAAGTCATTTGTATTGATGCTATGAGTTGTAACTAAGTTGAGAAAATTATAAAATGCATTTAATTTAAGCACTTTTATAGAAATTTTAAAAATTCATCAATGTCACTTTTGTTGATGAGTTTCACTTACATAAAACTCGACCAACATCCACGATTGGTATTGGTAATTGCCAAGGTCAGTTGAGATTCTCCAAGACAAACTCGACTAACACCCTTGCATAAGCAAATCAACTTTAAGCCTTCGGTCGAGTCTCATCCATGATAAACTCAACCGATAACTCAAAATTGCTTTGTCACATTGTGCTATTGGTCGAGTTACCTTGATCAAAACTTGACTGACTGCATTATACAAAATGTGCAGAATAAGTGTTTCTAAATGTTGGAATTTTTTAAAACATGAAAATAGATTCGTTGCAACACCCCAACCGGATAGAATTCGTTCCTAAGTACATCTACTGGCTAGTAGACACCCCCCAACTATAAATAGGTGCCCTTGGAATTTGTTCCAAGTTTACTTTGTATGCTCCTAGTTATAGTTGAGTAGTTTTGTCTACTAAGTCTCCTTTTTCTCTCTAGCTTACTACATAATAACATCAATCTGAGTGAGATAGGTTACTTGTGAGAGAGTTGCTTCATTGTACTCCTTTTGAAGTTCTAAACTTCCTCTTCCCAATCCTTTCTCTCAAGAAAAGATGATGAAAGCTTCCCCTTCATGAAGGTGAAGTAGAAGGTTGAAGATCCAAGAGAAGAGTGGGTAATTACTTTATGGTGGAAAATTTATTGCAAGAGGAGATCTCCTTGGTGAAGGTGTCTAGCTTGTCGCAAAAGTGGGTAAGCCCTTTGTGAAGGTTGAAGACTCTTTCTCTAGGATAGGTAAGTCCTTGTAAGGTTATTGGCTCCTTTGATTCTTAAAAAGGAGACTCCTTGTCCTAGAAAAGGAAGGACATATTGTATCTCTTATAATGGAATATAAGAAGTGTTCAATGGTTGCACATCCTAGGGATTGACCCCTCTAGGTAGTGAATGTACATTTCCTAGTTTGGACTTTGAACCACTACTTGTGTTCTTGTGCTTGTTCAATCTCTCTCATCCTTTCTATGTATGTTTCATTGCACTCAAATTTCATATATGCAACCTTATATCTTGATATACTTTGAAGGTCTAATAAATTTGGATTAAGTGTTTAAGCTCTATACAACCCCCCCCACCCTTGTAGATCCCATTGATCCAACACAACACTTCCTTCATGTTATAGCTTCATTAATTTGCTTTGGTTTGTATATTTCTCATATGTCTTGTGTCTATGACTTAGATCCTTTTTTTATGTTTGCGTTGCTAAATTGTCATTGGACTTTTTCCTACCATTATATTCCATTTATTCCAATTACTTTCATACTAACCATTTATACCTGAGTTCCCTTCATATGCTTTTGATATTTTTTAGTTGATTTATTACCAATAAGACTAAATACCATTTTTAATATATTATGTTTTTTTAATATAGCAAAGTATACATCTAACTATCGTCATAACCATTAACTGGATAAATTCATTTAATTGAATCCAAAAGGCCTAATTGAATTGGGTTAGGGTTAATATAAGAAGTCTACAGAACTGTAGATCTAAATGAAAAAATATTTAGAGTTCCCCTTATATTCAATTTTCCCTTGCTTACATTCAATACCAATGGAATATGTTTAATATGTGGCCAACACTTATCAACATTGGTCATCAATTTCTAACTTCATTATGGATGTTCCTAAAATCATGTAATGATCAGCCAAATGTTCACATCTAAAATTATGTAAGTAATCTCACCACGGAAGAATAAATAATAGAATTGTAGTCATAGCATACTCATTGATACTATAGGAAGATCCATCTTTCTTTTTACTTGATAATTAGACTCCACTTTATAGTTCCCCGAATGAACTTAGAGTGTTGCCAACCAAAACTAAGGTGAAAACAATTTCCTATATTCTCTAGGGTAAAGGGTCACATACATCCATAGAATATGAGGGATGGATAACAAGGAAGGAAAAACTATCCATAGAACATGGTGAGGAAAACTAGTTGTATAGAAAAATGTGAGTCACAAGTGATGCAAAATAGTGCAAAAATTAAGCACATTGGAGTAGTAGGAAACACAACTTGTTGGCTAAATTGGACATTATTATACCCTTTGTTTTGATGATGACAAACATTTCATTCTTGTAGATCTAACTTGTTATTTGAGTGTTTCAGGGATAAACAAATAAGGAAGTGGATAGTTGAAGATCAATACAAATTGGAAGATCAACATGCTTAAATTACTTTTATTTTTATGATTGTACTCAATGTAAAAAACTTGTACAAGTATATAATGTACAAGTACTTAGACATCATGTAAATCAAGTGTTATATCTTCCCTATCTACTCACAACACTTAGATAGATCCTCCCCTAAGATAGAAGCACAATTATACATTGATATACACACTTCGTACATGGCTCAACACATTGAAACAGGGACTTTCTCGATCAACAAAGTCCTCAACCAAGACACACTCGGTCGACAATATCCTCGACCGAGAATAGACCTTCCAACAAGCTCTATAGCCGTTAGACTAAGATGAAAAAGTAGTTGGGAGTTGAAAACAAACATTGCAACGCATTTACCTCAACCTCCCACTCGGTCGAAGAAAATATCGATCGAGACACACTCGGTCGACAAACTTCTCGATCGAGACAGGTTCTGGACTGCACTTTTCAGCACTAAACAACTAGTCGTTGCAATGCAACTTATGGACACATAATTGCTAGTTGAGCACTAAGAACACCCTAGAAAGTGTCTAGAACGTCCCTAAGCACTAGTGAGCCATTCCTATAAATAGGACATGCCTCAGGACACCCAAAGCACTCACTTGCAATCACTTGCTATCATTTGTGCATACAATTACACTTGAGAATCAATCTTAGTGAGAAACAAGCAAAGCTACACTTGCAATTTTGTTCCCTTGAGCTCTAAATGAGCGTCCTATAGCTATTATCTCCTAGCCACCACATAACCATGTTCATCTATAGTGGATACGAGATCTATACGCTTGATATAGGATCAAAACATTGTACTCAATTGGTTAAGTATTTTCTTTCTTCCAATCTTGTTCCTTTGTATTATATTTTGTTCTCCTTGACTATTCCTAGGTTGGAGGCTATAGGAAGGAGGTTCATGGAGCTAATTCAGGTGGGAAGGCTGCTCCCGGTGACTTGAAGCTACTTCAGAAGGTTGTCTCAAAGGTTGAAGCTACTTCGGGTGAAGGCTACTTCAAGGGTGAGCTTGGAGTTACTTCAGAAGGCTGCTTCTAGGAGGTTTGAGGCTACTTCAGGTGAAGGTTGTTTTAAGGGTGTAGAAGGTGATTGTATTTTATGTAACATACTTGCGAGGTAATAAAATAAATCACTTTTAAAATTCCAGTTGGAAACAATCAGGTAGTGGACTGACTCCCTTAGATTTCTAAGGGTGGAACCACTCTACATCCTTGTGTCTTCCTTATTTCCTCCTACTTCTTGTTCAAGTGCTCAATTGTTTTCAATTGTTTTCAAAACTCCAAAAAGCTCTATTCACCCCCCACTCTAGATCTTTCACAACCTTGTGCATAAGAATTGATATAGGGTTATTAAAGTAAAGGAAGTGAATCAAAAATGGGGAATAATATAATTACATCCATTGAGAAGAATTGGGGAACTTGAAATGACCAAAGGAGGATAAAGAACGACATGGATGTATTTTTTACATGTGATTGCCTATACACAACTAGAAAACATGATACTTTGACATTCAACCATTATAGATCAAGGGAACATATGATTCAAAACCAAACTTCAAGGAATTTTGAGAAGGTAAGGAAGTAATTAGGGTTATTTTAATAATAATCCAATTTGAGTGGGTTGTTTTCTACTAACAGAGGTAGTTTATTAGAAGAAGTAAAAGGAAATCTTGGTTCAGTTTAATTTAGCAAAATAGTTTTATAGGAAACAACTAGTTGGTATAAGTACTATAAATAGCTTTGTGGATCAGGTATATATGTGGCCGGCTTGCATGGATATAGGGAACTCTAATATCCTTAATAAGGAGAGAAGGTTGAGGTGATTTGTTCATTTTGAAGTCAGGGAGAGATATGTGATAAACAATGGATATTTATGAGGAAACTTCTTTCGACTCTATTGGAGCAAGTTTCATGTAAACATAAACATTGACAAGGGAGAAACTTAAGTAGAACAGAAAGAGAATCTTACTCACAATGGAAAAGGTGAGGGATATACATGAAAAAATATCATTTTCCCTTGAACACTAGTCTTCAAGGATCATTGAGTTAATAATAGACATAGAACCCTGTGAAATCATGAGGAAGACATATGTGTGTTGATGGACTCCAATTTAGGTAATCATCTTTTTTGCAAGAAGGTTAGGATTTGTTACACATTTCTTCCTACTTCAATTCTCATTTTGGGATGTTTGATCAAAAAATTATTACCATCAAACTGAATATTCTTTTGAGTCACTAAAAACACATTTTTTACTAATATAGTCTTGTTATAGTACTTAAGATCTTTAAATATAACATAATTCAACTAATTTTTTTATAAACTCTTATATATGGGTCATTTACCATAAAGATTGTTATTAGGAGTTATTTTTCCATCATGTTATTAACAACTTTCACTAAACTCTAAGAGTATTATTTGTAAAAAAAATTGATGACTATTGGAAAATAGACTTTACACGACGATTAAATTGAAAATCTGGTGTTAATGGATGAAGGCGCCTAGGTTGACATCATGCTAACCCAACTTAAGGTGTTATCTAATAATCAAAGTAAGAATGTTCCCATGACCGTAATTTCTAGAAGTTATCAGAAAAACAATGTTTCTCATGATGAGTCATACACAAACGATCAAAATGGCTTATCTCCCACAATTTAGATATATAATATTGTAGGGCCTAATCACATCAATTGGTGGAGGAAAATTACTATAACTTCCGCAATGGATTTTGTTTGCAACTAACATAAGGAATGTCTACATGTGTTGTATGTTATATAATACTTGAGTTATTTCCCTATAAACTCAGTTGTAGGAGCCTTTGTCGTGACATCTTTTGCTAAATAAGTAACACAATGTTATTTTTATTTTGGGTAGAACTATGATAAAAGAATTCGCATAACTTTGCAATTTTATTTGCATAAATTTGCATACAAATTTTGTATAGTTCCATAGACATTACTAGAAAATAAAAAACACATTCCAAATGCATAAATGAATTCAAGAAGCACAATTTAATTTATTTCCATAGTACAATCAATTCTTTAAACTAGTTGGACATTCCAACAACCCCTCAATTAGACAATTTGATTCAGAACAATAAAATTGATAAATATTCTCATAATTCCGCAACTTGAGGATTCAATTTCAAGATAGATTACATCTAAAACATTCAAACAATCCAATTCATTTTTAAACCCTAAAACCTGATTAAATTACATTCCCACAATTTTGGTTCTAATTCAAAATCCATTTTCAAATTACATTCCATAACACCAAAACAAATCCATAAGCCAAAAGACATTCCAATTGCACTTACCTATCCCAAACTGATCTAGTCAGATCCACAAACCAACTCCACATTTAACTAGCACAACAATGTAATTGAATTCACAAATCAATTATATATAAAAACAAGTTTGAATGATCCATTCCATTTGTATTGGACATTCAACATGAAAAAATGAAGAAAATAAATGGTATATATATATATATATATGTGTGTGTGTGTGTGTGTGTGTGTCTATATATATATAATATATATATATATATATATATATATATATATATATATATATATATATGTGTGTGTGTGTGTGTGTAGAGAGAGACACACACACATATAGATATATATATATATATATATATATATATATATCTGTGTGTGTGTGTGATCAGAATTAAAATGCACATCTAGATTTGGACCAGACATGTTAGTTTTGGCATTCAACCCAAAAAAATATAGAAATACACAATTTTTCTCTCTTCTCATTATCTTCTCTATTATATAGATATTATGGTTGAATAGCTGCAATACTATGTTCACAACATTCAAATAATAGAAATAATATGGAATTACATTTATTCAAAATAAAAAAATTAATTTAATCATTCAACATAATACCCTTTGGAAGGTGTACTAAATTGAATAGTAACATTTTTTACATTGAACTACATGTACTTCATTAGAAGTAATTTCATGACCAACTATCAAGTTATATCGGTTAGTAATAAAAAAATCACATGAGTATAGGTAAAAATAAATAAAAAATATTGCAATTTCAAATAATATACCAAATATCTACTTTGATATTGGACCATTTTATATATTTATTTTGGCTTTTTTGTTTGGAGCAGATGATATTGTTATAGAGCTCTATATACACTACTACAGAAACAGCATTCAGTGTCGCTTTTCTGAGCGTCGGTTATTAAGATAATCTGACGCCTATATTAGTCAACATCGGATATTTAGGGAAACCGACATCTATCGTCGAAGACCAGCCAGACACGGGTACCTCTTTCTATTCAGCGTCGGCTGGATATAACAAACTGACGCCTAAAATCGCCCGCGAAATCCAAATTTTGAACGAAAAAAATTTGCGTCACATACAGCGTCGGTGTTTTCAGTAATCACCGACGGCTATACTAGAAGGATATTTCTGTGAAAAGTTCCGCTTTCGGTGTCGGTCAATCCTTTGATAACCGACGCTGATAATATTTCCTGCCAAATAAGATTGTCTAATTTGGACGTCGGTTTTTTCCTATCAAGTGACGCTTATCTGAATCGGCGTCGGTTATCTACACAACAACCGACATTGTTTGCTATGGCATTAGTTTTTTGTAATGACCGACGCCGATTGTTTACTAATTAGCACCCCGCGAAGCAGACTCTTCCCCTTTCTCTGTTTCACTGCAATCTAGTGTCGATTTTAGGTCTGGCGATTCCAGTGAGCAAGCACCCGTCGCTGCCGCCACTCCTTCCCCCTGCTTGGCGATTCCGGTGAGCAAGCACCCGCCGCCACCGCCGCTGCTTCCCCCTGTTTGCTTTGGTGATTCCGGTGCCGACACTGTCTCCTCTCCTGGTCACCGCCGACACTGCCTCCTGGTCGCCCGGCCGCTCACCGTCGCTGACGCTCTGCTCTCTCCTCGTTGGCGCTCTGCTCCTAGTCGCCCGCTCACCTGGTACCCTTCTTCTTCCTCTTCCTGCTTAGACAATAGGGTTTCTCCGACTTGCTCCTTGCTCCTGAACCTAGCCCCCTACCCCTCTTCTTACTTTTTCCTGCTCTTCTCATTTTTAATTGAGTTGTACATGCATCAAAATCGTTCCTACTTCATATAAGCTCTGTATGTATGTACTGTTGCACCCATTTACATCTTTATGTATGAACTGCTTTATGTATGAATTGTTGCCCCTACATTACATATTTATCATTTGCACATACACTGATGCTCTACTATGAACTCAACCACTAATATTTACTGATATATTATACTTGTACCTATACATACATTCATACCTTAGTTTTTCTTGTATTGTTATGCGTTCAACTAATGTATTATCTATGTAGATGTACTTTGTAGTTTGCAATACATATAACGGTATAATGTACATATCATGTATTGCCTACTACTAATGTTATGCGTTCAACTAATGTATTATCTATGCATATTCTATACTATGTTTTAGGAATTAATTGATCATCTACGGCTGCCTGTCGTCTCCCTGTCCGTCGCCTACTCACCTGCTTTCCTGCCTACTCGCCTACCCTCCGTCTCGCCCTCTCTCCCTACTGACTCTCAAACAGAGTTAATTGATCTAGCTTGCTTACATTCCTTGTAATGCAATCTTTTATGTGCTATGACCCACTAGTCACCTTTAGAGTATTAAAATGATGCAACTTGTACACTTGTTAAATTTGAATTTATAAATCCTATGAAATGATATCATCCCACAAAATCAGTAGTCACTATTATATCTTGTACACTCTAGAATCAATATCTAATACTCTTATGCCCATTCTAGTGGATTATTATGACCTATGATGACCTAACATGAAACCATGCTCTTAATGATATGATTTTGTTGGCCTCGAAACCCGTCCAAGATTTACTCATTAGGAGTAAATCTTGGATAGTCCCCAGTTTGAGACTGTTCTTGAACACCTAATCTCACTTCGGATGTAAGTGTATAATGTGTATTGGGTTTTCGAGAAAATTTTGGCAGTTCTTCCCCGTTTGTTCTCTAAGTACATATGTACTTAGAGAACAGCGGGGAAATGTTGTCGAAATTTTCTCGAAAACCCAATACACATTATACACTTGCTAGTTAGATTAGGTGTTCAAGGATGGGATAGGTGGTACACATTTATTATATATAAGAATGACATCACATGTATTTGTTAACCGTAGACCCTAATCTTGTCCTAATATATACTTATTTTCTCTTTGATCATAGAATGGATAGATCATGGATGTCCATTCGCAATCGATGCACCCCAGAGTTTATATCTAGTCTTGATCAGTTTATTAGATTTACCGAGGAACATAGGAAAGAACCTGAAGATAGGTTGTAATGTCCATGTAGGCATTGCGGTAACAACTTGAAAGTCAGCACTGGTGACGAAATCAAAAGTCATGTCATGTGCAACGGGATTGTACAAGACTATACAGAATGGCACTGGCATGGAGAGATTTCAAACTCAAAATCAGTGGATGTCGATAGCAGTGCTAAGGTGGAAGAAGAAATTGCCTCTGATGACGTAGATGTGAACGAACCAGTTCGGGTAGACATCGTTGATGCGATGTTGGATAGTTGTAGGGTAGAGCACACTGATCCACCTCTTATCTTTACAAACATTGTGCATAATGCTGAGATACCGTTATACACAGGCTGTGCTAAGTTTACAAAGCTCAGTGTTGTGTTGAGATTGTATAAGTTGAAAGCTAACAATAGATGGAGTGACAAAAGCTTCACTTCATTGTTGACTTTGTTGAAAGAAATGCTTTCTGAAGGAAACGAGCTGCCAATCTCAACATACCGGGTAAAGAAATTGTTGTGCCCAATGGGAATAGAGGCCAAGAAGATACATGCATGCCCGAATGATTGTGTATTATTTCAAAAGGACTGTGTGGATTTGAAAGATTGTCCAAAATGTGGTGTTTCACGGTATAAATTGACGACTTCGAGGGAGTCTAAAACTGGTTTTCCTGCCAAGGTGATGTGGTATCTACCTATAATATCACGGTTTCAACGCTTGTTTGCAAATTTGAAAGATGTGAAGAATTTGAGGTGGCATGCAGATGTTAAGAAAAATAATGATGGGATCCTACGACATGCGTATGATTCCCCACAGTGGAAGAAGATTGATCTATTGTACCCCAAATTTGGTGAAGAAGATAGGAATCTAAGACTTGGGCTTTGTACAGATGGGATGAATCCGTACGGGACATTGAGCAGCCAACATAGCACTTGGTCAGTCATGCTTGTTATATACAATCTTCCTCCATGGTTGTGTATGAAAAATAAGTACGTTATACTGTCGTTGTTGATATCGGGCCCTAAACAACCCAGAAATGATATCGATGTTTATCTTGAACCTCTGATTGATGACTTAAAGAAACTTTGGGCTGAAGGTGTGATGACCTATGATGCTTCAAGAAGAGAGACATTTCGGTTGCATGCTATGTTGTTTTGCACTATTAATGACTTTCCAGTATACGGGAATTTGTCTGGATATAGTGTCAAAGGAGCTAAAGTGTGCCCTATATGTGAAGAAAACACTGATTCAATAAGACTAAAACATGGCGGCAAGACTGTATATCTTAGTCATCGAAGGTTTCTTTCAAAATTCCATCTGTATCGTAGGAAGCGCAAAGCATTCAATGGATGGAATGATGAACGGAGTGCATCTAAACCTATACCAGGGGATGTTGTTTATGAAAGAGTAAAAGACATTGTCAATGAATTTGGTAAGAAATCACAATGTAGTATGGCCACACGGAGTGACAATTCTTCATTCAAGAAGAAGTCAATATTTTGGGATCTTCCTTATTGGAGTTCTTTGACAGTCAGACATTGTATCGATGTAATGCATGTTGAGAAAAATGTTTGTGATAGCATCATTGGTACTCTGTTAAATATACCTGGTAAGACTAAAGATGGGATAAAATCCAGACTGGACCTACGTGAAATGGGAATAAGGTCAGAATTAACAAAATTACGTGAAATGGGTAATAGAAGAACATACTTACCTCCCACTTGTTACACGTTGTCTAGAAAGGAGAAGAAAGCTTTTTGTGAATGCTTGGTAAACGTTAAGGTGCCACAGGGTTACTCATTTAACATATGTAGATTGGTATCAATGAAAGATCTGAAGTTGATAGGTCTTAAATCTCATGATTGTCACACTCTAATGCAACAAATATTGCCCTTGGCAATTCGATCTATATTGCCAAAGCATGTAAGATTTGCAATCACCAGACTTTGTTTCTTTTTCTTATATATATCATATTTATGTAAATCAATAAACTGCATGAGTAATGAAATTGAATATCCTAATGCAGAATTTAACTAAGTAAAATTTTGTTCATGAACCACTAAGGTCAAACACATCCACCATTGCTTCTCAAAGACGAATCTCAAGAAACATGTAATGGTTTCTCCTACATGTTTTGTTACTATGTGAAATGATTTGTGTAAGCTAAGGGTGTTTTCTTAGAATTGTGTGCTATAAATAATATATAAATTGTGCCAATGAAGTGGCACCCCAGTGGTAAAAGTCATGATGTAAGACAGAGAGGTCATGAGTTCGAACCCAGGCAACGGGATGAATGAATCGCCAATTTTTTTTTAATCATATATAAATTGTCTTCTACTATTTCATTGTTTGCTTGTCATTGTCAAATTCTCAAAGATAAAAAATGGTTTGAGGGTAGAAAGACTTCAGATGGCATCATTCATCATGCTACCAAATGAATTGGTAAAGGCTTGTAGGATAGTCATTTTTTTTATGACCCATGAGCGTCGTTGTTGTAGGATAGTCATTAGAATAAAATAACTTTCATCAAAACATCAACTGAAGATTTATAATTCCTAAGCAAGAATTAGATGTGATTTCAGTAGTGTAACACCCAAATTTTCATTCAACATTCACAAAACCAATGTGACGCAAATACAATAACTAGGGTTTGAAATCTATCAAGTGAACTAACCATTCACTTTTAAACCCTAACATGAAAATCCATCTTTTTCTTTTCTTTACATATTGAACAAATAAGCCTTCTTTACAAACTTAATAGGTAATATGTTAATGAAATGTAAACATCAGGAGTTCACAGTTGAGTTTGACTTTTAAAACTTAATCAATTGAAAGACATGAGTTTTGACTTAAATATACATCGATTATAACATATCATAAAATTTCTCTTAATCCTCACTCTCACATTCCTAGGACTAGTGGAAGGATAAGAGATCATTTAACTAGTCTACTTATTCCTATCAAGACCTTAGCTAATCTAGTCCTGAAGAAAATTGGCTTCAGGCTCCTCTTGCTGAGTTGTACATGTACCTAAAAATATTCCAATATAGTGTGTGAGATATTGACTCAGTGTATGAAAGTCATCAAAAAACCATGATAATTCAAATACATATCGTTGATTGAAATAAATACATAAGAACATAAGAATCGCATTTTAAATCTATAATACAATATGACAGAAGTTCTGATAATAATTGTATTAAATAAATCAACTAAATCAAATCATAATCTTTTATTCTTTTTATGATGTCCTAAACCAATGTGAAGTGTACCACGTCATGTGAAAGTACCACAGCATGCTATAATCCACTGTATAAGACATAGAGCAGACATGAGACTCTAAGTCTACTAAACTAGCTCCCCATGGGACTCGCCACGTCTGGCTTCGGTGCCTAAACAGCTTGCTAGATAAATTGGACTACTCATCTAAACCTAAGAACTTATGTGGAGAGTCAAAGCACATGGCTTAACTACATGCGTTAGTGGTTTCGCAAAGGTTGACTCACTAAGTAGTATCTTAACTAACTAAATTATATTGGGTATCATCATAATCTCCACATGATGTTTGATACTTCACTATATTAAGTTGACCATCCTCATTAGACTTAGTCCATTGGACTCTTCTAGTTGGTGAGCACATTTTCTCCTTCACTATGCAATCCTCTTTGATAAAGTATATGTTGTTCAGGTCATCTAATGGAATTTTGATCTATTAGTTTCACTAATAGATTTACTATTATATTGTTCTTTGTTTAACTTTGTACTTAAGGCTTCTATTTTCATTTTTTGAACACTGAACATAATCTGAATCACTAGCATCAATGAAGTAAACTTCTTGAACTAATAAAATGAGCATACTAAATAACTCTTGATTGAACTCCTCTTTGAATCTGAATATCATCATCCATCCATTAAATCATAGATTTATAACATTATTCACTATTGTAGAATTTAAGACAAACACATGCTCTGGGGCCTGTAATTCTACTATTAAGATTCACCACAATATCATACTTAATTTGTTCTCAAGATGAATGTATATGTAAGACATCAAAGATTTTTATAAACCAACAATTGCTCAATTGAAATCTCATATCTTGGATCCATAAATCGAAATAATATTCAATCTACAAGGTAGTACATGCCCTTTATGATTTTTGTCTTAACTTTTGTAAAACAAGGTTAAAGAATAATTTTTTACTCACCTAGATCTGATGCTAACGTAATGGTATGGAAGATAGGCCATGTAAGTCTAGGTTTTGCCCTACTTAGCTTGGTTTTGAGCTAAATGCTCCAAAATCCACCTTCAAACTACCTGCCATTAGGTTTGTTGCTCCGAACAGGGACTACTTCAAGAAAATAATGAAGAGGGGAGAGAAAACAAAACCTCCAATGATTCATACAGTAGACTTATAGCAAGAGAAGGAGCAAGAGAGATGGAATTTATGGATAAAAATAATTACTACAATCAATCGAAAGATAGGTCTTCTATTTGCCTTGTTCTTTGTGTTCTTCCCCAAAATCACTCTAGAAATTGTATGTTAGATTGCCTTTGTTGTGTCTTAGGTATGTAGTTGTGTGGCAAATTAAAATAGGAAATCCAAAAAATAAGTTTTGTTGGATTCCAATATGTATATAATAGGTATGGTAATCGGTATGCATGGCCATTGGTCTGTGTAGCCATCGGTCTGCATGGACGTTGAAAGTCACAATATAGTTATGCACATGATACTAAAAATGACATAACTTTTTCATTAAAACTCTTGTTTCATCCATAGTTTTTTATTGGATTCATAACTGAACTTTTTGCAATTCTATGGTAAGAGTTTGATATAGTTATTAAATTATAGTTTCTTTATTAATTATTTTTTCAAGTATCTTTAATTCTCTTCCCACATATATGTGTGGGCTATTACTATATCAGCTAAATCTCAAATCTCATACTATCTCAAATCACAATTTTGACTTATCAAAACAAAAGCTTAAGATAAAATAAGGCTCAAATAAATTACAAACTAATGTACGCTATTAAAGAAGACACAATTAACACTAGATGTATATTTAATGCTAAGATTAGTGGTAAAAGATATCATTTGTAATGATTCACGTGAGAGGAAGCGTAAGTTCTCAACTCATTATATTTTTGGGGTGTCACATTCCTTGAATATCACACATAAGAAATAATTGAAAGGTTGACCATCAGAAGAACATATTACATTTATCATTCTCAAAGTTTACGAGAAGAGGAAACTCATTCACATTGATGGCATTGTTTAAAAATCTTAAAACAAACATTATATTAAACTGAGGTGGATAGTGGCACCCCACCAAAGAACTATTCTTTCATTGGGTCCTTGTTGTCCATAATATGATGCTTTAAATACTACTTCGCTTACCACCCATGGAAATATTCACGGCCATGCAAAGCAAAGTAATGTAAAACTTATTGAGTGGCACTGAGTAGTTATAATGAGAATAATGTATAAACTACAAAAGACTTGAAATAAATATTCAAGAATTTTTCACAATTCACTATCATTAGTATGATGATTTTACTTATAACTATTGAGTCAATTAAGATGATTTTTTCACTTAACCTTGCACGAAGTGTTCATTACTCCCAAGAGCTCATAGAACCAAGTGCTCATGTACCAATGTGCTCATGAACATTAGAGAATCACTTAATGAACATTAATATACATAAACATTCATCTTATTAAACTTCAATAATTAACACAGTTATAATGATAAAATAGAAACTTAAAGTAGATTTACATTAACACAGATTCTAACTTGAGTCGATATGTTCTCTCAATTTATTGCTCCCATAGGGCTCATAAGGTCGGTTAAGGCTCACATAAGGTCAGTTAAGGCTCACATAATTCTCCCACATAGCTCATAAGGCAATTTAAAGCTTGTATAAGGCCAGTTAAGGCTCACATAATGCTCCCATAGAGCTCATAAGTCTGTTTGAGGTTCACATAATATGATTGAGAGGACTATATCAACATAGCATGATTTCTTAATCTTAAACATGATCCGCATAGTTTTTAAAATCATTAGCATGGCAGTGATACATAATGTTCCATTTGAAATCATAAACATCAAAATAGTATAAAATATGAATTATTAGAACGTGATTAATTTTCATAAGCATGTAAAGAATAGTAATGCACTTGTACTTTAATTGAGTCACTTATGAGTAAAAAGGTGAATAAAATAAACCCTAAACCCTAATTTAATATCAGTGTGCATGACCACTCACCTAATCCAAAGGAGGGATACCAGTTGTAGCATGTGTCCTGATCAATCCTAATTTCTTGTATATAGCTTAACCATGAATCAATTATACTTTTCTAAATTCGATTTAGGGTTTCTAATTGAATTAGTGAAAGATAGGTTGGGAAACATGATCCGATCATGGGTCAGGGATGTTCCTCGTCTCAAGACCTTTTCAAATAGTACATATACATATTTTTTTGTAATATCAAAATCATTTGTTATGGGTATTCTAATTGTTGACCAATTAGGGAATGAGAAATTGATTAAAACCCATTTTACAGTAACTCATAAATCCCAAAAAAGGTAGCTAGAAGGACTCATGTACCCTTGCATTAAAGAGATGAGTTTGTTCTTGTGATAGGGTATAAAGTCAAACAACACCTTATGCATCTTCCCTACACATAATCAAAACTTATTAAGACCTTGAAAATTCACATATTAGTGTGAGATCATATTTAGATGCTAGGGGGTATTGTAATCAAGACCATGCCTACCTTCTTCTTACTTTGGACATTTCTTTGATCACACTACTAGAACTTTGGTCTCCTAATAAAAAGTGAAAATAGGATGACTAGGCATGCGAAGAGAAACTCCATTGGCATCATCATGCTTGTGTGATCCCAATGAGCCCTTGTCAGGGACCTAGGAAGTCAGGCAACACCTTCTCTTAATTGTTGTCGTGGCAAAAGGAACAAGGAGGAGTAAATAGTGATAGAAAGCATTTTTTAGCTCAAAACCTTAAGGCTATAAATAGTTAGTGAGCATCAGGCGGTGATGGGAGAACAAACCAAAATGTATAAGGATGTTTATGTCCCCTAGAACTTGTATTGGGATCTCACTAGCAAATAGGGCAAGGTAGCTTGAGAAGGAAAATGATGATATAGGAACACATTGAGTAAAATGATTATGCAATCATATTCTTTGTCTTATTCAGAAACTAGGGAATTTTTTTTGTGGCCTAAGAGTAGCTGAATGGCCTCGCTCAAAGTTGAACTTCACTAGCCTGAATTTTGGCTCATAGGTGGAGTGTGCATGAAAATTGGACAACATAGCAGTATGTGAAAAAGAAAGAGACTTTGATCATGAATCTTAATTGGAATATAATTTGACAATGGCGTCTTGATATTCCTTGGTCAATATCATCATTGTCAAGGAGGAAGTACACTCCACAGTGCTGGCCCAGAGATCCTTGACTAAGATTGCAACTTGAGGATGATCTCTTGGGACTTAAGGTTTCCTCAAAGAGAACTTATTGTTGGCCCAATGGATCATTATTTCATATGCCACTTATGCCAATGAGGAAGCAAATGTGAATACTTGCACATTTCTTTGATGAGGGGAGGCTGAAGTTGTTTAGGGGTTCTTTGGATTTGGGATGACTTATTAATTTTGTTGATGGCGAGAAAAGAGGAATTGGTGGGGTGAAGAGGGAGAATCATATTTAGAGAAGTCATAAAGTGGAATTGTTCCCTAGCACTTGTTTAGCACTTTGTAGGAGAGGAAGTATCCCTCACCCGACCACATGATCAGACCTTCTAAAAGAAGCCCATCTGTAGTAGGCAGTGTATGACGTGCATGACTAAGATATTTTATTGGGACCTGAGTATTTTGGATCAATTGACTATACAAATTAGCTAGGTCAACATGTACATAGTTGTTCACCCTTTATTCTTAATTCTAATTGACATATCTAGGTATGTACAATTCTAAAGAAACTTTGCAAGTTGGATAAATCAAACATTCCACTATTTTTTAAGTTTGAGATAGGCAACCATGTGGTTTATGACATTAGATTCTTAGGGTAACTAACGCATTAATAGATATTAAAGAGAGGATTTACATTACCAAAATTTAGGGAATGATCTAGTATCTCATTGAATACTTGTGTACCAATAAAGGGAACATATTATGGACATATATGGGATCATTTTTTTATTTAAACCCTCATTGATCATTATTGCATATGTAGGGTAACTTGTGTGCATTAACTCTCAATTATATGATATAAAGTTGAATCTTTATGTGCTTGGGTCATACAAGTCTTTACTAATGATCAGGAACCCTTACAAATAATCATGGAATAAAAGAAATACTTCTCAACTTAGATAATTGCATATATGAAGGTCAAATAGGTCAAACATGATTAAACATAAGGAATATTGGAAGTAAGGATTTTCAATTAGATTTATCTGTAAGATAAAATTTTAGGGTTGTTATAGGTAGCAGCAATGGCCATTATTCTATTTATTGTACTTTTATGAAGGTACCCAAGGGAAACATGTTTTGGATGCCCAACCTGACAGCTTGAACCAAAAAAAATTATTTGAGATCTGACACTTCTTGTTATAGGAAAATTAAGAATTATTTGTAAGTAGTTGGTGCTCAAAGCACGTGACTGGAAGGAAAATCTATCTTGGTCTAGTAAATAAGAAAAAATGTGGGTCATACACATGTTGTGATGATGTTATGGGAAAGGTAATAGGTCAAGGTGATGTAAGAACCTTTCTTAGTATGAAAAACATTCTTCTTGTTGAGTGCCTTCACCATAATGTCGTCGGTACCATCTAACTTTGTGATAATGGATATCATGTCCTTTCCACTTCTCTTAAATACTTTCTTTTAGATACCCTTACCTTCACGTTTGTATGAGGGTGAGTGGACATTTATATATCATTATTTTAGATTTTATAAAACATATAGATGATAAAATACCTTGTTGTTCATGAAGTATATTAACAATGACATAGACGACTAGGTCATGTAATATGCATCAATTGATGTAACTAAGCAAAAAGGAATTAGTGAGACATATCCTAAAGTTGAACTTTGATGAGAAATGCCAATATTACCTAAGGAAAGCAATGCAAGTCTTCCTTCAAATCCAAAAGGAGTGTATAGTATTGAAAAAACTCAAGAACCATGATCTATTTGAACCTATGCACACACAATCACTTAGAGGTGGTAAATATTACTTTGTCATTGTTGATGACTACTTTAGATTTACATGAACTTTCTTTCTCGTTGATAAAAAGTGATTCTCTTAAAATTATCATTTCTTCGTTGCAAACAAGTAGAGAATCGATGTACTATTAATATGTTTTTATCTACGATGATCATGGGAAAAGATTTGAAATAAAATGTCAACAAATTTTGTTAATGAGTTTAATCACGTTCATGACTCCTTTTTATGTCAAACACTTCCAAAAATGGATTGTAGAGAGAAAGAATGTATCATTGCAAATAATAGTTAGGATTGTGTTATTAGAATATAGTACTTCAAAGATATTTGGGGTCAAATTCATAAATAATGCTTGCTATGTTTTTAAGACACCTTTTAACGCATTATTTTTTAAGAAACTTGTCTATGAGTTATGACATGGTAGAATACCTTCTATAGATCACATTCATATTTCAAATTACCATTCTTGGTATTAAATCCAAAAATAGTTTAGATAAGTTTGGTGAGAAATCCTCTAAAACTTTCTTTATTGGATATAGTCTCTCAGAAAACTTAGGGGATGTTTGGATGCCGCATTCAAGATTACAACTGTATTCTCAAGTTTTAGGAGTCTAAATGTAACAAAGTGGAATGTCGCTGTTCGGAAATTTCTTGTTTGGGTTGGGTTTGCTTGCTTCCCACGTCGGGCTGATCTGGGAACCGGTGGACTGCTTGGTCCACCAAGATCTGCAGCAGACGAACCAGCGTCTTTCAGGGATGTCAGTATGGCAGGACGACCAAAAAGTACCGCTGCTGAAAATAGATCCATAGGCGGAGCCGCGGAGGAAGGGTAGAGCAGGAACGGAGGAAGGAGGGACGGAGGTGGAGGGTGAATGGGAGGCGACACAGCAGGGAGAGATGAACGGGGTAGGAGGACGTGGTTCAGGAGAGAGGAAGGACAATTGGGGACAGGTCCGGGAAGCGCCACTGTTGCGGACATTCTAAATAACGCCGATCTTTGCGGGATTCGAAATGCGGCATTTATTCACGTGAGACTACCAGTCCGGAAATACAGGTAATCGCCGATTACATCACTCAACTATCCAAACCATGTATTTATAATCACTGGTACTTAGAATACCGTCTTTAACTGCAATCCCCCCCCCCCCCTTCAAATGCAGCGCCCGAACGGCCCCTTATAAAATTTCAATGAAGGACGTAGTAGAGTAGAGGAATCTAGACATGTCATTTTTACTAAAATTAACCCTTCCACAGGAAGATGTTTCTATCAATCATGATCTAGTCAAATTTATTCTAGAGCTACAACACCTAGACACAACAACCAAGACAAAGGGGAAATTTATCAAAATGAACAAATTGACGACCATTAAAAGAGAGAAGGATCAAGTCCCAAAATTTGTAATGTCCCATCTCAAGGGATTCACCTTAGGTGATCCTTTTGAGAACGTAGGAGAAAGGTCATTCTTAAAAGGCCTAAATAATGTGGCTCTCCAAGAATCATCTCAAGAAAAATCAAACCTTTGAAGGCAACTTTAGAGAACATAGCAAGTTTAACAAATGTCGAGTTGTTGCTTTGCAACTTGTGGACAGATTCCATTTACAAATCTGCAACTTCATAGCTCAAATATTCAGTGCAGTTTCCTCACCAAGTCGGTTGAGAGTTATGAAATGGTTCAAGATATCACAAGTCAATCGTGCTAAAACTCCACTATAAGTAATGTTGGAAACTTGCATATTAGATGATGATAAGGGAGTTGGTCCTAGCTAGGGGGGCAATGTGCTCCATGGCTGCCATTGTGCCCATTGAAGATAATGGACAAAGCGGATGGCATGCAATAGACTATTCGATGGACATGCGCTGATGTCGTTGATAATTACGTGGGACATTACCTAATGGGTTGTATCATTTGCATGATTTGCATGGGTGACTGCGGATATGAATTGAGCAACGGTTGTTCATGCAACCCTGGGAAAATTCGTAATAATTGATATAATGAGGTCTTGTGTCGTGTAGTCTTTACTCACCTTCAAGCTAACTTCAAATTTAGTAAAATATATACCACTGGCTCTATTTTAGTCCTTCAATGTTGTTTAATTATACATATCTCGAGTCGTCATCTATGAAGCATCAATTATAAATGTTGGGGTTTCAAAACTAAACGCTTACTTACAAGTAACATATGTGATGACCAAAAGATACGTATTATTCACAATCCGTGCCTTCATACACCATATTTTTTGCATATGAACTTGGATGCAAACTCAATTCACGTGAAAGTTCTTGATAGCAAGATTAATGCTAAAATGTCAGGGAGGAGTGGTTCAGGTGGTTCGGCACGGCATCCCCTCATGAAGGGATCCGGGTTCGAAACTCAACAGTCACCTCTGAAATGGTATCCGAGAGGATAACTTTTGAAGGATCGCCGTGTCACTTCCACCATACCTAGACAGGTTTTGTCCTGCACACAAGCCTGGAGGACAAGTTTAAAAAAGCAATCATTGGTTTGTGAAAAGTTGCTAAACGACATTATGTTTAGCACTTCACCCAATCTTTTTTTTCTCCTTATCATTTGAGAAAGACAAGAAAATGTCAGGGTAACAAACATTATCTAGAATTTCTATGTGATTTGAACCCATAGCTGATGGTAGAACTAGAATAGATATTTTTTGTTTCCTACTCACACAAGCTCAAGCTCAGTCTTGCTTTCCATCAATTTCTAATTTTGATCTTCCAAGTCAGCTTCACAGAAGGATTACAAATCTATTCTTATTTTATGGCTCTATTAAGAAGGTATATATCTTACTGCACAAAAATTGTTTATATAAATTTAGAAGCTTACATAAGCATGTGCAGGTCTAACACACTTTTGACAGAATCAGGTATGGAACAAATTTGGCTACCAATTGACTGCCAAAAATGTTGGCCAGTCCCAACGAAATCCACAAATAACAAACATACAGGTTTGACAAGTCTTAAGCAAGCATCGATCATCCTGGTTTATGTAAAACTTTTACGCTTTGTTGACATTTGCAGAAGTGACTCGTAGCCAATCACTAGAAGACAGGTCGTTACGTTCAATATTGCTTGGTCTTGGCTGCAACATACCGGTCACACCGTATTAAAATTCAGTTCAACTGTTCACTCAGAATTCACTGGAAAGAATTCTCACAGGGGTCATAAATTACGATAAAGATACATTTATTATTAGCACATGATATGCAGTAAACCAGTAGGGAAGTACGCCTCATTTAAGGCTGAGGAAGATATATTTAGAAAATGAAAATCGAACATCTGGATTCTCAGTCATTCAACAAAAGGGCATACAAAGGAGCTACATACGACAACCACATTGTTGTTTCATGTACATATAATAAATATAACGTTACTATTTCTGCAGTGATGCTGGTTTTGAAGAATGGCAATCTAAAAAATAGTTCATGAAAGCAGCCTACGTCTTCTGACAATGTTTACATCTTACCTGGTAATGAAACAAAAGGTATAAATACCATAGCTGGAGGCAACTATAGCACTATAGCAGAAATAACTGTAAAATCAAACCAAAATGGTCAGAACATATAGGCTAAGCCTTGACAAAATCAGATAAACGGACACTCACCAATCAGCCAGAGGATTACATGTCTTGCAACAGCACAACTACACTCAAGATAAGGTTGGACCCAAGACATTGTACATATTGTTTTACAAGATATAACTTGCAGCCAAATGCATATCCAGGGAACGGCAATAACTGTGTTCAATCAAAGTGAAGTCGCCCCAGAGTGTTCAAATAAATAATGGTGATGAACAAAAGGTTGCCGGCGTCCTGCATGAAGTACAAAATTGCATTATAATAGACTCACTAAGAACAAGTTCAGAAGTACCGCACCTAGGTATAAGACAAACTTTTTATGTGCAGCATAAACGATTAGAAAATCAAGTCAGATGTTGTGGAGGTAACTAAGAATCATGTACGGAATCTTAAGTCGTTTTAAAAGTAAATTACTTAAATATAGAGCTATATGTCTGCATACATACATACATACATGCATACATACATATTTGGACAAATGGATGAGAAGGTTGATTGCATATCAAGAAGGCACATCTACATGGGGCAAATGGATGAGAGATAGATATCCTAAAGGACTGGACTTTATTCCAAAAATAAGAGAAGGGTATTCAAGATCCATCAATGTCATGAGGGAAATATGGCCGCAAATTAAGCACATGTTTATTGTTAATAATTCTGGTGGATGGCAGCTCATAGACAAGAAGATAAGCTTATGGGAAATGTCTCGTAACAGGAGAGCGAAGGATACCGTGGGAGAACAAATATGGATGGATAGGTATGTGCCTAAATGGAGCATATGTGTGTATAAATTTCTACACCATATTCTCTCTACTCTTGATAGAATAAAGAGCTGGAATTATGATATATCTACTGTATGCCTGCTATGTGAGGATAAGGAAGAAAGCCACAATCACCTTGTGGGGGAATGTAATTTCACAAAGGAAGTTTGGGACCATTTATGCAAGGAGTTTAGACTTCATCTTCAACTCATTGCTGAACCGAGAAGAATGTTTGCTAGGTGCGGAAGAGATGTGAAGAAAAATCTTTTGTTTGCTGCCCTATGCTACCATATCTGGGAGAGAAATGTTAGACGACACCAAGGGAAGTCTATGAATGCCTCTAATATTGCTGTAAAAATATGTAAATGCATTAGACGTAGACTACGTATAGATTAAATGCGTAAGTTGTAATGTTGTTTTTGGTGTATGGCGTTGGGCCTAAATGTAATCTTGATCCCTCTAATATTTTTTAGGGGGGATGTCAGAATATATTTACCTGATTCCGATATTTGGACATGTATAGCCGACAAAGAGTGGCTCAAGTGGTCAAGCACGGTGTCCCTAACAAAGGGACCCGGGTTCGAATCCCAGCTGCCACCTTGATTTACCACCCTCCCGGGCGTTCGGCCTCCGCCACGGGCGTGGGAGAGGGGGAGAGAATGTCTCTCTTAATCCCATATTTGGACATGTATACATACAATACATACAACTCTCCCTTCCATGACGTCCGCTCTGGCGATCAGCCGGGCAATAAGCCACGAACCGGAGACCACGACAGGGGGACCCCCTCTCCCGTCATCCACCCCACCACCGCCACGGGCGTGGGAGAGAATGTCTCTCTTAATCCCATATTTGGACATGTATACATACAATACATACAACTCTCCCTTCCTTGACGTCCGCTCTGGCGATCAGTCGGGCGATAAGCCATGGACCGGAGACCACGACAGGGGGGACCCCCTCTCCCGTCGTCCACCAAACTCACCCACCCCGACGCCCGAATGTCTGGCACGATGGCTCAAGGCGGTGCTAGCAAGGGCACTGCCACGACGGCAGTTGTGACGGCAAGAAACAGGGGCCCTAACCCTAGGCGGGTCGATCCGGAAGCAGGCGCAATCAGCGTCGTTGTTGCTTCTGCAGACGCGACGGCCAGGAAGAACGACCCTATTGCTGGGCGGACAATAGTTGAAACGGAAGGAGGACCACCCGCGTCAAGACGTGGGTGGGCACAGGTTATCAAGGAACCGCCACAGTGAGGAGAGGAGGAATTCCCATACCCAATCTGAGAAGGAGGCAAGGTGCAGGTCGAGTTGGGAGTCGAGGAATTCAAGAGGAGTTCACGGTCATGGCATACGTGGTGGAAAAGCGGCCGTTCTACCCCCACTTCAAGGCATGGATCGCGAGAACGTGGAGACCAAAGGGTAGTTTTGATCTACTCACAAGGGATAATGGTGTATTCCTCGTGAGATTCACCAACTCGGCGGACAAGGATGTCCTGGACCTCGGTCCAAGGTGGTTTGATTCTCAGTTGGTCATAGCAAAAGATTACAACCATGGTGATGAACTGAAGAAGGAAGCTTTCTCCACTATCCCCGCCTGGGTTTCGCTGAAATTCTTTGGACATTCATGGACAAAACTTTCAGTAGGAACAATTGTTGCAGACGCTAGAAGGGTGCTTCACATTGATGAGAAATCGTTGGAAGCGGAGGAGGAAAGAGTGCTTTTCGAGTTGAATATTGAGGTGGAGACGCCGGAGGTCGTCTGGCTAAATGTGAAGGGAAGAGAGCCCATCCCTGTTCAGATCGTATTTGACTATCTACCAGCCAAGTGATCACGTTGTCGAGTGTTTGGTCAAAGGATGGCGAGTGCGAGGGGAACAAGGAAGCGACTGAGGCAATTACAGCTACAGAGGACCCGAAGACGAAGAAGGTTCGGAAGCCAAGGATAGTATCGACGAACAGCAAGGCAAGTTCCGGAGAGTAGGCTGAAAAGGCGCCCAAGAATCTGCAGGTTGACGAGCAAATGGTTACTAAACAAGTAGAAGCGACCAAGGTGACTGAGGTTGAGAAGGAGGCAAGCCCGGGGAAAGAACTGCAAAATGATGAAGAAGAGTTTACTCCAGCGTCAAAGAAGAACGGGCCAAGGAGGACAGGTATTCCAAAACCACAAGATGTAGGGTCTATTCTAGACACTACAAACAACTTTGATGCACTTACTGACTTAGACAAAGAAGAGGGAGAGGTTGTGAAAGAGAAAGGGGCGAAGAGGAAGGACAAGGAGCCGAGCAGGCGAACCAGGTCTACAAAAAACCTTTAATATGTCCATGTTCCTATGGAATACTAAGGACGGGTGCGACAAGAACGAGAAGAAGGAGATCCGTGAGTGGATTGCTGCTAGTGATCACTCTTTAGTTGTGTTGGCAGAAACGAAAATAAAGGTACAAAATAGCAATAGTATTAAATACTTGTTCCCACAGGGATGGAGCCACGTCTCTAATATGGAATGTGGGGGAATTGTTAAGAGTCTGTGTGGCGTGGAAGCCTAATGCTTGGCAGGTGTTAGTGATACAGATGTCAGATCAGCACGTCACAGTTGATTGCAGGAATAATGGGGGACTACAGATATGGATGACAGCTGCATATGATCATAATGATGGCAGACCCAGACTGGACTTATGGAGAGATTTGATTTCCCTATCTAAGCATGTAAATCTACGGTGGTTGGTAATAGGAGATTTTAATACGGTCCGTCTACATGCGGAAAAAAGAGGGAAAGACTTGCTTTGACTACAAAGGTGGATGTTTTCAATCAGGCTATTGATAAAGCGGGTCTATATAAATTGCCTATGGTAGGTGGGGACTTGTTCACGTGGAATAATGAAAGGGGACCGGAACACATGATAGCAAGCAAACTTGATAAAGCTTTAGTGAATGATGAGTGGCTGAAAATTGTTTCTAATGTTCAGGTGAAGGAAGGAGGTTCTGAGCTAAGTGACCATGCACCTATCTCAGTCCAGATCACGGAGAAGAAACAGAAGAGGAGGCCTTTCAGATTTCTAAATTACTGGGCTGATTGGAGAGGACTTGATGAAGTCATAAAGAACAGTTGGGGTACTCAGGTGAGAGGAAATTCAATGTATGTCTTTGCTAAAAAGCTGGCGTATACCAAGATTGCACTTAAAAAATGGGCAACGAAGAGGTGAATATTCCAAATCTGCTAAAGGAGACGAAATATGAATGTAAAGAAGTCAGAGATAGTCTTTTGGCTGATCCCTTAAATCCTTTTTTGATTGAGAAAGATAGGGCCCTGAAAAAGACGATTGAGGAGCTGAAAAAGACAGAGGAAAAGTTCTACTGTCAAAGAAGCAAGGAGCAGTGGATGGAAGATGGGGATCGAAACACCAAACTCTATCACACGACAGTGAGAAGGAGAGAGGTAAGTAATATTATTTCTGAATTGATTGACACTGGAGGGAGGGTAGTCAACAAACAGGAGGATTTAGAAGAGCATGCCATAAATTTTTACACGTCACTATACAACAAGAATTTTACGAGTGACGGAAGAGGAGGAAGTGGAATGGAAGTTCAAACTCTCAAGCACACATAACAGCATCCTTACAAGAAGAACCAATGAACAAGAGGTCAAAGAAGCGGTGTGAAGCATAGGCAGCAATAAATCACCCGGGTCAAACGGTTTCAATGCTTTCTTTTACAAGAAGACTTGGTTGCTTATGTGAGCTGGTTCCTAGAAGGATGAAACATGGTTAGACATGTCAATCATTCTTTCTTTGTTCTTATTACAAAAAAAGAAAGTTACATCTTCTCTTACTGATTTTAGATCAATAGCATGCTGCTCGGTACAATATAAAATCATTGCAAAAATATTGGCTGCTAGATTAAAGATGGTTCTGTCCTATTTGATCTCGGAAAACCAAGGAGCCTTTGTGACGGGTAGAAGCATCAGTGCTCTTCTGGCGGAGGAATTTCTGTTAGATAATAACATCATGAGAGGAAGTAGGAAAGCTTGCTTAAAACTGGATGTTTCCAAAGCTTATGACAGCGTCAGATGGGAGAAACTTTGGTGGATCATGTAACGGATGGGATTTAATGAACAATGGATTGGCTGGATTAAACAATGTGTTGAGACCGCTAGCTATTCTATTTTGGTTAACGGCACATCTACAGGTCTGTTTAGAGGGGGCAATGGGTTGCGCCAAGGTGAACGACCCCCTATCACCTCTTCTATTTGTGATAGTCATGGAGTATTTTACGAGGAAGATGCAACAAGCTGAAGAACATAAAGAAATCAAGCCTGATACAGTTCATGGGACGAAGGTGATGGCACATTTGACTTTTGCAGATGATGTTCTGGTTTTTATAGAAGCAAAACAGCACTTTCTGGAAAATCTTAAAAATCTTTTGGAAAAATTCGAGAAGCAAATGGGGTTGTGTTAATGCAAACAAAACACATATCTTTCTGTTTAAGAATTGCCACCAGATGGAGGACAGGCTAGTGCAGGCTATGGGCGTGGAAAGGGGAAAATTTCCAACAAAATATCTGGGTTTCCCGTTAGCCGGAGGTAATCTGCACGTCAAAGACTTTGTTGAATGCATTGATAAAGTGGAAGAAATGATTAATAGATGGCCGACGCAAAAGACATCCATGGCGAGATGTATGACGCTGACAAAGGCTGCCATAGAAGGACTTCTTATCTTCTGGGTTCAACAAGGTGAAATTCCAGGTTCAGTCCTGGAGAGAATAGAAATGAAGATGGCAATTTTTTTATGGGGAAGCGAACATCATCCCATGAAATATGCTAGATTGGCGCTTCCAAGGGATGAAGGCGGTCTGAATTTGAAAACCCTGAGGGACGTCGCTAAATGGGGGACTATGCGGAGAATCATCACATTCCAAGAGGGCACTTCGACATGGGGAAAGTGGATGCGAGACAGATATCCAAGAGGGTTGGACTTTATGCCGAAAACACGGGAGGGATATTCATGTACCATTAACGTCATGACAGAGACTTGGAAACAATTCAAACACTTGTTTGTTGCTGCAAATGACGTAGGAGGATGGAAACTTGGGAACCAGAAGATATGCATCTGGGAGGCTACTCGTTCAAGAGGTGCAAAGGACCCCGTAGGAGAAAATATTTGGTCTGGAAGATATGTGTCAAAATGGAGTATGTGTGTATATAAAATTATGCACACTGTTCTTGCAACTCTGGATTGGATAAAGAATTGGAATTATGATATCTCTACGTTATGCTTGCTATGCCATGAGGAGGAGGAATCCCACAGCCACCTTGTGAGAGAGTGCAAGTTTACAAAAGAGATATGGGAGATCTTATGCAAGGATTTCAGTTTACAAATTCAGTTGTCTGATGACCCAAAAAGAATGTTATCCAGGTGCAGAAATTATGACAGGAAGAAACTTATATTTGTTGGTCTATGCTATCATATATGGGAGGAAAGAAATGCCAGAAGACATCAAAGAGCTGTTATAGATGCTAGTAGGATTGCTGTAAAAATATGTAAATGTGTTAGACGTAAATTACACATTAGTTAGAAGTGTGAGTTGTTTTCTATTTTGGATGTATGGCGTTGGGCCTACAAGTACTCTTGACCTCCTATAATTTTAGGAGGTTTTCGGAATATATTTACCTGATTCCGATATTTGGATATTTATAGGTCATGTTATAAAGACCGCAAAAATTATGCATTTCAAATTAGTTTCGTGTGTCGATTTTGTTGGCCTTGGATGAGTGACTTAATGAGTGACTTACACTCATCCAAATGGGCTCAAAATTTGTATGTAGCCTAATTATAGTATGACGGTGAAGATCAATGGTTTAAATTTTACAAAAAATAGTCTTGATATACAAACACACTCGAGTGTATTTGTGTGATCTGTACACTCGAGTGTATTCTAGACTGACTATATATATATATATATATATATATATATATATATATATATATATATATATATATATATGAAGCACGGACACTTCTCGGAGGCTGTCGTGTCCATGTAAAACCCGGACACGACATGGACACGTGGCGGACGCCTCTCTGGCGTGTCCAATTTCATATTTTTTTATATTTGCAAGTTGGACACAGCATGGACTCGTCCAAGACACTTCCTAGACATGGCCAACCCAACCCACATAAGACTCATAAAAAAGAAAGAAAATAAAACCCAATCCCATAGACTCCTTAACCAAACCCCCACTCCTCACCAAAACCTTAATCCCTTCCCTCGAGAGGTCACCAACAAGCCTCCCCCTCTAATTGTTATTGTTCCCGTAGAGAAAGGATGCAACCGTCTCTTGCAGCACTAGTTGCAAGTAGCAGCTAGGTCCTGAAGTTGTTGCAAGCAGCCACTATAAGGAGACGGAGCTGCTACAAACAACTTTTTCAGCGACAACCACGCAATAAGCAGCAGCCGTTTACGATAGCCATTTGCAGCAGGAGCTGCCAAAACCTAGACCAGCAATTAGAAACAACTTCCTTCCCTCTTCTTCCTCTAGATTTTCTTCTCTATTTCTTTTTCTCCTCTTCTTCCTACTTTGTTGGTTCTTCTATGTGTCCACTCCTCCACCCACCTCTTCTTCCTACTCATCAAAACCCTACCCCCTCCTTTTCCTTCTACTAACCTGAAGTCATGTTTCATTTTTGTCTCTTCCATCTACCCTCGACTCATACATGACTACAGAATGTGTTATCATCCTCTTGCTTCACCGCCATCAGCACCACCCATACACATCTCCCCTCTATTACTACTACTTTCCCTCCTCTTCCCTATACTCCAGACCTCCATTAGTATTATCACCGTTAAATCATTGTGAGTAATTAGTTTCGAATGATTTTCTTGTAGTCCATCATTCTTCGATATTATAACAATATAATATTTCTTTTATATGCTAAATATATTATATCCATCAGCATATAGTTAGTTTGAATACAAATGTGAATATAAAGTGGGTAACATGCACTTGCCAACTAGCTCAGTTGGTTAAGTCTACTGTTTGTGAAGCGCAGGTTGCGGGTTTGAATCTCAGCGAACTCGTTGGGGCACTACAGGAAGGGATTATAGCCCTCGGTGTAGCTGATGGTGTTCTCTCTCTCCTGCTATCTTGGACAGGGGTGAAATTCCCCACTTCCAAAAAAAAGTGGGTAACATGGTGATCCTTGTTTGTGCTTTTTGTTGAGAATTATGGGGGTGTTCTGTTTTACGAATAAATTATATACATATACGTGTCATGTTGAGAATTATGGGGGTGTTCTGTTTTGTTGAGAATTATGGGGGTGTTCTGTTTTAATAGGGTACTGATCGTGTACAAGACACGTGTATATATATATATATATATATATATATATATATATATATATATATATATATATAATAGGGTACTGATCCTGTACAAGACGATTCCAGTGCAAGGATGTGAGGCGTAAGTATAGTCATTCCTTTGTGCGAGTAGAAGCCCAAACCGTCTGCCATCTGTTGCGTTGTACGCACTGTCAACTCGTGATTTGACAACAGCAGCTGAATCAACCGCACATAATTAAATTAGTTGATTAACCGGCCAACTTGTTGGACTCTTTTCTTCGCTGGTCTCATTTAACAGTGGTAAATAAATCAACGATCCCTCTCAGCTTCAGCCTCCACACAACTAATAAAATAACTCATGCGTTCCTTTATGTAACCGACTCCTTGTTGCGGCGCTTACTCATTATTATAATTTAAATATGTGGCTTCTCGAAAGTTACACTGTGGATGTTAAGAAAATAAAACATGGAAATTTATTACTTAAGAGACTTCATTTGTTCTATTTCTTATTCTATTATGTTAAAGGTTGATGTAGTTGTGAGTAGGGTGGGGAAAGAGGTAAGACTAAAAATGGATTCCATAAGCTTAAATATTGTCTGTATATTTGTTAAAGTTGTCAAAAATTCAAGTCTTAGTTGGTGGTACATCTGAAAAGACATACTAAATTTTTGAAAGTTAGATTTGACACTGCTTCAGACCCAACTTTTCGGTCACCCTGTGCAAACTTGGAACTGACTTAGACCCAAATTTTGGCTACATTGTACAAATCTAAAATCAACCAAGATTGTTAAATTTAAAATCTAGTCTAATGGAGCACAAATGTTTATCAACCTAGAATTATCATAGATTAAAAATAAAAAATGTAATCTATGTTTCGCAACCTAAAATTATGTTAGATTTTTTATCAGTCGATAACTGACTTGAACCTACATTTGTTTAAATTTGAAACAAATAAAGAATTGGGTGATCTAAAATCCAAACAGGTCCCGATTTAAATATCGCCAATGTGTCTAAATAAAGGATGCCTACCAAGAGAATGCCCCACCTTGGGGTATTCCAAGGTGAGGTGCTCTCCCGATAGGCGCCCCACTTGACCTCATCTTTCGGATGAGCTCAGTCTGACCAAGGTGGCGTACGAGCCTAGAAAGGATCATGGACTAAAGAAAGGATGCATGTTTGGGATGTGGGATGTACAACGTTGATTTTGCTAGATGGCTCGATGCAGATCGGGTTATGGAAATGCTTGGGTTTGGGTTTTGGATAACTATATCTAATTAAGCAAGGTAGTCAATAGTGGAGCATCCATAATTTGATGTATGTTTTGGTTGATGGGCTACCATTGTACTCACAGTTTATGGTATTTACACAAGTAGTTATTGAGATACATATTTAGTATATGATCATGTACATGTGTAGTACGAGTATGCATATTGGTACACATGCATATATGTGTATGTATATGCTGGTATTAGGTATATGAATATATAATAAATTTCTGTATATGCATGTACTCTAGTATCTTTTTCATGTCTGTGTGTTTCTATGCGCATTTATTATGTGCTCATGTATATGAACATGTTTTTGTCTAGGCATTTACACCTTCGGATATAGACACATTGGCCATATTTAAATCAACACCTGTTTGGATTTTCTTGAAAAGGGTGTTTGTCACAACCTTATTCTAGGAAACAACATCCTTTCTCAATTCAATTGTCATATCCAAAATTACCATGAACTTTCTCATATCCAAAATTGCTATTGTTCTATCTATGGGCTTAAGAGGGGGTGAATTGAACTATTAATCACTGAACTAAAACATGTTAGACCTTCAAATTATATTTTAAGTAGAAAGCAATAAGTAAAACAAGATGGATTGAACGGTCATAAAGTGAAGACAACTATTTTTTGGGGTTCTGGCTCAAAGTTAGTAGCTCCTCTACCTAGAGAGGCGGCCAACCACTAACATTTGCTAACCATGGGTATCACCTTGTATTCCACTGGAAGAGTTTAGTTTAGAGACCTCTCTTTTGTAGATCAAATGTAACTAGCTTTCTTTTTAGGGACAAGGAGCCAACAACTTTATAATGGACTCACCTTACCTTACCTAGGGTCGCATGTCTTTCACCTTCTTAGCCAAGGAAGAGAATCAACCACCAAAGGACGCCTTCCCTTAATGCAAGCAACCTGACCTTCAACTCCTCTTCATGAAGAGATTGTTGCTTGCAAAGGAGTGTCTTCCTTTTCCAAGGGACATCAGCCCTTCAACCTCTCTTTTCCCGGAGAAAAAAGCAATCTTCATATGTTAAAGATATTGGGAGGTAGAAAATGAAAACCTCACAAGATATACAAGGTATAGTTAGCTCTCTAACATGTAACGTGTTCACTCTAATAGATTTAAACAACTGATTAAGCTCAACTATTATATAGGGCCTCTTGGGTCACTTGTGAAACACCCATATAGGTTTTGTTTATAGTTGAGGGTACCTACTAGCAAGCAGTAATGATAAGTATAAATTCTATTCGTTTTAGGGGAGTAGGTGGATATCCAAAAAAATATATTGCCACTTTTTTGCCTCCTCTAACAGATATAATTAAAATTGCAAAAGCTACAGCAAATCAACCATCAATCGTATTTTCTCAAAACAAACTCGGCCAACATGCACTAGTAGTAGACCTAGTTAGGTCTATCGACCAAGTTTCTCACTTAAAATCTCGACCGACGACACCTAGTCATGCGGTTTGGGGGTCTGTTTTGGGTAAAACCACAACACCGCAAAGTGTGTAGTACTTCATTTCAATCATTACAATCACCAGTACGAGCTTAATTGAGTCATACAATCACTAAAATATTTTACAACAAAAATATTTGGAGAAATCTAGCTTCATTCATGATCTTTTCTTTGTGTATGACTTGAATTCTTCAATTATTGAGTTTGTAAGTTAGGGCATTTGGAGATGTCTATCCAAACCGAAGTTGCTCAAGTAGAACTAGAAGCATTAGACACTAATAAGTGGAATGGTTTAGTCGTCATCAAAAACATAGAATTAGGCTATGTAGCCTTAGAGTCAACTACTCCACACTTGACGTCCGGCCATAGTAGCCTGGGTGGTAAGAGCTCGGTAAGTCTCAATGAAGGACCCGGGTTCAAACTTCACCGAAGGCACTTTGCGAACTGCCATCCACGCTGATTTGGCGCGGGAGGAGGGTGACCGGACCACACCCTCTCATGCCTCGAGGGTTTACCATGACGGGCTCGTCTAGGGTGGGTTCTCTCCGTCACCAAAAAAAGATTAATGACGAGAATGTAACGTCTGGTATTATGTTGGTCTGCGGGTGTGCAGAGAGAGAGAGAGATAGGGCACCTACTCCCCACTTGACCATTTGAATCACTCATAATAATTATCTCCCTTAATGGTAATCCCTGCATCAACTCATGTTGTGGGGAAAATCCTTCTTAGCCTCCTCGCTAAGACCAAGTTGGAGGCAATGAACACGGCATCAAATGTCGACGTCGTTTTAATAACATGGAAGTAGGTATTTATTAGTAAAATGATGAAATTTTAATAGATGCAATCTAGTCATTTCAACGCCAAAAATACTATATTGAAAAAATGTTATGAGCGATCGCTTAATCGGTCAAGGCCTTCATCCATTTGTTGTTGAGCGCACGCTTAGTAGATCTACAAAAAAAGGATGCTTTTTGGCCGCTTAACCCATTTTTCCCCGCTTTTTGCCCGTTTTCCCCCCTTTTTACCCAGTTTTTTAAATATTGTTGTAAACCTCTAACATGAAGTTAATTATATTGTCCAAGTATTATTTACTATAATATATTAAACTTATATACATTAAATGTTCTATGATAAGTCGTAGTTCTAATTTAGAATGCATAATTTGTATGTAAGTCATGATAATAATGTAATGTTGTAATGTATACAAGTATATTACATGTAACTATTATCTAATTTAGAATGTACATTGATTAAATGTATTGTTGTAATGTATGACTAATTGATGATACGAAAATATAAAATACGCTAGCAAGGTATCCATGATAAGTTTGTTTACTTTTTAGCTGTATCAGCATGTGATGCAAATTTTTGTTATATCATGTATGTAGGGTGTTTATCGATAACAAGTTTATTGTTTACTATATTATAGCTATAATCATTGTTTAATAGTTGTGGTATAAACTATTTGGGTGTTTTATATTGTTGGGTAAAGTGATTAGATATATATATAGTTCCAAAAGTATTAGTATATACATACATATGTATTTTGTAAAAATTAATATAGAAAACAGAAAAGCCATTTTTTTCAAAAATTGCCCGCTTACCGCTTAACCACTTACAAGGTGTTGTCCGCCCACTTACCGTTTTAAATATTTTCAAACATAGGCCAAAATGGATGAATTAAAACATAAAATTTGGCAACATCAATGAAGAAAATGTCGGATTTCGACTACGTCTCGATGGCCATGGAAATAGAAAAATTTCGAGAGAAAAAAATGCATTCCTGCGTTTCAACGACTAAATGATCGAATTATTTAATGAAATTTTACCATAACGATCTACTAGTGCAGATCTACTCAAATGCAATAATATTTATCTTGGATATGTAGGAGGTGGGACTCCTCATGTATGAATGAAGGAAGTTGAACTCTTTTGGGGGATTTGGAGGTCAAATTAAATGGTAAAAATGAATGGATTGTCATTATAGTTTGCAAGCACAATATATAGGCTGAAAGACACAAATGTATGGAAACAATATATAATCTAGGATGGTAGGACCTCTTGATAAGATGATAGGATGCAGTACATAAATAGTGTTGCATTGGTATATGAGTGAGTATTGAGGAAGCATGGAACTATGGTTTAGGTATCTAAGAACCATGATGGTTGCCATCCTCATTGTTGATTATACTCATGGATTAACTCAAGCATTGTTCTTGGTTGTGTGCTTTTGTAGCTAGAGCTTCTAGGAGGCAACCATGCAGTTAAGAGGTGTGATTGATAATGGCATGCATTCAAAATATCTCAATGCTCGTGCTAATTTTGCACACTATCATTACAAATCATGTGACTTCAGTAATAAAAAGCTTGCGGGTCATCACAGCCATGGATACAACTCTCACGCCCATTGATGTAGGACAGGCCCCACCTTTACGCACTTATGAGCGTAGGCGGCGTCGTGTTATTAGTTAGGCTTTATTAGCATGCTTTATTTTATTATGTACTTTTTTTTCTTTTTTTGGGCTCTTGTAAAGTCAAGTGGTTTAGTCCCACATTGGCTACTGCCCGTTTAGTCTTTCTTTTAGAAGCCTATATAAAGGCTCTATCCGCGTCCATGTAGAGACACAATTAATGATTGAGAATTATTCCCTTTTAGTCTTTAGTCATATTTCTTCTTCAATTCCGTAGATAGGCATTAAGTGGTATCAGAACCTAACCCTAAAAACATTAGGGTTTGGTCATGCTTGTAACGGCCGTCGTTCTCCACCAACTCGCCCCCAGTCATCCGCTGCCATCTCCAACCACACTCGCTGCCGCTGCCACCGCCTTGTCCGTCGTTACTGTCGCCGACTGCTACTGCCGCTATTCGTTGTCATCGCCGCTACCGTTGTAGTCGCAACCTACTGCCACCGTCGACGTTGTCTACTACGCTCGTCGTAGTCGTTGCCTTCTATTGCTGCAACTGCAGCCACTGCCGCTACCTGCTGCCGCGTACGCCCGCTATCAACCACTACCCCATCGACAACTGGCCCCGAGGCCGCTAGTAAGTAACCTCCCAAAAATCGGTGTAGGATCAGGGCACAGATATATTATCTCCTTCCGAGGTAATTCTCTCCATCCATGTCAAAGGCAAGGAAGCAACGATTGGCATCACTTTTGGTAAGATCTTTTCATTTGTTTATTGTGCCTTTGCTTATCTTTGGCAACTTTAGTACATTCGCAAACGGGTCTATAGGGTTTTGATTCCTCCACCGAAAATTTGCCAAGTCCTAATTTTGGAAAGGTTTTCCCTTGTTTGGTGCACTACTTTTCTATCATATATCTATCTGCATTGTTTTCTTGAATTGTTTTGCGCTGTTCATTACAGAATTAAGTTTTCATTTGGCGCTATAATTTTTTGGCTATTTCGTTGCAAATCATTATGTTTGGTCGTAGGTCTACTAGCTCGGTTTTAGAACCCACGTCGGAAGCAGCCCATATGTCTTCCCAAACCCCGTTTACCCTTGAGACTCAGGGTCAGTAATCAATTCCATCATGGTTGAGCTTCACACTATTCGCCAAACCCATACTCTACAGGTCGGTCAAAACTCGACACCTTTTATGGGGTATGGGATGCCACCAAATCCTGGACAAGCACCACAAAGACCCCTGAACCCTACTCCTTTGCAGTTCTGCCCATAACAACTCGATGAGGCCTCTGCCTACCACCCCTATGGAGAAGTTGATCCTTTCACCGAACCTGATCCTTATTCACAACACCCATATGTGGAACAACACCCCTATCAACCACCCTAACATCACGCACCCCAAACCGCTACCCCACAAGCACACTATGCACCACCGCCACATCCCCCTCCACGTGCTCCTCGTGCTCATGCACCTCATCACCAACCATGGGCTCTGCCGCAAAGCCTGCATCCTCCCATGGCAACTCAGCCTCGAGCCCCTGGCCATGATGTTTTTCATAACCCCTGTGTGGACATGTTTTTTCCCACAACCCATACGGTCAATTTCACCTGGGACCTCATCCACCACATCACAATGATATCACTCGACGAGTTAAAATAAACGCCCCCACTTTTGATGGTAAACTTGACCCCAAAGCTTTTCTCGACTGGATTGCTAGTTTGAAAGATTATTTCGACTGGTATGACATGACTGACGCTCAGCGGATTAGGTTTGCTAAGATGAAACTTGAAGGGTCAGCCAAGCAATATTGGCAAGGTGTCCAGCGCGACATGGAGTGTACTGGTCAACCTCCCATCCTCTTTTGGGATGAGAAGAAGACTAAGCTACGTGAACGTTGTGTTCCCGCCCAATACCAAAGACAACTTGTTTCTGACTAGATGGCCCTTAGCCAAGGGTCATCATCTGTTCAAGAGTATATGGAACAATTTGAGGAGGCTAAGAACCGTTGTATTCACAGTGACTCTGATTGGCAACTGGCCGCTCGTTTTGTGCACAGTTTACACCCTGACATTAAACGAAAAATGGAGTTACAACGATATGACTCCTTGGATGATGCTTTTCATCGTGCCCAAAAGGTAGAAGGTTACCTTCAGCACGCTTCTCGTGGTCCTTCCTTTTCTTGTTTTGGACAACGTACTCGCTCAACCAATAATCCTTCCATTACCCCCAAATCACTTTGCCTATCCCCTACGCCAACCACCTCCCCAAAGTTCTCTAGCCCCCTCCTCCAGTAAAGGCAAGGAGGTAGTCACAACTCCAGCCCAGACTCCTCCGAAAGGTCGTGAATGCTTTCATTGTCATAGCACGACCCACCTAGTTGCCCAATCCCCTTGTCGTGCTCTTTTTGTGTCCTTTGACTCTCCTGATACCACCCCTGAGGATGACATTGAATATGAAGATGTTTTTCCTGCCTCTGAACCTTCTGATGATGACGTTGATTACAACTATGATTATGATCTGTCATATCTCCAGGTAATGCGTGTTTTAGCTGGCCAATCGGAAGGGGACGAATGGAAACGCAACACTCCCTTCCAGACCTTCTTTAAACATGCTGGTAAAAGCTGCAAACTACTCATTGATGGTGGCAGTTTTCAGAACATCATTTCACACCATCGATTGAAGCACATGGACTTACGCCCAGAGCCCCATCCTCAACCACATAAAGTCCATTGGGTGAACCAAATTAGCTTGCCCGTCACCCAACGTTACCTTGTGTCCATCACTGTAGGTGCTTATTCATACCACATTTGGTGTGATGTGTTGCCTATGGATGTTGGCCATGTCATTCTTGGTTGTCCTTCGATTTATGATTTAGATGTCCACAATGAGGGACCTTCAAACACAAGGGCAAGCACATATGCTTAGCAACTACTCGATTCATCTCTCCTCCGGAAAAGAGTCCCCCACCAGACCCCCAGACCTCCAAATCCCAGCACTCCTTACACCTTGTCACCCGAAGAGAGTTGGAAGAAGCCAGTCGCGAATCGGGATGCATGGATGTCCTATATATCAAAGAATCCACTCTCATCTCCGATTTTCAACCCCCACCGCCAGAACTTGTCTCCCTTCTAGATGAGTTCAAAGACATGACACCCACAGACCTTCCTAATGAGTTCCCCCCTTTGCGTGATATTCAGCATGAGATTGATTTGATTCCGGGGTCTTCGCTACCTAACTGACCTCATTACCGTGTGAACCCGACTGAGCATACTGAATTGAAATGCCAGGTTGATGCCCTCCTCCTCAAAGGATTCATTCAAGAGAGCAAGAGTCCTTGTGCGGTTCCTGCTCTCCTTACTCCCAAGAAGGATTGTAGCTGGAGAATGTGCTTAGATTGTCGACCCATCAATAAGATCACTATAAAATATCATTTCCTTATACCACGCCTTGACGACATTCTTGATCTATTGACGGGATCCCGCTATTTCTCCAAGATTGATCTCAGTAGCGGTTATCACCAGATCCGTGTTAAGGAGTCCCATGAATGGAAGACTGTCTTCAAAACCTCAGACGGATTATATCAGTGGCTAGTCAGGCGTTTTGGCCTATCCAACGCACCCAGCACCTTCCTGCGAGTCATGAACCATGTGTTACGGCCATTCATTGAAAAAAATTTAGTGGTATACTTTGATGACATTCCGATTTTTAGTAAGACCAAGGACGAACACCTAAGTCATCTCCAGCTTATCTTCGACACACTTCGAACTAAGAAATTGTATGTCAATCTAAAGAAGTGCTCATTTCTTCAAGATAAAGTCATATTCCTTGGCTACTTTGTATCTACTATTGGCATTGAGGTTGACCCAGCTAAAGTGAAAGCCATCATCGATTGGCCCCAGCCCACTTCGATTTCTGAGCTTCGTAGCTTTCACGGGCTGGCTACTTTTTATCGTTGTTTTGGCTGACACTTTTTATCCTTTCAAGTGGTGCGAGTTTCTTCAGGAGCACACTTTTGTTCTCAAACATCGCTCATGTGTTGAGAACAAGGCTGCAGACACTCTCAGTCGTTGCTTGACCACCCTACAGTCTATGAACGTTGAAGTCGTGAGCTTCAACCGTTTAAAAGAGCAATATTCCACCTGTCTTGACTTCATGACTATTCATTCTGACCTTCTCAATAGTACACCTGGCCATGCTTGTGATTTTATTCTACGAGATGGATTTTTTTATCGTGGCACGCAATTATGTATCCCTTCTACTTCAGTTCAAGATTTTCTCATTTGGGAATTACATGTTGGTGGCCTTGTTGGCCATTTTGGTAGAGATAAGACCACCGCTCTAGTGATAGACAGATTTTATTGGCCTTCCTTACGACGTGATATAGCTCGCATAGTGTCACAATGTCGTGCTTGTCAATTGGCCAAAACCAAAAGACAAAATATGAGAATGTACATTCCCCTCTCTATTCCCCATTAGCCTAGGAAGGATCTAAGTATGGATTTTATTTTAGGTCTTCCCCGCACTTCTCGTGACCATGATTCCATGTTCGTGGTTGTTGATCATTTTTCAAAGATGACCCACTTCATTGCCTGTAGTAAGACTTCTGACGCCCACATATCGCTCGCCTTTTCTTTAATGAGGTAGTCAAGCTACATGGACTCCACACCACCATAGCCTCTGATCGTGATGTTAAGTTTGTTAGCTACTTTTGGAAGACCTTATGGAAAATCTTTGGTACCAACCTCAAATTCTCTTCTGCCTTTCACCCTCAAATTGATGGTCAAACTAAGGTGGTTAACAGAAGTTTGGGTAACCTCCTGCGAGGTCTTGTTGGTGAGCGTTTAGGCAATTGGGACTTATTGCTACCTACTGCTGAATTTACCTACAACAGTTCTGTCAATCGATCCACAAGAAAGAGTCCATTTGAAGTTGTTAATGGATACAAACCTCGCCAACCTATAGATCTTTTACCTCTATCCACTAATGACTGTACTTCCCACACTGCTAAGACCTTTGCCCAGGACATTCATGATTTGCATGTCGAGATTCTCCAAAAAATTACTCTTATGAAAACTATAAGCTTTTTGCAGATGCACACCACAGGTTTCAAGAATTTAATGTGGGAGAATGTGTTAGTATGTGTGCGTCTTGAACGCTACCCCAAAAATTGCTTCAAGAAACTTTCAAGCCAGAGCGTCAGGATCGTTCTAAATACTTAGCTGACAGGGACTCAATGCTTATGTACTGGATTTGCCAGCAACTTGGGGCATTAGTGCAGTATTCAATGTAGAGGATCTTTCTCCTTATCGTGGTGCGTTCAAGCCCCCTCCACCACCAGTAGCTTCTTCAGATCGTCACTGTGCTCCACCGTCTTCAACAGCGTTACCGCCTGTGCCTCAACTTCCTCAACAGTCGCCCGAACGCATTGACACCGTCGTCGATAACCAAACTGTCCTCACCAGCCAGGGCACCGTACATCATTTCTTGGTTCGCTGGAGAGGTCGTTCTTCAGGGGACGCCACCTGGATCACCGAAGAGGAGTTCCTCCGCATTGATGTAGATTTTCTTTAGCTCTACCTCAATACTGACTCGACAGAGTCAAGTCTTTTGCATCCGAGGGGAGTTGATGTAGGACATGCCCCACCTTTACGCACTTATGAGCGTAGGCGTCGTCGTATTATTAGTTAGGCTTTATTAGCATGCTTTATTTTATTATGTCCTTTTTTTCTTTTTTTGGGCTCTTGCAAAGTCAAGTGGTTTAGTCCCACATTGGCTACCGCCCGTTTAGTCTTTCTTTTAGAAGCCTATATAAAGGCTCTATCCATTTCCATGTAGAGACACAGTTGATGAATGAGAATTATTCCCTTTTACTCTTTAGTCATATTTCTTCTTCAATTGCGTACATAGGTATTACCCATTTTTAAATATTTCTTTCATAGATCTTTATAGAAGTGAGAGAAATAGATGAGAGGGATAGAATAAGGCTAGGAAGAGAAGAAACATGAATTAGATTGCCCCTAAAAAAGGCCAAGGAGTCATATAGTAAAATGTGCAGACATTGTACCCCATTTCTTGAAATTTCACCCATATGCAGACGAAATGAGCCTTTTTTCATCAAAACTTACCTAATTTTGTCAAATTTCGATATAGTCATTGAAATTTTATTCTGGAAAAATTATCTACATAAAGACATATTTGGTCATTTCTATATCTGATGGTTGTCGACATCGAAAAAATTGGCAAAATTCACCAATTTCAACGAAATTATAAACTATGGGGAATATTGTATGCAATAATTTGGAAATATTATATATAAGGAGTTTTTCATGTGGGACGGCAAAGAAACTAGGGTGGGAATTTTCATAAAAGATTTAGACAATAGAATGAAGAATATTAGCTTTGAAAATTTTGCAAGTATAATCCATACACATTAATGCACTTATACAATAACGTCATATATTGATTACCTAAGGGGATTCTTCATGTATCGGTTTTGAGTAAAGAGAATGTCAAGTACGAGGAAGGAGGCAGTGTAATAGTACTATATTTAAATATTTATATTCTACTCAATACAAGTCTATGTATACATCAATTATTTCGATGCTAGTTGTTTTAATTAAAAGAAAAAGTCAAAATAGCATGACAGATGTGGTGGTCGACCACTTCGCCTTCTTGGTGGTCATTTCCCACAATGAGCTACTTGATGGGATTGAAAGATTGCTCTTGTCCAAGGTTTTAAAAAGCACGAAGCGTCGTACGGACGGGACCTTGTAGCCAATTAATCGCCAGGGGGGCGATTAAGCGGGCGCTTTTTAGAAAAGCGGTTTTCCAATTCCTATAAACTTTTATGCAAAATTACATATATATGTATATATATACTATATTTTTGAAATTTTTATACATATCTAAACATTGTACAAGACAATATAAAACACCCAAATAGTTTAGAATACAACTATACAACAACGAGTGTATCTATATAATATAGTAAACAATATACTTGTCATAGATAAAGCAGCCTACACATAAAATAATAAGTGTATATACAAGATGAAACAACAATTTTGTATCATGTTTACATAGCTAAACAGTAAATAATAGACCTATCATAGCTAGCTAACAAACATATGGTTACATTTGCACATCATCAAATAGTCATACATTACAGCAGTACATTTAATCAAAGTAAGCATTCTAAATTAGATAATAGTTACCTATAATTCACTTGGATACATCACAAAAGTACCATATCATTACAGCTTACATACAAAGTATGCATTCTAAATTAGAACTAAGTATATCATAGAACATTTAATGTATGCTAATTTAATATATTATAGTCAATACTAAACGTGGCATATAATGTACTTAATGTTATATGCTTACAGCAGTTTTTCTGAAAAAAGCGGACAAAAAGCGGGAAAAAAGCGGGGGAAAAAGTGGGTTAAGCGGGCAAAAAGCGACCGCTTTTCTCAAATTTGCTTAAGCGCCGCTTATAGTACATTTTAATCGTCCAGCACCTTGTGGCGCTTAAGCGGCCGCCTAGGACGATTTTTAAAACACTGCTCTTGTCCCATGTAATTTCTATAAACCTATGCATGGTCTCTATAGTCTATACACATCATACTAGATTTTGGAGGAAACCCCACTAAAGCTTTCACTTGCTCTTCTTCAAAGTCAATATGTGACTTTGGCATTTGACTCAGGATTTCAAAGAATTTTAGGCAACATATCTAATGTGCATGTTTCTCTGTCATCGATAGGTACCACATGATCTTGATATGCAATAGTGAATTCCCCATGGCTCATTCACATTAGTAGGATAGATACCATGTCAAACATATGGATGTTGTAGGGGATCTTGGTTGTTGAGGCGACTAGGCGGTGGACCTTTTTGGTTGAGCGCCCAAGTCGCCTAGGCATTGAGTTTTTTATTCATATATTTATATATTATATATTAGAGACAATGAAATATATGAAACTTAACTCCTACAATTGTAGTTATAAAAAAATAGCAGAGATAGTACCATGGTAACTCAGAATTGTAGAATGCAATCCAATATAAAAGAGTTAAAAATCAAAGAAAGAACATTGTTGAACATAATGTCATACATGTTGATATGGTGATATCATATAAAGTAGAAGTAAAGTAGTCTAAAACTCAAAAATGGTATGTTGTTTAGACTTCATATAAAACAAAAAAGGTTCCTTAAGATAATGCAAAAATAAAAAATTAAGTTCCCTTTTGAAAATAAGAAGAAAAAAAAGATTAAGTGGCAGTAGTGTTTCAAAAAAAGGCTGCACAGGCAGCATAAGCGGCCTGCATATACTTAGCCGTGTATAAGGCTGATTAGTTAGTGATTTTTAGATGGACATTTGTTATCTTGGCCCAAACTTGATTATATTTTTATTGATAACATTCTTTTGATGTACTATTTTGTTGTATGTTTTGTACACTAGTCACATGCTTATTCAATGTTTGTTATTTTGAACTTCTAGGACATGCGGGTAGTTTTTGCATGATATGGCTAATGTTCATTGTTATATACTTGTGTTAAACCATTTTGTGTGTGCTTCATTGGAGTTTATGTTTAAATGATAGAATGCCTTCTAAATGGTGCTTTACTTTTCAATGAAACTTTTATATTTGAATCTATCTCAAATTTTAGTGTCTAAATATGTAATGTACAAATTAAATATGCAATTGTGTGATTACTTTATATATACTAATTGATTATTATAAAATAAAAACTGTATATATTCCCACATATATACACCCACATACCGCATATACTCTATAAGATGACCTAACCGCACACATAACACATACCGCTTTTTAAAACTATGAGTGGCACGGCCCTGCCACCAATTTGTTCACACCCAACTCCTCAACAGACAACAGGTCACACAAGGTCCAAATATTAGACAGACCTCCCAGGCGGAATCCCCCTTAACGCTCGACCGACAATGTGGTTGTGTCAACATCCATGTAGGTGATGGGATAGTATAGAAGCATAGTTACCATGTCCACGGTTGTTAAGACGTACGCCTAGGCAGGAAGGAGCCCAAGGAGTGCGCCTAAGCACTGCCGCCTTCCCTATAATGCCGCCTTGACCTATGTCAAATATTTAGATTTAGATTTGATGATAATCATGAAGCATGAAATTTCTTGTTCTTGGCATTATCGTTAATCATTGTTTATATGAAATGTAAATGACTATGTTTCCTTACAATAAAGTACATTTATAGGCCGAGTTAACCACAAATGTGTATATACCTACATATATAACTATAAAATATGTGTATGAGGAGGGAAATTGTTCATAAAATTATAGCATATATATATTGGAAATATATATATTATATGTTTAGGCCACCTAGGCGGCAAGGCGCTCAAGTTTGGCACTTTTGTTGCCTTGCCATCTTGACAACCATGACCATGTCAACCATGTGCATGTTGTAAGATGTGTAGCAAGAGTTGTATATAAAGAAATATACGATTAGCAAATTATACTTCTTCCCAATAAATTGTTGGTCTATGTTGCTAACTAGTACATTTTCGTCCTCTATATGCTAAATAATACTAGTTTAAGAACATACGAATAGTAATTAGCTTGCTAATAATAATAATTCCAAACGACTACATTATACTGGTTTTCTAAGAATATTTGGGCATATATTTTGATTATAATGTCAACTAAGAGAAAGTTTTATATAAATATAATTGCATACCATTAGGAAGAAATATATAGAAGTAGATTAAGGGATCTTTTTCATTTAAAGGCTTTCTCGGATGAAGTTTAATTTTGGTTTAGATAGATGTGGGGTAGATGATAGAAAATGGTAGAAAATCTTTTATTTGGCTTATTTTTGCTCCAATTATCATATATTCACTTTGCACCCCCTTCTCTTAAACAACAATAATAGACCCATGTGGGTGAAATTCAATTTATTTATAGATACAAGGGCAAACTAAGTCAATATTTAGCATTATATGGCAAAACCTAGAAGTAATGGGTTGTATACCTATTGGTGTATCAAAATTTGTGATCCTATCCATAAGCTCGCACAATTCTATATTTGATGGTGCCAAAAATTAATTTCCAAAATTAATTTTCAAGCAAAAAATTTTCGGTTTCAAGAAAATCACATTCGTTGCTTGAAGGTATAGACCTGTCAAACTGGGTCAAATCAACAAGCACCGACGGGTCGACCCGTTTAAGTTGGATTAGGGTGATGAAATTTACAACCCGCTGAAAATTAACCAAACCCATACCCACCCTTTTAGTTAGCGAGTTTCACGGGTGGCCCGCGGATGACCTGCTTGCTTAAATTGATACATAAAAATAAACATAATGATCTACTACTACTTAAAATTAATAGGATCATCTACTACTATGTATAAAAATTGTTAAGGAGTTTAATCCAAACTCGAACTTGCCTAACAAGAACTAATATCTGAGAGAAAGATATTGGGAAAACACAAATCTATGTTTACTACCTTTTCTAATTGCTCTATCAAACTTAACATGGAGTTGTACCGTAAGTTACTAACTCTAGTATGTCAAGCATAATCATACATTAGAGAATTTTAGTTATACATAAACGAATTCTACCCGCAAAAATTGTATGTGGTTGAATGGTTGTAAATTTTGAACAACATTATGTTTTGTCTGATAGCGATAATATATAATAGTTTGTTGTTTATGTGTTATATTTCATGTAAAAACACTAGTGAATTGTGTTATTTTGCCGTTAGAGCAGCAACTTACAAAATATTTTTTATTGAACACATTATTTGGACATTTGTGGCTGACCCACAACCCGTTGGGTCGAGTTTGTATTTGTCTTTGTTCGACCTATTTAGAATTGCATCTTTTGACACGCACCCGTGAGACCCAAACCCAGAATGACCCGACCAAAATCCAACCCACCCACCCATTTGACAGGTGTCACAGGTCTACTTGGAGGACATAAGCACTAATAATATAGAATTATTATTCCAGGAGCAAGCTTAATGGCTATGATTCTATCACCCATGAATGTGATCTTGACAGCATCATCCTTCACCATCTTATCAACAACAATTGCCACGCTATTTATATGTTTTTCAATAGATATATACCAGATTTTGTACCATGTGTCTCCAATCTCTCTGCATTGTTCCAATGTCCACTTGATTCCCATGTCCAGCTATATTGACTTCTCTTCAAATCAAGATATCCACTGTTTCCAAAGACTAGTTTGTCAAAGGCATGTGCCTATTCAGATTTATAGTAACTTCAAACATGATCTCCTACTTAAAACTAATTATTTAGCAACAAGATATGCATCGTATAATATTTTGTACATTTCTTTTCTCTGCTATTAGCGAAAGAGCCAAAAGGCACATCACGTTCATGCACTTCAAAATGCACACTACACATAAATGTAGTTATATGTGGAAATGTTACATACACACATAGGCAAACACACATATATAGATCAAGCATGTTAGCCAGGTGATAGGCATGTGCCAATTACACTTATAATAAATTAAAACACCCCATTTCTTGCACAAAATTTATTTATCATCAACATATTTTACACATTTATTTCTACTGTTGGTGTACTAAACAAAAAGGCACGAGATGATTTGCACACTTCACAATACATACTTGCACCTAAATGTAATTATATGTGGAAACATTGCATACACACATAGGTGCACACACCTATACGACTTAAACATGTTAGTCAGGTTAACACTATAGAATAATATAAGCTCATGCTTAACAAAAAAAATGCCAAAGAGGTTTTTAGGGAGTTCAAAGGGTGTAAGCCTCCACAAACTCCACAGAAAGAGATTTGTTGATGGAATGATGAAGCATATAAGACTATGAAACTCAAAAAGGAGATTTATAGGAGCCTGCCCAAGTCTCGAGATGATGCTACTTTTCATAGATACAAGAAAGAAAGAGAGAAGCTAAAAGGTTGTTCAAGAGGCAAAGATCTATATACTTTAAAGAGATTTAAGGAAGTTGGACACAAGAAAAGGGGAAAAGATACATATAAATGGCTCGTATAAGAGAAAGGAAAGACTTGAGTCGTGTGAAATGCATTAAGAATGAATATAGTAGAGTGTTGTTGAAGGATGATGATATCAAGAACCAGTTGAGAAATTACTTCCATAAACTTTTTAATGGAGACGCTATAAATAATGTAAGAGACTGGTGTCACATGAATACAAGAGATATCATTTACACGTGATGAGTTTCGCTATTTAAGGTCAAGAATGCTTTAAAAATTTAAAATGAGAAAGGCATGTGGATGAGATAGCATTCTCATCGATGTATGGAAGATTATGGGAGTGAAGGAGTTATGTTGTTAACAAATTTCTTTAATAAGATTAAGAAGGCCAAGATCTCATATATGTGGGAAAATAGTATTATAGTCCCCATCTACAAGAATAAAGGAGATGTCCAAAGTCGCACAAACTTCAGAGGTATCAAGTTTACGAGTCATACTATGAAGCTTTGGGAGAGGATTATTGAGCAAAGGCTACTATGAAACTCAAAAAGGAGATTTATAGGAGCCTGTCCAAGTCTCGAGATGATGCTACTTTTCATAGATACAAGAAAGAAAGAGAGAAGCTAAAAGGTTGTTCAAGAGGCAAAGATCTATATACTTTAAAGAGATTTAAGGAAGTTGGACACAAGAAAAGGGGAAAAGATACATATAAATGGCTCGTATAAGAGAAAGGAAAGACTTGAGTCGTGTGAAATGCATTAAGAATGAATATAGTAGAGTGTTGTTGAAGGATGATGATATCAAGAACCAGTTGAGAAATTACTTCCATAAACTTTTTAATGGAGACGCTATAAATAATGTAAGAGACTGGTGTAACATGAATACAAGAGATATCATTTACACGTGATGAGTTTCGCTATTTAAGGTCAAGAATGCTTTAAAAAATTAAAAATGAGAAAGGCATGTGGACGAGATAGCATTCTCATCGATGTATGGAAGATTATGGGAGTGAAGGAGTTATGTTGTTAACAAATTTCTTTAATAAGATTAAGAAGGCCAAGATCTCATATATGTGGGAAAATAGTAATATAGTCCCCATCTACAAGAATAAAGGAGATGTCCAAAGTCGCACAAACTTCAGAGGTATCAAGTTTACGAGTCATACTATGAAGCTTTGGGAGAGGATTATTGAGCAAAGGCTACGATTTAGAATGCAAATATAGGACGATCAATTGGGCTCCATGCCTGGAAGATCAACAATGGATTCCATCTTTCTGATAACGTGGCTTATGGAGAAGTATAAAGAGAGCAAAGAAAACATATGATTTTTATAGATTTGAAAAAGGCTTATGACCGAGTAACCAAAGAAGTGTTGTGGATGGTTTTGGAGAATAATGATGTGCCAATGCAATACATTTACTTGATTAAAGACATGTATGATAGCGTGTGATGACTCCTGGAGGAGAGATGCCAATAGGAACAACTAGAGCACATCAAGGATCAACGCTAAGTCCATATCTATTTGTTATTGTTACTTATGAGTTGACAAAACATGTTCAGGATGATATTCCCTAGTGCATGCTATTTGATGATGACATTGTGTTGATTGAGGAAATGAAAGATGGATTGAATGATAATTTGAACTTTGGAGAACTACGTTGGAGTCAAATAAATTGATGATTAGGAGGAACAAAATTGAGTACATGCATTGCAATTTCAGCTAATCTAGAATTGTAATTGGTGGAGCTAAGTTGGACAGAGTGGATGTACTCAAATGTGATAAATTGTGTTATTTGAGTTCTATTATTCAAAAAGATGGGGATGTATAAGATGATGTTTGTCACAATCATTGCAAGATGGTTGAAATGGAGGTTGTCGGTGGAGTATTATGCAACCAAAAGACCCCTCTCAGATGAAAAAGTAAGTTATATAGAACTGCGTACAACTGCAATGCTATATGGGAGTGAATGTTGGGCGGTGAACAAACAAGGTCCCAACAAGATAAATGTGGACAAAATGTGTATGCTGAGATGGATGCGTGGGAAGACAAGAAAAGATTACTTGAGATATGACTATATCAAGAACAAAGTGGGGGTGGAAAGTATTGAGGACAAGTTGTTCTAGGGTCGACTAAGATGGTATGGACATGTGCAATATAGACCAACTAACGCGCCTTTACCATAGTTATGAAAATCGGATCGAAATGGAGGGTTCAACCTATTGAACCGGGTGTAGCGCTCTGATTCGCCCCTAGATCCACAAAACATGCTCAACCGGCCAAAAACTAGGCAAGTAGAAACCAACAACTCGATCAATTCAATCGGTGAATTGACAAACCAGACCGGTTTTGCCCAACCCTCTAGTCAGTTCCTACATCTATCTCGTGCCCCCCCTACTTCACGTGATAGTTAAGGGCATAAACCCAAACACAACCACACCCTTGACCACGATACCACCAGCAGCTCAGCCCTAACAGGCCAGGATCACTAGGAGGTGGCGTAGACCTTCACCTCAGTTGATGTCGCCACTGACCTCCACCGCACCTGATGTCGTCGCCGGCCTTCGTTGCACCTGATGATGTCGTCGGCCATTGATGCTCTTCTCTACAGTTGTGGGGTAGTTGCTTGACGTCGCCCTTGGTATGTCTTCTGATTCTTTATCCTTTCCTTCTATTCTTCTCCTCCTTCCTCAAATGACTCATCCTCTCCTTCCTCTATTGGTTCATGCCTCTATGCCTCCCTACTTCCTTGTGTTTTGCTTCTTCTTCTTCTACTCCTCTACTCGGTACTCGTCTAATTCTTCCTCTGCTCCTTGTTATCCTCTTCTTCATGTACTCATTCCCTTCTTTTACTTTTCTTCTCCTCCTTAAATCAGCACCTTATTACCGTACCCATCTTTTGATTCCTATCATCTTCTTCTTCCTCTACTACGAATGCCCTTCTTTCTGTTCACATTCTTCAATTTTTATTTCTCGAATGTCCCATTATCAATCCCCATTGGTCGCACAGCTATCTCTGCTGAAGAATAGCATCATGTGATGCTACAACTAGCTTTTGAATTAACTGCTGCTGCTGATTTTTTACTGATTTGGCCGTTGTGTCTTGGTTGCAATTTGTCTTTTCTACCACTTCACCAGTAATACTTCTGTCTATATACATTTGAGTAATCTGATTGCTATACTTTATTTCTCATTAATTCTCTATCTAGCATCTACACTCTAGAACTTATTACGTTGATTGCTATGGTTGATTTCACAATGCACTATTTGTCAATGTCCCAATATTTGTCATCGCGTTGGTTTGTTTTGGGATTATTTTGAACAATTATGCTATTATTCATGTTTCATCATTAAATTTCCCATGATTTTTATATATCTTTAAGAGTTTATAATTATATGTGATGTCGGGTTGATGTCACCAGTTGAACCAGTCTGATCAGCGGTTGAACCACTGAACCGAAAACTGGAAACCACACCGGTTCGGTTCTGAAAACTATGGCATATACAAAGCAATGCTATTGAGTCAAGCACAATCAAAGAAGAAGAGATAGGTATGTATTAACCTGGGAAAAGCTTATAAAGAGAGATTCTGAATCTTTACATCTTGGTCAAAATAAGACCCATAACAGAGCTGATTGGAAAAGAAGGATCCATGTAGCCGACCCAACATGGTTGTGATTGAGGCTTAGATGATAATGATGATGACGTTAAGTCACCAGAAACATAGATATGTGCAGGAAACGCCCATTGACCCATAAGTTAAATGAGTTGGATCGAGCTAGGGTAATTTTCAATGCATGGCTTAATCACCTACCCATATATAATCTAGCGAATTAACCCATGGATATCACAGTTTAATTACAAACCTAGACTGGTGGTGTACGATTTCAGTAAAAAACAGGTTTTGGATGAATTTGCAACTTTCAATGCATGGCTTAATCCCCTACCCCTATCCAATCTAGCGAATTAGCCCATGGATACCACAGTATGATGACAAACCTAGACAGGTGGTGTATGATTTTAGTAAAAAAAAAGGGTAACTTTCAATGCATGGCTTTATTGCCTAGCATAATCCAATCTAGAGAATGAACCCATGGATACCACAGTATAATTACAAACCTAGACAGGTGGTGTATGATTTCCGTAAAAACCAAGTTTTGGATGAATTTGTAATCACATGCAATAAGAGATTGGTAGAGAACTAAGAAAAGAAATGACACGATCATCTTGTCTCTACCATCAACTGCCTGAAAAAAAACATGTGAGCCCAGCCAGAAAGATTATACAGCATAAAATGAAAGAACAAGAGCATCCAATGTAAGATAAGAATTATACAGCCAAAAATCCTCACAATTATTCCTGTGATGATATCTTTGACAAAGATCCTAGCCCCCCACCTTCAGCCTATAGTTCATCTTAGTTTAAAGTATATACTTTAATTGACCTGGTTGTAAGATAAGAATTATATCATCCTAGCAAAAATCCTCACAATTATTCCTGTGATGATATCTTTGTCAAAGATTCTAGCCCCCCACCTACAGACTGCAGTCCATCTTGTAGATTAAATGGGCTAAAACTCATTAGAACTAGCAATCATTCGAGTAGTCTGAATAACAGAAGAGCGGTCTACCACTTCCAAACAACAGCAACATAACAATCTAGATATCAGGTACTAATCCAACTGCTCTCTGTAGAATTATAGACTAAAAGAAAGGAAAATATCTTGTTACGCACCTTCCCCAGCTATCTGTTCCTCTCCTGAGGAAGTGGCCGGTTAAACCCTCCCCTCCTGTTCATGTATTGTCTCGGCTGCCTTTTTGTCACGACGCGGACACCGCTGACATCAGCCCCCGGCACTGGTTTCCCTTTGGTAGAGTCAAACCCTATAGGTATTCCCATCTGCTTCATCATCTCCAGCTCGTCAGGGTCCATGTCGCCAGGCCCCAACCCATCCCCACTCCCAGGCCCGCCAGCCGCATCACCACGCTCCTTTTTCGACTCATCCGACTTCTTCTTCCGCTCTTTCTCCTCGTCATCCTCCCCCTTGTGTCGTTTCCTGCGATGGTGCGAGGCGTCAGGAGAGGATGATCTATGGTGGTGATGGCGGAGGCGGTCGGCCGAGGGAGATCGTGAGTGAGAATGGGCATGCTTTCGGCGGTCCGGAGAGCTAGACCGCTTGCGAAGGTCCCTATCACTCCTCCGCTCCCGGTCTCGCTCGCGGTCGCGGTCGCGGTCGCGGAGGCGGTCGCGGTCACGGTCACGGTCTCGGTCGTCTCGGGGATCCCGGCGGTCGCGGTCGCGCTCCCTAGGCTTCTCCGCTTCCCTCCGACGGTCTCGGTCACGTTCGCGGTCCCCCATTTCTCCTCCCACCCACCACCTTGGGGGAGTGGCGGCGGTCGAAACGGTAGCAAACGCGAGAAGGGGTTTTTCGATCTGGATGCGGGTGGGCGGGCGGACGGCTGACGCTCTTCCACTCCAGTGGCTTTGGATTGTTTCACCTTGCTGACGCCAATTCAAAATCGTCGCGAGTCGCGGCTATGCCGTGCAGGGCCTAGCCCCTATCCAGGCCCGTGGCTTATTCATTGGATTAAACCCCATGATACTGTTTCGGGCCTGGTATGAGGTTGAACTTGGAACTTTGAACCTGTCCGGTGCCAACAACTATTCTTCATTACAATTTTTGCTTCCTCTCGTTCGATGTAAATCGACCACATGTATTCTCTCATTCGATCTAAATCGACCATTGTGATTATATTAGATCGGAACAAATGCTTTGTGAATAGAGTTGTCAGGAAGGGTCAGTATATTGAGAGGGTCACGCCAGATTTTATTGGAGTTTGTCGTTTATTTTATACTGATTAAAGCTTTAAAGATACAATACATAATTGTAAGAAGTGGGACCGATGGAAACCACTCCTTACTTCTTATGAGAAAAAAGAACATACAAAACTCCATCTGCAAAATCATCACATCAAAATTTAGAAGTAAAGTGATACACTCAATAATATGATAATGAGCAAGAGTATTTGAGCAGCAGAAAAATGATTCAGACTATTAAAAAATTCATCATTGTCAACATCTAGTCTCAGAGGACAACTTAAATGAAAATGAAAATCTAAACTAGTTAGATGGTTTGCAATAAACAACCAACTCATCTCAGAAATTTTCAACAACATGAGCAGGTTCTCTAAACTTTTTAGCCCACGGGTTGCTCGACTTATGGGTGGGTTGGCGGCAACAACCAGAAGAAGGAAAACAAGAGAGAGAGAGAGAGAGAGAGAGAGAGAAATAGTATTAACTAAGTATGTGCAGTAAAACAAAATATGTGAATTAATTGGAATAAAAATGAATAATTAAGCTGATTGCATATGAGGAGAGTTATCTGGGTAGTCAAAAGGAAGTATATTCGGAAGATTTATCAAGTCAAATAGATGAGACATTTAATTTAGCAAGAAATGACATCAATAAAGAGATGTTGTTAGATTCCCAAATATGAGTTAAAAGCATCCATGTGTTAACTTGTGACAAACTATAGAGCATGTGGGTAGGAGTTTACACATTTGCCATAAATATAGAGTGAGCAGGTTAAGATACACATCTACTTTGAAATATAGGTTGAGCAAGAAAAATACACACCTACTCTAATCAAGACAGAATAAGTATATGGTCTTTAAGATTCATTTGTAGGAAATATTACCTTCGTACAAATTATAAGGTGTGGGAATCATGCACAAAAAATCACATTATGTCAATAGGTCACCACATGATGCATAACAAATGTCAAATAAGGTCATTAAATAAAAAGGGGATGAGAACATACTTATTGTATCAAGTTTAGGTCCAATGACTTGACAAGAATGATGTCAAAAAATTCATTATTAAGAGAGAAAAATAGCATAGTAATAGTACATCGTTTATAAGAAGTAAAAATACAATTAACAAAGTTCCATTTTCCAAAGAAGTGTCGCATATTGAGCACTTAGGTTTTAACCAATATAGTGTTCAAAAAGATTTGAACTAATGCACATACCTTATTTTTTATTCTAAATCAAAGCAAATCTACTATTGACCTCCAATTAGGATTCCCACACCTATACACATTATTTCCACCAATTAGGGTTTCAAGTATTAAATGATTAAGAAGCCCTACGAGTCAATTAAATCCTCAATTTAGACCCTTAAACTACTCTATATAAAAAGATTGTATTTTTCTAATTTCATGAGAGGAAAACAAATGAACATGATATATAAGGACTAGTACAACCCATGTTACTATCATGCCTCTTTGACACTGGGATACCTTTATGGTCTGTGGCTTTTTATGATTAGGGTTACATTTAGTTAGTTAGGTCAATTAATCATATTGTAATGGATAAATCAATTTATGAATAATATGTGTATATAGGACAACGATCTAGTAAGAAATATATGTTGGTCGGAGCATGAGACACATTTAAATAACTCTCTATGTTGATTGAATTTTCATTATACAACCATATTTTTTTTTGAATCATCATTATACAACCATATTGATTAAATGTAAATTGAAAATTTAACCTTAGTACAAAATGTCATCATCATCAAACTTATATAGCATGTACAACAATAGAATACATTTCAATGCTCTATATTGAGTTTCCCACTAGATGTAAAAAAATGTATATTATACATATGGAGATGTAAGAAGTGTCCCATTGTAATGATTTTTGGTGTGAATGTAAATGAATTAATGGTATTCCCATCCATACTGTTAGATTTTAAAAAATAATCTATAATATCATAGTTTTTCAAATGTCTCCAATGCTCTCACTGTAGCATGTTCATTATTGGATCACTACTCTCTCTCTCTCTCTCTCTCTCTCTCTCTCTATATATATATATATATATATATATATATATATATATATATGTGTGTGTGTGTGTGTGTGTGTGTGTGTGTGTGTGTGTGTGTGTCTTTAATATCGGTGCATGTAACTACCCATTCAATAAATAATTACCTTTTTATAGTTTTTTACTTCACACGTGTACAAGATTACATTACCTCCCAAATAGTTGCATTACATGCATAGTAGTTACAATTGTTACATATGTACAGTTACATCTTTGGTCCAGAATTTTTACTGTGTAGTTATTGTGTGCTTTCCACATCAACTTTTCACATGATTTCACACACAAATTTAGTTTATTTTGTTCTCATTTAGCCTGTGTTCATATTATGCTTGCCACCTTATTGTTATTTTACTTATCACATGATGTGTATTGCAGATATACTTCAAAAGGATCAAATTGGAGATAGCTCAACTCAAATTCATCATCATCGGGACTTCTCTTAGCCTTGCAGACGTTCAAATTTCTAATTCTGCTGAAATAACAAAGCACACGACGTGTCTTATTTAAGACACAGCGTGTGAATTTCCAGTTGGCCATATACTTCAAACACAGAGGAAAAGTACACATTGTGTTTGTCATAGACACGACGTGTACCTGGGAATTCAGAACTGATTCTTGCCTTTCTGGTAATGTACACGGCGTGTATTAATTCAAACACGTTGTGTGCTTTACACTCAGAACAACTGTCAGAGACCAGGACACGACGTGTCCAAAGGAAGACACACTGTATCGCTGTCAGTTTTAGCAAATTTTGAAATACGACTCCTCTTGTTTTGAAAGACAAGACCACCATATGGAGCAGTTATCTTGGGTCATAATTTGAAAGTCTTTCATCCAAGAGCAAGGCTAGAGCAAGGAGGGCGATTTTGGGGTGGAAGAAGGTGGTTTCTTGCCAAAGAGCCCCCATTATTCTTCTCTTCTTCTCCATTTTCTTCTCCAGAGGTGCAGCAGAGCTTCTTCACTCAATAAGACTTCTCGGGAGGGAGGTTTATCCAGTTTGGAGCAGTTGTAGGAGTGGAATTTTTTTCCCAAGCTGGAATTTTACTCTTCTTGGGTTACACCTTTGGTTCTCTTAGCTTTTCCTTCTCTAAACCATGTTGAACTCTAAAATTTTTGCATATTTCCTATTATACATAATTATGGATGAGTAGACTCTTTTTCTTAGACATGGGAGAGTAGCTCCCATGTCATAACATGTAAGGAACATGATAATTTCATACTAAATACTAAGTTGCTTGTTTTTCCACCTTGTGAGTATCAGTTTCTTGCTTCTTGCATGTATGGCTGACCAATTTATATGCATGTTTTATGCTTTCTTGCTTGATCTGAGAAGATAGGTAGGAGAGTAAGGAGGTACTCTCTTGGAAACTTCTTCTTCACCATGAGAGTGGAAATTATTGAGTTGAGGAGTAGATTTATGATCTAAAATGAAATTCATACATGAGAATGTTGAATTGAGTTAGGATTGTTGTACTTGCATTGAGAGGTGAAGTGCAACATACAACTCTCCTTTAAAAGTTAAAACAAGTGCTTAGTATGTTTAAATTTCATGCTCCTATTTTATGCTATGATATGTTGGTGAAATCCAAAGTCCAAGATCCTTCCATATATGAAATTTAACCTCTTTTAGTAACCTATTTACTATTTTGTTTAGTTCTAAAATTTTAGCTTAATCAACCAAATCACATCTTTAAAAAGGTCTAGATTGTTGAACCTTAGCACTATTGCTTTTAATTGATTACCAAGCTCCTTGTGTTCGATCTCGACTACAACTACTTCTGTATACTTGTAGGAATTGGTTAGTTGAGTAAAAGATCTTTCTTAAGATTGAAACCAGTTAGTGTAACAACCAATAGTAGTATGTCCATTTTTACCTTTTCAGACCAATAGTTACTTTTTTGACAAAATAATTACTTTTTTGTCTGAATAGTTACTTTCCTGATCATATACTTACTTTTATGGATGTATAGGTAGTGAAATCTTAATTACCCGCACGGGCAACAAATGAACCTCCATATATATATATATATATATATATATATATATATATATATATATATATATATATATATATATATATATATGTGTGTGTGTGTGTGTGTGTGTGTGTGTGTGTGTGTTGGAATTGGGTAAATTTTATTCTGAAGCACCTAACAAAGTTAGGTTCAAATTACATAATAGCCCCTCACTACTAAACTCCTCTTATATAGAAAAAAAGGAAAATCTATACACATGTCCTATTTTTGTAGAATTTACAAATTTTCTTTGCAATGGCTTCAGCACTCCTGCTTTTGCTATTGTACTTCCTATTGTTTCTCTCCCTCCATGTGTAATATATTATGCCTGAGTATAGCATTAACATCTTCTTCTTTTGAGGGCCAGTTCCTTTACCCAACATGGTTGGCATCTCCTTCAGATTCTTCAGGTTAAGGGGAGTGTACTTCAGTGTTGTGCAGATTGTTCTCCATATCTCAGTAGTGTAGGGGCAGTCTTTGAATAGATGAGTGTGAGTTTCTTCATCCTTGCATAGGTAGCATTTTTTGATGGTTCCTGGGTACCATCTTTCTATCTTATCCATAGTAGGCATTGATTCATTTGCTGCTCGATATAAGTATAATGACCACTTGGGTATTTCATATTCAGTCCAAATGTGTTGTGTACTTATTACAATCTCCTCTATTTCGAATGAGCTGCCATATATCCAAGTTGTCAAGAAGCTGCCAGACACCATTTCTCGAGTAGAAGCAGTGTTTGACTTGCTTCCACAGAGCTATCATTCTGTTGATAACTCTAGAATATCCTTCTCTGGTGCTAGGTTCAAAGTCCAAACCTTTAGGGTATCTGTTCCTCATCCATATGGCCCAGGGAGAAGTGCCTAGCTTTAAGTTTATTATCCTCTTCACCGTAGCCCAGTTGGCTATATCTAGGGGCGTCTTAAGACCTACTCCCCCTTCTTCTTTAGGTAGTGCAAGTCGTGAGTACTTCATTGGGTGTGTGCCTCCTGCTCAGATGAAGTTGGAGATGGAAATCTCTATGCGATCGAGAACCGCTTTTGGGATTTCACCCTGTTGAGCCCAGAAAATTAGCAAACCTTCTATAGTTGACTTTGCAAGGATGATTCTACCTGCCATTGAGGTTTTTTTAAGTGGCCATTTGGCAATCATTTCCTCTTACTTGTCAGTGCATTCAGTGAGGTCTTTTACTTGGAGATTGCTTCCAGCCAGGGGGAATCCCAAGTATTTCATAGGTAGGGTAGAGATTTAGTCTCAAGGGCTTCTTCAATGGAGTCCTTAATGTGGTAATAGTTTACTGAAGTGAAAACTTGTGTCTTGTGTTGATTTGTTTTCAGACCAATCTGCATTCCGAATCTCATAAGAAGTTTCTTTAGATTGGCCAGGTAGGTGACTTTGGCTTCCAGGAAGACCAAAACGTCATCTGCGAAGATAATGTGACTCCATGCTCTAATCCCATGAACGGTGTAGGTCTTTAACTCTTTCTTTTCTTCAGCTTCGTTCATGATTTGTGTGAAGTACTCCATCAGAATGGTGAAAAGGAGGGGAGAGAGGGGGTCTCCCTGTCTCAACCCATTGGATCATTTGAATATGCCATTAGGTGTTCCATTTAGTAGGACTGAGTAGCTGGTAGTACAAACACATTGCTTAATGAGGGTAATCCAGATCTCGTTGAATCCTAGTTGCTGCATTATCCACCACAATTTGTCCCAACATATACTATCAAAGGCCTTTGAAACATCAAGTTTAATGCATACCTTCTTATGACCTCTTTTAACATTGAAATCAGCCATGAATTCCCCTGCCAGTAAGCCACAGTCTAAGATACTTCTTCCTGAGATGAAAGCACCCTATTGTTCTGAAACTAAGAGTGGAAAAACCAACTTCACTCGTTCGGCTAGTATCTTTGCTATAACTTTGTACTGCACATTACAACAGGTAATTGGCCTGAAGTCAGTGAGTGACAAGGTAGTTTTCTTCTTTGGAACAAGCACCAGGAAGGCATGGTTGATTTGTCTCAACATCGCTCCCCCTTCCATGAACCATTTCACTCCTTTGCATAGATTGTCCTTGATGATCTCCCAGGCATCACGAAAGAAGTGTGAGTTGAAACCATCTGGCCCTGTGATTTACCAGTGCCTATGCTCCAGAGAGCGTCTTTTATCTCAGATTCATTTACAGACCTACAAAGGAAATTATTATGAGAGTTAGTTAGTTTTGCCTTCCACCTCAGGCCTTCCTCCTCAATTGGATGTTCTTCTTGAGGTTTGTTGTACAAGTTCTTATAGAACTCGTTGTCTTGAGCTTCTAATTCCTCCTCGCTGTTAATAACTTCTCCATCAGAATTTATGAGTTTAGTTATTGAGTTATGTGCTTCCCTCTTGCATACTGCATTGTGGTATAGGCTGGTGTTGTGATCCCCATCTGTTAACCATTTCTACCTACTCCTTTGCTAGCAAAACTTTCCTCTGTCATTTTGAGATCTTCTAGCATTCTTTTAAGGTTCAATTCTTCATCTATGAGCATTGGGTTGAGCGGGTCAGATAGGAGAGCATTCCTAATCGTGACCAGTTCCTTCTTAGTGTCCTCTAGTAGCTTTGGAATATTGACATATTCCCTTAACCATGCTTTAAGTTTTTGTTTAACGTGCGTGGGATTTTTTGCAAAGATAAAGAGTGGGTTTCCAACTACTTCAAGTTTCCATGCTTCTTGCAGGAGTTCTGTATATCCATTCCATGTGGTCTAAAAGTTAACAAATCGAAATGGCCTGGACCTCTTTAATTTCTCACTTAGTTGCATGATAATCGGGGAATGATCATTGATATCCGCACTTGTGACTTTAGTTTGGACAATAGGCAGTTTATTGAGCCAGTTAGCATTGACTAAGGCTCTGTCTAATTTGCTAGCTATGTGTTTGTTTGGCTTCCCCGCGTTATTCAATGTATAAATACCTTCTCCAGTCATTGGCAGCTCACAGAGTTCAGCTACATTTATAGTGTAGTTGAAAGACTTGATGACAACTTCTGGTACTAGATGACCTCCTTTCTTCTCTTCTTGTAGCCTGACATTGTTGAAGTCCCCCATTAGTAGCTGTGGCTCATTAATTGTTTTGGAGAGATCAAGGATATCCTTCCATAGCTCCTGCCTTTGACTATGGTAATTGAAAGTGTAAATAGCAGAGAACCATATTTGCAGGCCACCCTTATTGGTACATTGGGTTGTAATCATTTGTTCTGTCTTCCTAACAACTCAGACCTCCCAGACATTAGGGTTCCATCCCACACAGATGCGCCCCAGATCAACTTCTTCTAGATTATTTACATTGCTCCATCCTCCTGGGAATTACGGCTAGCATTACACCTTTTTATTTTTGTTTCTATGATATCACCTAACGAGATACCACTGGCCTTGATCCAGTCCCTCACCTCCTTCCTTTTTGTAGGGTTACAAATACCCTTTACATTCCAATCTAAGACTGACATATTTAACCCTTTTTATTGTTCCTTGTTTGCCTTGGGGGCTCTTTGTCCTGCTCCTTTCCTTTGTCTTTGTCCTTCTTCTGTTCTTTCTCTTTATCTTTATCTTTGTCTTTGCGGGTTGAGCCTGTCTCTATCTCCAGTATTTCCTCCTCTTCATTGTTAGAGTCACTTAGTGCACTGAACGAGTTTCAGTTATCTGGATTGAGAAATTCACCTTCTTCCTTGTCTTTGTCAGAGTCACTTAGTGCTGTCTTTGTGTGTGTGTGTGCGTGTGTGTGTGTGTATGTATATATATGTATGTATATGAATGTGTGTGTGTGTGTGTATATATATATATATATATATATATATATATATATATATATATAGAGAGAGAGAGAGAGAGAGAGAGTCAGGCTAGAATATACTCGAGTGTACAGATCACACCGTACACCCCAATGGTGTTTTCCTATCTAGACCATGTTTTTCTGAAATCTAGTCCATTGATCTTCATGGTTACAATAATAATAGGCCACATACAAATTTGAACTCATTTGGATGAGTGTAAGTCACTCATCCAAGGACAACAAAACCGACGCACAAAACTAATTTGAAATGCATGATTTTTGCCTCCTTTAGATGCACGTCCTGTAAGTTTCCAAATGAGCTAAAATTTATTATATAATATGTTCTTAAGATAATCAAGAAGATCAATGGTTTAGAATTTTCAAAAAGTTACTGCATCTTCAAAAATGACTGAGGTGTACGGTGCCTCCGGTACACTCGAGTGTACACTAGCCTGACTATATATATATATATATATATATATATATATATATATATATATATAGTCATTAGTCAGATATTAAACTTCAAAATATATAAATTGTACCATAACCTATAGGAAGTTGCCCTTTCATGGTGCAATTTACACTCTCTAACCATACCAAGGCCCAATTCATCTATTTAGGGCACATCAAGGTCAAACCCACATACAGATTAAACATCCATCTACAACTAGGGATTTCTCTTCTCATGTAGTTAATTTAAAACCATGCAAATTTTTAGATTAAAACTAATACATATGTGAAAGTTGCACTAAATGCAAGACTAGACATAAAAGACCCATTTAAGCATGATTGAGCTACTCTTTAGTATCAAGTCTAACTCTGACAAAATTTCAGCAACATCTCCCACGAGGTTGTAGCTTGGGTGCTAAGGGCTCGGGCTTCCCAATGAAGGGAGTAGGGTTCTAAACCCATGTTGTGTGCCTCAAAATTGAATTTATTGTGTGATTTAAATGCCCCTTCTCAGATGTGTGGGTAGCTTGGGGCTCTCTACACTGTTGGGTTGGGGTCACCGAATTGGATCCTTGTTAGCTATGTGTATAAGTTTTAATATTTGTAAACTCAAACACTACCCCACAAGTATATGGGTGTGTAGTATTATCGAGGTCGTCTAAGGAGTAAGGTATTGTTAGGCACAAGTGTGTTATGATTCAACAATCTAGATTGATTTACAAAAATTGAATTTGGTTGTGATCAACTAATCTAGCAATCAAAAGAGGAGAGGAACTAAATCAAGAGGATTTAGATTAGATTTAGGAGATCTTGAACATAAGATTTTACTTCCATACCATTACATCATATGCAACTATGAAATTATTATGTCAAACAACTTACAGTTCTTAATTTTAACATTACACTCCTGTGTCTATATCAAAATTCGAATTGCAACCTTAAATCCTCAATGTATCCACTCCCCTGGTCATGGATTCATTGCCAAGAGAACTTGCAAGATCCCAAAATTTCAAGAATAATTTAAACCTTAGAATGTAGTTTTTCTTAGATAGAAATAGTTGAGGGCCTAAATGCAAAAAGACCATGAATAAATTTTTTTAAGAGATAATGAAGTAAGAGAGTAAAATAGGACTCAAAATATATTTTTCTCTTTCATATGTACATTATCTGTTATAATCAACTCAAAGATATAAATGTTGTTTTTTTTCTCTCTCCTCCAAAGAAGTTATTCAAAAGGCACAAAAGGGAAGATGAATTTTTTTAGTGGAAAATAAGTTTGATCTCGAATTTTGACTTAATGGATCACAAAGGAAACCTTTTCCACAATATCTAATCAATTTATACATTAAAGTAAATTGATTAATATGGATTTGTGTAGAAATTTCTAGAAAAGGTAGGTTGAGAATAACCAATGGGCAGAATTTGACCCTAACTTTCACCCAAGATAAATATACACTTAAATAGGATTTCTTGCCAAGTTTGGATGGCAAAAGAAGTTTATTAATGCCTTAAATAAATCAAATAAAGCAATTACTTAAGGGGCAAGAAAAATATATTTAGATTTCATGTTTTTCTTCCGAAACTTTCCCACAAATATATTTAAATATTTTAAGATTTCCTTTAAAATTTGGGACTAATTGAAATTAAGGAGAGAGAGTTATGAATTTATTGGGTTTTCTAAGGTGAGAGGGTTAATCGAGCAATGTATTAGATGTCACAATTTCATTCGATTTAGGAAACCAGTATTTGGCCCCTTTATTTTCTCACGTGGACCATCAACCATTAGATCAAAGATCTAATGACTCATGGGTCATCCTCTACCCCGAGTCAGACTAGGAAAGTTGTACAATATTGCCTCCTATTTCTCTCACATCTCTCTCGCTCTCTCTGATCACGACCACCCTAAGTTTTGCCATCTTTGGAAAGCTATCAAGGAATCCCCTAATCTGCAGGCCCCTCGTCGGTCGTCCTCCATAGCCCAAGGTTGTATATAAGGGTATACTCCCCTACGAGACCTTTGTTTTATCCAAGAGGCCCTTCTCTTCCTCCAATTTCTCCTCAAACTCTATTTCTTCTCTCTTCTTCTCTGTTGCCTGCCAGAGGGAACCCTGTCGTTCTCCCTGCTCCAGCCATGAAAGTGGGCAATCGAAGCCACTATCGAGTTTGGCCCGTCGAGATGGAAGCTCCAGTGCCCTTACTTTCCGCTTTGAGCCTTGGTAGTCCAGAGTCAGTTCTTGGGTTGACTCACTCGAGGTGCCTGCTCGTGAAGGAGAAGGCAGTAAGGGGTAGAAGATAACATGGGATGAAATTACGTCCCTGCCCTCGCATGTAAAGAAGAAGGGGAAGGGGTAAATCTGTCTTTAGATTTTGATGTTTTTTTCACCTTCACTGGGACGGATTGCTAAGGTGGCAGCTAACTGTTGGGCCAAGTTGGATCCTCATGGAAAAGGAGGTAAGATCCTTTATGCTAACACGGTGCATAATCATTGGTCAGAATATAGTTAATCTCATTTTAATCATAATAATTAATTAGTAAGTCGGATATCGACATGTTGTATATGAATCTTGATAAAAAATACAAGGAACACAATAAAAATATAACCAAGACCTATTTCTATCTCTAATTTCAAAAATGCACAATGATGCTTAGTTTAATAGAATTCAATGCATGAAAACCCTAATTTCATGAATTTAATGACCATCACTTGTATAAATGATCTTAATAGTCAAAATTTGACCTTTTTGGATAAAAAGAGAATCTTGGATCAAATTGTACCTTAAGAATTTATAACTTATAACAATTGGGGCATTTAGGGTTTTAGGTGATAACTGGAATGCAAATTAATATATTGAATGTTATGAATAGGGTGTTAGGGTTTTTCAACCCCAAGGACATGATTAGGGTTTACTGAACCTAGGAAGGAAGATCATATCTCCTCTAAGTGCAAGGTAAGTGGTCCATGCTAATTGAACATAGTTAATGTTTGATTTTATGTATCGAAATCAGGTAAATATATTCCGACGTTCCCCCTAAAAAATATTAGGGGGTCAAGATTACATGTAGGCCCAATGCCATACACCCAAATTCATATTACAACTCACGCATTTAACTAATACGTAGTCTACGCCTAATGTAATTACAAATTTTTACGGCAATGCTAGTGGCATTCGTGGACTTCCCTTGTCTTCTAGCATTTTTTTCTTCCTAAATATGGTAGTATAGACCAACAAACAGTAGATTTTTCTTCACATATTTTCCGCATCTAACAAGCATCCTTCTCAGATCAACAATGAGTTGTATCTGAAGGCTAAAATCTTTGCATAAATGCTCCCATATCTCCTTAGTGAACTTGCACTCACCTACAAGATGGTTGTGGCTCTCTTCCTCCTCCCCCACATAGTAAGCATATAGTAGATATATCATAGTTCTAGCCCTTTATTCTGTCAAAGGTGGTAAGGATATGGTGCATAAATTTATATACACACATGCTCCATTTTGGCACATGCCTATCCATCCATATTTGATCTCCCACATGATCCTTCACGCCTCTGGCCCGGGACATCTCCCATACACTTATCTTCTTGTCAATGAGCTGCCATCCTCCAGAATTATTAGCAACAAACAAGTGTTTAATTTGTGGCCATATCTCCCTCATGACATTGATGGATCTTGAGTATCCTTCTCTTGTTTTTGGAGTAAAATCCAGCCCTCTAGGATATCTATCTCTCATCTACTTTCCCCATGTAGATGTGCCTTCTTGAAATGCAATAATCCTTCTGATGGATCCCCATCTAGTAATATATCTAGGGATCTTTAAGTTCAACCCTCCTTCATCTGCAAGAAAGGCCAGCCTGGAATACTTCATAGGGTAATGCTCACTCCCCCAAAGAAAGTTAGTAATCTTCATTTCAATTCTATCTAGAACATATATGGGAATTTCACCTTGTTGCACCCAGAATATAAGAAGACCTTATAAAGCAACTTTAATCAAGGTTCTGCGTCCCGCCATGGAAGTCTTTTGTGTAGGCCATCTATTAATCATCTCTTCCACTTTATCAATGCAGTCCGTGAAGTCTTTAACATGAAGGTTGCCGCCTGCAAGAGGAAATCCCAAGTATTTGGTTGGGAAATCACCCCTTTCCACTCCCATAGCCCGCGTGAGTCTATCATCCACATGATGACAGTTCTTTGACAAGAAAATGTGTGTCTTATTTGTATTAACACACAACCCTGTTTGCTTCCCAAAAGTCCCCCAATAAGCTTTTAAGATTTTCCAGATATTACTGTTTGGCTTCAATGAACACCAAGACGTCATCTGTAAAAATCAAATGTGTCATTACCTTTGTGCCATGGACAATGTAGGGCTTTATATCCTTCCTTTCTTCAGCTTTTTGCATCTTCCTTGTAAAATACTCCATGACAATCACGAAAAGAAGCAGAGAAAGGGGATCTCCCTGGCACAGTCCGTTACCCCCTCTAAAGAGACCTACAGATGTGCCATTCACCAGAATGGAGTAGTTCGTGGTACCCACACATTGTTTCATCCAGATAATCTATTATTAATTAAATCTCATCTGTTGCATGATCCACCAGAGTTTATCCCACCGTACACTGTCATAAGCTTTAGAAACATCAAGTTTTAGCCAGGCCTTCCTACTACCTCTCATGACGTTATAGTATAGAAGAAATTCCCTAGCCAGTAGTGCACAGTCACTAATACTTCTACATGTAACAAAGGCTCCTTGGTTTCCAAAAATCAGAAAGGGGAGGACCATCTTCAATTAGGCAGCCAAGATTTTTGTAATAATTTTATATTGTACCGAGTAGCAAGCAATGGGTCAGAAATCAGCAAGAGAGGATGTAACTTTCTTCTTTGGAATAAGCACAAGAAAAAGTTATTGACCTGCCTCACCATGTTCCCACCTTACAAGAACCAGTCCACATAAGCTATCAAGTCATCTTTAATAGTATCCCAAGTCTTCTTATAAAAGAAAGCATTGAACCCATCAAACCCAGGTGACTTGTTGCTGCCAATGCTCCACACAGCCTCCTTGACCTCTTTTTCATTGGTCCTTGTAGTGAGAATATTATTGTGCATGCTAGTGAGTCTGAACTTCCATTCAACTTCCTCTTGCTCATCAATATTATCAGGAAAAAAAATGTTGTATAGAGACGTGTAGAACCTGATAGCCTATTCTTCAAGATCCTCCTGTTTGTTGACTACCATACCTTCAGCATTAATAAGTTCAGAAATAATATTACCTACCTCCCTTCTTCTAACTGCAGAATGGTATAACTTTGTGTTTCTGTCACCATCCTCCATCCATTTTTCCTTACTTCTCTGCCAGTAGAATTTCTCCTCTGTCTTCTTTAGATCCTCAAGGATCATTTTTAATTCCCTGTCTTTCTCAATCAGTTCTGGATTTAATGGATCAACCAAAAATCTTTCTCTAATATCCTTGCACTCCTGTTTGGTGTCTTTCTGTAGATTTGGAATGTTCACCTCTTCTTTTACCCAATTTTTAAGTGCCATCTTGGTGTTCTGCATCTTTTTAGCAAAAACATACATAGGATTTCCCGTCACTTGAGTACTCCAACTTTGCTTAATGACTTCATCAAATCCTTTCCAATCGAACTAGTAGTTAAGAAATCTAACAGGCCTCCTCTTCAACTTTTTCTCTGTGATCTGGACAGCAATAGGAGCATGTTCACTTATATCAGAACCTTCCGCCTTTACATGTACATTTGGAAAAAAATTCAGCTATTCATCATTCACTAGAGCTCTACATCTTGCTTGCTATCCTGTCACCAGGGCCCCTTTCATTGTTCCAGGTAAAGATATCCCCACCTACCATTGGTAGTTCAAATAAACATGATTTGTCAATGGCACGGTTGAAAGCATCCACCTCAGCATTAATAGCAAGTCTTCTGCCTTTTTTCTCAGCCTGCAGATGCACCGTGTTAAAATCACCAATTACCATCCAGGGAAGTGTAACATGTTTAGATATAGAAACCATATCATCTCATAGGTCCATTCCTACTTTGCCATCATTGTGGTCATAGACAGTTGTCAACCACATATGTAAGCCTCCATGATTGACACATTTCACTGTAACTTGCTGATCTGACATCTGTACCACTGAAATCTGCCATGCATTGGGCTTCCACGCCACACATACCCTAGCAACCTCACCATAATCAACATTGGATACATGCTCCCAACCTTGCAGAAATAGATATTTAATACTATTTTTATTATGTACATTTATCTTTGTCTCCACCAAGGTAACTAGAGAATGACCACTAGTAGCAATCCATTCTCTAATTTCCTTCTTCTTGTTCCTGTCGCACCCTCCCTTGATATTCCATAGGAGCATGGACATATAAGATTTTTGTTGGACCTGGTACACCTGGGAGGCTCTTTTCCAACATTCTTGCCTTTCCCTTTCTGATCCTATTGTTTAGTTGCATTTTCCTCTTCAATATCTGATTCGGAAGGTGCCTCAAAATTATTCGTTATGTCCAGAATAGAACTAACACCTTGGTTCTTGGGAATGCCTATCTTCTTTACCCCTTTCTTTCGTAACTTTGACACAAACTCACCCTCGTCTCTGCTATTTGTTTCCTCCAACACGGCCTCAGCCTGCTAATCTTTGTCTTCATTTCCTTTGCTGTTGCTTGCTCCTTTCCCCTTGGGTGTGTGCTGCTCCTCCTCTTTGTTCTCTTCACTCTTTGACTTCCCTATCTTTTCACTTTGGTCGGCTACAGGTGGTTTGGCATCAGCAAGCTTCTCCCTCCAAACCTATCCACCCTCCTTACTATTGTTTACAGGTCTCCGATCATAGTAGGCGTCTGCATGACCAAATGCCTTACAGGTTGAGCATCTCACCGCCACATGATCATACTCCACCCTCACCGGGATGGGTTCCCTACCCTTCACATTCAACATGATCTTCCACGGTGTTGGCTTATCCACCTCGAGCTCCACGATGACTCAGGCTTCATCAGACTCGAGAGACTTCTCGTCAATGTGCAAGACCTTCCCGACCCCACTGGTGATCATACCCACTGCCCTCCTGGTCCAAGAATGCCCAATTGAATGCACTGTGATCCATGTCGGGATGGTAGAGAAGATGTCCCTCTTCAGTTCATCACCAAAATGACAATTCTTCACAATCACCAGCTGACGATTGAACCACTTGGGGCCGACATTCAGTGCATCATCCTTGTCGGCTGCATTAGCAAACCTAACAAGAAAGTGATAACACCAATTGTGATGTTTTTGACCTTTATTTTGTTATCAAAACTGCCCTTTCAAACTGTTTTCATCTCTTTTTATATTTTTTTAATAAACAGGCTTCACTACGCTCTTAACTCAATATTTCCATCTTTTGTAGAGTTTTCCTCCATTTTGGACTCAATAAGGCCGTTCTGGCCCACAAACATGCTCCACCTGCATCGACCTTCTAGACGGACGATATGGTCACTGCCCGACAGGGTAGCACGATACATCGACGCACGACGTGAGGATGTCGTGCAAGAAGGAACCGCCAGACGACACACCTCTTTACCCGACAGGGAGCCGAGCTCGCCACGACAACTCAAATGTGTCACGCGATACCGGCCACCCACCGGCAGGCGCCATTCGCCGCGATGCCCAACAACCGACACCCTTGTGTCGGGCGATACTGATATCGACCATCCACAAATTCCACGATGATAAGGAGGACACATGGCGCCCTGAGCACCATAACTTCCCCAACCGCTGCCTATAAATAGCAGCTACAGGAAGCCGAAAAGACAGGTCGGAACCCTACGCAAGTCACCTCAAGAAAGCTACGAAGAGCTAGTGTATCGTGCCTCAGTGCTTGTGCAGGGCGATTCTAGGTGAGCACTTCCCCATCCCGAGAGGAAGGGAATGGTTCTCTTAGGATCGTCCCGGGCACCACTGTAGGTCGATATCAGCCGACGAGGATCCCCGACATAAGTGACCGATACTAGGGGCATCGCTCTAGCCCAGCATGATACTGAACCTTGATACGTGTCGCCAACCGTGGCGTGTCACCTGAGAGGGTGCCACCCGACATGACCGTATCGGGCCAGGGGTTCTCGCACGATACAGTCCGCCCGCCTGAGAGGGTGTGCCGCCCGACACGGCTGTATCGGGCTAGGGTCCTATCCGGTATCGGGCCGGAGGGTCATCTGTGGTCTGTCGTCCTTCTATATCAAGAAGGCGACATTTATCTTTTATTTCAGTCATTTATTTCTTTTACTTATGCAATGTAATAAGAACCTTATTTGTTTATGTAAATGGAAGAGCTTATTTACCTGCTGCTTTATGTTTGGTACTTTTGTTGGATGATTGCTATGTTTAACATCTGAACTCTAGCTTGCATGCTTGGATCGCGTTTCGATTAGCTACCGAATCGTGTTTTCCCGTTGCAACAACCTCGAGAGAGGTGTTGTGGCTCTAGTGTTTGGTCCGATTCTGGAGTACGAGAGTGCCCAAAATCGGAGTTGATTTAGTAACCTTTCCACTCTAATTTAAGTCCAGTAACCTCGAGAGGGGTGTTGATGCTTGATTAGAGGTACCCGCTCTGAGAGGAGGGGTACGGGATGTATCTGCTGCCGCTTGTTTTACCGAAGTTTTCTCCCTTGTACCTTGCTTTAGCTTTAGTATTATATCTCTATTTTTGTTGCATGAAAACCCCAAAAAACTGATAAATACCTAAAATCTTAATCTTTCTTGTAGATCCAGTTGGAGATAGTTTTCTTTTGTTTTGACGATCTTATCCAGTTATTCCCTTTGGGGAATTTACTATCTCTTTTACCTCTTCAACGGAGTGTAGCGTGTCAATTCTGAGTTCTCAACACTACCACCCTTGTCCCTGTGTTCGACCCCGTATATCTACTTCGACCCCGTAAACAAAGTTGTGGGGGCCTAGAAGGTTTCAGGTTATAAATGTAAAAGTCCGACTACTTCAAATCCACCTCCATTTTTGGACGCGCGATTCAGGCCGGTCAACTTTTTGGCGTCGTTACCGGGGACAAGGCAAACGGTACTGTAGACGAATCCGAATCCAATAAATACACTCCCGTGCCTCAAGCTTAGAAATGAGCTTGACAACACTCTTTTCTTTCTTTCACTTTTATTATTCTTTGCCTAAAATGAATAACTCGTATCATCAATAATAGATTTTTCTGACTTGAATCTTTTTCATGCTATCTCAGCTACTTAGAAGGAAGGCACCTTGCTCGCTTGAGCATCGACATAATGTAACATGCCGCCTCGTATTGAACAACCTCTTTTAGAGGGCGAACGTCAAAGGAGGGATAGACCTAACTCCCCTCCACCCGAAGAACATGACCGCTATGACGGCCATGATCAACATGAAGATCCAGAAGGAGATCAGTTCGAGGACGACCAACACCGAGATAGACATCGTCACCATTGAAGGCACAGAAGGAATCACAATGACCAGAATCAACACCAAGAAGGAAGTGACAACAATGATTCAAAAGGAGAAGAGAAAATGCTGAGGGAGTTAGCTTCCACGAAGGCTAACAATTCTCGGTGCCCGATCATCATTCCACGTTTCAACGCCACTAACTTTGAGCTCAAGCCGTATGTAATCTCCATGATCCAAAATAAGAGTTTCAGTGGGAACTCCAAGAACGACAACCCTTATCATCACCTGGATGCCTTCAAGAATATCTGTGACACAATTAAGATGCGAGGTGTACCCCAGGAAGTCATTTACTGCAAGGGCTTCATCTTCTCTCTGGAAGACAAGGCTCTATCGTGGTATCTAGGAATTCCCCACCAATCTCTAAACGGATGGGGAGCACTAGCAGACACCTTCGTAAATAAATTCTATCTGATTGAGAGGACAGTGAGGAACAGGCAAAAGATAACCTCCTTTATGCAAAAGCCCAGCGAGAATCTCCACGACGCCTGGGAAAGATACCAGGAATATCAGAGGGACTGCCCTCACCATAACTATAAGAAAGGTTTCCTAGTCACCACCTTTTACAACGTTCTAACTCCCGACGAAAGGGTTTCACTAAATGCTACATCAGGAAGTGACTTCTTAGGGAAAAAGCTGAGCAAGTCTGAAAGTATTATCAAAAACATGGCAGAGCTGCAAGCCGACGCTGAGTATGATAGATCTGACAGAGGGCAGGCTAAGAAGGTCAATGAAGGACCTTCTCTTGAATCCAAGGCTCTAGAGTCTATAACTTCTCAGATACAGAGGATAGTGACAGATGTCAAGCAGCTAAGGGAATCTGGTGGTAAAGGGAAGAAGTAGGTGGAAAAAGTAATGAAGTGTGTGACTTGTGGAGAAGGGGGCCATGGGGTAGATAAATGCATCTACACCCAACCGGGAGCGTCAAGCGATTCTGACTCCGAGGCCGAAGAGACTGAAAATGTCTCTTTTGTAAATTTTAAGAGGCCGGACCACCATAGTTTCAGCTACGACAACAAGGATACAGCTGAGAATTCACATCAGCTGCATAGCTTGCCTAAGCCGCCCCAAGTATTCGAGAAGAGGGGAGGACCCAGTCAGTACACTAAAAACACCCCCTTCCAGACAAACAAAGGTAACTTCCAAGGTCAAGTCAAGTACCAAGGATCAACCAAGGAACGGGATAAGACTTCTAGCCAGTCGGATGTGGTTGGCCAACTGTTTGATTTCGTGAAAAGGCAAGATACTATCAATAATCAGCTAGCACAAAGCACGCTATCGAATTCGGGCATTTTGAACTCCTTGCAGGTACAGTTGGTAGATGTGCAGACGCATCAACGCCAGATTGATCAGCAATTGGCTCAAATGGCCGAGTTTGTAAAGAATCCGTCAGGAAAGATACCATCAAATACTGAAACTGCAAAGAAGGCATGACAGTGATCGAGAGAAACGGGGATCGAGTAGCACGAGAGGATGATGGCAGAGGCTAAGAAGTGAAAAAGCTAGAAGACGTCAAGCTAGAGACGAAAACTACAGCGCTCCTCGGGAGGCAGCTCGAGTTTTCTTTTCTTTCCTAGAATAGGATGCAATTTAATTTCCTGCAAAACAAACAATTATGAACATTTAGACTGTAATAAGGCCTGGGTCAGTACATGCGCTGACTCCTTTCTTTTATGGGCCACTGCTCAGTTTTATAGATCGAGATGGGTAATACCATATGAGGTCGGGATCTTAACCTTAGGCCAATGATGTTTTTCTCATCGACCGCTTTCTCTAGTTTTGTTTTAAGTTTTTCTCTTTGTTTACCGTATCGGGCAATAGCTCACCCGGCGTGCTAAACGCGCCCGTATTGGGCAATGGTATTTCAGGAATCGCAAGGGATGTGTCGACGGATGGACTGCCCGTCTCAGGGATGACTTACCCCAACGGCCGGCGCGCGCCCCGGAATTACCAGTTTTACCCCCAGATGGGATTTCTATATAAAGGACCGAGCTATTACCGTGTCTGGCTACTGCTTTTACTGTTCTACCTACCCGTATCGTGCGGTGATTCCCTCACTCTAGTGTCACACATCTTTTTTTCTGCTCTCGTATCGCGCAGAGGGCTTAAGAAAACAGTAAAGGTATAGCCCGACAGACCGTATCGTCCGCTTTGCCCGACACGACCTTCCTTTCGCGAATAAACTTATCGAGCTTGCGGTTCCTTAGCTGAGCAACCTTGTATCACCCGATACGTATGTCGCGCAACTTAACTCTTATTCACGTTCGCCCGATATACCATGTCATGCGATAGCCGTGTCATCCATCGTTGCACCGCCTCACCTGTTTGGTTGTCAGGCAACACGTTGCTTTCCCTTTGAAAAGAGCCCTATCGAGCGCTTTACCCTTCGCTACTGTATCGCCCGACATACCCATGTCGGGCGACTATCCGGACGCACTGTTCTATCTGTTCATCCCGTCTTTTGACATAACGGGTGATACCAAACCTCGTATCGCCCGCTACAGTGGTGGGGGATCATTTTTGTATCGAGTCATACCTTGTCGTGCATTCAATTTCCCTTTTTATCATCGGCATATTTAAATAATCAAGGAATTTGTTTTATGATTAATAGAAATGACCCGTACCAAGCAGAATGTTGTCTGAGTTGACGATCAGGGCCGGAGAATCAACGACGAAGCCGCAGCTGAAGGGACCACTGTCGGGCAGAAACGCCCGAATCTAGAAGCGGCTAGACCGTCAACAGCAGAAAAGAGGACAAGGACAGAGGAGGTGGGGGCTCCAACCTCAGCACCAGCAGTAGCGGAAGAACCCCTAGATCGCACACTAGGAAGGTTCGTGCTGAGAGACGACGAGCACGGATGCCGCTATGCAGAGCTGGAAACCAAGCTCTACAGGCCGAGTAGGTTCTGTCATCGGGCTTCGTTCGATCAGTTGGGCATCTTTGGAAGATTGGAGAACCTCCTCACCGCGGCAGGACTGAGGAAGATCTACCTCAGTCGATCTTCCTCCTACACCGAACTCACGAGAGAGTTCATGTCATCTATCCGCCGAGTGAAGAATTCTAATGCGGAAAAGAAAGAATACGGCAGAGCAGACAGACTCCAGGCCCGACTATACAACTCAGAGCACGCCATCTCCGAGAAGCTACTGAACGAGATCTTCTCTTCTAGCGAGGAGGAAAAGAATCTGATGAACAACGGTGGAAGAGTCACCGAAGGAGATGGGTTCAGTCCCGTGGAGCTTTGGAATAGGCTGACCGGCGAGTCATCATTTAAGCCGGGAAGCAAGGTGGCGGTCGTTCACTCATGGTTTTGGAGAATTGTGCACAAACTGGTAGCGTGCTTGCTGTTCAGCAAGAACGAGTCCAGCAATATCTACACCGAAGAACTCCACGTCATATGGCACATAATGGAGGGAAGAGTGATCAACCTCGAGTAGTTCTTGCTGAACAGTCTGCACCCAATAAAGGATGCCACCAAAGAATACTGTATGGGTGACATCGTCAACCTGATTGTGGTGGGACTCGGGTACCCAAAGGACTCACGTAGCCTTTCAAGGACGAAGGGCAATAAGCTGATCGACATCAAATACCTGATGAGGGCCAACATCATAAAGAAGGAGGGGAGGGACTACTTCTACAAGTTTGCAAGGACAAACATCCTCCTCCCGCTCCCTCACTGCGCCACCTACGACGCAGAAAAGCTGGTCTTCACTACAGCAGAAATAGAAGCTATGGTGGTAGACGCAGCTTACGCCGCCACCACCAGAATTCAAGAAAGGGCAGCCGCGAGAGGAGAACCAATTCCTCTCGACCCAAGGCGGGACAAAGCTTCTACGATCCGCACTGAGCCAGCCACGATTCCAGAGCTACCGACGATAGCTGTTAATAGAGCTGCCATTGCTCCTACTACACCAGCCAGAACCACAACAACGACTGTGGTGGCACTACTACAGAAATGGCTTATAAAGTCACTTTTCAAGGTGTCGGTTGTATACATAAACCGACACCTAAACTCTACAGTGTCGGTTGATAACATAAACCGACATCCAATCTATGAAGGGCGACCAGACACGGGTACTGCTTTTATTAAGTGTCGATTACTTATTAAAAAACCGACACCTAAAAGTAACTGCCAAAAATAAAATTTCCAGCAAAAAAAATTGCCTCCAAAAATTGACATACAGCGTCGGTTTTTAATGGAGGAACCGACAACTAAAGCTTTTCTGTGAGACAGAAATTTGTACAATTTTAGTCGTTGGTTTTATGACAATAACCGATGCGGTTGTGTTTTCGCGCTATTAACCGTGAAAATTTTCACCTCCCTTTAGTGTCAGTGTTTTGTTGTAAACCGACAATAAAAACATTCAGTGTCGGTTTTTAAAAAACCGACACCTAATGTTAACTTAAATCGTGCAAAAGAGCCAAACTCTTCCCCTTTCTCTGTTTCATTCATTCTCGTGCTCAGGGTTTGGTCCTCCGACGATTTCTCTTCTGCCCAGTGCCGCTCCTCGCCTGCTGCTCTCCCTTCCGCCGACGCTCCTCGTCGGTGCCGCTCGCCGCCTGCTGCTGCAGTTTCTCGCCACCGCCTGCTGCTGCAGTTCCTCGTCGGTGCCGCTTGCCGCCTGTTGCTGCAGTTTCTCGCCGCCGCTCCTCGCCGCCACCCTCTCCTTCTCTGCTCTGCTGGCGCCCTCTCCTTCTCTGCTCGACGTCGGCGCCTCTCCTTCTCCACGCTGCTACCAACAGTTTGCCTCCTTTCTTCTTCTTCTTCTTCTTCCTTCTCCCTCTCCTTACCAACAGCAACCACGGCCGTGTGGGGTGGCACGGCCGTGGCTGTGTTGGCCGACCACACGGCCGTACTACCCAACACGGCCGTGTGGTTGGCCAACACAGCCACGGCCGTGCCAGCCCACACGACCGTGGTTGCTGTTGGTTATTTATGTACTGATTTTGTTATGATTTAATCATCTACTTAATGTTCTAATCATGTTCTATGATAAGCCTTAGTTAATTTAATATGCATACTTTGTATGTAAGACATAGTAATCGAGTACTGCTGTATATCCAAGTAAATTACATGTAACTAATCATGACATAGCTAGATTTTAGAATGCATACTTTGGTTAAATGTACTGCTGTAATTTTTGATCAAGTGATGATATGTAAATGTAGCAATAAGTTAGTAAGGTATCAATGATAAGTCTGGTGTAATGTGATGCAAAATAGTTATTGTATCATGCATATCTTAATACTTTTTTGTTTTATAGTTGTATAGGGTGTTTTATGTGTGACAAGTCTATTGTTTAATAGTTTAGCTATAATAATTGTTTTATAGTTGTGTTATAAAGTATTTGGGTGTTTAGTATGGTTATTTAGGGTGTTCAGATATGTATAAAGCTTCCAAAAAGTATAGTATATATATGCATACATGTGCATTTTTTTTATAAAATTGTATAGAAAATCAAAACCCGTTCTTGGTGAGAATCCTAATCACCCTTCTTGCTTAATGATGAACTGTAATGCACACATGTGACATGATTGGAATGTAAATGATGAACTTTTCCCTAAATTTCCAATCATGCTTTTAAAGACATCAATAATCACCCTAACTTGAAGAACTAGGATTTTAGGTATAAGAATGACAACACATTATTTGTTGGCCTAGAAATCCGTCCAACATTTACTCATTAGGAGTAAATCTTGGATAGTCCCCGGTTTGGGACTGTTCTTGAACACCTAATCTCGCTTAGGATGTAAGTGTATAATGTGTATTGGGTTTTCAAGAAAATTTGGGCAGCATTTCCCCGTTTGTTCTCTAAGTACATATGTACTTGGAGAACAGCGGGGAAATGCTGCCGAAATTTTCTTGAAAACCCAATACACATTATACACTTACTAGTGAGATTAGGTGTTCAAGGATGGGATAGGTGGTACATGTACATTTATTATATATAAGAATGACATCACATGTATTTGTTAACCCTAGACCGTAATCTTATTGTAATATATACTTGTTTTCTCTTTGATCATAGAGCTTTACAATTTTGTTGTGATATATACTTTGTTGTAATAATGTGAACTTTACAACGTGAGCTTTACACTTTGAATTACTACTTTACAATGTGAACTTTACAATTTGAATGTGAATTTGCAGATGGCTGACCATTCTCTTGATGACCGTGCTGATGACTACCGTGAGGGTGAGGACATCAATGCGCCGCCTCACAATGTAAGTTTTAAAAATATATCATATATTTATATCTATATGTCCATTTATAGTTATATCTTGTAAATGTGAATTATTTTGTCAAATTTTAGGTTGATGATGCACAGGTACCATCTGAAGCACTTGAGGCACTTGATCAACAACACCAAAAAGTTGACAAGAGAAGGGGCATCACTATGATGAAGAAGTTAATTGCGCAAAAGGGCAATGGACCCAAACTTGTTGTGGATTTCGATAATGCAGGAAATGCATGTGGTGTGAATCGCAATTCATTTATTTCATATCTTGGGTTTGTTACTCGTAGCCATTGCGGTTGTCGCTTAGATTCTTGGCATAAAGTTTCTAAGGAGAAGAAAGATTTAATATGGAGGGATTTATGCGTGAGTTATTATTAATTTGCAATTCTATTTTGTAGATTACTAAATTTTTGGATACTAGTTAATAGCAATTCTATTTTGCAGAGTATATTTAAATTGGATGAAAAGCTGCATCGCAAATGCGTGATGCAACGCTGTGGGAGAGTCCTAAGGAACTATAGGACAAATCTCACCAGAAAATACATAAAAGAAGCCGACAAGAGGAAGAAGACAACCACTGAACAGTGGAACTTCCTGGACAAAGAAGAATGGGACACGTTTGTCGCTTCAAGACAAACTGATGAATTCAAGGTATTAGGCGTCAGTCTCAATCTCATTAATTAATATATGTTGTATTCACTTATTCAAGACTAACGTTTAGTGTTACTAACCAAATCATTAATTTGCATACTAACTAGGCCCTCAGTGAGGCACAAAGATCAAGGCGTGCACTGAATGTGCATGACCACAGAATGGGTCCAAAGGGGTATGCAGGCGTTCGCCAAAGACTACAGGCTGAGGCTACTGCTGCTCAGTCTGCTGCTACTCAGGAGTCCTCTACCATAGGTAGCACACCTCTGCCTCGCCATGATGTCTGGATAGCTGGGAGGCAAAATAAGAAGGGAGAAATAACTAAGGCCGCAACTGCTGAGGCGGCTGCAAAATGGTAAAATACAACTCTTACAGCAATCATTCGAATATTGATTATTTGTGTTGTTTACTTAAGTACAAATTTTTGTTTTGGCGATTAGCGGGAGCTGCACGAGCTGAGGAAACAAGGAAAGTTCATCCCTGAGGGAACAAAGGATGAATTGATAGTTGCCTTGGGTAACCCAGAGCATCCTGGACGTGTTAAGGCTGCAGGCGCTGGTGTGGGCATCAAATCTTTTTTTGGGTCATCCGAGCGCAAACATGTCCCAAAAGCGGGACTTTCACAAGAAGAGGTAACATATTCTTTCTTTATAATGTTACTGTAAAAGAGAATTCAAAAATTAGAATTTGACGTTTCTTTTATCCATGTATAGGTGGATAAGCTATTTGACAGGAAACTCGAAGAAGCAATGAAAAAGTGGCAGGCATCTCAGACTGCCACTTACCAGACAATACCTACTGCAGACTCTACTCCTACTCCTACTGTAGAGGTTGGGAGTAATCCTGTAGAACCACCACCTAGCACATCCACTGTAAGTATTTTTATGACATAGTCACTAGTTTTTTAATTCAAGATGATACATATATATGAAATTGTAGTCGTTTCAAAAAAAGATGGTATGTATATATGTATATAACATTCTTTACACAAAAATTTGTAGGGGTTGAAGCCATGCCATCTAAAAAGTAAAGAATATGTCGTGGCAGAGGCGTCGGCTTACCCATCCCTACTAGGGGAAACGTGTCACGGGTCTCCAGTACCAGCTGGTTGGATTTGGGTGAGCCCGATACATATATTCCCCAAGTGGATGGATCTTCCACTGCCATATGCCCACCCAGATTGTGAAACGCTTGGTGAGGCAGTAGGCGGAGTGATATTGTGGCTAAAAGTGGATGTCTTCTTTACTGATAAGGTATGGTAAATTTACATTACGTTCAATTGTTAGTGTGTGTATATGCTGGCAGTTGATCTGAAATTATATATATACAGGTTAAAAAGAAGACACCCACATCATCTAGGCCTCCACTTCCACCTCCTGCATTACCTAGTTGGGTTCCACAGGACCTACATGTCCCGTTAGGTCCTAACTGTAGGGGTATGGCAGTATGGTTAGGGGAACATGATATAAACTCCCCTATAACTGTTTCTTCTGATTCAGATTCTACAGGTCAGTCATACGAAACAAAACTATTTATACAAGATATATTGGAGTTGTTTCGATATGATTGGCTAAATACATCTGTGATAGAGCTATGGATAAGGTGATATATTCTTTATACATCCATATACCTTGTGTATGATCTGGTGATCTGGTTTCTTATTTATTAATGCATGCGTAATTAATACATATTTTGCAGCTACTTAGACAACATATGTGCAGATTTTGGATTCGAACATGTAGGGTTTTTGATTCCATCCTTGATTAGTCTAGTAGCTAAAGACCCTACATCAGTTCAACAATACTGCTGTGAGTCTTTTTCAAATTTTGCTGTAAAAAAGAAGACGGTGATAATGGCTCCATTCAATGTAGAGTAAGTTTACTTTGCTTATTATAATTTGGACTTTAGAAAATTACATTTTATTATGGATTTTGAGTTATTAATTTTTAACTTTTTTTCCTCTAGGGGTAGGCATTGGGAGTTATTGGTTATTGCCCCCGAGACGTTCACTGTGTATTATCTAGATCCTAAGGGGGGTAAATTGAATACAAGATTTGGACACATAATGAAAATGGCAATATTTCGGTGAGAAATATTTCATTTTTGATATCCGTTAACATATGTTATTACATTACTATTTAATTGCAATGTTCTGTGTTACATTAACATGTAGGGGTTTTGAGGAGTACAAAAAGGCTGGAGGAAAGGTCCCCACGAAAAAGAACCAACCAATAATTTGGAAGAACGTGCAAGTAAGTTCCCGACTGCAATATATGTATATATTATTTATGTGAACAATGCTTAATTAGTTGTATTTTTTAATATTTTGTATGTTTGAATTTATAGTGTGCTACACAAGACAACGGATGGGCATGTGGATACTATGTCATGCGATATATGTACATGATTATCAAACATGCCGTACTGGATATCGAATGTATTGCTCAGGTATTATATAGTCTCATTAGATAATATGATCAAAATATATCAATCTTATTTATAGCTCATTAATTATATATATACATCATTCTCTTTATAGGTGTTTAAAGCTGACCCCATTATAGGAAAGGACTTACCAAATGTTAATGCTCCCTATATAATGGGAGAATTAAATGAAGTAAGAGAAGAATGGGCAACAACCATACAATTAGTGGGGGCTTTAAAATATAATTGGGATCCTGATAGCGAATAATGACTAAACAATGATACTTTGTAAATGAATTTCTGAATTATAATATATGTGTGAATGTTTCTACATGTCTGGATGTTTCTACATGTGTCTGAGTGAAAATGAATGAAAGTGTTGGTTGCTATATGAATGTTTCTACATGTGTGAATGTGAATGAATGGAACTACAGATTGCTAGCATGTGTGAATGTTTATAAATGTATGAAAATAAAATGGAACTGCAGGTTGCATTTCTAAATGCATGTGCTACTTTTTTATTGTTAATTTTGCAGGTTTGCGGCCTGTTGTCGGTTGATATCAATGGATGTCATAAAACCTGCAGTTCATAACTGAACTGAACATGTTTCTCATCCTGCGACCAGCCACAGCAGGTCTGCAGACTAACAGGAAAAAAAAACCAATAGGCGTCGGTTATTTGTAAATAACCGACACATAATGATATAGTGTCGGTGTTCCTACAATAAACCGACGTCTATGTCCTTAACACCACGGCCGTGCTGGACAGCACGGCCGTGGGGCGAAGATATATGGTGTCGGTTTTTTTACTTATAACCGACACTGATAGTGCCCAAGATGGCGCCCTTTCTGTGGCGCGAAGGGTTTGGGCGTCGGTTTTTAACTAATAACCGACGCTTATAGTCCCATGATGGCGCGTTTTCGGTGGCGCGCGAAGAGTTTGGGTGTCGGTTTTGGAAATGACGCCTGATGGGTGAACTTTTAGTGTCGCCCACATAGGTGTCGCTTAGAAACCGACACTAAAGGCTTTAAATAACCGACACTAAAGGTAGGTTCTGTAGTAGTGTGGCTGAATAAGAACTGGTGATCGTTGAGGTCACTGAGACAATAACTACGGGAGCTACTGCGGAAGAGACAGCCGCAGCTCCCGACATCCCTGTAATGCCTGTAGAGGCAGAGGAAGCACCCCAGCCGGACGCCAGTAATGGGGTGTTTGATGAAATCCTAAGAATGGAGCTTGAAGGTGCACAGCTGACGCCGACACCGCCGCCGGTGTCCCCTATTGCAGTTGCTGAGGAGATCGCCGATAGTGTAGAGGCAGAGCAGCTTTCGCCCACACCACGACCATCTCCACCACGACGAGAAGGCGAGGCGGTGACGGCCGCAAGAGCGCTGACACCTCGCCCGACTGCATCTACATCACGAACAATTGAGATAGACTGTACCTCGTCTGGTAGACCATCACATGAGCAAGGTGTAGTGAGGACGGAAGGGAGACCCGCAGGAACCCCTCTGTCGCTCGGAAAGATGCTAGTGCACGAGCTCGACTACTTGCCGGAGGTAACAGAGAACAACTAAGCTACATGTATTTCCTTAACCCGCAAGTTTTCATCTTTCCAGAACAGACTGAATAGCTAAGAACGAGAGTTGCTGACTCTAGTTAGCCTTCCCGGCCAACTAGAGACTCTAACCGCGATGCTTCAGCAAGCCCTCCAATGCCTCGACGAGATCAAGGAGAGGCTGAATAGGAGGGATGACCATCCGTGCCGAAGGCAGCCGAGAAGGTCCCCGTCGCCCCCTGGCCCTGGCTCTCCACCTTCTTTGTCAACATCCTCCTCGAGATCAGCGTCCTCCTCCTTGTCCAGCGGGCCGTCCACAATGCCCAAGGAGGGGACGCCACCAAGGTCGACCGACGGAGCTCCAGTAGGATAGGAGAGCTCCCTAGGATTGGAAGAAGAAAATCCCTCAGTCCCCCTGGATGAAATTGAAGATGATAACAGAGATATCAGCATCGGGGTGGACTCTTCTGATGAATCAGAGGGAGAAAAGGGGGACGTTTATGCTGCCAATGAAAGACACCTTCCCCGAGGAAGACACTCGATGGCAGACAAGTTCGTTGAGCCATCAGAGATACCTTCCTTTGAGATGGACGACTTCGATAGAAGGGTCATCGGCTACCGGACGATTAGAGACCAGAAACTACTAAACAAGGTCCTAAGATCGCAGGCAGATGAAGAAGACGTTGTCTGGAGCGACGGCTACTTCTCCGTACGACGGGGAGCACTCCGCAACATGTTCCGCTCGCCAGCCATCGTTGGCAAAAGGGTGTTCAGGGTCCTTTAAAGTGCGATCATCGAGAATATCAGTACCGGGACAGGTCGGAAGATGATATACAATGCCACCCCAACCTTGGCTAGAAGACTGATGTGGGGAGAATCAGACTCCGTTGTGGTGGCCAACATGCTGCAACACATAAATACACATAACCCAAACCTTGTGTTGGCACTGTACAAGCACCGCAACTTATGGTTCTTCTGCGTGGCAGACCTCAGGAGCCATGACGTCCAGCTGCTGAGCTGCAGCAGTAGTGAGGCGCCGTGCTCCAGACTTGTTTTCAGTCGCCCAGAGGACAAAAATCTGAAGCTTCTATCGCTGCGTCTCCTACGAGCTATCAAGCAAGGAAGCCAATGTCACAAAGGTGCCTAGAACTTCTTTTCCATTCGAAACTTCCCCGTCCAGGCAGAAGAGGGAAGCGGAAACAGTGCCTTCGTCGTCTTACGTGCCATGGAGCTACTCAATATATTTGGAAACATTAGGTCCCTCCATGGCCAAAACTTCTACTACCTCAGGAGTACATACGCCCTGCTGCTGATCAAAGACGGACGCTATTTCTGAGACACAGGGGTGCCTGAGAGGCTGCTGGACAGTGACCAAGAAGACGAGTCTTCACAACCCAGCAGCTCTCTGGAGAAAGAAGAGGAAATGGAGACTGACACCTACGGGGCAGGCAATTAGTTGGAGATCCTGTGGAAAGTGCACGTATTTGAAGACCCTGCTTTGCCTGAAGATGCAGAAGGGCTGATCAACAATTTTGACCGCTTCTCGTGTGCTACACTCACACAGGAGCAGGTCAACGAAATTCTTCTGAAACTAGCTGATTCTACCCCGGCAGATGTCATCTACGAGGCAGGCAATGTCATAGTCTCGGTTGATGACTTAAGGGACATGGTCAAAGATGGAGGATGCTTGGCGGTATCTGTGGCGGCCGCCTACATCCAAACACTACAGCCAAAGTTCGAACACACATACATATCACATCCAATGCTATTCAATGACATCTACCTCGTCGATGAAACAGGAGCAAAGCAATCATTTCTGGCAGAATTGGAGCACAGGGTTCTACGCAAGATCTTCCTGCCCATCCTGCATTATAGCCATTGGACGCTCCTGATGGTATACACTCGCCAACGAGTAAGAATTTTCTATAACAGCTCAGACAGCAATAAAGACCATCCGGTGCAGTGTACATCGGTAGCGTTGACCTCCCTCGAGCGCCTAGTATGAAAATACTACGAGGATGTGACGGAGCTGATACAACCATTCCTAGACACAGTAGCAGGCAAATGGCACGAGCTTCAGTTCTGCCACCGCAGTCCACAACATATTCCCTTATCCAATGACTGTGGTATCTTCATGCTGGAATGGATATCGAATGAAGTGATGCCTGACCAGCTCCACCACATTGACTACCACAGCAAACGAGGAGAATACGTGTGGGAGCTTCTATCTAGCGCAGGCGCGCTCAACGTCTAACCCTCACTGGGTTAACATTACCTTACCCTGTGTTCTTTACTACTCTGGGATAGAGTGTGAAGTAAGTTTGGGGGGGGGGGTACCCATGTACCAGTGAGGGAGGTATAAAATTTTTCTTCTTCAAGCACTCCACCCCTTTTGTGTTCTTTCGTTCTTCTCTTATATCATGTGTACGTATGCATGCTCATATAATTTTTTTTTGAAAAATCGAATTTTTTTGCTTATTTTGTCTCCCTACATATGTACAAAGTCTCTACATAAGTAAAAGCATGATACTACTTCTTGCCAGTTTGTTTTCTATGTACCTAAGGTGATGCAATTTTTGTTATGTCTTTCTGATAATGCTACCTCAAACAACAAAAGACTACGAACTTTCCACGCCAAAGTTTCGAAAAAATAATCTCGCTACAGCTAAGAGGCGTGTGTGGAGAAGGAAAAAGCTGCCCAAATAGCAAAAATCTCTCTTGTTCCCCCTTACCCAACAAAAATCCCAAAAAGAGAAAGTAGCCTTATGAGAGTGAATAAAAGCATGAGAGTTGTGCCCAATAAAAGAGAAGAAAAAGAAAAATTTATACACACTTGTCTTCCAAAAGTACCCATCTTTAGGCATGGTAGATCCGGAGCAGTGGTACGTAGGATGTGAAATCACTACTCTAAAGCCAAATGGCTTGGACTGCAGGGACCACTTGCCCGCTAATGGATCCTTACCTGGATGGACTGATGGGAAACAAGAAAAAATCCAAAAAGCCTCAACCTACCCAACACACAGCTTTCTGGCCCAAAAAGTTGTTTGGTGTGAAAGCTAACTTTAGAATTATACACCTAAGTCTCGCCGAAGCTGTGGAGAATTTTTTTGCTTAAATAAGGTAGGAGAAATAAAGTCTGTTGTTCGGGGTCGAAATGTATTCTCGGTAAGACATATCATTGCCCGCTCATCCCCTTGGCCTGAAAGCTTTATCGGGGAAGAAGAGGCATCACAAAATAAAGTTTAAAAATTGATTGAGGACAATCAAAATGCTAAGTTTGGGGGAGTTGATAACACCAAATTTTGTGATGTTTTTGACCTTTATTTTGTTATCAAAACTACCCTTTCAAACTATTTTCATCTCTTTTTATATATGCTTTCGAATAAACAGGCTTCACTACGCTCTTAACTCAATATTTCCATCTTTTGCAGAGTTTTCCTCCATTTTGGACTCAATAAGGCCGTTCCGGCCCACAAACATGCTCCACCCGCATCGACCTTCCAGACGGCCGATATGGTCTCTACCCGACAGGGTAGCACGATACATCAACGCGCGACGTGAGGATGCCGCGCAAGAAGGAACCGCCGGATGACACACCTCTTTACCCGACAGGGAGCCGAGCTCGCCACGACAACTCAAACGTGTCGCGCGATACCGGCCACCCACCGGTAGGCGCCATTAGCCGCGATGCCCAACAACCGACACCCTTGTGCCGGGCGATACTGATATCGGCCGTCCACAAATTTTGTGATGATAAGGAGGACACGTGGCGCCCTCAGCACCATAACTTCCCCAACCACTGCCTATAAATAGCAGCTACAGGAAGCTGAAAAGACAGGTCAGAACCCTGCACAAGTCACCTCAGGAAAGTTGCGAAGAGCTAGTGTATCGTGCCTCGGTGCTTTTGCAGGGCGATTCTAGGTGAGCACTTCCCCATCCCGAGAGGGAGGGAATGGTTCTCTTAGGATCGTCCCGGGCACCACTGCAGGTCGATATCGGCCGACGAAGATCCCCAACATAAGTGACCGATACTAGGGGCATCGCTCTAGCCCGGCATGATACCGAACCTCGATACGTGTCGCCAGCCGTGGCGTGTCACCTGAGAGGGTGCCTCCCGACATGACCGTATCGGGCCAGGGGTTCTCGCACGATACAGTCCGCCCATCACGGCGTGTCGCCTGAGAGGGTGTGCCGCCCGACACGGTTGTATCGGGCTAGGGTCCTGCCCGGTATCGGGCCGGAGGGTCAGCTGTGGTCTGTCGTCCTTCTATATCAAGAAGGCGACATTTATCTTTTATTTCAGTCGTTTATTTCTTTTACTTACGCAATGTAATCAGAACCTTATTTGTTTATGGAAATGGAAGAGCTTATTTATCTACTGCTTTATGTTTGGTATTTTTATTGGATGATTTCTATGTTTAACATCTGAACTCTAGCTTGTATGCTTGGATCGCGTTTCGATTAGCTACCGAATCGTATTTTCCCGTTGCAACAACCTCGAGAGAGGTGTTGTGGCTCTAGTGTTTGGTCCGATTCTGGAGTACGAGAGTGCCCGAAATCGGAGTTGCTTTAGTAACCTTTCCACTCTAATTTAAGTCCAGTAACCTCGAGAGGGGTGTTGATGCTTGATTAGAGGTACCTGCTCTGAGAGGAGGCGTACGGGATGTTTCTGCTGCCGCTTGTTTTACCGAAGTTTTCTCCCTTGTACCTTGCTTTAGCTTTAGTATTATCTCTCTATTTCTGTTGCACGAAAACCCCTAAAAACTGATAAATACCTAAAATCTTAATCTTTCTTATAGATCCAGTTGGAGATAGTATTCTTTTGTTTTGATGATCTTATCCAGTTATTCCCTTTGGGGAATTTACTATCTCTTTTACCTCTTTGACGGAGTGTAGCGTGTCGATTCCGAGTTCTCAACACTACCACCCTTGTCCCTGTGTTGGACCCCGTATATCTACTTCGACCCCGTAAACAAAGTTGCGGGGGCCTAGAAGGTTTCGGGTTATAAATGTAAAAGTCCGACTACTTCAAATTCACCTCCATTTTTGGACGCGTGATTTAGGCCGGTCAGAAAGATGATGTTATCCCTGGACAAGAGGTCGAGCGTGCCCTTCGGTTTCCATTTGCATTGGATCCAGGCTTAAGGTGAGGATAGAACAACCTCTTCCCAAGGACGTAGACCAGCACAATGAACTCCCAGACGTCGCACATCTGATCGAACATGTTTGATTTTATGTATGTATGTATGTATGTATGCAATGAATGTTATGAATGTATGATTTACTATTTCAAATGCTTAAAGTAAATGAATTTATGAAGATTTGAGTGTCATGTTTTTTTACTGTTCTCATTATTGTATCACCTTCATGAACATTAAGAGTAAAGTTAAAGTTAAGTTTTAAGAGAAAAGTAAGAGCTTTCAAGAGAAAGATAATGTAAAAGATAGCTTAGATAATGTCCTCATTAAGAGGCTCCTTGGAGCAAAATTTAAGAGGCACTTCAGTGCATAAGAGAAGAGCCACTTCGGTGCAATCCAAGAGGCACTTCGGTGCAACCCAAGAGTCACTTCAGTGCATAAGAGAAGAGGTACTTCGGTGCAAAACCCGAGGATCCTTATATAGGTCAAGATAAAAGACATAATTTAAAAGCAATTGTCTCTTTTTCAAAGTTTAAATGTTCAAAGTCTATTTTCAATTTACATGTTTCCTTTAAATTATAATATGTTCAATTCCACTTACCATTGGTTTTATGCATGTCTGGGGGCACAATGCCCACAGGTAAGAAGCAAGCTTAGGAGGAAGAAGCTTTTTGACATTCAAGGAATAGCTCAAGAAATCTTCAAGAATAAAAGACCTAGTGGGGTGCCTTTTACCAAGATGATCCAGAGTTTTAGATATCTTTTACATGATGTATGATCTTGTTATGAAATTAGATTAGATGAACTTGATGTAGTTTTCCTTTTGCTGAAACTATGTATGAATCTTTTTTCCAATTAATGTCTTGTTGCTATTGTATATCATGTTTTGTAACGTTCCTCCAAGCCAAGTGACCCATGTTATGGACAACATAGGGTTTGCTTCCGCTGTCATGTATGTATTTGGAGGAGTGTTATAGAACTACTCCCTACTTCTCTATAAACCTTCTCATATTATATAAAGTAGCATAAAACATGTAGATTCAGTGGCCAAGAAAACATACAGGCAATTATCACCATAGAAACCCTTCAAGAAGAAAATTAACTAACATTAGCTAAGATATTTGAGTTCACATGAGTAATACATGGGAGCTATTCCCCAATGCCCAAGAAAAAGAGTTTTACCCGTACATGATGAAGAGACACAAGTGTAGAGCATAAATTTCAGAGTTTTGCATGATTAAAGAGAAGAAAGAGCAAAGGGAACCAAAGATAGAGTCAAATGAAGTAAAAATCCAACTAGAGGACAAAATTCCACCCTTGTAGTTGTTCCTACTCGGACTATCTTCCCTCCCAAGAAGCTTGGACAAGTAGAGAAGCTTTGCTTCACCTTTTGGAGAAGAAATGGTGAAGAATGGAGGTTCTTTCCCAAGAAACCTCTTCTTCCTCCCCAAAACTGCCCTTCTCTTGCTCTGCAACTCTCTCTAATTTTAGAGTGTTTCAAATGACGAGAGATAATGTAACATCCTCAAATTTTTAGCACTTTACTATAAATTCCTAAGTACATATCACCCATGGTCAATTTGATAGCCAAGACATCATCATAATTAATTTGGATTATTATCATGCAATGAGAAATATTCCCATTTAAAGATAAAGGGCCAATAAGTTAACATCCAAAATTGGAAAATCTAATTATATATAAATAATTAGTTATTTAGCATTTAAGTTTTATCATACATTAATTATACAACTTATTTTAGCCACCCAATCATAAAATTGGCTTCATAAAATATTCTAGACACTAATATCAATAGGTGGCAAAAATTGGAGATTATTTCAATGTCGTTTGGTTAGGTAAATGAATTTCTAAAGATAATATTCAAAGAAATGGTTCTTTTTCTATTTTCTCAAAATTTTCCACTATTTTCCCCTTGAATCAAATTTTCTCTGGGCAGTTGGATGCAGGTGCTAGCTTAGCAGCCTTGTGCTAGTCGTACGATTCCTTCTTCAACCCCCGATCATTTCGGTGCCACTTCTGTTCTCTAGACAATCGCAAATTTCTCAGAATTTATTTGCCCATTTTGTGAATGGTTTTCCCCATCATCTTCAGGAGACGATTCTACACCATGTTATCCTTTACTTCAAACCTAGAGCTAACCATATGAGAAAACCCCCTATCGCCGCCACACCTCTCCCCGCCGCACTCATGGTCAACCACCTAGGGATGATACAATTGGCATATAAGCAACTGAGAAACTCCATCGTGTACACTGAAGCATCCCCCAACCATCAATTTAGTTGTAACTTCCTCGATGTACTCAGACCTAATCCACCTCTTCTCCACTGGCACTCAATGTTGTTCTCTACTTCTATTATGCTATTGTTCAATTATACAACCAGATACCATCCCTACGCCATTAGAGACCCAACCATGGTCTTGGTTTGACTCGTGATCCACCGAGATAGCCAGTCAACCAACCCACTGAGGAGGGCATTGCGGAGCTTGCCACCGGTTCCACTTGGGCGTGTGAAGATTGTAATGATGTGGCGAGGAGATTTGTGTTGTTCAGACGAAGATTCTTCCACCCCTAACCAGTCAACTCTTGAGGTATTTGCCCAGATTTCATTGTTCTCTTATTTGCACCCTATTTCCGTCGGTCTTTGATGTCGCCTCCGCCTCACTCCCCCAATGTGCACATGTACAATGCTTCTCTGGTCTCTCTGAGTTTATTGTGAGCTTCATTTTGTGTTCTAGATGTGCAGAGGATACGAGCCTCTTCCCTCCTTTCTTTCGTCATTGTTGCTTCTTTCCCCTGTGTTCTCAACGCTTATCCATGACAGAAGGAGTTCACTACTCCTTGACACTTTCCATCTACTAGGGAGGTCACGGGGATCACCCAGGCACTAGTGCTGACCCCTGATCCTCATAGAGTCAGCCTCACCCATTCCTGAGATCCAACACTGGACATGGTGATGATCCTAGCCGTGTGGCTTCTACTGTCAATAATTTTAAGTTGTGCTTCTTTGTTTGCTTGAATATGCAGTAACCTATTTGTAGTTTTATCCTCATCGATCAACGACCCCCTATGATCCAAACCAACCTAGGGTGGCACCTTTCATTAGTGTTCAAAAAGGGCTCCTTTATCACCTAGTAGTTTGTCCATTGTTTAAATCTCAGATGTGTCGTGTATGTTGACTTTGTCTACCCAATAAGGTTATTGTTATGTACATGATCATGATAAGAACTTTAATCGTATGTTGAATGTGCATACACTAACTCTATTGTCAGAGTAATGATCTGATGATAATGTACCAATATCAGTGAGCTCGGTCACCCTTCCTAGAATAAACCACTAATAAACTTTTCTTATGATACTGACCTATGTTTAACCGATGAATAGATTAATCATGAGACTAATATCATATGGTTAGTTATTTTTCAGCCCACTATCTACTATTTTACCCTAAGTAATGAAATCAGGACCCTTAGTTACCCTAAAGACATTCATACATAACTTTAATACTAAGATAGTAAGTTAGTATGTACAATCCCAATTTTGAAGTTCATATTATAAGGATATACATAAGTAATGTATGGTGTACAAATAGACATATATATACACACACCTACCATAAGACTTAGATCAATGACTTATATGAGTCTTATCTGGTATTAAAATCTCAAACCTTGAACCTTGATGCCATTATGACTAATCTAAAGGGGTTCGGAACCCTAGCCCTAACAATTCCTCCACTAAAAAGGGTAACATTATACATCCTAGTATTCCTCAGAACATAAGATCATGTGCATGCCCCTACGATTCACCCAAGAGTCAGTCACATGTACCCCGAAACCCTAGTTGAGAACATCAGGAACCCTATGATCCTTGGATTGATAAAATACCTAACATCTGATAGAACCTTTGGGTTTTTAGGAGAGGAGTAGATCCAGTCTCAAAGAAAGTGGTAAAGAGGATCTTGGATTACCACATATAAGTGATCCATGCACATGAGTACTCATAAGTTTAAGTTCAATATGTTTACATGTCTCCTAATAAGACTTTCATGATCTATGTGGTTTAATGTTCTAATATTTCAATGTTAAGATGTGCAAACAATACTGTTCTCATATTTCTATTATGTAAGTTTATATACCCAAAATCTCAAATAGAGATATGTTGCTCAAAATAGTTGTGACTCATGGATCAAGTCCATGAGAAAGTTAAAGAATCACGCCCCTATAAGATTTCTTAGAAATGTTTTAAATTTATGAATAAGATTTCAATATAAGATAAGAAAGTAATATAGTCATGCATTAGTTAATGATTTGGGATAACTTTGTATCAAGATTTTGAGTATAAGTATGTTGTTAGGATTTCTCATATACATAGATATAGCCATGTATTAAGATTTCAATTAGAATCATGTTTTCTTATATATAGAGAGATCCAAGAACTAAGTAATTAATCATATTCTATATAATGAGTAATATCTTTAAATTAAGTACAATGTGAGAATACAACACGTTTTGAACATATTAATACATGCTCCAATTTTCAAGATAAAAGTACTGTTGGGATCAAAGTGTGTTGTTAATTGACTTATGATGATAATATGAATTATGATGCATTAAGTTATGATTAAGTTTCAAGATAAGATTATATAAGATTGCTATTTTAAGGTTTAAGTTGTAAGGTGTAGGCTCATATGTAAATATTAAGATTTAGGGTAAGATCATATTTAATAAGATCTTATAAAGGTTAAATCATCTTGTCAGAATTTATGTTTTTAGATATTTTGTACTTAAACTACTTTCATAAACTTGACTTAAGGTACTTTGTATGCTTAGCCTTTCTATATGTAATTCAGATCCTTTTTCCTAAGCCTCCAGACTCAGTTGTCATATAATTATTATCACTGAGGTGTTGTGCGCTTTCCACATCAACTTCTTATATGATTTCACACACAATATCAGTTCATTTTGTTTTCATTTAGCCTCTATTCATATTATTCCTGTCACCTTTTAGTTATTTTGCTTATCGCCTGATGTGTATTGCAGATATGCTTAAAAAAGATCAAACTGGAGATAGCCCAACTCAACTCCGACATCATTGGGGCTTCTCTACGCTTTGCAGACATCATAGTTTTATTTCTACTGAAATAACATCGCACATGGCGTGTCTGAATTAAGACATGGCCTACGCAATCCCAGTTAGCCATGCATCCAGCCGAAAGGGAAAAAGACACATCACATCTCCTTTTGGTACACGATGTGTGCGATCCCAAAAAGTGTCGAGAAGAGGAAAACACGACATGTTCACCACAACCAGGGCATGTATCTAGGGTGGTAAAGTTGACTGGATCAGCTATCAGAGATCAGAACACGACGTGTCCAAAGGAAGATACGTCTTGTCTCTGTCAGTTTCAGCAAATTTGAAAAATGATGTCTCTCATTTTTAAAGACAAAACCAACTTATGGAGCGGTTATAACTTGTCATAACTTGAAGATCTTTCATCCAAAAGTAGGTCTAGAGCAAATGAGGGCGATTTTGGGTGGAAGAAGGTGATTTCTTGCCAAAGAACCTCCATTCTTCTTCTCTTCTTCTCCATTTTCTTCTCTGAAGGTGTAGCATAGCTTCTTCTCTCCACCAAGCTTTTCGAGAGGGAAGCTTGTCTAGTTTGGAGCGTAGGAGTGGAATTTTGTCCCCAAGTCAGAATTCTACCCTTCTTGGGTTACACCTTTAGTTCTTTTAGCTTTTCCTTCTCTAAACCATGTTAAACTTTGAAAATTCTACATCTTTTCTATTGTACATCATCATGGACGAGTAGGCTCTTTTTCTTAGACATGGGAGAGTAACTCCCATGTAATGGCATGTATGGAACATGATAATTTTGTACTAAATACTAAGTTGCTTATTTTTCTACCTTATGAGTATTGGTTTCTTACTTCTTGCATGTATTGCTGGCCACTATGTATGCATGTTTTGTGCTTTCTTGCTTGATCTGAGAAGATAGGTAGGAGAGTAAGGAGGTACTATCTTGTCAACTCCTCTTTTACCATGAGAGTGGAAGATATGGACTTGAGGAGTAGGTTTATGATCCAGAATGAAATACATACATGGGAGTGTTGTATGAAGTTAGGATTGTTGTATTTGCATTGGGAGGTGAACTATAACATACAACTCTCCTTTAAATCAAGTACTTAGTATGTTTAAATTTCGTGCTCCATTCTTCATGCTATGATTTGCTAGTGAAATCCTAAGTCCAAGATTGTTCCATATCTGAAATCAAACCCCTTTTAGCAATCCTTTTACTATTTAGTTTAATTCTAAAAATTTAGTTTAATCAGCAAAATCATTCTTGAAAAAGATCTAGATTGTTGAAACTTAGCACTATTGTGTTTAATTGGTTACCAAGATCCTTGTGTTCGATCTCGACTACAACTACTCCTATATACTTGCGGGAATTGGCTAGTTGAGTAAAAGATCATTTATATGATTGAAACTCGTTAGTGTAACAATCGAACAAGTTTTTGGCACCATTGTCGGGGAGCTACGATTAATCTAATTAGAGTAAAAAGTGCTAACTAGTATTCGAGACTAGGTCACCATTTTCATTTTTGAATTTTCATATACCTTTTAGTTGTGTTCTCAATATCTCTTGCTTCTTTTTAGGTTGTATGCATCACTCACAGAGGGGTCTTCAACCATCTATGTTTCTAGATCCTAAAATTGTGCAAACTCTTTCAAGTTTAAGAAGAGCAAGAAGAAGAGAGAAACCACTGCTAGAGGGTGTTACATCATCACCATCACCACCTTCTTCATCCTTTGAAGAAGCCACACAAGAAGATCCAACCATGGAGAACGATCGTCCTTTGAAAGACTTCGCCATGCCGGTTGCCACAAACATTTGTGGAGCCATTGATCTACCTGTAATGGAAGCAAACAACTTCTCTATTGATCCTTCAATGATGTAGATGATCCATCAAAACCATTTTGGGGGTACCATTAATGAAGATCCAAATCTTCATGTAGCTGAATTCTTGGAGTACATGAACACTTTCAAAATCAATGGTGTATCTGTTGATGGAATAAGGCTACTGTTGTTCCCTTTCACCTTAAGAGATAGAACCAAGGCGTGGCTTTTATCTCTTCCAAAGAAGTCCATCAAAAGTTGGGATCAACTTTTAAATGCTTTCCTTGCAAAGTATTTTCCACCAAGTAAAATAGCCCAGCTAAGGAACCAACTCACAATCTTTTCTCAATCAGATGGAGAAACTTTATATGACACATGTGAGTGGTTTATGGACCTGCAATGCCTTTGCCCTCACCATGGATTGACAAATTGGTTGCTGCTTCAAACATTTTACAATGGACTATTCTACAACACCCGTATGACATTGGATGTCGTAGCTAATGGAGCTTTAATGAATAAGTCTTACAGGGAGGATTATGATATCATTGAAGATATATCACTCAACTATTGCCGATGGGGGTCAGATAGAAAAGCACAATCATCTTCTACATCGGGTTCTTCAATTGGGAAGCAAGGAGGAAATCACAGTGTTGATGCAGTTGATTTGATTGCAGCCAAGCTTGATGTCCTTACATAAAAGTTTGAGAAGATGACTACCATGCAGATCCAAGAAGTTGAGGTAATTTGTGAAGCTTGCAGGACATACTTCTTCTACTTGTTTTGATCATAATATGATCAAGACAACCAAGATCAAGTAAATGTCGTTGGGATACAGGGGAATAAGCAATACAATCCCTATTCTAACACCTATAATCTGGGATGGAGAGATCATCCTAATTTCTCTTACCAGAACACAAGCAATGGCCAAAACTTTCAACAAGAACAACAACAACCTCATCAGCAACAACATTTCAACTGACAAACAAATGGGAATCTACCAGGCTTCAACAACAGTAGGGGTTACCAACAACAACAACAATCTCAAAGTTCTTCCTTGGAGACTATGATGGAGAAATTTATTTCTACTCAAGCGCAACAAAGTGAAGAGTTCAGGGGCAATGACAAATTGTTGAAGGACGCAATTACCCAACTCTCTACAAAAGTGGATGGTATTTCCACTCATACAAGGATGTTAAAGAACCAAATTTCCCAATAGGCCTTGGCGTAGAAAAAGAACACTTAATCTGGTTCTCTTCCAAGCCAACCAGAGGTGAATCCAAGGCAGCAGGCGAATGTTATCACCTTAAAGAGTGGAGCTGAAATCCAAAGGCCTTCTCCACCCAAGGAGAAGAGTGTTGAGGTCACTGATGAAGATAAGTTTGACAACCCATATTGGTGACAAAGGAAAAGGTACAACTGAGGTACCACCTTCTTACAAAGCAAATGCACCATTTCCACAAAGACTTGCAAATAAGAAGGAGGATTCAAAATTTAGGAAATTCATGGATATCCTAAACAAACTCCATGTCAACCTTCCACTGGCTGAAGTTATAGCTGAGATGCTGTCATACACCAAGTTTCTGAAAGACATCCTCACCAAGAGGAGGAAGATGGACCAGGTTGAAACCATCATGCTTTCTCAAAGAATAAGTTCAATTATTCAAAACAAACTTTCTGAGAAGCTAGATGACTTGGGAGATTTCACTCTACCATGCAAGATTAGCAACAACACGTTTGACAAAGGTCTCATAGACCTTGGAGGTAGCATTAGTCTCATTTCGTCTACCTTGTGGCAAGAGCTAGATCTTGGAGATTTGAAACCTACAAAGATGGCCATTGAACTACCTGATCATTCCATCAAATATCCTAAAGGTATTTTAGACGATGTGTTAGTGCAAATTGGTAAATTCTACATTCCTTGTGATTTTGTTGTGTTATACATGGTAGAAGCTCCTTCCAATCCCATTCTCTTTGAGAGACCCTTCTTGAGAACTGTTGGATGCCTAGTCAATGTCTGAGAAGGCAAACTTACCCTCCGAGTTGGTGAAGAAGCCATGGAGTTTTCTGTGTATGATGCCATGAAGGCACCTTCACGTGTAGAAGAGATCTATTTTATATACTCTATTTATTCTATTGTAGAAGAAAATCATGGTGTTGCTAATTTGATACTAAATTACTGTGATGATGAAGTTACAAACAATGAATCTAAAAATTCAAGAATACTTTTTATTGCCCAATCAAATGCTATTTATGAAGACACTTCACTCGTTGATAATAAAGCCAAGGAGAATATAGTTAGGAGAAAGGTAGAACTCAAAGCCCTTCCACCAGGGCTGAGGTATGCATTTCTTGACTCTGATTCTACTTCTCCTGTCATAATCAATGATGAGTTAACTAATGAATAAGAAAAGAAATTGCTTGCTGAATTGCATTTGTATAAAGATGTCATTGGTTACTCTATTAATGATTTAAAGGGCATTCATCCCTCCATTTGCATGCATAGAATAAACATGGACGACGATGCTAAACCTACCATTGAACCACCTAGATGTTTAAATCAAAACATGCTTGAAGTGGTTAAAAAGGGAAATTTTAAATTGGTTGATGCTGGTATCATTTATCCTATAAGTGACAACCCTTGGGTTAGTGTCATTCATGTGGTACCTAAGAAGGGGGGTGCAACTGTCATTAAGGGAGATAATGATGAGTTAATAAAAACACGTAGAGTCACAGGTTGGCATATGTGTATTGACTATCGGCGATTGAACAAAGCAACTCACAAAGATCATTTTCCCTTGCCATTTATTGATTTGATGCTTGAACGACTTGCAAAACATTCTTACTTTTACTGCTTGGATGGATATTCTGGGTTTTTCTAGATTCCTATCTACCCTCCCGACCAAGAGAAAACCACTTTTACATGTACCTATGGAACCTATGCTTATCGTCACATGCCCTTTGGTCTTTGTAATGCCCCAACAATGTTTCAGCGGTGCATGATGGTTATTTTCTCCGATTTTATTGAAAACATAATGGAAATATTCATGGACGACTTAAGCATTTATGGAGATTCATTTGATCAATGTTTATGCAATATGTCATTAGTCTTAGCCCGTTGCAAAGAGGTTAACTTAGTGCTAAACTGGGAGAAGTGCCATTTCATGATACAATCCGGTGTAGTATTAGGTCATATTGTATCTAATAAGGGTATTGAAGTTGACAGGGCTAAGGTGGAAGCTATTGAGAAGATGTCTACTCCTTATTTAGTCAAGGACATCCATAGTTTCCTTAGACATGTAGGGTTCTATAGGAGATTCATTAAAGACTTCTCCAAGATTGCAAAACCATTATGTTCCTTTCTTGCAAAATATGTTGAATTCATATTCAATGATGACTGCCATACAACTTTCAACAAGCTCAAAGAAGCTCTTGTTTCAGCCCCAATCATCCAACCACCGGACTGGAGTGCTCCTTTCGAATTGATGTGTGGTGTGAGTGACTATGCAGTAGGGGCAGTTCTTGGACAATGGAAAGATAAGAAGCTTCATGCCATATACTATGCAAGCAAGACTTTAGATGAGGCACACATCAATTATACAACCATCAAGAAGGAGATGCTTGATATAGTATACTCTTTTGACAAATTCAGACAATACTTGGTAGGATCCAAGGTAATCATATATACAGATCATGCTGCCGTAAAGTATTTGCTCAACAAGAAAGATGCAAACCTTGTCCCATCTGCTGGATATTGTTTCTATAAGAGTTTTATCTTAAGATCTGAGATAAGAAGGGGACAAAGAATAATGTTGTTGATCATCTATCTAGGTTGACTACATATGCTGGAAATTTATTGCCTATTGAAGACCAATTTTTGATTGAGAAACTCTATGCCTTATCGTCCACACAAGCACCACAGTTTGTAGACTGCTAATTTTCTTGCTACAGGACAGCTGCCTCCTGACTTGACATATCAACAAAAGAAGAAGATTTTCCATGATGTAAAGTTCTACTATTGGGATGATCCCTTGTTGTTCAGACATGGGAGTGATGGACTCATCAAGAGGTGTGTTGCTGAAGAGGAAATTGCCACAATCATTTTTGAATGTCATGCCTCTCCTTACCGAGGTCACTTTGGAGGAGAGAAGACTGCAACAGAGATTCTCCAGTCTGGTTTCTATTGACCAACCTTGTTTAAAGATGTCAACCATATCGTCAAAGATTGTGATAAATGACAAAGGACTCGAGGAATATCTAGATGTGATGATATGCCTCTTAACTCTATCTTAGAGATTGAGGTATTTGATGTGTGGGGAGTTGATTATATGGGACCCTTCCCATCTTCTTATGGCTATCAATATATCCTAGTTGCTTGCAATTATGTCTCTAAATGGGTTGAGGCCATTCCAACCTAAGCACTGGATGCAAAATATGTGATCATGCTATTCCATAAAATCATTTTCCCTCGGTTTGGAGTTCCTAGAGCTGTAATTTCTGATGGACGCACACACTTTGTTGAGAAGCAGTTCAATAATGTTCTATCTAAGTATGGAGTCACTCATAAAGTCTCTACGCCCTACCATCCTCAAACTTCTGGGCAGGTAGAAGTCTCCACCTGACAGCTAAAGAGCATTCTAGAAAAGACCGTGTCTAGCTCAAGGAAGGATTGGGCCTTGAATATAGACGATGCATTATGGGCATATCGGACATCTTACAAAACTATCATAGGCACAACTCCATTCAAGCTAAGATATGGTAAATCTTGTCACCTTCCACTGGAGCTAGAACACTGTGCTTTATGGGCTATCAAGTTCCTAAACTTTTACATAAAGAAGGCTGGTGAGAAACATCTATTGCAGTTGCAAGAGCTAGAAGAACTCTGGCTAGATGCATATGAGAATACAAAGCTCTATAAGGAAAGAATTAAGGTTTGGCATGACAAAAGAATCCGCAGGAAATATTTCAAGCAAGGAGACAAAGTGTTGTTGTTTAACTCTAGACTCAAGTTATTCCCAAGAAAATTGAAGTCCAAGTGGTCGGGTCCTTTTCTTGTAATGAAGATATTTCCATATGGAGTTGTTGAACTACAAGGCAAAGATGGAGCTTTCTAAGTCAATGGGCAACGTTGCAAGTTATACACTTCTGGAGATGAAGTTGACAAGGGAGCCTCTTGCTCCATCTAAGATGCATAATGGATAGATTGAAGAGTCTCACTCCGGACTCTAAATGGAGGACCTCATGGGAGTTGAACCCATATTAGGATAGATTTTTTTAGTTATTTGAGTCATGAACACTTTTTAGTTTCATAAATAAGCTTTTCATGGATGAATTTAATAACTTAGACAATATCTATCACTATTACCTTGCTGACGAGAAGCTTTTTTTTTTGCAGAAACTACAGAATACATGACGTGTCTTTATTTGACATGGTGTGTCGCTACTCCTAGAAATACAATAGCCGAGCCATATCTCCAGGTACATAATGTGTTAGAAAAAGACATACCTTGTCACTATCCAACAGATTCAAGGTATTACTCGACCTGGAAAAGAACACGCCATGTCCTCATTTAGACACGACGTGTACTTCAGCAACAACGGGAAGCATAAGTTATCTAGAAAATAACATGACGTGTCTTTATTTGAACACGTCATGTAGTTATCAGTGAAAGGGGCACAATTTGAATTTCTGGATTGGGACACGCTGTGTACTTCTTGGTACACAACGTGTCTTGTAACGCACAAAGCAAGTTCTGTTAAGAAACACGCCGTATCTTTTAAAAGACATGTCGTGTCTTTTGATGAGAATGCAAGTTTTTAACCTAAACCTAAGCCACCTCTCTCACTCACGCCTCTCTTTTGAGCCGTGTGAGATCTCCGTAGCCTCCGTGTACCCTAGAACCCTTTCCTCTTGCTCCCCAGCAGCACCGCCGTCGTGTCATCAGACATGTCTTCTTCACGGTCAAGCTAGCCGCCATCCTCCTTGCTCACACCGTGTTATTCTTTAAGATCAAGTGCAAGGACACTCTACTCTAGCCACCACCGTTATCCACCATTCAAGACGTTACCAAGTTGTCTTCTTCAAGCCGCAGCTGCATCTTCGTTGTCTACACCGAGCCACATTGCTGCCTCTTCGCCAACTACCGTCTCCATCTTATCCAAGCACCGCCATCCCCAATTTCAGACTGTAGAACTTCTCCAGATACATGCCGTGTCCAGTAAAGCACACACAGTGTGCTTCAGTGATTCAGTCAGAGTTCCTGCATCCGCACACACCGTGTCTCTTTCTAGACACGTTGTGTCCTAGCCGTCAGCAACAATGGCCCCTGTTAAGTAAACCTCCAATCACAAGCATGGTGCTAGCTCCTCTTCTGCACCAACATACATCTCCATGACTCAATTTTGGGTCACTCCTAAGGAAGACCCAACGTACCCGTTTCTCATTGCAAGGAGGGTGCTTCCTACACGGTTTGCTTATGAGCAGACTCTCACAACCCTCGCCTTTAAGGATGAGGTCTTCATGTGCCTGCAAGATTTGGGGCTAAGCTACATATGATGCACGGTATCAAACTCCTACCCCCACTTGGTTTATGAGTTTTTGACGACGCTCACTACAGAGCAAGACCCACAAAAGAAGTTGGAACCTTATGGTATTATCTATTTTGGCTTTTGGGTCGTAGTTTTAAGCTTACCTTCAGGCGTTTCTGTGAGATTTTGGATTGCCACTATGATGGGGCAATTAGTTATCCACCTGCTTTTCACAGTGACGAATTCTAGTTTGAGATATCATATGAGGAACGCCATGAAGCTAAGCAAGCTAGGGAGTCCTCTATTCACAACCCTATTTTTCAATACATGCACCGCCTTCTTAGTACCAGAGTGTTTGCTAAGAAAGAAACTCAAGGGGTTGTTGGAAAATATGATATTTTCTTTTTGTGGGGAATGATGTATGACTATGAGATCAATGCTGCTTATTATATCCTTACACGCTTCCTAGACATTAAGAAAGTGAAGAAGAGGGATCATGGCGACATAATGTGTGGTGGTTTGATCACTTTGATAGCACAGAAGTTAGATGTTGATCTGATAGGTCTCGAGGCTGCACTAGGTAGAAACCTGGTAGATATTCAGTATCTTGTTTCTATAGGATTGATCTCAAGGGTTGTCAATAGTGACACCAAATTTTGGCAATTCTTTGATGACGATCAATACATTGACATTCCAGATCTTGATCATATCACATTGGAGAACAAAGATAACTGGAAAGTCATGCTGAACTTTGAAGAAGAAGTTGATGCATCTAGAGCTACTGCTGATACTGAGGCACCCCCTACTACTCCACCACTTCCCTCCACCAACACACAGACATATTATACCTGGGTAACACCTAATGTCAGGCATCTTTATGGCTACGTGCAACAACATTTTGATCACATTGATGACCGCCTGGATCAATTAGATACACAGTACACTACAATGCACGACATGGTCCACCACATGGATTTGTGGCACATATCATAGGGCCACTACTCCATTCTATAGCCGTATCAGCAACTGTCAACTCAGCAACCTGAGTTTGTACCACAACCAATGGATGTCCCTGATGATGATGAGTTTGTCAACCCGTTCTTTCCACCAGACCATGGGGGCGATGGCCCCTCTTTTTTATTTCTTCCATGACAAGTACCAAGTTATTTCCTCTACAAGTTTGATTGATGCAATGAGGACACTACAAATTTTAAGCTTATGGGGGACACAACTGGCCTGTAATGTAGTTTTTGTTTTCATTTGCTTTAGTTAGTCATGTCAGTCTTTTATTTCATCTTATTTCATGTTCTGTATTTCTTTTCATATCAAGTTTAATATGAAATGAGGCTATTGTGATGAAGTGAACTCTTTTACCTTGTACGCTTGAACCATCTCATCCCTTGTACTTCATTTAGCCATATGAAAGAAATAGTAAAGAGCATGCATGAATCAAATGAAAAATAAAATTCCCCATGTACATGATCTTGGATTATAATTGTAGCTTGAACTTTCAATTTTCCCATCTTTGATTGCTCAATACACGTAACAGTCTCAAATTTTAGGGAATAAATCAACTTTACAATACTATTTAGAATATGGGATACTCTTGCCAAACCCTTATTGCATATACAATCTATTTTTTAGGGAAAAATTTGCAAAACAATGAATGGAATCTTGTTAACTTAACATTCTAGTTGACTCTATTGTGTTGTGCAAACATTTCCTTTATCCTTTTCTCCCTTTACCCAATAAAAGATGGCTTTTAGCCCACATATCATGCTAGCCTAGTGTGAGTCCGATCTGGCAACGATGGTTAGGTGGTATGAAATCAAAAGAGGGTAAAAATAACACCCCAACCGATACTCCACATGCACATAAGCCTAAATTAGCAGGCGAGTGTCGGAATCCCAAAAAATCCATTGTAATATCTTTCTAAGAAGAGAGCACAACTGAAATTGTAAAGTTAGCTAAGATTTCATCAGTTGTATCCATAATAGCTGAAATTTTTGTGCTGTACATCCACTAGTTGTTTGGTTTGATTATCCAAATTATGTTTAGTGTTGTTTAGTTGATTGATTCCCTTAGTTTGTGACCACCCATGCTGAACTAAAACCTTTCTCTCTTGGATGTTTAGATTGAGGTTATGGCTATGAATATAAACCTAATGTACATGGTTGGTTGAGTTTATTGCACATTTTCATTTCATTTAATCCATGCACGAGCTTGAATATTCCTTCATTTGTGTGGCTATGCTCTTTTTGCTTGAGGATAAGCAATGGTTCAAGGCTTAGGGGGATTTGTTGTGTGATTTCGACATCAACTTCTTATATGATTTCACACACAAATTTAGTTCATTTTGTTTTCATTTAGCCTATATTCATATTAATCCTGCCACCTTTTTATTATTTTGCTTATCGCCTGATGTGTATTACAAATATGCTTAAAAAGTATCAAATTGGAGATAGCCCAACTCAACTCTGACGTCATTGGGGCTTCTCCACACTCTGCAGACATTCAGAGTTTTATTCTTGCTGAAACAACATTGCACACAGTGTGTCTGAATTACGACACGGTGTGAGCGATCCCAATTAGCCATGCATCCAGCCGATAGGGAAAAAGACACGTCATATCTCCTTTTGGAACACGACGTGTGTGATCCCAGAAAGTGCCAAGAAGAGGAAAACACGATGTGTTCACCACAGACACGACGTATATCTGGGGTGTCAAAGTTGACTAGATCAACTATCAGAGACCGGAACACGACATGTCCAAAGGAAGACACGTCGTGTCTCTGTCAGTTTCAGCAAATCTAAAAAGCGACATCTCTCATTTTTAAAGGCAAAACCAACTTATGGAGAGGTTATCACTGGTCATAACTTGAAGGTCTTTTGTCCAAGAGTAGGTCTAAAGCAAAGCAGGGTGATTTTGGGTGGAAGAAGGTGGTTTCTTGCCAAAGAACCTCCATTCTTCTTCTCTTCTTCTCCATTTTTTCTTCTCTGAAGGTGTAGTAGAGCTTCTTCTCTCCACCAAGCTTCTCGGGAGGGAAGCTTGTCTTGTTTGGAGTAGATATAGGAGTGGAATTTTTTCCCCAAGCTGGAATTCTACTCTTCTTGTGTTACACCTTTAGTTCTTTTACCTTTTCCTTCTCTAAACCATGTTAAACTCTAAAAATTTTGCATCTTTTCTGCTGTACATCATCATGGATGAGTAGGCTCTTTTTCTTAGACATGGGAGAGTAACTCCCATGTCATGGCATGTATGGAACATGATATTTTCGTACTAAATACTAAGTTGCTTGTTTTTCTACCTTGTGGGTACCGGTTTCTTGCTTCTTGCATGTATGACTGGACACTATGTATGCATGTTTTATGCTTTCTTACTTGATGTGAGAACATAGGTCAGAGAGTAAGGAAGTACTCTCTTGGAAACTCCTCTTTTACCACAAGAGTGGAAGATATGGAGTTGAGGAGTAGGTTTGGGATCCAGAATGAAATACATACACGAGAGTGTTGTATGAAGTTAGGATCGTTGTATTTACACCGGGAGGTGAAGTATAACATACAACTCTCTTTTAAATCAAGTACTTAGTATGTTTAAATTTCATGCTCCATTCTTCATACTATGATGTGCTAGTGAAATATTAAGTTCAAGATTGTTCCATATCTGAAATCAAACCCCTTTTAGTAATCCTTTTACTGTTTAGCTTAATTCTGAAAATTTAGTTTAATCAACCAAATCATTCTTGAAAAAGTTCTAGATTGTTGAAACTTAGCACTATTGCATTTAATTAGTTACCAAGCTCCTTGTGTTTGATCTTGGCTACAACTACTCCTGTATACTTACGGGAATTGGCTAGTTGAGTAAAAGATCATTTATATGATTGAAACTCGTTAGTGTAACAACCGAACATGAGGTCATTCTAATAAATTAGAGTTTCAAATTAAGATGTATCTAGATAACAAGGACATCTGATTTAGATTTAGACTTAGATTACTCAGTGTGTTAGTAGCCATATACTAAATAAAGATACATGATAAGGGTTTTAAACCCAATCTCAATTATGAAGTAATTGAGATCCATATTCACATTCAACTGTAGATTTAGTTTATCACTTAAGCATAAAAGATTCAGATTCAGATTCAAATTTAGAATTTAGTACATGCTCAATATTCAATACTCAGTAATCAGTTTCTTATAAGTTCAATTATCAGCATTCAGTTTTAGTATAAGATAAGCTCAGATTTAGTATTCAATAAGTTTAGACTTAAGATAATTAATTTGGAACCTTTACATAATACATTATATGATAAGTCCTCATTTAGTGGTCTCAGGATGATTCAAAGGCATATGTTGCCAATTCAAAGGAGTGTTTACTCCAATTCAGAGGTGTTGCGACACCAATTCAGGGTGTAGCCACACTAATTGAGAGATACTTCAGTGTCATTCAAAGGCATGTAGTGCCAATTCAGCGGTACCTTAGTACTAATTCAGGGCGTAGATATGCCAATTTAGGAGGACTTATTGTATAATAGTGGCCACAGTCAGATAAAAATCATAAGTAAAAGATACCTTAGTTTAGAGTATGCCCATAATCTCATCCATGAGTATGATGAGAGAGAATCAAATAAGATAAGTATGACCTTGACACTTTGTTGTAGGTCATGAGACTCATGTATAAGGGTACATGTCTCCAGAATAAGATAAGGTAGAAAGACAAGAATTTAGATTGAGAATTAAGGAACAATATGCTTCATATTTTACTTGGAGCTTGATATTAGTTTCATATTTATGATGTATAAGAATTTAATTATAACATTTCAGTTCTTTAGCAATGTATATTTTCACATACTCATGCCACTTACTCTAACGAATATTTTTCCCAATGCATGGCTGGGGACGTGATGTCTGCAGGATTTGGAGCAGATAAGGATCAAAGGAATAAGTAACATTCTAGGAGATTTTCAAGCTTGCCTAGTGGTATGCCATCTACTGCGATGATCCAGAGTTTAGACATTTTTATTATGTATAGTCTTGTTATCATAGTAGATTAGATGACTTGTTTTTCTTTTTCAAACTATGTATGAATCAATTTTCCAGTTATGCAAAGTGTTTCTTTTGCTTTAATTGCAATGGTTATCATGTTTTTGACACTCCCAGGTGAAGAAAAAAAATATAGCTTTCGTTCATGTGTTATGAAAAGTAGGTGTTACAATATGGTATTAGAACAATTTGGTAAATGGCCACTAGGCAAACACGATTCTCATAGTCACCCTAGAATGAAGAGGTAAGATTAGTGTTTTGAGAAAGATTGTCCACGAAGGATACAATGACCTAGAATGATTAAGAGTTTTCACCTTAGCAGAAATAGAGATGTCAGATATATATGTGTACCTATTCTAGGTCTCAAGTTTCAACCTAACCCTAGCTAATGAGGTTTCTTCTCCATTCTCAGTGGTTATGGCCAACCAATTGAGAATTTGAAAGGGAATTTCATAAGCACTAGACTTTTATGCATCTCCCCTTTCTTACTAGTCCATGTGGTAAGGGACACGTGTTAGTGGGTTAGTGAGGGATAGCATGTCAGGATCCCACATCTCTGGGTATGTGCCTGATCACCACATATCTAGGAATGTAGGAGCTACTTGAAGGACCTAAGATTAGACAATCACCTGCACCTAATGTTAGAAAGTCATGTAAAGGTTGAAGTATATGCCCTAAGTACAGTGTCAAGTTTGATTTCATAAACCCTAGGCATGAGTTGAGCAGTAGATCATGTTAATATTTAATGTCACACATCTCTTTTCATGCAGAATTTTGATCATAATCGGACTTTGATATGCTAACCATAAGTTAATAAAGAGGTAAGCAGAACCCTAAGGTGGTTAGTATCCTAAAGAAAATTTCGAGGACGAAATTTATTTTAAGCTGGGTAGAATTGTAACATCCTCAATTTTTTAGCACTTTACTATAACTTCCTAAGTACATATCACCCATGGTCAATTAGATAGCCAAGATGTCATCATAATTAATTTGGATTATTATCATGCAATGAGAAATCTTCCCATTTAAAGATAAAGGGCCAATAAGTTAACATCCAAAATTGGAAAATCTAATTATATATAAATAATTAGTTATTTAGCATTTAAGTTTTATCATATATTAATTATACAAACTATTTTAGCCACCCAATCATAAAATCTACTTCATAAGAATATTCTAGACACTAATACCAATAGGTGGCAAAAATTGGAGATTATTTTGATGTTGTTTGATTAGGTAAATGAATTTCTAAAGATAATGTCAAAGAAATGGTTCTTTTTTATTTTCTCAAATTTTCCCACTATTTTTCCCTTGAATCAAACTTTCTCTGGGCCGTTGGATGTGGGCACCATCCTAGAAGCCTTTGCCAGCTGTCTAATTCCTTCTTCAAACCCCAATCATTTTAGCGCCAGTTCTCTTCTCCAGTCAATCATGAATTTCTCAGAATTCACTTGCCCATTTTGTGAATGGTTTTCCCCATCATCTTCAGGAGATGATTCCGCACCATTATATTCTTTACTTCAAACCTAGAGCTAACCCTATGAGAAAACCCCCTTATCACCGCTACACCTCTCCCCGCCTCACTCATGGTCAACCACCTAGGGACAACACAATTGGCATATAAGCAGCTCAGAAACTCCATCAAGTACATCGAAGCATCCCCCAACCATCAATTTGGTTGTAACATCCTCAATGCTCTCAGACCTACTCCACCTCTTCCCCATTGGTGCTCAATGCCGTTCTCTTCTTCTATGCTACTACAATTCAATTAGACAATCAGATACCATCCCTACGCCATTGGAGACCCAACCACGGTCTCAGTTTGACTCATGATCCACCGAGGTAGCCAATCAACTAGCCTGTTGAGGAGGGCATTGCGGAGCTTTCCACCGGTGCTACCTGGGTGTGTGAGGATTGCAATGAAATGGAAAGGAGATTCGTGTTGTTTGGACAAAGCTTCTTCAACCCCTAACCAGTCAACTCTTGAGGTATTTGCCCATATTTTATTGTTCCTCTATTTGCACCCTATTTCTGTCAGCCTTTGATGTTGTAGTAGCCTCACTCCCCCAATGTGCACATGTGCAATGCTTCTTTGGTCTCTTTGAGTTTATCGTGAGTGTCATTTTGTGTTCTGTACATGTAGAGGATACGAGCCTCTTCCCTCCTTTCTTTCTCCATTGCTGCTTCTTTCCCCTGTGTTCTCAGCGATTAGCCATGACAGAAGGAGTTTACTACTCCTTGACACTTTTCGTCTATCTAGGGAGGTCGCGGGGATCACCTAACCACTAGTGCTGACCCCTAACCCTCATAGAGTCAGCCTCACCCATTCCTAAGATCCAACACTAGACATGGTGATGATCCTAGCCGTGTGGCTTCTGCTGTCAATAATTTTAAGTTGTGCTTTTTTGTTTGCTTGAATATGCAACAAGCTATTTGTAGTTTTATCCTCATCGATCAATGACCCCCTATGATCCAAACCAACCTAGGATGACACCTTGCATTAGTGTTCAAAAAGGTCTCCTTTATCACCCAGTAGTTTGTCCATGGTTTAAATCTCAGATGTGTCATGTATGCTGACTTTGTCTACCCAATAAGGTTATTGCTATTTACATGATCTTGGTAAGAACTTTAATCGTATGTTGAATGTGCATACATTAACTCTATTGTCGGGGTAATCATCCAATGATAATGTACCAATATCAGTGAGCTTGGTCACCCTTCCTAGAATAAACCACTAATAAACTTTTCATATGATACCGACCTATGTTTAACCGATGAATACATTAATCATGAGGCTAATATCATATGGTTAGGTATTTTTGGCCCACTATCTACTATTTTACCCTAAGCAATGAAATCAGGACCCTTAGTTACCCTAAAGACATTCTTACCTAACTTTAATACTAAGATAGTAAGTTAGTATGTACAATCCCAATTTTGAAGTTTAAATTATAAGGATATACATAAGTAATGTATGGTGTATAAATAGACATATATATACACACCCTTACCATAAGACTTAGATCAATGACTTATATGAGTCTTATCTGGTATTAAAATCTCGAACCTTGAACCCTGACGCCATTATGACTAATCCAAAGGGGTTCAAAACCCTAGCCCTAACAGTTCCTCTACTAAAAAGGGTAACATTATACATCCTAGTATTCCTCAGAACATAAGATCATGTGCATGCCCCTATGATTCACCCAAGAGTCATCCACATGTACCTCAAAATCCTATTTGAGAACATCAAGAACCCTATGATCCTGGTTTGATAAAATACCTAACATATGATAGAACCTTTGGGTTTTCAGGAGAGGAGTAGATCCAGTCTCAAAGAAAGTGGTAAATAGGATCTTGGCTTACCACAGGTAAGTGGTCCATGCACATGAGTACTCATAAGTTTAAGTTCAATATGTTTACATGTCTCCTAATAAGACTTTCATGATATATGTGGTTTAATGTTCTAAGATTTCAATGTTAAGATGTGCAAATAATATTGTTCCCATATTTCTATCATTATGTAAGTTTATATACCCAAAATCTCAAATAGAGATATGTTGCTCAAAATAGTTGTGACTCATGGATCAAGTCCATGAGAAAGTTAAAGAATCATGTCCCTATAAGATTTCTTAGAAATGTTTTGAACTAATGAATAAGATTTCAATATAATATAAGCAAGTAATATAGTCATGCATTAGTTAATGATTTGGGATAACTTTGTGTTGGCTAAATTGGAAATTATTATACCCTTTGTTTTGATGATGACAAGCATTTCATTCTTGTGGATCTAACTTGTGATTTGAGTGTTTCAGGGATAAATAAATAAGGAAGTGGATAGTTAAAGATCTAGACAAATTGGAAGATCAACATGCTTAGATTGCTTTTATTTTCATGATTGTACTTAATGTAAAAACTTGTACATGTATATAATTTACAAGTACTTAGACATCATGTAAATCAAGCGTTAGATCTTCCCTATCCACTCACAACACTTAGATAGACCCTCCCCTAAGATAGAAGCACAATTATACATTGATACACACACTTAGTACATGGCTCAACACATTGAAACATGGACTTTCTCGGTCGACAAAGTCCTCGAAAGAGACACTCTCGGTCAACAAAGTTCTCGACTGAGAATAAACCTTCCTAGCTGTTAGACTGAGTTAGCAAAGTAGTTGGGAGTTGGAATCGAACGTTACAACACATTGACCTCAACCTCTCATTCGATCGACAAAAAGCTCGACCGAGACAAGCTCGGTCGACAAACTTCTCGACCGAGAGAAGTTCTGGACTTCTCTTTTTAGCAATAAACAACTAGCCGTTGCAATGTAATTTATGGACACATAACGGCTAGTTGAGCACTAAGAACACCCTAGAAAGTGTCTAGAACGTCCCTAAGCACTAGTGAGCCATTCCTATAAATAGGACATGCCTTAGGACACCCAAAGCACTTACTTGCAATCACTTGCTATCATTTGTGCATACAATTACACTTGAGAATCAATCTTAGTGAGCAACAAGCAAAGCTACACTTGCAATCTTGTTCCCTTGAGCTCCAACTGAGTGTCCTATAACTAGTATCTCCTAGCCACCACATAACCACGTTCATTTATAGTTGATAGGAGATCTATACGCTTGATATAGGATCAAAGTGTTGTACTCAATTGGTTAAGTATTTTCTTTCTTTCAATATTGTTCCTTTGTATTGTATTTTGTTCTCCTTGACTACTCCTAGCTTGGAGGCTGTAGGAAGGAGGTTCATGGAGCTACTTCAGGTGGGAAGGCTGCTCCCAATGACTTGAAGCTACTCAGAAGGCTGCCTTAAAGGTTGAAGCTACTTCGGGTGAAGGCTACTTCAAGGGTGAGCTTGGAGTTACTTCAGAAGGCTGCTTCTAGGAGGTTTGAGGCTACTTTAGGTGAAGGCTGATTCAAGGGTGTAGAAGGTGATTGTATTTTATGTAACATCCTTGCAAGGTAATAAAATAAATCACTTTCAAAATCCCAATTGGAAACAATCAGGTAGTGGACTGACTCCCTTAGATTTCTAAGGGTGGAACCACTCTACATCCTTGTGTCTTCCTTGTTTCCTCCTACTTCTTATTCAAAGTGCTTAATTGTTTAATTAACTTTATAAACTCCAAAAAGCTCTATTCACCCCCCTCTATATCTTTCAATTGGTATCATAGAAGGTCTTCAAGGAGCTTTAACAAGTCTTGAAGCATGGGGGATGGTGTGCTCAACAACCTAAACTTGGAGGGAACCTACATAGCTCATCCACCACCATTCGATGGAAGTAATTACAACTGTTGGAAGAGAAGGATGCACTTTTATTTTTAAGGTATCAATTGTGAACTTTGGAGGATGGTGTCTACTCCATACATGCTTCCGGAAACTGAGTATGTTACATGGGATGCCAATATGGTAAAATAAGCTCAACTTAATGCCAAGGCTGTAAGTATCTTATATTGTTCTATATCAGTAAGTGAATTCAATAGAATTTATTCATGTGAAACTGCATATGACATATGGTATAGACTTTCTATTACACATGAAGGAACTATACAAGTCAAAAATTCTAAGATTAGTATGCTTAAACAAAAGTTTGAACAATTTCATATGGAGCCAAATGAGTCCATTAGTGAAATGTATGCAAGATTTTCGACTATCATTAATGGTTTAAGTGCATTAGGAAAATTCATAAGTGAATAAGGTCAAGTATCCAAGATTCTTAGGTGTTTGCCACCAAAGTACAAACCAAAGGTGACAGCTATTGAAGAAGCCAATGATCTCACAAGATTGAGGATGGAACAACTCATTGGCAACTTAGAGACTCATGGGGTCACCCTTGAAGAAGAAGAAAGATTGGCGACTGAACACAAAAAGGAGAAAAGAAAGGACATTGCATTCAAAGCATCAACCAAAATTAGTCATGAAACAAGTGAAGAAGACAGTGAAGAAGAAACTCTCATTGTAAATGGTAAGCAGTATAGAAGATTTAAAACTAACAAAACTTCTAGTGTTTCTTCTTCCTCTAGGTGCTTTGAATGCGGCAAAAAGGGACATTTAAAAAGTGATTGTCCCAAACTCAAGAAAGGAAATAAATCATCTCACAAGAAGAAGGAAAAAGCCTACAAAGCTGCATGGGATGACTCAAGTGATGATAGTGAGGATGGAGAATAAGAAGTGGAGTGCCTTATTGCTACAAAAAATGAAGAAGAAGATGAGGTAAGCCTTTTTGATTTATCTAAAGAAGAGTTAGTTGCTAGCATTGAAGAATTGCATGATAAATATATTATTTGTAAAAAGAAACTAAAAAGAGTTAATAAAACTAACAAGGAGTTGTATGCTTAATTAAATGATCTTGCTTCTGAAAAAGAAACTATTATTTCTAAAAATTCTACCTTGAAATTATCTTTTAATGACTGCAATATGAAGTTGCTTACTCTAGAAACAAACTATGATTTTCTTTCTCAAGAAAAGATTGAACTACTTGCAAAATTGAATGAGCTTCAAACTGAACCTATCTTGTGTACTCACTTAGATTATGATGTTGTTATCAAAGAAAGAGATAGTTTGTTATCTAATCTAGAGAAAGCAAAGTTAGATGTTAAATGGAGAATGGATGAAATAGCTAAGTTACAAAAGGAAATTAGTAGCTTGAAAAATAATGATATTCTTGATAAGATCCTAAAAGATTCTTCTGGTTAGATTGGAAGGAGAGGATTAGGTTATAAGCCCAAAGGTAAATCCTATAAAAAACCTAGAGTGAGAAGGACACAAGTATCCATGACTAAAGTTATGTATGTGCCTAAAGACAATCTAGCTAAGAAGAGAAATGAAATTGATTCTATATGTTGTCATTATTGTTTACGTCTTGGACATTATTCATTCTCTTGTCCATACAAGAAAAAGGATGTTGATCTAGTTTGGGTTCCTAAAACTTAGAGATTGTAATATGATTAGTTGAGATTTGACTTAAAACGTTACTTTGATATTCAAAATGTCTTATCTCAACAAAACTGAGCTTTAATTTTTATATTCTTGTAAAATTATATTGGAAAAAATGATTACTAAAAACAAAATAGAAACAATCTCAGTCGACAAAAAGTTTGACCGAGACACTCTTCGATCGAGAAAATTGTTGACCAAAGAAGTTTCTATCTCAAACCTGCATTTTCTGGAGAAATAGTAAAATTATCGGTCGAGAAAATTGTCGACCGAGAACATTTTGGTTGAGAAAATAGTCGACCGAGTAAGTCACTGTATTAAGCCTACAGAAAATTGAAAAACACCCGGTTGACAAATACTTCGATTGAGTGAACTCTGACACAATGGTTCAATAAAAACAAGATACTTCAATTGCAATTAACTTAAGTATGTAATGAACTTTACATATTAATTTGTTTTAAATATTTGAATGACCCTAATCAAAAGGAAGAATATATGGGCATCAAAACTTTATAATTTGCATGATTAAATTGTATCTATCAAGCATACAAGAGGAAAAGATTGCTTTCACTCAAGAAAAATATTAATGGCAAATCCATTGGCATAAGAGAATTTTCCCAACATTGACATAATCAAAAGTGAAAAGTAAAGAAGTAATCATACAAGAAACTTGGTTAAAATATATTCATCATTTTTGTGAAGAAAATTTAAGGTCGGAGCACTCTAATAAATTATGATAAGATAATCATGCCCAAAAAATTAAGCTCTAAAAGGCAAAATCTTTTATCTTAGAATCATTCTATGTTAACAAGTTCATTTATGAAAAATAAAGAACTGATAATGATTATACATAACTAGATCAAATCATACTCTAGAAGTGGTTCATTGGATAATTCATGAAAATGTATATATTGGATATCTATAGAACTGCCTCTCGGTCGAAAAAGAGTTCGACGGAGGGGCACCCTGGTCGAAGTCAAGGTCGACCTAAAATAAGCTTGACAAAATGATTATTTGAAAATCATTCACATGCACCTAACCTTAGTATATTTGTTCAGCATGTTAAAAACAAATTGATTCATTACTTTACTCATTCAATTGAACTTCAAATCTAGTTATGACCTTCATATCTTTAAAGGAATCTTGGCTATGAAAATAAGGAAGCCTACAACTTTCTTGAATATGATGTATATCTTGTTCTTAATTGAATTCTCTAAGCAAATTAAGGCTTAACATCCCTTGTATTTGGTTAGAGATACATTCATTGTTTTCACAATGAGCTTAAAAGAATCTCATATCATTTCAGGGCTTAATATTCCTTATAAATGGTTGAGAAACTATTAAAATATATGAGCCTAAATGATTCTCATGTCATTTCAGGGCTTAACATCCCTTGCAAATGATTGAGAAACTATTAAACATATTCATGAGCCTAAATGATTCTCATGCCATTTCAGGGCTTGACGCAAATTTACCGTGCGCAGAAACGTAAGTGAACGCGTCAAAGTAATATAGGCCTTTGTGAGGCCCGAGTCGAACTCAGGGATACGTGAAATTGTCGGAAACTCCTACTAACTACTCGCGATCAGCTAAGTCGATTAAATAGTTGAGAGTTGTTGTTAAAATTAAAAGAAAATAAAAATGAAACAAAACAAAGCAATCGATTAAATGTTTGGTTTAATCAATTCAAAAGGAGATCTTTAGGATTGCGGTTTCACCGCGGGTTTTTCATTGTATTAAATTCTATGCATTCACTCAATTTTATCTCTCTATCCGGGTAGTGGCCTGAAATCAGAATTGCCCACTGTCGTGGTACAATTCACTACCTATGTCTAGGTCGGTTCCACCGTCATAGTAACCTATACCCTAAACTAGGTGCATTAAAAACGATCTCTCGGTATCCACCATTAACCTTACACCACCTTATTCAAGGGATTTGTCAATTAATGTAAATTATGTCTCTTTTCAACCATTAATTCTTCTTTCAAAGCAATTAAGGGTATTAGATTATTATTATGGTGATCAAGCATAATAATATATTGGAGAAAATGAAATTATACCACGGATTTAAGAGATAAGATATGAATTACTATGATAAAATCATCATACAATGAATTCCCGGGCTACTCCCGGTCCTAAAGACGAAGGGGATTAGCCCCGCATGTTCATCTCAAAGCAAAATGTGGAGAAGAAAAAGGAAAACATGGAGAAAAATTTGATTGAGTGGTGAAACCCCTGAACAGAGAAGATCCAAGCGATCCTTGGCGTGGAATACACGTTCTCCCGCCTTTCGGTGGTGGAAACCGTCTTCTTCAGTGTTCGGATCGGCTGGGGCGTGCTTCTCGGCTCCGTTCTTCTCTCCACCTCTTCTCGGGATGTGTGTAGCGGCTAATGACGTGATGATTCCCTCTTGGGCACCGTCATTAGGTATATTTCCCGAATTAGGTCGCCAATTAATCACAGTCGTCCGATTAAGATCAATCTGAAACAAACTCATATCTGACGGTGTCGATACCATCGACGCGGGTCGATGGTATCGACCTAGCGTGATATCGGCTGTTCTTCTTTTCTTTTGTCTCTGCGTCTGATGTCATCTCAATACCATCGACGAGGGTCGATGGTATCGACAAACCTGTAGTGACGGTTTTGTCTTTACGTGTCGTTGTAGCTCCACCAGTCGATAGTATCGACATATGGGTCGATAGTATCGACTCACTTTTCGCCAGCAACCTGATGGTATCTCGATACCATCGACATCCCTGTCGATAGTATCGACTTTCTTCTGGTCCTTGCGGTTGGCAACCTATGGTTTGGTCGATGGTATCGACCACTTTTGATGGTATCAACAGTAGCAGATACTTTTTTTCCTAAAATTAACACGCAAAACCACATAAGTCCACACAAAACGTATTCTTTTGATAATTAATACTCAAAATGCTGAAATAGGGGAAATTTGACATAAAGAAGTAGCATAGACCAAAGTGAATGAATTATGCAACATTAACCATGAAAATGACTAATAAATGCATAAAACACATATCAAACAAGTCTATAAATGCGACTCAAAATCATCGCATCCAACTCCCCTAAGCTTGAACATTGCTCGCCCTCGAGCAACTAAACCTTAGAATAGAATTGCCAGAGTCAACTAAAGAACAAAGCATCACAACAAACATCCCATATGACTCCCACCGGACATTCGCATACCGGCCCTCGCTAACCACAGAATGATAATTACCCTAAAGGTGACAGTAATCATTCATAAAAGATATCAACCTCAAAACTGATGAACACTATCACATAAGGCAGTTAACATAATAGAATTCGCCGGTCCAGACTTAGTGCATCTTGTGATCTCCTATACTACGTTGCTTGCCCTAACTACCATCTACATGGAAGCAGTTCTCCTGATATTCACAAGTGAGGAGAAGTTCACGGTGGCCTACCAATTCGAGCAACATGTGGATGGAATGGGTGGCTCATGGAAGAAGTAGAAGTATTATACGGTTTCACATGCATAAAACAAAAATGCCCTAAATGATGCAAATGCACATGAAAAATTCCCTAATGCATAAGATTGGGTGGAATGATACATGCACTAACATTCCGTCTGAAAACGAGATGGATATCTAATTGAGCTATGTCATGTACTTACTCATCTTAAAATGCAGGTGAGATTATGTTCCTTTCTCCTTCTTATTCTAGTTGCTTCTAAACGACTTTTTTTTTTCTTTTCAATTTCTTTTTTTTCTTTTCAGATTTTTTTCTTTTCTTTTCTCTAAGCCCTTATATTCACAATTGACAATGAATACTTTATTGGGCTTACTTTTTCGGCATAACTCGAATAGTTGAACTAATTAGAAGGTATGGAACAATTTAATTCACCATTAAAGAGGAAATGAGGTACAGGATGTACTCTATGCATAAAAGTTATGAATGCAACTAAATGACATGCACCTAAAGGTAATGTGCATGTAAACCTATTCTATTTTTTTCATTTTTCATTTTTCATGCAAAACATATGAAAATGGTTGCAATGCAAGTCCTCTCTACATGACATGCAATCAAAAAGGTTAAAACCGTATTTTACTTCCAAATCTTATGGTGGATTGTGAAAAACAATGAGGTGAACAGATCACAAGACTAATTGACTGAACCTTTGAAAAAAATATTATGTGTCCCTCCTTACTGACATGTGTGGTAGTTAAGAGGTTTTTCTCTCTTACTTCAAATTAAAGTCTCATTATCATTTGGTCAGTTTAGGCTCAAACAACCAATTCCGTCCACTTTCATGAATCATTAGGAATGTACAATTGTGATTTTCTGTTGTAAAGTTGACAAAACCAATCATTTTCTAAGTTAAGTGATCAAAGTTGAACAACACTCAAGCTTGCGAACACTCAAATTTTTTTTCAGTTTCCCTTAATTCCCATGTACATGCAACTGAGATGACACAAAATTTTAAGACATCCATGATTACACTAGATAGAATGTGGATCCTACAAACAAACTAAGATTGCAAGAAACAAATGACAAGAAACTAAAGCAATAAAACTAAAAACAGAGAAAATAAAAGATAGAGCTATTCCAACACCCCCTACGCTTGAATTCGACTATGGCCTCATAGTCAAAAACAATCTTAAAGGTCGGAACAGAGATACCGATTTACTCTTCAAGCGGAGGCTGGTACTGTGGAGCCATCGGGTCCCAACACGGATACTCCCCCTAGAAGCTCGGATCAAACTGGGCCCTAGGTAGAGGTTGTGGATGGTATCCCGTTCAACATAACGGGTCGGCTCGATCTTCCTCTTTAAGGTCTCCTCATAGATCTTCTTGACTTCCACGGATGGATGGATCAACCGCGGGCATGCGATTGACGCGGTCGGAGGTGGCACGAATACTGGGATCTCCATCAGGTCAGCGCGAGATGACAATGCACCAACAACATGCACCATGATCGCGATAGAAAGAGGAATAGGAAGGGATCTCAGTGAAGATCGGAGAAGTGAATCTCCGCTTGATGAAGAACGTGCTCGGTGTTGCTCGTCGTCGGGCTTGGATAGCTCTAGAATACGCTCGACACAAGTGGAGGAGGATTGCTCTGGAGTTGTGATGTCATCTGATGCAAATCCTCCTCATATATAGCCGTGGCCGGCACTGCTGTATGCACGTCGATACCATCGACGTGGGTCGATGGTATCGACACAGGTAGCACAATCCGTACCGCCGTGAGTATCGACGGTTGTCGATGGCTGGATCTGCTGGGCCCAGATTGCTGACGCGTCGATGGTATCGACTCGTCCCCCGGATCGAACTCCTGATTGCTGCGATCACCGTAGATCTTTCCTCGCAGATCGTTGACGTGGCTCATCGATACTATCGACGCGAGTCGATAGTATCGACTCTCTGATTAGGGCAAACCCTCGCGAGGCCCGGCCACCGCCTTCTTTGTATGAATGTGTCGATACCATCGACCTACCCGTCGATGGTATCGACTTTACTGAGATGATTCGTTCTGAAAATCTCCAGAGATCTCGTGAGTATCGACACCCATGTCGATACCATCGACCTCTGCTTGCGATCTGCCTGTTGGTATGTCGATACCATCGACGAGGCCGTCGATGGTATCGACGCAGTGCGATTTCTACAGTTGCCAACCTGTACCATGGTCGATACCATCGACACAAGGGTCGATGGTATCGACTCTGCCTCAGCCCTGCACATGTAGCAAATGATCACGGTATCTTTTTTACACTACAAACTAAGTTCAAACAAATCAAACTACAAATGTAAAGGAACTAAACTAAAGTACCAATGGTTGGGTTGCCTCCCAACAAGCGCCCTTATTTAACGTCTTAGGCTAGACGACTTGAAGCACGTCATGCATCCGAAAGTGAAATGAGTTTGACCTCATTCACCTTCCTCGTGTAATCTTCACCAAAATACAACTTCAACCTTTATCCATTCACCAAAAATGTGGTCTCGCCATCGCGCACCATGATTGCGCCATGTGGTTTGACCTCTTCCACCGTAAATGGTCCACTCCATCAGGATTTTAGCTTCCCGGGATGCAACTTCAGTCTGGAATTGAATAAAAGCACACGATCTCCTTTATTGAAGGTGCACATCTGAATGTGGCGATCGTGGATCAACTTTGTGCGCTCCTTGTATATCTGAGAGTTCTCATATGCAGTCATTCACAGCTCATCCAGTTCATTTAATTTAAGTAATCTCTTCTTCCCTGCTTCATCATAACTCAAGTTGAGCTTTCTCAGTGCCCAATGTGCTTTGTGCTCTAACTCCACCGGTAAGTGACAGGCCCGACCGTAGGCCAACCTAAAAGGCGTGGTGCCTATAGGTGTCTTGTATGCCGTCCTGTATGCCCACAACGCATCCTGTAGTAAGGCACTCCAATTCTCCTCGTGGAAGCCACAATACGCTCTAGGATCTTCTTAATTTCGCGATTGGAGACCTCCACTTATCCTTGAGTTTGAGGGAGATACGGGGTACCAATGTTATGTTTGACCCCGTATTTCCTCAATAGTGCCGAGAACTTTTGATTCCGGAAGTGCGTACCCCCATCACTAATGATCATTCGGGGCACCCCAAACCTGTAGAAGATATTTTCCTTAACGAACCTGCACACTATAGTAGAATCATTAGTCCTCGTGGGTATTGCTTCTACCCACTTCGACACATAGTCAACAACTAAAAGGATATACAAATTCGAATTTGAGGACACAAAGGGTCCCATGAAATCTATACCCCAAAAATCAAATACCTCAACCTCTTAGAAAACATTTAAGGGCATCTCTTGTCTCTTTGAAATGTTATCCGCCCTTTGGTAGGAATCACATTGTCTCACGAACTCGTAAGCATCCCTAAACAAAGTAGGCCAATATAGGCCACTTTCTAGTACTTTGGCTGCCGTACGAGAGCTCGCATGGTGTCTGCCGTCGGTAGTGTGTGGCAATGATGAAGAACACTCTCGTATTCCACCTTAGGTACACACCTGTGTAGGACACCATCCCTGCATTGCTTCAAGAGAATAGGGTCATCCCAAAAATAATATCGTAGAGAATGGAAAAATTTCTTCTTCTCTTAATACGTCCAATCATCTGGGATGATCCTGCAAGCAAGATAGTTCACAATATATGAAAACCACGAATCTTTAGAATTCACTTTTAAAAGTTGTTCATCCGGAAATGTCTTGGTAATGGGTATGTGTAAATCTTGTTCATCTACCCTCTCTAACCTAGACAAATGGTCCGCTACAACATTTTCAATCCCCGCCTTGTCCTTGATTTCGATATCAAATTCCTATAAGAGAAAGATCCACCTAATCAATCTAGGTTTGGCATCTTTTTTCTCCATCAAATACTTGATAGCGGCGTGGTCAGTCCAAACTATGACTTTCGATCCAACTAGATATTGCCGAAAATTTTCAAAAGCGAAAACAACGACGAGCAATTCTTTTTCAGTCGTGTAATTTAGTTGGGCATCGTTCAAAGTCTTAGAGGCATAAAAAATCACGACGGGTTTATTGTCCACCCGCTGTCCCAACACAGCTCCAACAGCAAAATCGGATGCATCACACATGAGTTCAAATGACTTGGTCCAATCCAGTGTTTGAACAACTGGTGCGGAAATCAATTTTTCCTTCAACACATTGAACGCGTGTAAACATTTGTCATTGAAATAAAAAACAACATCCTTTTCCAGATGCTCGGATAAAGGTTTGGCGATTTTTGAAAAATCTTTTATGAAACGACGATAGAAACCGACGTGACCTAAGAAACTTCTTACCCCTTTTACCGAATTTGGTGGGGGCAATTTAGAAATTACTTCAATTTTTACCGGATCTACCTCCAAACCTTTGCTAGACACTTTATGTCCTATCACTATCCCTTCACTCACCATCATATGAAATTTTTCCCAGTTGAGGACCAAATGTGTGTTCTCGCAACGTTGTAACACCTTATCTAGATTGTAAAGGCATTCATCAAAAGATGCACCATAAACCGAGAAATCATCCATAAAGACCTCTAGGCAGCATTCTACCATATCAGAAAAAATGGCGAGCATACAACGCTGAAAGGTCGTCGGTGCATTGCATAATCCAAAGGGCATGCGGCGATACACGAATGTTCCATAGGGACAAGTGAAGGTGGACTTCTCTTGGTCCTTAGGATCAATCGAAATCTGATTGTACCCCGAATACCCGTCCAAAAAACAAAAGTGTGATCGGCCGGCTAAACGCTCTAAAATTTGATCAATAAACGGAAGAGGAAAGTGATCCTTTAGCGTAGCGGCATTCATTCGTCGATAATCAATACAAACTCGCCATCCGGTTACCAATCGAGTGGTGACAGGTTCATTTAATAGGTTATGAGTAACAGTTATTCCCCCCTTTTTAGGGACTACCTGCGTGGGACTCACCCATGTCGAGTCTGAAATTGCATAGATGATACCTGCAGAAAGAAGCTTAATCACCTCCTTCTTCACAACCTCCATCATGCTCAGATTCAGTCGACGTTGCGGTTGAATCACCAGCTTGGCTCCCTCCTCGAGCCGAATCTTATGTTGGCACAAAGTAGGAGAAATCCCCTTGATATCTGCAACAGACCACCCAAATGCTCCCCGGTGGTTATTTAGCACTATCAACAATTGGTCCTCCTGTTCAGCACTCAGATAAGTAGAAATAATCACAGGAAACTTGTCTTCCTCAGCTAGAAAGGCATACTTGAGGTGCGGTGGCAGCGGCTTCAATTCCAATTCCGGCGGGCTGATTAAAGATGATTGAAGCGGTGGTAGGAGCTCGCCTAAATCTTCATAATACCTCGCATAGAAGCATGGCAACATCTGAAGCATCTTGGCGCACTCCTTGAGTGATTTGCTTCTCATCCAATCATGAGTGATATTGACTAAACAAGCCTCGAGTGGTAATTTCGGATATGCATCAAAACTGAATTTGCTATAACATCATCTTCCGTAGAGGGAGGAATGTCCTCATCCTCATCATTTGGGAACCCTACAGCCTTGCAAAGGGATACCACTTTGGTCTGCTCCATGATGTCCACAGCCAAAGTCCCTTTTTCCACCTTGGTCATTACATGGGCCATATCTAAAAATGGCTTCCCTAGACAAAGTAAGATATTGTTATCAAAATGTTTTACCATGTGGCATTGCTCCTTGGATTTAGATGAAGTGGCGCTGGAAGGCATGACCATCTCAAATCGGTCATCGGCTATACCTAAGGTCAACCGGCCTCTCCCCATCTCAAGTATCATGTCGGCTGTAGCTTGGAAAGGTCGTCCGAGTAGAAGCTCATTGCCTTGTTCATCCTGCATCTCCATGATGACAAAATCTGCTGGAAATATGAATCGATCCACTTTCACTAGCACATCTTCACAAATCCCATATGGCTTTACCACTGAATTGTCCGCCAATTGGATTGTCATGTTGCTTGGCTGTGACTCTTTTAATCCCAACTTATTGAATGTAGAGAGGGGCATCAAGTTAATGCTCGCCCCTGAGTCACATAGTGCTTCACCAAACTTGACCTTCCTGATGTAACATGAGATGTTGAAACAGCCTGGATCTTGCCTCTTTGGTGGCAATGTGCCCATGATGAAGGCACTCACCTCCTCCTTAAGCACAACAACCTCTGTGTCTGGGATTTTTCTCTTCTTGGTGATGATGTCTTTCAGAAATTTCCCGTAAGAAGGGATTTGCTCAATAGCTTCCAATAAAGGGATGTTGACTGAAAGCTTTCTGAAACTGTCTAAAACTTTTTAAATTAGGTGTCTACCTTCCTTGCCTTAGCACTGTTCGGATAAGGGACCGGGACAACCTGTGCTCTTTGATGTGGTGGCACATAGGGTGTCCTTTTTTGAGGCTCCTCCTCCTCTGCAATAGGATCTTCAGTAGCATCCACTGCTATATCAGCGACTGGTTCTGTGACCGGTATGGGCAGCTCCTCAGTGGCCTCACCTTCAATTTCTGCTTGGGGTTTGCTTGGTTCATCAGCTCTGGGATTTAACAGTTTCTTGCCACTTCTTAGCAAGATGGCCTTCGCCTGCTGGTTTCCTCCTGGAACATTAGTATTCCCGGAAAACCTGGGTGCACCGACTTCTTCAAACTGGCTATCTCTGCTGCCATTTGTGCCATGGATGTCTCTATTGTCCTCATTTGAGCCCCATGGCTCTGCAGTGTCTGCCCAAATTGGTTCATAAACTCCCCTTGTTGCTTTATTTGCTGGACGAAAGTAGTCATGAGTTCTTGATTTTGCTTTATCACTTGATTGAGCAGCTCTGTGCTCTTATCCTCTGCTACTGGCTGGGGTTTAGCATCTGGATCCTGCAAGAAGTTATTTGGATCCTTCCAGGAGAACTTCTTGTCTTTCCTCCATGAATAGTCATTATTCCTGTAGCCTTGCTGCTGCCTCATGAATTTAACTTGAGCCTCATCCTCAGACTCAGTATCCTCCTTTGCAAGCAGTTTCTTTGCGAGGAGATCCATCTTCTCATTCAGCTCCTTGATTGCTTTAGATTCACCTGCCACTCGAACTTGCTCCACGGCGCCTCTTTCGCCCCACGATTGTTTCTTGGCCATGTTCTTTAGGATTTCCCAACACCTAGTGTCCGTGTTATTCAAGAAGAATCCTGAGCCAGCTGAATCGAGGTTGCTTCTATCATGCTCGGAGAGAGAAAAATAGAAGATCTTGACCTGTGTCTCCTTATCAAGCCCGTGATGCGGGCACCGCCTGAGCATAATCTGAAACCTTTCCCAGGTCTCAGAGTAGGTCTCTCCTGCTTGTTGGGTGAAGTTGTGGATCTTCTTGATCATGTCATTGGTCTTCTCGGGTGGGAAGAACCGTTCAAAGAAAACCTCCACCATGTGATCCCAAGACTCCACATATTCATCATCCAAGTTGTGTAGCCATTCTCGTGCGTTTCCCGCTAGAGAACTCGGGAAAAGCTTCAAGTAGAGCACATCTTGTGGAAATCTGTCGATTTTTATCATATCACAATTCTCCACAAATTGACTTATATGCGCAACGGGATCTTCATTCTTGAGCCCATGAAAAGCATTCGACTTCACCAAGTTGATTAAACCCGGATCAATCTTGTATGTCGGAATATTAACCGCTTGCTTCTTGATCGGCCCCTTGGAAGCAGATGAGGAAGAAGCCTTGATCTTCTCCCATATTGTCTGTGGCTCGTCCATCTCTTCTTGTTCGGGTTCAGAAACTATATCCTCAAGATGGTCTTGATTATACTCGCCTTCGTCTTCCGGTCCCAGCAGCGGAACCTCTGGTGCATAACTTGTGTAGTATGTACTACGCGTCTGCACCATGCACAGTACCTGCAAATAGAAAAATTAAATTTAGTACAGTGCTTGATGATTGCAAATATTTATAAAATAGATTATGAATTTTTGAAATGATAAAATAAAAAAAATAAAAATGTGGCCTAGAGTGGCCGCTTGCAGCACTCAAAGTGTCGACATTTTGTCGTATCCCCGACAACGGTGCCAAAAACTTGACGCAAATTTACCGTGCGCAGAAACGCAAGTGAACGCGTCGAAGTAATATAGGCCTTTGTGAGGCCCGAGTCGAACTCAGGGATACATGAAATTGTCGGAGACTCCTACTAACTACTCGCGATCAGCTAAGCCGATTAAATAGTTGAGAGTTGTTGTTAAAATTAAAAGAAAATAAAAATGAAACAAAACAAAGCAATCGATTAAATGTTTGGTTTAATCAATTCAAAAGGAGATCTTTAGGATTGCGGTTTCACCACGGGTTTTTCATTGTATTAAATTCTATGCATTCACTCAATTTTATCTCTCTATCCGGGTAGTGGCCTGAAATCAGAATTGCCCACTGTCGTGGTACAATTCACTACCTATGTCTAGGTCGGTTCCACCGTCATAGTAACCTATACCCTAAACTAGGTGCATTAAAAACGATCTCTCGGTATCCACCATTAACCTTACACCACCTTGTTCAAGGGATTTGTCAATTAATGTAAATTCTGTCTCTTTTCAACCATTAATTCTTCTTTCAAAGCAATTAAGGGTATTAGATTATTATTATGGTGATCAAGCATAACAATATATTGGAGAAAACGAAATTATACCACAGATTTAAGAGATAAGATATGAATTACTATGATAAAATCGTCATACAATGAATTCCCAGGCTACTCCCGATCCTAAAGACGAAGGGGATTAGCCCCGCATGTTCATCTCAAAGCAAAATGTGGAGAAGAAAAAGGAAAACATGGAGAAAAACGTGATTGAGTGGTGAAACCCCTGAACAGAGAAGATCCAAGCGATCCTTGGCATGGAATACACGTTCTCCCGCCTTTCGGTGGTGGAAATCCTCTTCTTCAGCGTCCAGATCGGCTGGGGCATGCTTCTTGGCTCCGTTCTTCTCTCCACCTCTTCTCAGGATGTGTGCAACGACTAATGATGTGATGATTCCCTCTTGGGCGCCGTCATTAGGTATATTTCCCGAATTAGGTCGCCAATTAATCACAACCGTCCGATTAAGATCAATCTGAAACAAACTCATATCTGACGGTGTCAATACCATCGACGCGGGTCGATGGTATCGACCTAGCGTGATATCGGCTGTTCTTCTTTTCTTTTGTCTCTGCGCCTGATGTCATCTCGATACCATCGACGAGGGTCGATGGTATCGACGAACCTGTAGCGACGGTTTTGTCTTTATGTGTCGCTGTAGCTCCACCAGTTGATAGTATCCGCATATGGGTCGATAGTATTGACTCACTTTTCACCAGCAACCTGATGGCATCTCGATACCATCGACATCCCTGTCGATAGTATCGAATTTCTTCTGGTCCTTGCGGCTGGCAACCTGTGGTCTGGTCGATGGTATCGACAGTAGCAGATACTTTTTTTCCTGAAATTAACACGCAAAACCACATAAGTCCACACAAAACATATTCTTTTGATAATTAATACTCAAAATGATGAAATATGGGAAATTTGACATAAAGAAGTAGCATAGACCAAAGTGAATGAATTATGCAACATTAACCATGAAAATGACTAATAAATGCATAAAGCACATATCAAATCTATAAATGTGACTCAAAATCATCGCATCAGGGCTTAACATCCCTTGCAAATGATTGAGAAATAAATCATGATTTCTGAATTGTGGCTAAATTTGACAAAATGTTTATCAGGTTATCTTTTCGAAATGACAAAGGGGGAGAAGTAATATAAATAAAAAACAATAAAAAAATTCCCCAAAATCTTTTGAGTTTCATAATCTCTTGGCTTTATATAAATCGTTGCTATATTCCCTAAGAGTTAGATATATGTTCTATACCTCTTTGGGAATAACTAGCACACACTCCTTGAATACACAAGAGAACATCTACATAAGGTAAATCTCAGGTATGAAACTCATGTATTTTAAATTCCCTTGATTTATATTTTAGGAATGTTTGTCATCTTCAAAAAGAGGGAGATTGTTGGCTAAATTGGATATTATTATACCCTTTGTTTTGATGATGACAAACATTTCATTCTTGTGTATCTAACTTGTTATTTGAGTGTTTTAGGGATAAACAAATAAGGAAGTGGGTAGTTGAAGATCTAGACAAATTAGAAGATCAAAATGCTTCGATTGCTTTTATTTTCATGATTGTACTCAATGTAAAATCTTGTACATGTATATAATGTACAAGTACTTAGACATCATGTAAATCAAGTGTTAGATCTTCCCTATCCACTCACAACACTTACTTCACCTCTCTTAGCCAAGAGAGATAAATTTCATCTTCATTGTTGAAAGAGAGATTGGGAGGTGGAGGAAATGAGATCCTCACAAGATATACATGTAGGACTATCTTTCTTACAATATCCTACTCACTCTAATGGATGATGCAAGTAATTAAACTTAGAGAGAGAGAGAAGGCTGTAGGATCACTCAACTATAGAATAGGCACCTCCATAGTGCTTAGCTAACCATGGGATGAAGCCCAAGGGGTCCTATTTATAGTTGGGGATGCCTAGAAGCCTTTGGGAACACTTAAGGATGGATACTGGACGTTTGAGATGTTGCAAAGGATAATTTTTTTAGTTTTGCAACATGCCAACGGCTAGAAACACTTTTTTGTACTTTCCCGCACAGTGAATTGGTCAAGTTTCAATAAAGATAACTCAACCGATCCCACTATGCGATAAGACCAATTTAAGGCATCGATCAAGTTTGTCCTGGTGGAAACTTGACTGATCCACTTAAATCAGTTTTGGTCTACAGAGGATTGATCAAGTTATGTGAAATGGAAACTCGTCCGATCAAAAGTCATTTTCAAAATCCAATAAGGATCGGTCGAGTTTGCAACTCAACCAATGAACAGCCTGATGTGAATTTTAGAAAATGGCTTTTGAGTGCTTAAATATTTGATTTAAGTGCTCTTGATTTTTTCTAAGCTTAATTACAAGTCATACAATCATTACAAGTGATTTACAACATGATTCTAATGGATTTACATCGTATTTCACAAAAGTGCACATGCATTGATTTTAACTTGTCTTTTCTCCAAGTTGAGATGCGCAAGTTAGGGCATTTGGAGTGTGTCTATACCTAATCTAAAATCACTCAAGTGGAAGCATTATACACATGTAATTGGAATGGTTTAGTCATCATCAAAATAAGGGTTTGGTCAATTTAGACCTAGAGTCAACAACGATCTCGTGCCCCAATCCCAGGAGTGTGTGTGTGTCTTTGTATGTGTGTACGTGTGTGAGAGAGATAGAAAGAGAGAGATAGAGAGAAGAGATCAAGAGATTGTACTTTGTAATCTCATGGTACATGCATTTTCTTTAACCACAAAATGCAAATGTTCTCTTTTATTCTTTTCCAGTTGATGCTCATTGCTCAATTCTGATTGATTGCAACAATTATTATCGAAGCATATGGTTGAAAATGTTGATAAGGTTTAATGCATCTATCAAAGTTTTATCAGATTAAATGACTTCATTCTATACAAAAATAAATTTAAATCACTACTTAGGTAATTAGGACTTCAAAGCTGCAAGTACAAGATAAAAATAAGATATGGACTATGATGAACTCACCTTCCTTTATAATAAAAAAGAAACATGCTTAGAAATTGACTCATACTAGAGAAAACTGACCTTCTCGATGGGGGGATACAACTACCAAGGTCATCCTCAATGCAATTATGGCCTCTGCAGGGTATAGGATAAAGGGAAACTCATGTTATAAGTTGAAATACACAACCCCATGAGTTTATGTTCTTTCTATTTGTTATATTTTTTTGGCAATGTAAGTAGTTTGATATGCACAATCTATTATTACATATTTGGTTTTCAAATCCATATGGAGTTCAACCTGTGGAGAAGTGGTCTATGGTGGTATGCAACAAACAATGACAGACCCAAGTTTTCCTTAAGATATATAATGGGTTGTAGATGGTTGCAGAGCCAAAAAATCTGGTCTAAAGAGTACCCCCCTCCCCTAAGATAGAAGCACAATTACACATTGATACACACACTTAGTACATGGCTCAACACATTGAAACAAGGACTTTCTCGGTCGACAAAGTCCTCAATGGAGACACTCTCGGTCGATAAAGTTCTCGACCGAGAATAAACCCTCCTAGCTGTTAGACTGAGTTAGCAAAGTAGTTGGGAGTTGGAATCGAATGTTACAACACATTGACCTCAACCTCTCATTCGGTCGACAAAAAGCTTGACCGAGACAAGCTCGGTTGACAAACTTCTCGACCGAGAGAAGTTCTGGACTGCTCTTTTCAACAATAAAGAACTAGCCGTTGTAATGTAATTTATGGACACATAACGGCTATTTGAGCACTAAGAACACCCTAAAAAGTGTCTAGAATGTCCCTAAGCACTAGTGAACCATTCCTATAATCAGGACATGCCTTAGGACACCTAAAGAACTTACTTGCAATCACTTGCTATCATTTGTGCATACAGTTACACTTGAGAATCAATCTTAGTGAGCAACAAGCAAAGCTACACTTGCAATCTTGTTTCCTTGAGCACCAACTGAGTGTTCTATAGCTAGTATCTCCTAGCCACCACATAACCACATTCATCTATAGTGGATAGGAGATATATACGATTGATATAGGATCAAAGTGTTGTACTCAATTGGTTAAGTATTTTATTTCTTCCAATCTTGTTCCTTTGTATTGTATTTTGTTATCCTTGACTACTCCTAGGTTGGAGGTTGTCGGAAGGAGGTTTGCGGAGCTACTTCAGGTGGGAAGGCTGCTCCCGGTGACTTGAAGCTACTTCAGAAGGCTATCTCAAAGGTTGAAGCTACTTCGGGTGAAGGCTACTTTAAGGGTGAGCTTGGAGTTACTTCAGAAGGCTACTTCTAGGAGGTTTGAGGCTACTTCAGGTGAAGGCTGCTTCAAGGGTGTAGAAGGTGATTGTATTTTATGTAACATCCTTGCGAGGTAATAAAATAAATCACCTTCAAAATCCCGGTTGGAAACAATCAGGTAGTGGACTAACTCTCTTAGATTTCTAAGGGTGGAACCACTCTACATCCTTGTGTCTTCCTTATTTCCTCCTACTTCTTTTCAAAGTGCTCAATTGTTTAATTAAATTTATAAAATCCAAAAATCTCTATTCACCCCTCTCTAGATCTTTCACTTTGTATCGAGATTTAAAGTATAAGTATGTTGTTAGGATTTCTCATATACATAGATATAGCTATGCATTAAGATTTCAATTAGAATCATGTTTTCTTATATATAGAGAGATCCAAGAACTAAGTAGTTAATTAGATTCAATAGAATGAGTAATATCTTTAAGTACAAGGTAATAATACAAGTTTTGAACATATTAAGACATGCTCCAATTTTCAAGATAAATGTACTGTTGGGATCAAAGTGTGTTGTTAATTGACTTATGATGATAATGTGAATTATGATGCATTAAGTTATGATTAAGTTTCAAGATAAGATTATATAAGATTGCTATTTAAGGTTTAAGTTGTAAGGTGTAGGCTCATATGTAAATATTAAGATTCAGGGTAAGATCAGATTTAATAAGATCTTATAAAGGTTAAATCATCTTGTCAGAATTCATGTTTTTAGATATTTTGTACTTAAACTACTTTCATAAACTTGACTTAAGGTACTTTGTATGCTTAGTCTTTCTATATGTAATTCAGATCCTTTTTCATAAGCCTCCAGACTCAGTTGTCATATAATTATCATCAATGAGGTCATTCTAATAAATTAGAGTTTCTTTTTTTTGGAAATAGGTAAATATATTGCCAAAAGAGAAGGGTAGCTAAGCTACGCTGTACAACAGACAAAAGGTGAGTGTATACGGGGTGTAAGTAACTACAAAAAACCCCAGTATAACCTTACTGTGGGATTTAGTCCCCTACTCAGTGTATGGTTGGCCATTACAACGTTAGTGATATCTACTTTTACAAAATGGAAGATGTCCTTTGAAGACATACGACCGTGAACCACCATATTGCGAGCTTTCCAAATATTGAAGCAGATGTTCGTGCAACACAGCCCCGCGAACCTCTCCTCCTCTTTGTTCTTGGCATTCCTCCTAGCCAACTCAAGCGTATCCACTAGGTTGTCAGATGTCCACTGCCCCCATCCGTTCTTTAACCAAACCAATGCCCAGACGTAACGAGCCTTAGGGCACATATGAAACAGATGATGGTTGGACTCCTCCTCGGCATAAAATGGACATTTTGGGTTAACCTGCAAGCCCCATTTCATGAGTCTATCCCTCGTTATGTGTTTCTTGAGGATTGCCTTATAACAGGCCACACTCCATTTGGGAACATGGCCCTTCCCCCACAACATATTAACCCAGGGGACCTGTACACTCATCTCAGTTTGGATCCACGGTTTCTGTTGGCTCACCAGCGCATAGAACCCGTTGACATCCTCCTCATAATGATGCCCTACTGCATTCCATGCCTTTGCCATGGCATCCTAAATCCGTGAGGAGTGATGTTGGACTGCAGGCGTACAACCATATCGCATTCTCATCCAGCTCGCCCAAATGCCATCTCTGTCAGTTAGGAATCTGTGCAGTCTGTGCAGGTTCCCTTCCGCCACAATGTCTTCAATCTTTTTCAAGTTCAGGCCGCCAGCTTTGAAAGATTCAGTCATTGTATCCCAGGCTATGCCCCTTGCCTTGCCACTCCACACAAAATTGGTAATAACCCTGGTGATACTCTCGCAGGTTGGATTAGGGAGAACACACATATCACTCCAAAATCTTACCATGGCCTGTATGACAGATCTTGTCAGCATCATTCTACCCGCCATAGACATACGGATGCTTGTCCAGCTAGCAACCTTTTGCCTAACTCTGTCAAGGCAGTAGGAAAAGTCGCCAGCGTGGCCTCTACTCCCAGCAATTGGTACCCCCAGATATCTTGTTGGCAACAACCCCATCTCAAATTAAGATGTAACTAGATAAAAAGGACATCAAATTTAAAGGACATCAAATTTAGATTACTTAGTGTGTGAGTAGCTAGATACTAAATAAAGATACATGATAAGGCTTTTAGACCCAATCTCAATTATGAAGTAATTGAGATCCATATTCACATTCAGTTGTAGATTCAATTGATCACTTAAGCATAAAAAATTTAGATTCAGATTCAGATTTAGAATTCAGTACATGCTTAGTACTCAACACTTAGTAATCAATTTCATATAAGTTCAGTTATCAACATTCAGTTTTAGTATAGCATAAGCTCAGATTTAGTATTTAGTAACTTTAGACTTAAGATAATTAATTCAGAACCTTTACATAATACATTATACGATAAGTCCTCATTCAGTAGTCCCAGGACGATTCAAAGGCATCTATTGCCAATTCAGAGGAGTGTTTACTCCAATTAAGAGGCATTGCGGCACCAATTCAGGGCATAGCCATGCCAATTCAAAGACACCTCGATGTCATTCAGAGGCATGCAATGCCAATTCAGCGGTACCTTGGTACCAATTCAGGGCGTTGATATGCCAATTCATGAGGACTTATTGTATAACGGTGGCCACAGTTAGATAAATATCATAAGTAAAAGATACCTTAGTTTAGAGTATGCCCATAATCTCATCCTGAGTATGATGAGAGAGAATCAAATAAGATAAGTATGACCTTGACACTTTAGTGTAGGTCATGAGACTCATGTACTAGGGGACATGTCTCCAGAATAAGATAAGGTAGAAAGACAAGAATTCAGATTGAGAAATAAGGAATAATATGCTTCAGATTTTACTCAGAGATTGATATTAGTTTCATATTTATGATGTCCAAGAATTTAATTATAACATTTTAGTTCTTAAGCAATGTATATTTTCACATACTCATGCCACTTACTCTAACAACTGTTTTTCCCAATGTATGGATGGGGACGCGATATCTACAAGATTTGGAGCAACTGAGGATCAAAGGAACAAGTAACATTCTAGGAGATTTTCAAGATTGCCTAGTGGGGTGCTATATACTTGACGATCGAGAGTTTAGACATCTTTTATTATGTATAATCTTGTTATCATAGTATATTAGAGAACTTGTTTTTCTTTGTCAAACTATGTATGAATTAAATTTCCAGTTATGCAAAGTGTTCCATTTGCTTTTATTGTAATGATTATCATGTTTGTGACACTCCCAAATGAAGAAAAAAAAATATAGCTTTCGCTCATGTGTTATGAAAAGTGGGGTGTTGCAATATGGTATCAGAGCAATTTGGTAAATGTCCACTAGGCAAACATAATTCTCATAGTCACCCTAGAATGAAGAGGTAAGATTAGTGTTTAGAGAAAGATTGTACAAGAAGGATACAATGACCTAGAATGATTAAGAGTTCTCACCTTAGAAGAAATAAAGATGTCAGATATATATATATATATATATATATATATATGTGTGTGTGTGTGTGTGTGTGTGTGTGTGTGTGTGTGTACCTAATCTAGGTCTCAAGTTTCAACCTAACCCTAGCTAATGAGGTTTCTTCTCCATTCTCAGTGGTTATGGCCAGCCAATTGAGAATTTGAAAAGGAATGCCATAAGCACTAGACTTCTATGCATATTCCCTTTCTTACTAGTCCATGTGGTAAGGGACACATGTATTAGTGGGTTAGTGAGGGATAGCATGTCAGGATCCCGCATCTCTAGGTATGTGCCTGATCACCACATATCTAGGAATGTAGGAGCTAGCTGAAGGACCTAAGATTAGACAATCACCTGCACCTAATGTTAGAAAGTCATGTAAAGGTTGAAGTATATGCCCTAAGTACAATGTCAAGTTTGATTTCATAAACCCTATGCATGAGTTGAGTAGTAGACCATGTTAATATTTAATGTCACATATCTCTTTTCATGCAGACTTTTGAGCATAAGTGGACCTTGATGTGTTAACCATAAGTTAATAAAGAGGTAAGCAGAACCCTAAGGTGGGTAGTAGCCTAAAGAAAATTTTGAGGATGAAATTTATTTTAAGGTGGGTAGAATTGTAACATCCTCAATTTTTTTAGCACTTTACTATAACTTCCTAAGTACATATCACTAACGCTCAATTAGATAGCCAATACGTCATCATAATTAATTTGGATTATTATCATGCAATGAGAAATCTTCTCATTTAAAGATAAATTGCCAATAAGTTAACATCCAAAATTAGAAAATCTACTTATACATAAATAATTAGTTATTTAGCATTTAAGTTTTATCATATATTAATTATACAAATTATTTTAGTCACCCAATCATAAAATTGGTTTCATAAGAATATTCTAGACACTAATATCAACAGGTGGAAAAAATTGGAGATTATTTTGATGTTGTTTGTTCAGGTAAATGAATTTCTAAAGATAATGTCAAAGAAATGGTTCTTTTCCTATTTTCTCAAATTTTCCCACTATTTTTCCCTTGAATCAAATTTTCACTAGGCTGTTGGATGCGGGTGCCAGCCTTGTAGCCTTATGCCAACCGTCCAATTCCTTCTTCAACCCCCAATCATTTTGGCAGCAGTTCTCTTCTCCAGTCAATCACGAATTTCTCACAATTTACTTGCCCATTTTGTGAATGGATTTCCCCATCATCTTCAGGAGATGATTCTGCACTTTACTATCCTTTACTTCAAACCTAGAGCTAACCCTATGAGAAAACCCCCTTATCTATGCTACACCTCTCCCCACCACACTCATGGTCGACCACCTAGGGATGACACAGTTGGCATATAAGCAACTGAGAAACTCCATCGTGCACACCGAAGCATCCCCCAACCATCAATTTAGTTGTAACATCCTCAATGCTCTCCGACCTACTCCACCTATTCCCCATTGGTGCTCAATGTCGTTCTCTACTTCTATGTTGCTATCGTTCAATTAGATGATCAGACACCATCCCTACGCCATTGGAGACCCAACCATGGTCTCGGTTTGACTCGTGATCCACCGATGTAGATAGTCGACCAGTCCACTGAGGAGGGAACTACAAAGCTTGCTGCCAGTGCCACCTGGGCATGTGAGGATTGCAATGAAGTGGCAAGGAGATTCAGGTTGTTCAGACGAAGCTTCTTCTACCCCTATCCAATTAACTCTTGAGGTATTTACCCAGATTTCATTGTTCCCCTGTTTGCACCCTATTTCCGCCAGCCTTTGATGTTGCCGCCGCCTTTCTCTCCCAATGTGCACATGTATAATGCTTCTCTAGTCTCTCTGAGTTTATTGTGAGCTTCATTTTATGTTCTAGACATGCAGAGGATATGAGCCTATTCCCTCCTTTCTTTCGCCATTGCTGCTTCTTTCCCATGCGTTCTCAGTGCTTAGCCATGACAGAAGGAGTTTGCTACTCCTTGATGCTTGCTGTCTATCTAGGGGGGTCACGAGGATCACCCAGGCACTAGTGCCGACCCATGACCCTCACAGAGTCAGGCTCACCCATTCCTGATATCTAGCACTGGACATGGTGATGATCCTAGCCGTGTGGCTTCTACTGTCAATAATTTTAAGTTGTGCTTCTTTGTTTGCTTGAATATGTGGTAACCTATTTGTAGTTTTATCCTCATCGATCAATGACCCCCTATGATCCAAACCAACCTAGAGTGGCACCTTGCATTAGCATTCAAAAAGGGCTCCATTATCACCCAATAGTTTGTCCATGGTTTAAATCTCATATGTGTCGTGTATGCTGACTTTGTCTACCCAATAAGGTTATTGCTATGTACATGATCATGATAAGAACTTTAATCATATGTTGAATGTGCATACACTAACTCTATTTTTCAAAGTAATGATCCAATGATAATGTACCAATATCAATAAACTCGGTTACCCTTACTATAATAAACCACTAATAAACTTTTCATATGATACTGACCTATGTTTAACTGATGAATAGATTAATCATGAGGCTAATATCACATGGTTAGGTATTTTTGGCCCACTATATACTATTTTTACCTAATCAATGAAATCAGGACCCTCAGTTACCCTAAATACATTCATACCTAACTTTAATACTAAGATAGTAAGTTAGTATGTACAATCCCAATTTTGAAGTTTGTATTATAAGGATATACATAAGTAATGTATGGTGTACAAATAGACATATATATACACATACCTACCATAAGACTTAGATCAATGACTTATATGAGTCTTGTCTGGTATTAAAATCTCAAATCTTAAACCCTGACACCATTATGATTAATCTAAAGAGGTTCAAAACCCTAGCCCTAACAATTCCTCCACTAAAAAGGGTAACATTATACATCCTAGTGTTCCTCAGTTGATAAGATCATGTGCATGCCCCTACGATTCACTGAAGAGTTAGTCACATATACCCCGAAACCCTAATTGAGAACATCAGGAACCCTATGATCCTTGGCTTGATAAAATACCTAACATCTGATAGAACCTTTGGGTTTTTAGGAGAGGAGTAGATCTAGTCTCAAAGAAAGTGGTAAAGAGGATCTTGTCTTACCACATGTAAGTGGTCCATGCACATGAGTACTCATAAGTTCAAGTTCAATATGTTTACATGTCTCCCATGATCTATGCAGTTTAATGTTCTAATATTTCAATGTTAAGATGTGCAACAATATTGTTCTCATATTTCTATCATTATGTAAGTTTATATACCCAAAATATCAAATAGAGATATGTTGCTCAAAATAGTTGTGACTCATGGATCAAGTCCATGAGAAAGTTAAAGAATCATGTCCCCATAAGATTTCTTAGAAATGTTTTAAATTAATGAATAAAATTTCAATATAAGATAAGCATATAATATAGTCATGCATTAGTTAATGATTTGGGATAACTTTGGATCGAGATTTTAAGTATAAGTATGTTGTTATATTTCTCATATACATATATTTAGCCATGTATTAACATTTCAATTAGAATCATGTTTTCTTATATATAGAGAGATCCAAGAACTAAGTAGTTAATCAGATTCTATAGAATGAGTAATATCTTTACTTTAAGTACAAGGTGAGAATACAAGTTTTGAACATATTAAGACATGCTCCAATTTTCAAGATAAATGTACTGTTGGGATCAAAATGTGTTGTTAATTGACTTATGATGATAATATGAATTATGATGCATTAAGTTATGATTAAGTTTCAAGATAATATTATATAAGATTGCTATTTTAAGGTTTAAGTTGTAAGGTGTAGGCTCATATGTAAATATTAAGATTCAAGGTATGATCAGATTTAATAAGATCTTATAAAGGTTAAGTCATCTTGTTAGAATTCATGTTTTTAGATATTTTGTACTTAAACTACTTTCATAAACTTGATTTAAGGTACTTTGTATGCTTAGTATTTCTATATGTAATTCAAATCCTTTTTCCTAAGCCTCCAGACTCAGTTATCATATAATTATTATCAATGAGGTCATTCTAATAAATTAGAGTTTCAAATTAAGATGTATCTAGGTAAAAAGGACATAAAATTTAGATTTAGACTTAGATTACTCAGTGTGTGAGTAGCCAAATACTAAATAAAGATACATGATAAGGGTTTTAGACCCAATCTCAATTATGAAGTAATTGAGATCTGTATTCATATTCAGTTGTAGATTTAGTTTATCACTTAGGCATAAAAGATTCAGATTTAGAATTCAGTACATGCTCAATACTCAATACTTAATAACTAGTTTCATATAAGTTTAGTTATTAGCATTCAATTTTAGTATAAGATAAGCTTAGATTCAGTATTCAGTAAGTTTAGACTTAAGATAATTAATTCCGAACCTTTACATAATACATTATGTGATAAGTCATCATTTAGTAGTCCCAGGATGATTCAGAGGCATCTGTTGCCAATTCAGAGGAGTGTTTACTCCAATTTAGAGGTGTTGCGGCACCATTTCAGGGCGTAGCCATGCCAATTCAGAGACACCTTGGTGTCATTCAGAGGCATGTAGTGCCAATTCAGCGGTACCTTGGAACCACTTCAGGGCATATATACGCCAATTTAGGAGGACTTTTTGTGTAATGGTGGCCACAGTCAGATAAAAATCATAAGTAAAAGATACCTTAGTTTAGAGTATGCCCATAATATCATCCATGAGTATGATGAGAGAGAATCAAATAAAATAAGTATGACCATGACACTTTGGTGTGGGTCATGAGACTCATGTACCAGGGTACATGTCTCCCGAATAAGATAAGGTAGAAAGACAAGAATTTAGATTGAGAAATAAGGAACAATATGCTTCAGAATTTACTCAGAGCTTGATATTAGTTTCATATTTATGATGTCTAAGAATTTAATTATAACATTTTAGTTCTTTAGCAATTTATATTTTCACATACTCATGCCACTTACTCTAATGATTATTTTTCCCAATGAATGGCTAGGGACACGATGATTGTAGGATTTGGAGCAGCTGAGGATCAAAGAAACAAATAACATTCTAGGAGATTTTCAAGCTTGCCTAGTGGGGTGCCATCTACTACGACGATCCAAAGTTTAGACATATTTTATTATGTATAGTCTTGTTATCATAGTAGATTAAATGACTTATTTTTCTTTGTCAAACTATGTATGAATCAATTTTCCAGTTGTGCAAAGTGTTTCATTTGCTTTAATTGCAACAATTATCATGTTTGTGACACTCGCAGATGAAGAAAAAAAATATAGCTTCCACTCATGTGTTATGAAAAGTGGGGTGTTATAGATAATTGCCCCATATGGTTGTTCTTATAATTAAAATGAGGCGTGGTTCTTCTCAAATTTTGCATAAAATGACAAAGACACGACATGTTCAGAGAAAGGCACGTTGTGTCCCATGATGTAACTACTAAGAAAAACTGCCTCCACGAAAGGTATGTTGTAGCTGCAACATGAAGATGACTTGGACGGATGGCACACACTGTGTGTGAATAAACACACGATGTGTGAGTTGGAAGAACTTTGAATTGTAGCTTTTGAACATGTGGACATATGCCTGTATTATTGCCATTCACAACATCGTTAACAAAGCCACATACCGTGGGATATCAATCCCTCAATTTATCTCATAGTAGGCCACAAATCACTACCAGGTCATAGGACCATTCATATCATTCATGTATCACAAGTGCCACAACATGCCTCTCAAGGCTCATTTAACTTGTATAATAGAATAGTCACCATAGCATACACTAGATATGATTATAATTCTTATAATACCTGCATGGTTAGAAGTTGATAAGAAAGAGAAAGATAACCACATAACATTATAATCCTTCATAGTAGGGAAACAACCAAGCTCATTGTATACTATTAGGGTTAGGGTTTCCTCTTAACTGATTAGATATTACAAGGTTAGGTACGGCTACCCACCCTAGGATCATCACCCTCCATCGTCTTGGAGTGTATGAGGAAACATTATCAAGGTGTATTAGATAACATTCCAAATAGCACTATGTATGGCTTATGTGTTATCCATATATGATTATCATTAAGCGTTCATATGTGCTTCACAACCACTTACCACTTAGCCACATAGGTCACAACCTCCAATCATGGTCCATGTCACGACCAACCCTTAAATCATGTCATGTTAGCGACACTAGCGTTAGAGTTCTATCAAAACATCTCATCCAAAAGGTGTCTCAACCAAACAGACTCAATCACTGTCACGACCCTCATGGTCACGACCCAATGCACTAGAGGGTGTCTCAGTCTAAACAAAATAGGAATAAAGCCCCAACACCAAAGGAAACAAAGCCACTACACCCCAGAGTCTCAACCTATCATCACTAGGTCAAACTCAACTGCAAGAGGGGTATCCCATCCAAAGGCTATCAAGGTCACGACCACCAAGGGAGGAATGTCACGACCACCAAGAGAGGAATGCCACAACCACCAAGAGAGGAATGTCACAACCACCGAGATACACTGCCTTGGTTGCTAAAATAGAACATAAACCAAGGGTGAAACTATAGTTATCATGAAGAAAAGGTCACATACAAATGGTCACCAAGACCATAAATCAATTGTCAAGAGACTACCAAGAACCTTATCCAAGGAAGATAAAATCGAGCTCAAGATAACCAAAACTGAACCTAACATCCATCTAACCTCTAGGTATACAAACATAATGCATGAGAGCAAGGTAAAGGGCAAGACATAGAGGAAAACCTTCATAACTCATTATCTACAAAAATAAGTACACAAGATTAGGGTTTCATATTGCTTTCAAACCAAGCAAGATAACTTTACCAAACAAGCCCTAGAAGTTACCATTAAGCACAAGCATGATGAGGAAGCAATCTAGAGAGAGTATTTAGTAAAAAAAACGTATAAAGAAGTGCAATAATAGAGTAGGTTTAGTGTTATATAACCCGCCTTAAGTTGATCACCACCAAGAGCTCCAACTCCAAGATCGAGAACTCCAAGCACATGATCCAAGGGTAGAAGGAACTTCACCAAAAGCTCCACACTCAGCCACAAGAGCACCTCAAGAACAAGAAGATACCAAGGTCAAAGCTAGCCCAAGGAAAGAAGCAAAGAAGATCTTGGCCGAACCAAAGAGGAAAGGAAGAAAGAGAGAAGAAATCATCTTCACACTTGGGTCGACCTTTTCAAGATATGGTCTATGACCCTTGTGATGAGGGATTTCTCTCTCAAAATGACCACCATGGAAGAGACATGGTCTAGGGCTGAGAAAATATAGGAAGATAAAGGTAGGAGATCAAAAGAGACATCGACTTATAAGACAAACACTTATCAAGGATGGAAGATGAGCTCAGATCACCACCGCCACCACATGCAAGAGGAGATTGACTCCTTGAGCTCCAAGGACGAACCTCCTCACTCCACCAATCTCCAAGAACAAGCAAAGGAGGAGGAAGAAGATAGATGACCAAAAAGAGTTGTAAACAAGGAAAATTAAGGAGTTATATAGATGAAGGATGAGAGAGAGAGAGCAAAGGGTGAGGTGTCAACACACTAAAGAACCCAAGGGACACTTGTCCTCACAAAAGACCAACATGCACCCACATGCAACCACTTAAACATGACATGCAAGACATGGTGATACACTCTAGGTAGTGTATTGACCACCATGTCATCCCCCATGGTCGCGGTCATGACCATCCTAGGGTGCACCTCCCACGGTCGTGACACCATCAACCAACATCCCTCTAGGCTGAGACAAGACACCTCCACAAACCCTACATCATCCATCTCGACCCAAGACTACCCTAGGCCTCCTAGGTCATGACTTAACCACCTAGAGGAAGTGTCTCAATCGCGACACCCTCTAAAACTATCCTTGGTCGTGACCCAAGGTCGAGACAATACAACCAACTCACACATGGTCAAGGTACTCAACACCCACATCAACCCTAGTCACCACCTAGGGTGATACTCTCCAACTAAGGTTCAAGCAAGGTGAACTCCTCTCTCTATTTCCTCTAAATGATGTCAATAAAGGGAGGGAACACTCTATAGGTGGCAAATTGCACATCAACCCCCTATACTGGGTAAATTGCAATTTGCACCAAAACTAGCACAAAAAGTGCAAACAACATCCAAATATGCTCAAACTAGAGACTTAAGCTCTCCACAAGCCATAATTACATCTTAAAAGATTATAGCAAGGTTATAAGCACATGATTAAGCCAAAGAGAACATGGTTACCCCAAAACTCAGGTTAGGGTCCTTACAAACCATAAATCCCTAACAAGGATTTCACCCCAAAATACTTGTTAAAGAGAGGGGTACTTCCTCCTCATATCTATCTCAAGCCCCTACTAAGGTCCACCCAAAATATATATAAAATAAATGTAGACATATAAGAAGGAGACAACTTCATCTGACATATCTCAACTTGAGGGTTGACCCCTCCTTCTAGAAGACTCAAGGTGTAGGGTCTAACTATTCCCTATCCAAAGGAACCAGCCTGTGACACTTGTTCATGTTCTCATCCTCCACCACTGTTAAACTGTTGTCTCTGCGAGCCCTACTAGCTCTACTGAGTTGTCTTATCACCTTTCATATGGAAAAATGGTCTAGTATTCCCAACTTGTCCACACTTATAACACATCATGTTCTCGTACCAAGGCCTAGGTGGCCCTGTAACAGGCACTGAGGAAACACCTTGGGCTCCTGTAGGCAGAAAACTATGGCTCATGCTCTTACTTGGAGACCACTACTGAGATAGTGATGCAAAAAACCTAGGCTTCTTGAAGCCACCCTATGAATTTCCCTGGTACTCAACAGACCTCTTTTTGGCACTCTTCTCTTTCTTCTCAACCAGAGACCTCTCTATCCTTTGATATGGATCCACAAATGTGGAAAAACACTCTCTATTTTCTAAGGCTACTACTGGCATTGTCAACTCCTCACTTAACCCCTTCTCAAAACATCTGATTTCCTCTTGATCTATAGCGACTGTGTGAGGGCTAAACCTTAACAACTCCATAAACTTTGCCTCATATTCACTTATCGTCACCCTAAACTACCCAAACAAGGTCTGAAAGACAGGATTGACCACTATTATAGGTTCTAACTGGGGCATCTCAGGCGCTTTCTCCTCATCAATCTGTCTCCTTGCACCTCCTCTTGGTGTAGCAATATCTCTCTTAGAAACATGTTCTTTGTGTTCTCCATCCATCTTTTCAACCCTTCTTCTTCTTCTACACAAGCATAAGTCACCATAAGATAGACTGGAGAATGCAAGAACAGACACAAACCCTAGTCCTAGGTCCCTGTAGACTCACCAAATATAAAGCTCTAATACCAACCAAACTGTGACGTTGCATGCCACAAACCACAAGATTACTCAAAACTAAACACAAAAAAATACTAAACAAGCTGATTCCTGAAAAACACTAAAAATTAAAACCAATTGCACAAGGCACCAACATCAGAAAACTTATTACATAAAGATCCATAACCTACCATCTTTATCATATATCTCATAAAACGTCATGCTTACGACAGATTTCATAGACATACATATTACACATATATCTGTTTCACTTGCATATACATGTACATCAGCCAACTATATACAACAAAAGGCATACATACCAAAAACTAATATCGATGATACAACCATTAAAACACACCGAACTATCCCCAAGACCCAATTATATAGGGATGACTCTAGGACTCTAACACCAAAAGACCAACAAGTAGCATACTCAACCTTATTGCTAATGATCTTACTGCTCCTCCTCCTCAACTGTACGATCACCACCACGTCATACATGGCTACCTAAAAAGATGTGAAAACCCAGGGGGTGAGACCAAACATCCCAGTGAGAGATATAACTCTCCACCAACATCTATTTATTAGCACAAATAAGATAATTTAAAGAACATAAGTAAAGCTACAGTTGTGATAAATAGATCTGGCTAAATGATACATCTAAAGCAGATAATCATTACTAAATAGTATAAGTAATTGCAATTGGATTATGGAACATCTTGTCATCATAAAAGGAATATGAAGAACATGTATATCTTGTGCCAGCTAATCATTACAAAAGTAAGGCAAGGCTTCAACCAATGTCCATGTATTGTGACCTAAGCAAGTATACTACACAGCTGATTACATATTTTATTATGCCTCAAGGATTTGAGTCATACCACCCAAATCCAACCGACCACTACTAAGTCTAAATCAATGTCATACAAGGTCTATGGAAGATCCATAATCAACGACCTCACCAAACATCGTGGTCAGTACACAAGTACATAACAAAGACATACCTGTCAACGATGACATGTGACATATAGTCAACAGTGAAAGTCCTAGCCCACCTTGGTACAATTCACGACGCTAGTGAAACTGAGCTATGACCCACAATCACACTCATACCAGGGTATGGACCATAGCCAATCCTATGAAACCTCATAAGTATCACTCAACTACGGCCTACAACTACACTCATACTAGGGTACGGCCCAAATCCAATACTGTGAATGCATATACTCAACGATATATGAATCCAGGCTTCCGCTAAGGGAAAGACCATTTCACCATCCAGCAAGTGCTGACACTGAGATGGATCTATGGCATAAGGAAAAACTACATGATTAGGTTCCCCTTGATTAGTTAAGTCAATTAAGTGACTTTTAGAATCAATCAAGTTACAAAATATAAATTCATAACGAGTTCTAAAAAAATAAGGGCATATCACACTTTCAATAGATGTAAACATATAGTGTGTGAGATTGTCACACTATCACCACATTATGCCTATATTATTTCCATTCACAACATCGTCAACAAATCCACATGTCGTGGGATATCAATCCCTCAATTTATCTCATAGAAGGCCACAAATCACAACCAGGTCATAGTACTGTTCACATCATTCCTGTATCACAAGTGCCACAACATGCCACTTGAGGCTCATTTAACCTGTATCATAGCATAGTCACCATAGCATGCACTAGATATGATTATCATTCTTATAATACATGCATGGTTAGAAGTTGATAAGCAAGAGAAAGATAACCACATAACATTATAATCCTTCATAGTAGGGAAACAAGCAAGCTCATTGTTCACTATTAGGGTTAGGGTTTCCTCTTAACTGATTAGAGATTACAATACTAGGTACGGATATCCACCCTAGGATCATCACCCTCCATCATTTAGGAGTGTATAAGGAGACATTATTAAGGTTTATTAGATAACATTCCAAATAGCACTATGTATGGCTTATGTGTTATCCATATATGATTATCATTAAGTGTTCATATGCGCTTCACATCCAGATACCACTTAGCCACATAGGTCGTGACCTCCCACTACGGTCCATGTCATGACCAACCCTTATATCACGTCGTGCTCGTGACACTAGGGTTAGGGTTCTATCAAAACATCTCGACCAAACAACCTCAACCACCAGCATATGTCGCGACCTAAGACCCTCATGGTCCCAACCCAACACACTAGAGGGTGTCTCCATCCAAACAAAATAGGAAAAAAGCCCCAACACCAAGAGAAACTAAGCCACTACACCCCAGAGTCTCAACCTATCATCACTAGGTCAAACTCAAATGCAAGAGGGGTATCCCATCTAAAGGCTATCAAGGTCACGACCATCACGGGTGGAATGTCGCGACCACCAAGAGAGGAATGTCATGACCACTAAGAGAGGAATGTCATAACCAGCAAAATACACCATATAGGTTGCCAAAATAGAATAGAAACCAAGGGTGAAACTATAGTTATCATGAAGAAAGGTCACATACAAATGGTCACCAAGACCCTAAGTCATTGGTCAAGAGACTACCAAGGAAGAACCTTATCCAAGGAAGATAAAACTTTTCTCAAGATAATTAAAACCGAATATAACATCCCTATAATCTCTAGGTATACAAAAACCATGCATGAGAGCAAGGAAAAGGGCAAGATATAGAGGAAAACCTTCATAACCCATTATCTACCAAAACAAGTACAAAATATTAGGGTTTCAGATTGCTTTCAAACCAAGCAAGATAACTTTACCAAACAAGCTCTAAAAGTTACATTAAGCACAAGCATGATGAGGAAGCAATCTAGAGAGAGAAGTCAGTAAAAAAAATATAAAGAAGTGCAATAATATAGTAGATTTAGTGTTATATAACCCTTCTTAAGTTGATAACCACTAAGAGCTCCAACTCCAAGATCAAGAACTCCAAGCACACGATGCAAGGGTTGAAAGAACTTCACCAAAAGCTCCACACTCGGCCACAAAAGCACCTCAAGAACAAGAAGACACCAAGGTCAAAGCTGGCCCAAGGAAAGAAGCAAAGAAGCTCTTGGCCGAACCAAAGAGGAAAGGAATAAAGAGAGGAGAAATCATCTTCACACCTGGGTCTACCTTGTTAAGACATGGTATATGACCCTTGTGATAAGGGATTTCTCTCTCAAAACGACCACCATGGAAGAACCATGGTATAGGGTCGAGAAAAGAGAGGAAGATGAAGGTAGGAGATCAAAAGAAACATAAACTTAGAAGACAAACACTTACCAAGGATGGAAGATGAGCTTAGATCACCACCACCACGATATGCAAGAGGGGATTGATTCCCCAAGCTCCAAGGACAAACCTCCTTGCTCCACCAAGCTACAAGAACAAGTAAAGGAGGAGGAAGAATATAGATGGCCAAAAAGGGTTGCAAACAATGCAAGTTAAGGGGTTATATAGATGAAGGATGATAGAGAAAGCAAAGGGTGAGGTGTCAACACACTAAAGATCCCAAGGGACACTTGTCCTCACAAAAGACCAACATGCACCCACATGCAACCCCTTAAACATGACGTGCAAGACATGGTGATATACTCTAGGTAGTGTCTCGACCACCATGTCATCCCCCATGGTCATGGTTGCAACCATCCTAGGGTGCACTTCTCATGGTCGCGACACCATCAGCCAACATCCCTCTAGGTAGAGACAAGACACCTCCACAAACCCTAGGTCATCCATCTTGATACAAGAATACCCTATACCTCCTAGGTCATGACTTAACCACCTAGAGGAAGTGTCTCAACCATGACACCTCCAAAACCAACTTTGGTTGTTACCCAAGGTCGAGACAACACAACCAACTCACACATGGTCAAGGTACTCAACACCCACATCAACCCTAATCACCACCTAGGGTGATACTCTCCAACCAAGGTTCAAAAAAGGTACCCTCCTCTCTCTCTTTCCTCTAAATGATGTCAAGAAAGAGAGGGAACACTCTAGAGGTGGCAAATTGCACATCAACCCTCTATACTGGGTAAATTGTAATTTGCACCAAAACTAGCACAAAAAGCGCAAACAACATCCAAACAAGCTCAAATTGGAGACTTAAGCTCTCCAAAAGCCCTAATTACACCTCAAAAGATTATAGAAAGGTTTTAAGCACATGATTAAGCCAAAGAAAATAGTGTTACCCCAAAACTCATGTCAGGGTCCTTTCAATATGGGTAATCAAACCCCCACACATGATATCACTTGATTCTCTCTTCTTGATCTTCTTGATATCAAAGAACCTGGTAAGAATGAAATATCTTGTTTTGTGGTTGTTTACTATTTCCCACAAAAATAAGAGTTCCAACTTCCCACATACTCTCTGGGTTTCCTTCTTGGCAAATACTTATGTGCTAAGAAGACGGTGAACATAATGGAAAATGTGATTATGGATGTTGGCTGCTCTAGCCTAGCTTCATGGAATGTCTCATCTATAATTTCACTCTAGAACTCATCACTGTTGAATTTTGGAGGATAAGCTAACCCACCCCCATAATGGCATTGGATTTCCTAAAAAAACTCCTTGAATGTTAATTTGTAACTTTGATCCAAGAGACAAAAATGAGTAATAGAAAAAGTCTCATGACGCTTCCTTGGGTCATCCTCAAATATAAGTGTAGTAAGAAGCTCATAGGTTAGCCTGAGTAGGTATTGCTTACTATGCAACATGTATATTTGAGACTCAGCTCCTGTAGTAGCTGTAAGACTTCATCCTTGAACCCTAGTGCCTCCATATTTTGTTCACATGTGAAGTGTGTAAGGAGGACCCTACAAGAGATCAAAAGTGACATGTGAGGTCTTTTGCCTCTATGACTCTAAAAAGAGTGGTGGAGACGTAGCTTGAAGTTAAGGAAGAGCTCTCCCCCATCAACATTTGGATGCTTTCTTGATCGACACCATTGGAGTTGAGCTTGAGCTTCTAAACATAGGGACACAGTGTGTCTTTTATGGCACACAACATGTCTTCTAGATAGGAAGAGCTGTCAGGCTTGGAGAAATCAATGGGCTGACATGTCATGTTTTGAGAACCACACGACATGTCCTCTGTAGATTAGGCAAATCTAAAGGTTGGGGAAGATAAGGCTACACATCATATACTTGTTGGTTCATGGTGTGTCACACACTGGTGTATGGTGGACTAGTGAGACTTGGATCTATCTTGCTTCATGAAGAAGGCGACGATAACTTTGCTTGGACGATAGAGCACCGACGAGGTTGATGGAAAGGCCAAGATGATGATGGAAGAATCAGATCTGGTTGGATCTCCTTGCATGGCTGATGGTGTTTATGGTGGTGGAGCAACTACTTGAGTGCCACACGACTGTTGTAGAGGCTCTGGCCTTGATCCGGATGTAGCGGAGAAGATGGCGGGAGAAGCTACGACAGAGAGGAAAATCGTGACAACATGCATGGAGAAGGTATCTCTCACTGTAGATGATGGCTGAAGGAGCAGAGGTCGTAGCTGTCGAGCACACAGATGGAGCAGGAGTTTGCACACAGTTGGAGAAAATTAGAGAGTGAGGGTGGTGATTGAAGATTTGGCCTTAAACCTTATTTCAAACTTGTAGACACATCATGTTCTTTTAAGAGCATGACGTGTCCATATGCACATTTTGACCACTTCTTTTTATTTTTGGCTTGCTTGATGAGGACACGTCGTGCTTGAATTAATACAAGCCGTGTGAGTCTCCAACCACAATCTTCTTATGAGTCGCACATCGTGTGCATATTTACACATATCGTGTGACTTTCCAGTGAGCTCCATGAAGTTCCCAAACTGATAACGACACGTCATGTTTGAATTATGACACGACGTGTGATTTTTCATAAGATAGTAGCGATATGAATGAACAAGATGACATAGTGTGTTTGAATTTCTACACATCTTGTGAGTTTCTAGCAACCCATTTCTACACGCCATGTCTTGTGTTGAACACGCCATGTGTTCTGGATTTTTTCTTGCATCACTTTTTTGTGAAAGGGGGACACATCGTGTTCTATGTTTCACATGTCGTGTTTCATTAACCTTCTATAGAATTTGTTTTTCTTTTCTTAGCACCTACAAAGACGATGATATATGTTTATGATGGTCTAGAATATTACATTCATCCATGGAAAATTTATTTTGGGAATGAAAAAGGTTCTTGAGCAAATGTGAATAGATAAATCTATCCTAAGTGTGGGGTCAACTCCCACAAGGTACCCTATTTTGAGTCTGGATTGAGACTCTTCACCATCTTTAAGTGTCTGAGAGGGAATAAGAGGCTCCCTGGTCTATCTTCTCCCCTTCAGTCTACAATTTGCATCTTTGACCATTGACTTTGTAAGAGGATTCTTTTCCATGTAGCTCCACAGTTCCATAGGGGAAGACCTTTAAAACTAAGAAAGGGCTTGACCATTTAGGATGCAGTTTTACTGGAAAGAACTTGAGTTTGGAGTTGACTAACAATATTAGATCTCCTTCTTTGAAGTCTTTGGTACATATTCTTTTATCATGCCATCTCTTTGTCTTCTCCTTATAGATCTTGGTATTTTCAGATGCATATAATCTCAACTCTTCTAGTTCTTGGAGTTGTAGTAGCCTTATTTCTCCCACTTTCTTCATGTCATAGTTGAGGAATTTAATTGCCCACAATGCTCCATGCTCAAGTTATACAGGTAGATGACAAGATTTCCCATAGACTGGCTTGAATGGAGTAGTACTAAAAGGTGTCTTATAAGATGTCCTATAAGCCCATAATGCATCATCTAGTTTCACTTCCCAATCTATTCTTGAGTTAGAGTCTCTCTTCTCTCGTGTTTCTTTCATTTGCATATTTGAAATCTCAACTTGCCCTAAAGTTTGTGGATGGTATGGTGTAGAGATCTTATGCTTGACACTATATTTTCTCAGTAGATTGTTGAAGTTTCTTTCATTGAAATGGATTCCTCCATCTGAGATGACTGGTCTTAGAACTCCAAATCTCAGAAAAATAATCTTCTATAATAACTTCATCATTGATTTTGCATCTAGATCTTGAGTTGGAATAGCCTCCACCCACTTTGATACATAGTCACACGCCACTAGGATGAACTTATAGTTGCATGAAGAGGGAAATTGCAAGGAGTGGGATCCCAGAGGGGAACCACTCCCTACTAGAAGTAAAAAGGCAACACCCCTTGAACCAAACACCACATAAAATTTTTCACCAAAGGGATGATGTCCAATTCATTCAACATGCATGTATCATAACACAATAAGTAGCAGCAGAAGAGAACTTTATCTAGCTATTACAAAGTTTGATATCATTATACATCACTACACCACACATGGGTGAGACAAAAAAGAAAACTATCTTAACAGACTAGGACCAACTGAGAGTCATCTAACCACCTCTTTTAAGTCTCCCAAAGATCAGCTACAAAGGTTGTTGTCCAAGTCCACCTTGCTATACTCTCCTTAATCTAATCCTGGGGACGGAAGCATACTCCACAAAAGGAGAAAGAAAAGAGAACATCAACAAAAGCTGGTATGTGCATACTAAACAAGAAATTGAGAAATATATAAAGAATAAAGGACATCAAGTATAAAAGGCTTCCCATATAAAAATAAAGTACTACCCAATCGGGCATAAAAGAATATGAAAAACAAAATAATAATGAAGCAAGAGAGTATATAAACAAGGCATCTATGTGTTTCACCTATTACAAAACTAGATAATATAAACATGCAGGTAGGAAATAATACATTTACCATAAATGTGGAGTGAGAGGGAACTGTATACATCCACTCTAAATATGGGGTGGCAGGGTATGTCAACATCGGCCTGAGTAGGAATTTAACATCTACCCAAATATATAAATATGCAAGAATTTAACATCTGCATTCATATGTGGGAATTTAACATCCACATAAAAACACATGCAACATTATACTAGTAGTCACCACATGATCCATAACAAAAGAATAAGCAAGTATAAACAAATAAGGAGGATGAGAACATCCATCAAGTATAAAGTGAGATTATAGGATCCATGCCATCGAATAATGTGCCATAAAAACATCCACTACCAAGGTGGGAAAAGAAGCACATATCATCAAATAAGTCTAACATGCACAAATCATAAGAGTGACTCTAAAAGAATATCCATGATCACATGATCAATATCAAATAAGGTAGTTCACATGAACCATATTTTTTTTAAAAGAAAAGACATTGTGTATAGGCTAATGTCCATAGGACCAAGAGAATGATAAAGATAGGCTATTGCTCAATATAGAAGAATAGGAGATGCAAAATATACCTCTCTACAGAGTCTAACAATCCAAGATCACTTTTAGATCCAAATCTAGGTCTCCAAAGCACCTATTATGACGTATGTAAAATTAGGGTTAGAATTACAATGATTTCACAAACCCTAAAAGTGACCTTTTTCTTAATGTGTGAATTATGTTATGAAAACCATGCTATATTTTAGTTTATATTATTTGAAGTCTAAAACTTATTTTATTATATTTTTATGACATATATATATTTAGTTATAAATTTTACAAGTTATTACTTATTTAGATTAATACATTAAAATTACTTATTTTAAAAACATTGGATTTAGGCAACAAACCCAACACCATTAGAAAGCTTACATTTTTCTAAATTTATTGATTATTTATTTGTAATTTTTGACTTAGCAGAAAAATAGTTATGAATTTTATAAATTTGACCAATCGGAAAAATCGAAAAAGCAACATCAGGTTATTTCTTGCAAGAAACAAAGAGAGAGAATGAGTGGGCCATGCGGCCCGAGTTGGCCCAATCAGGGCTTGCCAACTTGGCCGACCCCACAGACAACTGGGCAAGTTGCCTCAATGTTGAAATAAAACAAATCTCGCATGAAATGATGATTTTGACCCTTACAAAAAATAGAATGAGAAACAGGAGGGCACAAGAGAGAAAACACATTGAGGATTCTTCTCCCCGATACCAACCTCACACCATGGCCATGAGGAGCAACTGGCCATGGTTTCCAGAGGGAGCTTCTCTACTCGACCCACACCAAAAACCAATTGAGAGCCCGCAAAAGACCTTCCCGAAGCCAACCAGCATCTGACCAAACCTAAAGGCAAAAAGAACAGAGAAATCATACTAGGCTTTCCACCATGGGAGATCACAAAAGAACACAAAAGAAGGAAGTCATGTAGATTGGGGAAGAAAGGAATAACTGCAAGACACATGGAGTAGCTTTCCAATACCACTAGAATCAAGAAGGAGAAAAATCGAGTAGTAAGGAGAGGACATCCGTCAAACCATCGCCAGAAAACTAAGGTGAAGCCAAGTTTCAGGATAGAACAACTCAGGGCCAACTGTACCAAGATGAAGATCAAAAAAGAAACTCTTGGGTTTGAAGATGCTTACCGCAGTGCCAATTGCACCGAAGATGGCAGTGGAGGCTGGGTTGCAACTAGGGTCGCTAGAGAAGAAAGGCTAGTAGGATCAGGGACTCGGAAGCAACGATCCAATTGGTAGAGGAGGATAATTACAAAGCGACCGATGGTTGTTTTCGTGTGCTTGCGTGAAGATGGGGTGTGGTGAGGAGTCTTCTATGGAAAATAATGGAGAAAGCCGAATTGGGGTTTTCTCATATATATAGATTTAGGGCTCAAGTTCTAGATCAACCTGTGCAGAATCAGATAGGGAATTCATAGGGACAAAAATCATGGGCAAAGGTTGAGCGTAGGCTGAGAAAACTGGATTGGAAGGTACCGTGTGGGAGCAGGTCTTCTTTCCTATTTTGTCAAGAGGTAGATGACGAGCTGGTAGCCGTTGGATCAAGAAATGAAAGGCCCAGATCTAAGCGTGCTTAAACAACCACGTGACAAATAGAAACTTTATACAAATCGAAATCCAATTGAAGTGGGTATGTAATTAATTTCCTATTTTCTCTCTCATCCAAAGAGGATGCAAACAAACCCCAAATTGGATGAAATTTTGAACACAAACTAATTAAAGCATGTAGATTCTGATTATGAAATTAGATTTGCATTTTTAGAACTTTTGATATGTTAAATAAATCATATACTATTTTCTCTTTCCTCATGTATTTATGACTTTAAGACTATCCAAATTTTATGAAACTTTACCCACAAGTCATATTTAATGTGTTGGATACAAATTTGCCATCAATTTTACATGTTGGAGTTGTTTGTACATTTATTTAATATTTTGAAGGTTCTACACTCTCTCTCTCCTGATTTCACTTTTTAATCAAACATCTTCCAAATTGGATGAAAATTCACCCAAAGGTTATATTTATTATGTAAATTATGAATCCAAGATTATTTTCCTCTTTTGGAGTCATTTATTATTTTATTTAATATTTTGGGGAAATCATTAATCTTCCCTTTCCAAATTGAATTAAATTAATTATTATTATGTGAATAATGTGAAACTTGACTCCCAAGACAATTGGCACCCAAGGAACATGATTTTTAACTTAGATTTCACTTTTTGGATTTCCTTTAATGAGTTACGACACAATTAATATTTGTGGCTATTAACATCACATTATTATTTAGGTTATCATCTCATTTCACTATTATCATTATTGCTCATCCATTTATGTTCCATAGCTTAATACTATTACCAAAAGAATTATGTGTGATTACTTGCACATAATTTTACATAATTCATTATTATCTCATGTGACATATTTTATGTGTCTACTATTGGCTTAAGGCTAATGTGAGAACATTAGGTTACATTAGGGTGATTTATTCATTCATGAGCTCATTAGAGTTATACTAAACATCTTTTAGGTCTAACCTCAACCTTGTTTGGCTAAGTCCAAAAGGTTAAAATTTTAGGGTAGGGTTTGAGTTCTAGTATGTTACAACACACCACCCCTTAAAGGGATTTTGTCCTCGAAATCAAAACATCCATATATAAGCAAACAACTATTCACCACCCCTTAAAAGGATTCATCTTATTAAGTTAAAACTATACTTTGGATACAAAGGGTTCCACTATACTTCCTTACATCCATACATAAAAGCATCATGCAAAAAGGAAACATAACTTGTAAAGACTAACTAAGGAACTATGGGCCAACTTGTTCTTGTCCTTGTTCATCCTCCTAAACTTCTTCACCATCCAAAGCAAAAACTCTTCCATCTCACCTTTCCACAACTCTTCCTCTATTATTGTTTCCATTATTGTTGCCCTGATTCTAAGGAGATACTTATTGTTGTACTGGTGCCTGTCCATTATGACGTTTGGGGCAATCAGGCTGAACATGTCCTGGTTCATTACAGTGATGAAATATCAGTAGTCTATCCTTCATTCTTGAAACATGGGCTTTTGAATGACGATCACCTTCAAGGATTTTCCTCTTATGATTGTTTTCTCTGTGGAACTGAAAACCCAGATACAATACAACTAAGGACTTACCACCATCTGTTGAAAGGTCAAGGGTAGTTGTGGAATAAGAGCACAACCCACGTTGTAGTTGAGTCCTTGAAGGAATAGGTCATCCCTACATTCCTCACTCAAACCAATTAAATAATGTTACAACAGTAAAAACTTTTATACAAAAGCAAAAATGGATATGGAACCTTACTTCAAACTGTAGAACTCAACTTCCTTCTTCTTTAGGGCAACAATGCAGATGTACTTCCCATGAATGATCACCAAGAACTACTCCCAGGTCATGGTAGAGATATCACAAGTCCTTGCAATTCCATTTCACCAAACTCTAGCTGGTCCATCGAGTACATAAGAAACAAATCTGACCTTCTGGTGTGGAGGACATGCCATACCATCAAAAGTCCTTTCTAGAGCTAACACCCAATCATCAGCTTTATCCACCATCTCTAGCTCTCCTTCACTCTTGAATTAGGGTGGTTGCATCTTCATGAACTCCATGATTGAGTACTGCTTAGGTTTGTCAGACGCACATGGGTTGTTTAACTTCACTACCATAGCTGTGGAGAGAAGTTTCTACAACATGCATGTCAACTCTTATTCAGGAGTGATGACTATTTCCATATTAGAAGCAATAGAGGCTGGGGTTTCTTGTCCTACTGATGGCCCACTTCTGGTTGGAGGAGTTCCTTGTGTCACTGGGGTAGTAAAGGGTGGAAACATCCTTAGCATCCCAAACCTAGGGTTCTATGGTGTCTCATAACCATACTGGTTGTCAACAGTTGAGTTATCTCCAGTCATGGGGTTTTTCCAGCATAAGGCAAGGTACTAGGTATAAGCAACCTAAGATAAAGGTAAATATCCTAAGGGAGACGAGATTGAAATAGTTAGATAATCGAATGCTAGTGGATCTGATACCATGATGTAAGGAGTGCAATCCCAGAGGGGAACCACTCCCTACTAGAAGTAAAAAGGCAACATCTCTTGAACCAAGCACCACATAATTTTTTTCACCAAATGGATGATGACCAATTCATTCAACATGTATGTATCATAATACAATAAGTAGCAACGGAAGAGAACTTTATATAACTATTACAAAGCTTGATATCATTATACATCACTACACCACACATGGGTGAGACAAAAAGGAAAAATATCTTAATCAAACTCAGATCATCTGAGGATCATCTAACAACCTCTTTCAAGTCTCCCAAAGCTCAGCTACAAAGGTTGTTGTCCAAGTCCACCTTGCTATCCTCTCCTTGATCTAATCTTAGGGATGGAAGCATACCCTATAAAAGGAGAAAGAAAAGAGAATATCAGCAAAAGCTGGTATGTCCATACTAAATAGGAAATTAATCAATATATAAAGAATAAAGGAGGACATCAAGTATAAAAGGCTTCCCATAGAAAAAAAAGTACTACCCAATCGGGCATAAAAGAATATGAACAAAAAAATAATAATGAAGCAAGAGAGTATATAAACAAGGCATCCATGTGTTTCACCTGTGACAAAACTAGATAATATAAACATGCATGTAGGAAATAATACATCTACCATAAATGTGTGGTGAGCGGGAACTGTATACATCCACTCTAAATATGGAGTGGTAGGGTCTATCAACACCTACCCGAGAAGGAATTTAACATCTGCCCAAATATATAAATATGTAGGAATTTAACATCCACATAAAAACACATGCAATATTATACTAGTAGTCACCACATGATGCATAACAAAAAAATAAGCAAGTATAAACAAATAAGGAGGATGAGAACATCCATCAAGTATAAAGTGAGATCATAGGATCCATGTCATTGAATAATGTGCCATTAAAACATCCACTAACAAGGTGGGAAAAGAAGCACATATCATCATATAAGTCCAACATGCACAAAGCATAAGAGAGAGTCCAAAAGATTATCCATGGTCACATGATCAATATCAAATAAGGTAGTTCACATGAACCTACTTTTTTTAAAAGAAAAGACATTGTGTATAGGCTAATGTCTATAGGACCAAGAGAATGATAAAGATAGGCTATTGCTCAATATAGAAGAATAGTAGATGCAAAACATACCTCTCTATAGAGTCTAATAGTCCAAGATCACTTCTAGATCCAAATCCCAAAGCGCCTATTAACATGAATGTGAAATTAGGGTTAGAATTACATTGATTTCACAAACCCTAAAAGTCACCTTTTCTTAATGTGTGAATTATGTTATGAAAACCATGCTATATTGTAATTTATATTATTTGAAGTCCAAAGCATATTTTATTATATTTTTATGACATATATATATTTAGTTATAAATTTTATAAATTATTACTTGTTTAGATTAATCCATTTACTTATTTTTAAACATTAGATTTAGGTGAAAAAACCAACACCATTAGAAGGCTTACATTTTTCTAAATTTATTGACTATTTATTTGTAATTTTTGTCTTAGCAAAAAAATAGTTATGAATTTTAGAAATTCGACCATTTGGAAAAATAAAAAAAGCCACATCAGCTTATTTCTTACGAGAAACAGAGAGAGAATGAGTGGGCCACATGGTCTGAGTTGGCCCAATTAGGGCTTGCCAACTCGGATGACTCCAAAAACAACTGGGCAAGTTGCCTTAGCACTGAAACAAAACAAATCTCTCATGAAATGATAATTTTTCCCTTATAAAAAAAAGAACGAGAAACAGGAGGGCGCAAGAGAGAAAACACATCAAGGATTCTTCTTCGTGATACCAACCTCACACCATGGCCATGAGAAGAAACTAGCCATGGTTTCTAGAGGGAGCTTCTCTACTTGACCCACACTGAAAACCAACTAAGAGTCTGCGAAAGACCTTACTAAAGCCAATTAGCTTCTGATCAAACCTCAAAGGCAAAAAGAATAGAAAATTCAGACCAGGCATTCCACCATGGGAGATCACATGAGAGCACAAAAGAAGCAAGTCAAGCAGATTGGGGAAGAAAGGAATAACTACGAGACACACAAAGTAGCTTGCCAATACCACCAGAATCAAAAAGGAGAAAAATCGAGTAGCGAAGCAAGGACATTTGTCAAACCATCGCCAGAAAAACTGAGGTGAAACCAAGTTTCAAGATAGAACAACTCAGGGCCAACTGCACCAAGATGACGATTGAAAAAGAAACTCTTGGGTTTGAAGATGCTTACCATAGTTCCAATTGCACCGAAGATGGCGGTGGAGGCTAGGTTGCAACTGGGGTCACTAGAGAAGAAAAGCTAGTAAGATTAGGGACTCGGAGACATCAACTATCCAATTGGTAGAGGAGGAGAATTATAAAGCGACCGATGGTTGTTTTCGTGTGCTTGCGTGAAGACAGGTGTGGTGAGGAGTCTTCTATGGAAAATGATGGAGAAATTTGAACTGGGATTTTCTAATATATATAGATTTAGGGCTCAAGTGCTAGATCAACCTGTGCGGAATCAAACAAGGAATTCATAGGGACAAAAATCATGGGCAAAGGTTGAGCGTAGGCTGAGAAAACTAGATTGGAAGGTACTACGTGGGAGTAGGCCTTCTTTCCTATTTTGTCGAGAGGTAGAGGATGAGTTGGCAGCTGTCAAATCAAGAAATAAACAGCCCAGATCTAAGAACGCTTAAACAACCACATGACAGATACAAACTTTATACAAATTGAAATCCAATTGAAGTGGGAATGCAATTAATTTCCTATTTTCTCTCTCCTCCAAACAGGGTGCAAACAAACCCCAAATTGGATGAAATTTGCACAGAGGCTAATTGAAACATATAGATTCTGATTATGAAATTAGATTTTCCATTTTAGAACTTTTGATGTGTTAAATAATTCATATACTATTTTCTCTTTCCTCATGTATTTATGACTTTAAGATTCTCCAAATTTTATGAAACTTCACCCACAAGTCATATATGTGTTGGATACAAATTTGCCATCAATTTTACATGTTGGAGTTATTTGTACATTTATTTAATATTTTGAAGGTTTTACACACACACTCTCTCTCTCCTGATTTCACTTTTTAATCAAACATCTTCCAAATTGGATGAAAATTCACCTAAAGGTTATATTTATTATGTAAATTATGAATCCAAGATTATTTTCCTCTTTTGGAGTCATTTATTATTTTATTTGTTATTTTTGGGGAAATCATTGATCTTCCCTTTCCAAATTGAATTAAATTAATTATTATTATGTGAATAATGTGAAACTTGACTCCCAAGATAATTGGCACCCAAGGAACACGATTTTTAACTTAGATTTCACTTTTGGGATTTTCTTTAATGAGTTACAACACAATTAATATTTGTGGCTATTAAAATCACATTATTATTTAGGTTATCATCTCATTTCACTATTATCATTATTGCTCATCCATTTATGTTCCATAGCTTAATACTATTACCAAAAGAATTATGTGTGATTACTTGCACATAATTTTATATAATTCATTATTATCTCATGTGACATATTTTATGTGTCTATTATTGGCTTAAGACTAATGTGATAACATTAGGTTACATTAGGGTGATTTATGCATGCATTATCTCATTAGAGTTATACTAAACATCTTTTTGGTCTAACCTCAACCTTGTTTGGCTAAGTCCAAAAGGTCAAAATTTTAGGGTAGGGTTTGAGTTCTAGTATGTTACAAATATGTGCCCATATAGTCTATGCCCCATACATCAAAAACTTCAATTTCTAGAATTGAATTCAATGACATCTCGTCCTTCCTTGAGATCCCTCCTTATCCTTGATACTTGTCACAAGCTTTAACAAATGCATGTACATCACAAAATAGTGTTGGCTAATAAAAGCCCACTTGTAGAATCTTGGTTGATGTCTTGTGTACTCCAAAGTGTCCACCATAGGGATAATAATGGCAATATGAATACACTCCTGGAATCTCTTTGTTGGGAATGCATCTCCTAATCAACCCATCTACACATTGCTTCAACAATAGGGGATCATCCCAATAGTCAACATCGTGAAGGAACTTCTTTTTTGTTGGTATGTGACATCATGAGGAAGGTGTTTGGTAGCCAGATAGCTTGAAAAGTCAGTAGACCTTGGTGTAACAAGCAAGTTTACCACATACAACTTCTCAATACAAATATTGTCATTGATAGGAACCTTGACTTCAACACTTATGGTGAGACTTGAAAGGTGATCAACTACATTGTTTTTTGTCCCTTTTTTGTCTTTGATTTCCAAGTCAAACTCATGTAGCAGTAGTATCCAATGGATAAGATGAGGCTTGGCATCCTTCTTTCTCATGAGATACCTAATTGTAGCATGGTATGTATATATAATGACTTTGGAGCCCACAAGATACTGGCAGAACTTATCAAAAGCATAGACTATAGAAAGCATCTCCTTCTCCGTAGTGGCATAATTGATTTGAGCTTCATATAAAATCTTGCTTGCATAATGAATAACATGAAGTTTGTTGTCTCACCGTTGACATAGAACTTCCCCTATGTCATAATTACTGGCATCATACATGATTTTAAAAAGGAGCACTCGAGTCCGGTGGTTGGATGATAGGGGTTGAGATGAGGGTATCTTTCAATTTTTGGAAGGCTATTTTGCAATCTTCATTGAGTATGAATTTGACATCTTTAGCTAACAAGAGCAGAGAGGTTTGCAATCTTTGAAAAATCTTTGATGAATCTTCTATACAACATTGCATGTCCCAAAAACTTCAAACTTCTTTCACGTTTGTTGGAGTTGACATCTTATCATTTGCTTAAACTTTTGCCTTATCAACCTCAATCCCTTTGATTGAAATGATGTGACCAAGTACAACTCCTGATTGTACCATAAAATGGCACTTCTCCCAATTGAGCACAAGGTTGACCTTCTTACATTGTTGCAAGACTTTAGTCAAATTTAACAAACAATCATAAAAAAAAATACCACAAACACTGAAATCATCCATAAAAAATTCTATAATCTTTTCCATGAAATCAGAGAATCTGGCCATCATGCATCTTTGGAAAGTAGCGGGTGCATTGAAAAACCGAAAAGGCATTTTCCTATAAGCATGTATTCCATAAGAGAATGTGAAGGCTGTTTTTTCTTGATTAGGAAGATATATAGGGATCTAAAAATCCTAGAATATTCATTTAAATAACAAAAATAAGAGTGTTTGGCAAGTCTCTCCAACATTAAGTCAATGAAAATGGTCTTTTCTTGTGGCTTTGTTTAGTTTTCTATAATAAATCCACATTCGCCACCCAGTTACTACCCTTGTTTGAATAAATTCATCATTATCCCCTTTCATTACAATGGTCCCTCCCTTTTTAGGTACAACATGTGTAGCAGTTACCCAAGGTTGTCACTGATAGGATACATATCCCAACATCTTTTAGCTTAAATATTTCCTTTTTAACAACTTCCATCATGCTTTGATTTAACCTTCTTTGTGGTTGTATGCATGGATTAACATTTTCTTCTAAGGCTATACAGTGCATACAAATGGAAGGGTTAATTCCTTTCATATCATTATTTGAATAACCTATTACCCCTTTGTACAATCTAATCTCTTTCAACAACTTATCTTCTTGTTCTTGAGTCAAATCAACATTTATTATAATAGGGGAAAAAAACTCGGGTCCAAGAAAGCATGCCTCAACCCCGGTGGTAGGGGTTTTAGTTCTACCTTTTTTTCATAGTGGTGGTAGTATCACTTGCCTCATTCTCTATTGGTACTTCTTTGGATGATGATTCTGATGTGGAGTCATAATTTCCTTCATTGAAAATAGTCATTGAGTCTTCTTTATCTTGTTCACTTCAAGGTCATCAAAAACCTATTCAGAAATGGTCTTATCTTCTTCTAGAAAAGTATCAATGCTATCTATCAAACAAAGATATTCTTTGGTGATGGGTGCCTTCATTACATCATAGACAGAAAATACAAGAGCTTCTTCTCCAGCTCTGACAATTTGTTTCCCTTCTCTAACATCTACAATGTAGTCTGCAGTCCAGAGAAATGGTCTCCCAAAAAGGATTGGATTTGTCAGATCTTCTTGCATGTCCAGAACTACAAAGTCACAAGGGATGTAGAACTTTCCTATCTACATGGGAATGTCTTCAACAACCCCTATTGGATATTTAATTGAAAGTATCTAGTTGTATCATCATTGATGTTGGTTTCAAATCTCCCAAGTCTAGATTTTGCCTTAGAGAAAAAAGGATCAAACTGATGCTAGCACCAAGGTCAATCAAGCCTTTGTCAAAAGTTGAATCTCTAATTTTGCAAGGGAGAGTGATTGCACCTAGATCATTTAGTTTTTCAGGCAAACAATTTTGAATGATAAAGATTATCCTTCATATAGCATAATAGTTCAGCTTGGTTGGGCCTCCTTCTCCTTATGAGAATGTCTTTTAAAAACTTGGCATAGGAAGGTAGTTCGACTATCACTTCAACTAGAGGAAGATTCACATATAGCTTGTTCAAGATATCCATAAACTTGTTTAACTTTGCATCATCTTTTGTGTTAGCAAACCTATGAGGGAAAGGAAAATTAGGCTTGCAAGAAGAGTCACCTTCTTGTAAATTTCCAACAATTTTTCCTTTGGTTTTCAGCAATATCCTCTGCAATGGTGTCAATAACTTCCTTAGATTTCCTTTTAAAGTGGTGAGGATCCTCCTATCACTGCTCCACTCCTTAGTGTCATGATTTTGCATGTTTCCTTAGGATTCATTACCAGTTGACTAGGCAAGGAGATAGAAGATGTTCCTTGATTGGCTAGAGCTTGTTGAGCAATATGGTTCTCCAATATCTTGGTATGAGTAGTAATGCCATCCACCTTGGAAAAAAACTAATGGATGACATCTTTCATGATCTGACTGTGTTGGCAGAATTCCTCAATTTGCTTCAATTGAGATGAAACAAAACCTTCAAGAAGAGACTCCAAATTGGACTTTGGTTGTTGTTGTTATTGGTTGAAGTTTTTATTGACATTATTGTTGAAACCTGCAGGGTTGTTTCCCATAGGATAGACTTAACGTACTCGGTAATCTTTGTTGAGTTAGTATGATCCAGACTAGAGGGTCTATGAGAAAATGTGTGCTCATTCAGGGTGATACATGGAAACAGTTCTTGTCCTATGTAAGATGTGATGATAACCACCATAGCTAGTATCAGGATGTAAAGAAGCTTTGTAAGGGAGGTTGTGTCAGTCACCACTTCATTAAGATGATGTTGGTGAAGGGACCTCGCGAAGGTCAGAAAAAGGCCATAGTGTGTGTAGATGAAGTCGGTTTGATCGTGCAATGGCTGAAAGGAGCTCAGGGATGACATGAGTCGTAAGCTGATGCAAAGTAGACTGACATGCTATTCACTGTGGGAGAATATGTGACATGAAAATCTGACCCCTCTGAGCTATATCTAAGAAAGCTGAATCCTCGATACATGGGTCCATTTGGGATAGATTGGTGGAGTTATTTATGGTTGACCTTACCCCTTAGGATAATGTGATGTGTGATGAGTTCCATGTGTCCAATTTAGAGCACTATGTGAGGTACCCAGGCCATGGGCGGAGCAATGAACCTAGTGAGCCCCAAGGGAGGCTGAAATGACCTGAGTCACGTGTGAGGTTTATAGAGGCCAAGGTGAAATAACTTAGAGAAAAGAATATGTGATGATAAAGGTGCTTTGGAAGCACCATGGATAGGGTAAAGCCTCATAGGGGTCAATGATGGACATGGAAACGCCTTATCCTGAATTGTTTGTTTGCTTGATGGAATTTTGAGGACAAAATTCTTATAAGAGGGGAAGGATGTTACAACCCCAATTTTGCATGTGTTTTCATAATTGAAATATAATGATTTCATGAATATGGACTTAATTGAAAAGGTTGGATGCTTTGCTTCAAAGAATGGATTTCTTTGCAAATCTCCCTTTTGATGGGAATTTCGTGGTCCCTATTATTTTGTTAATCCAATAATGGATATAAAAGTGAAGAAAAGAAGAAAAATCCAAATAATAGAAAAAGATACCAGATAATTCATATTAAGCAAAGTATTTATGAGAAATACATGGAAATCTCTAGAAAGTGGCATTAATGGCCACAATTGAATATATTTCATTTATATGTGAGTTCTAATGGAAGAAATAGAAAAAGAGGGAAAAAAGGAAATAAAAGATAAAGAGAAATCCTTGAAAAGAAATCTTTTAAATAAAGAAGATAATGTAAGAAATTAAAGAGAGAAGTGAGGGTTTGGCCATAATGAGAAATATTTCGAACCCCACTTGCTTTCTTGGATTGCAAGGAATATAAATAATGGAAATAAGAAAATAAGAAAGAGAAAAGATATGAGGAATAAGCCTAATTGAGTAATATCTTGTACCTAAAGAAAAGGCACGTTTTCTTTTAGATAATGAGCCCAATTTTGGTAGAGAGGTATATTAAGTCTTTATAGACATTCCCTTAAAATTTGGTATTAATTAGATAATTGGTTTGAGAGTTATGATTTTTACAAATATCCTAAAGTGGAAAGGATAAAAGAAATACATTAAAATGTCACAATTTATGTTCAAATATAAGACTTGTTAGCCGTTGGATCAAGGATCCAATGGTAGCTGCTCTTCGTCTCAGATTAGAAAAAGGAACAGTAAAGGGAGACTTGCAAATCGATTTTCTTGACACATAAGGAATGTTCAGATATGGGGTTTTCTCCATTTGCTACGGAGGAGAAAACGAGTCCGATGATCCTTGGTTTCCCCTATTTTCGTGAGAGATTGGGATTTCCCAAAAATCCATGTACGAATAGGACATCCGAGCGTTTGATGCAAATCTGGGATTCTCGAGATCGGAGCCTATATAAGGCATAGGGATCCCTGAGCGAGAGGATCGTAGCCCATCCCACAACTTTGCGGAGAGTCTCGAGCTTTTGTGAGCCATCCCGTACGCAAATCATCCTGGCGGCAGATGCCCTATTCCCGCAGTGGAACAGGGGACACGGTTTTGTAGAGAGCCAGGATCGGATGTCCAGTGCTTCTCCTCATTGGTCTCTTGTAGGGTGGCAGGCGGTGCGGAGTATGGCCGAGGCGCAACAGAAGGTTGGGGCGGGCTGCGCTTGCACAAGTCACCAGGTGACAGGGCCAACGGCCGGCGGGCGATGAAGCTCTATTCTCCTGGAAGAACAGAGTCCGCGTGGCTCTTGCATGAGGAAGAAGAAAGGGGAGTGGGTCTGGGATCCCGGGTAGATGGATCCAGCGCCAGATATGCGAGACCAGGGAAGGGTTCGAGATAAAAGAAATAGGAAAAAGACACATGGCAACTCACAATTGGTCCTAAAGGTAATAATTTTGTAAAATTCCTAGAAGATAATTGGTAACTCCGATGGAAACATGTAATATATGGATTTTTACCAGGAGAACTCAAGGAACCCATTAAAATTAGTTTTAGAACCTGAATCTGATCATAGTTCGAAAAGTAGTTAGAGTTGCTAATCTTAATGTTTATAATGAGGAAAACCCTAACTTGATGATTCTATGAAATTAAGGAGATTAATATGTATATTTCATGATAATATTAGCTTGTTGCTAATAAGGAAGACATTTCGATGGCAAAAGAGATGATTCATATGCTTAATAGATTAATTTAGGGTTTTGATAAGTTAATGTGCATTAATGTGCTTGGAAACCCTAATCCAGGTTAATGGTTTATAATGAGATATAGTTTGAAAATGTTTATATAAAAGTGATAATAGGTTAATCCTAAACCTAATCAATGATAAAAAGGCTTTCGTATGATGAATAATTAGGGTTTTACACCTAGAATTGATGTTTTAGGGTTTCATGGACATAATAGAGAAAAACTGTATGTAGATCTAAAGGAACCCTAATGAAACCTTAATTTGGATTAGAAACCCTAGAAAGTGAATCCAATTTAATAAAGTAGATTCTTTATAAAGTGTGTAGTGAATAGAGTACATATTCTTTTTAGGAATTCTGTGATTGTTGAATTGCTTGCTTGGATTGCTTTCTTGGTTGGAATTGCTTAATGCTTGTGAAATCTTCAAATCAGGTATGTGGTTACGCTTATGGTTAATCACTTTAGTTTCACGAAAATTCCCGAAAGTTTTATCAGTTGCCTGAATATAACTGCTTGGATGACTTTTATTTCATGCAACTATAAAGTGACTATGATTATCACCATAAGTATAGATACATGACTGGCTCAGATCCTGGTCCTCCTCTGTGGCTTTGCTTATGATGAAAATGGTAACCTGGTAAAGGGTCTACTTGTTAAGTGAGGCCATCAGGTTATCAAGAGTTAGAAATTGGGCTACCTACATGTAGTGCCATAAGACTCTTAGCACACCATGAGTAAAGGAGTGGGCTACCTATGGGTAGTGCCATGTGACTCAACCCTAGAAATTGGTTCAACCGTTAGGTAAGATCATGAGGGGTTTAATGGGGATCTACCATAAGGAAGGTAGCATCCAGGTCCACTGTAGGGACAACATATATGTTAGGGTATGTATGGATTGAGAAGTTATGTTGAAAATGTAAAGTTGTTTGTTAAATCATAATTGACTACAATATGTTGTTATCGTAGTTGCACGATTATTGTTTCCCCCACATACCAGCATAATTCATTTATGCTGACCGACGTTTTGTTTGTCGGTGTTTTAGGTACAAATGAAAAGGACAAACAGAAAAGTGTCATATGCAAAATTAAACAAGGATTAAATTATGAAGGAGGATTAGTTAGAATAGACTCCAGTTGTGGATAGAAGTAGTTATTTAAGTTCTAAAATAGGTATGCAAAGTTTAATTTTATTACATCCTTTCAGTTTAGTTGGTAGAATTTGATAATTGTTATTGATTATTTGTCGAACCTTTGATCCGGAAATTGGGATAACAACTCTGACCTCTTGGTCTCCCTTAAATGGAGGTTACTGGGAGGCAGGGTCGTTACATGGCATGTTCCCCATATTCAACAGTTGTTGACCTTGATCTTGTTGTGGATTTTGAGAGTTGTTGTTGTTGTGGTAGGAGAAGTTGGGATGGTCACACCAACCTAGATTGCAGGTATTAGAATATGGATTTTATAGTTGTTTGCTCCCAAAGCTTCCTACAACATTGCATTGCTCCATGTTCTCTTCAACGGGAGTGAAAAAAGTGTAGCTTGAAGAAGCCACTTGTCAAATGGCTTCACTTGCATCACAAATCATATTTACCACCTGGGATGGTTGAGCAGTCAACCTCTCAAACATTTGCGTCAAAGCATCTAACTTTGTAGAAATTATATCAACAACTTCAATAGCATGGACACCTATTTTCTTCCCAAAAGAAGAAGAAGATGAGAGTGGATGATTGCTCCTTTTAGTACCCCATTGGCAATGATTGATTGTCATATCTTCTATGATATCATAGGCCTCCCTATAGGACTTGTCCATAAGGGCTCCATTGGCTACATCATCTATAAACATCATGGTGTTATAATAAAGCCCGTTATAGAATGTTTGAAGAAGCAACCATTTGCTAAGACCGTGTTGAGGACAAAGATGTTGGAGGTATTCAAACCTCTCCCATGAATCATATAGAGTCTCTCCATCATGTTGAGTGAAATTGGTCAATTGGATCCTCAGTTGAGCCATCTTGCTTGGTGGGAAGTACTTTGCTAAGAATACTTTGAGAAGTTCATCCCAATTGTTGATGGAGTTCCTTAGTAAAGAAGACAACCATGCCTTGGATCTATCCCCCAACGAAAATGGAAACAATAGTAGGTGTATACCATTAGGAGCAACTCCATTGATCTTGAACGTGTTCAGATATTACAAAAATTTAGCTACATGAAGGTTGGGGTCTTCCATGGAATTCCCCCCAAAATAGTTATGCTGAATTATTTGCATGACTTTTGGAATGATGGAGAAGTTGTTCACCTCGATTTGTGGGCTATTGATAGCCCCATTAATGTTGATTGTAGCTAGAATGATGAAGTCCTTGAGAGGATGGTTGTCTTCTGTGATTGATTCTTAGTTGTTCAACAAATATGGTGGTGAAGAATGCGGTGACGATGGTTGTGAGTCTCCCAAGTTTGGAGTTTCTTCACTCCTTCTTGCTCATCTACGGTGGCTAAGAGTGCATTCAATCTTCGGGTCTAGAAACATTGATGGTTGAAGACCAAGATTTTAGATCTCTGCATGCATGCCTGCAAATTCATAAGTAGTGAGAACACTTGACAAACAATGGAAGGTAAACTAGATAATATGAATGAGTGGAATGATAAAATAGTGGTGAGTGATCTAGTCTTTCTTACTAGTTAACACCTCTTACTCTGATAAAATATATTGATGCTCCCTGGCAACAATGCCAAAAACTTTTTATCTATGTGCGCAAGTTTTAATATTTGTAAACTCAAACAATACCCCATAAGTATATATGTGTGTGTAGTATTATCGATGTTGTCTAAGGAGCACAGTATTGTTAGGTGCAAGCATGTTACCGTTCAACAATCTAGATCGATTTGCAAAACTTGAATTTGGTTGTGATCAACTAATCTAGCAATTAAAAGAGGAAATGAGCTAAATTAAGAAGATTTAGATCATATTTAAGAGATCTTGGACATAATATTTCACTTCCATACCATTACATCATATGGAACTACAAAATTAACATGTCAATTAACTTGCTGAGGAGGTTGCCATCATCATACACCTCAAGGTGATATGATACAGTTTTCATTTTTAACATAACACTCCCATGTCTATATCAAAATTCGAATTGCAACTTAGATCCTCAATGTATCCAAGCCACTCCCATGGTTGTGGATTCATTGCCAAGAGAACTACTCCCTACTTCTCTATAAACCTTCCTAGATCATACAAAGAAGCATAGAACATGTAGATTTGGTGGCCAAGCAAACATACAAGCAATTTTCACCATAGAAACTCTTGGAGAAGCAAATTAACTAACATTAGTTAAGATATCTGAGTTCACATGAGTAATAGAATGGGATATACTCTCCCATGCCCAACAAAAAGAGTTACTCGTACATGATGATGAGACACAAGTTCATGGTACAAATTTCAGAGTTTTGCATGATTAAATAGAAGAAAGAGCAAAGGGAAACAAAGAGTGAAGTTGAGTGAAGTAAAACTCCGACTGGAGGATGGAATTTCACCCATGTAGCTACTCCTACTCGGACTATCTTCCCTCTTGAGAAGCTTGGAAGAGTAGAGAAGCTCTGCTTCACCTTTTGGATAAGAAATGGCAAAGACTGGAGGTTCCTTCCCAAGAAGCCTCTTCTTCCTCCCCAAAATCACCTCCTCTTTCTCTACAACTCTCTCTATTCATAGAGTGTTTCAAATGACGAGAGATAATAAAACAAGGGGTGATTATTTTCAAAATTTGTAGAAACCGAGAAAGATATGACATGTTTAGAGAAAGACACGTCATGTCCCAGCGTGTAACTACTGAAAAAACTGCCTCCACAAAGGGTACACAGCGTGTCACACATGAGCCTCTTTAAGAACTTTTATCCCAGCTTGAGAGGCAAGGTAAACGGATTATTACCAACTAAGTCATCTAAAAACTTATATCTTGGTCTTATGCAACAATGAACAACATGATCACTGAAGGCGTCAAGGTCTGCAATTTTGCAAAGTAGAGAATGTTCATCTCCTGGGTACAAGGGAATCATAAGCCTGTAATGAAGGATGGCTCGATACTCAATAGGGTGACATGGACATAGCTACAACCTAAAGATGACCTGGGCAGATGGCACATGTTGTGTACGAATAAACAAACGACATGTGTGTTGGCATAATTTTGAATCATGGATTTTGAATGTGTGGACATATTGTGTCTTAGAAGCAACATGGCGTGTCTTTTATCTACAGTTGGGGGTGAGAGTTTCTGTAAACATACACGATGTGTGTAAACTACCACATACTGTGTCTTTTTCCTTGTCGTTGAGGAATCCCTTTTATAGAAAGATACACATCGTTTGTAAAATGACACATGTCGTGTCTTACTCTGAATCTTCGAGAACTCCTCTAGATCAATTTCAAATCATTAGGGAATCCAACTATGGTCACATTTGGGTTGGATTAACCCTATTTCATCATCTTTACTCTGTACCTGCAATTAGAATCATGCAACAAGTAAAACATCTAAAAAGATGGCAAATTAAGTATGATTAGGGGCCAAATGGAGAGCAAAATGAACTGAATTTGTGTGCGAAAGTGTGCAAAAAGTATATATGAAATGCACACATCACTCCTCCTTGTAGGTTATTCCCACGTATCAAACAAAGAAAAAAAAAGATTTTTTTGTAACATAATAGTTGGAAAATCATCCTAATTTCAGCTTATCACATCAAAGTAGTAAGTGATGTTGCATAATTCATTTTCCACCAACATGGTATAAAAAAGCCCTGAAAAGAGCATTTCAGAACACAAGTGTATGTATTTTGAAATTTCATCCCATATATAATTAATCATATATACGGTTGACATGATGGATTCCCTTTAGTAGATTAGGGAAAAGCATGCAGTTTCGTGTTCATACTCCATTCTAACAAAACAATTAACAAAAAGTTTACCTTTATACATTTTAACCAATATTAAGGCAAGATTAAGGTTTTGCATGCACATTGTATGCTAGTGAACTTAACAATGGTTATATATACATTTATGCTTTTTAACCAATACTAAGGCAAGATTAAGGTTTTGCATGCACAATGTATCCAAATAAACTTAACAATGATTATACAATTAGATGAAGGTAGAAATGTGAAAAAGAAAGGAATCCACAAAATTGCCTCCCATCCACGTCCAGATAACCCACTCAAGCTCCAAAAAGACACTTCTAAGCAAGGTTTAGGGCAAACTAGGATGCATAGAGAGATGGTTCTTTATCTATATGCACTAAGTTCCACCATGGAACTCCTTGGATCTCAGTCAAGAAATAAGAAGAGATTAATAATATCAACAAAATAGTAAGAGGAAGGAATATCTTACATGGTTAAGGCTATAAATGTCACACCCGCATCTCACGATTACCACTAACCATGAGATGTGGACATGAGTTTGAGGATTATACTTAATACAAAGTTCACTCCCGTATTTTTTATTATTATTTTCCTTTATTTCGTTTCAAACTCTTTGTTTTTCTTTTCTTAGCACCTACAAAGATGATGATATATGTTTATGATGGTCTAGAATATTACATTCATCCATGAAAAATTTATTTTGGGAATGAAAAAGGTTCTTGAGCAAATGTGAATAGATAAATCTATCCTAAGTGTGGGGTCAACTCCCACAAGGTACCCTATTTTGAGTCTGGATTGAGACTCTTCACCATCTTTAAGTGTCTGAGAGTATAAGAGGCTCCCTGGTCTATCTTCTCCCCTTCAGTCTACAATTTGCATCTTTGACCATTGACTTTGTAAGAGGATTCTTTTCCATGTAGCTCCACAGTTCCATAGGGGAAGACCTTTAAAACTAAGAAAGGGCTTGACCATTTAGGATGCAGTTTTAATGGAAAGAACTTGAGTTTGGAGTTGACTAACAATATTAGATCTCCTTCTTTGAAGTCTTTGGTACATATTCTTTTATCATGCCATCTCTTTGTCTTCTCCTTATAGATCTTGGTATTTTCAGATGCATATAATCTCAACTCTTCTAGTTCTTGGAGTTGTAGTAGCCTTATTTCTCCCACTTTCTTCATGTCATAGTTGAGGAATTTAATTGCCCACAATGCTCCATGCTCAAGTTATACAGGTAGATGACAAGATTTCCCATAGACCGGCTTGAATGGAGTAGTACTAAAAGGTGTCTTATAAGATGTCCTATAAGCCCATAATGCATCATCTAGTTTCACTTCCCAATCTATTCTTGAGTTAGAGTCTCTCTTCTCTCGTGTTTCTTTCATTTGCATATTTGAAATCTCAACTTGCCCTAAAGTTTGTGGATGGTATGGTGTAGAGATCTTATGCTTGACACTATATTTTCTCAGTAGATTGTTGAAGTTTCTTTCATTGAAATGGATTCCTCCATCTGAGATGACTGGTCTTAGAACTCCAAATCTCAGAAAAATAATCTTCTATAATAACTTCATCATTGATTTTGCATCTAGATCTTGAGTTGGAATAGCCTCCACCCACTTTGATACATAGTCACACGCCACTAGGATGAACTTATAGTTGCATGAAGAGGGAAATTGCAAGGAGTGGGATCCCAGAGGGGAACCACTCCCTACTAGAAGTAAAAAGGCAACACCCCTTGAACCAAACACCACATAAAATTTTTCACCAAAGGGATGATGTCCAATTCATTCAACATGCATGTATCATAACACAATAAGTAGCAGCAGAAGAGAACTTTATCTAGCTATTACAAAGTTTGATATCATTATACATCACTACACCACACATGGGTGAGACAAAAAAGAAAACTATCTTAACATACTAGGACCAACTGAGAGTCATCTAACCACCTCTTTTAAGTCTCCCAAAGATCAGCTACAAAGGTTGTTGTCCTAGTCCACCTTGCTATACTCTCCTTAATCTAATCCTGGGGACGGAAGCATACTCCACAAAAGGAGAAAGAAAAGAGAACATCAACAAAAGCTGGTATGTGCATACTAAACAAGAAATTGAGAAATATATAAAGAATAAAGGACATCAAGTATAAAAGGCTTCCCATATAAAAATAAAGTACTACCCAATCGGGCATAAAAGAATATGAAAAACAAAATAATAATGAAGCAAGAGAGTATATAAACAAGGCATCTATGTGTTTCACCTATTACAAAACTAGATAATATAAACATGCAGGTAGGAAATAATACATTTACCATAAATGTGGAGTGAGAGGGAACTGTATACATCCACTCTAAATATGGGGTGGCAGGGTATGTCAACATCGGCCTGAGTAGGAATTTAACATCTACCCAAATATATAAATATGCAAGAATTTAACATCTGCATTCATATGTGGGAATTTAACATCCACATAAAACACATGCAACATTATACTAGTAGTCACCACATGATCCATAACAAAAGAATAAGCAAGTATAAACAAATAAGGAGGATGAGAACATCCATCAAGTATAAAGTGAGATTATAGGATCCATGCCATCGAATAATGTGCCATAAAAACATCCACTACCAAGGTGGGAAAAGAAGCACATATCATCAAATAAGTCTAACATGCACAAATCATAAGAGTGACTCTAAAAGAATATCCATGATCACATGATCAATATCAAATAAGGTAGTTCACATGAACCATATTTTTTTTAAAAGAAAAGACATTGTGTATAGGCTAATGTCCATAGGACCAAGAGAATGATAAAGATAGGCTATTGCTCAATATAGAAGAATAGGAGATGCAAAATATACCTCTCTACAGAGTCTAACAATCCAAGATCACTTTTAGATCCAAATCTAGGTCTCCAAAGCACCTATTATGACGTATGTAAAATTAGGGTTAGAATTACAATGATTTCACAAACCCTAAAAGTGACCTTTTTCTTAATGTGTGAATTATGTTATGAAAACCATGCTATATTTTAGTTTATATTATTTGAAGTCTAAAACTTATTTTATTATATTTTTATGACATATATATATTTAGTTATAAATTTTACAAGTTATTACTTATTTAGATTAATACATTAAAATTACTTATTTTAAAAACATTGGATTTAGGCAACAAACCCAACACCATTAGAAAGCTTACATTTTTCTAAATTTATTGATTATTTATTTGTAATTTTTGACTTAGCAGAAAAATAGTTATGAATTTTATAAATTTGACCAATCGGAAAAATCGAAAAAGCAACATCAGGTTATTTCTTGCAAGAAACAAAGAGAGAGAATGAGTGGGCCATGCGGCCCGAGTTGGCCCAATCAGGGCTTGCCAACTTGGCCGACCCCACAGACAACTGGGCAAGTTGCCTCAATGTTGAAATAAAACAAATCTCGCATGAAATGATGATTTTGACCCTTACAAAAAATAGAATGAGAAACAGGAGGGCACAAGAGAGAAAACACATTGAGGATTCTTCTCCCCGATACCAACCTCACACCATGGCCATGAGGAGCAACTGGCCATGGTTTCCAGAGGGAGCTTCTCTACTCGACCCACACCAAAAACCAATTGAGAGCCCGCAAAAGACCTTCCCGAAGCCAACCAGCATCTGACCAAACCTAAAGGCAAAAAGAACAGAGAAATCATACTAGGCTTTCCACCATGGGAGATCACAAAAGAACACAAAAGAAGGAAGTCATGTAGATTGGGGAAGAAAGGAATAACTGCAAGACACATGGAGTAGCTTTCCAATACCACTAGAATCAAGAAGGAGAAAAATCGAGTAGTAAGGAGAGGACATCCGTCAAACCATCGCCAGAAAACTAAGGTGAAGCCAAGTTTCAGGATAGAACAACTCAGGGCCAACTGTACCAAGATGAAGATCGAAAAAGAAACTCTTGGGTTTGAAGATGCTTACCGCAGTGCCAATTGCACCGAAGATGGCAGTGGAGGCTGGGTTGCAACTAGGGTCGCTAGAGAAGAAAGGCTAGTAGGATCAGGGACTCGGAAGCAATGATCCAATTGGTAGAGGAGGATAATTACAAAGCGACCGATGGTTGTTTTCGTGTGCTTGCGTGAAGATGGGGTGTGGTGAGGAGTCTTCTATGGAAAATAATGGAGAAAGCCGAATTGGGGTTTTCTCATATATATAGATTTAGGGCTCAAGTTCTAGATCAACCTGTGCAGAATCAGATAGGGAATTCATAGGGACAAAAATCATGGGCAAAGGTTGAGCGTAGGCTGAGAAAACTGGATTGGAAGGTACCGTGTGGGAGCAGGTCTTCTTTCCTATTTTGTCAAGAGGTAGATGACGAGCTGGTAGCCGTTGGATCAAGAAATGAAAGGCCCAGATCTAAGCGTGCTTAAACAACCACGTGACAAATAGAAACTTTATACAAATCGAAATCCAATTGAAGTGGGTATGTAATTAATTTCCTATTTTCTCTCTCATCCAAAGAGGATGCAAACAAACCCCAAATTGGATGAAATTTTGAACACAAGATAATTAAAGCATGTAGATTCTGATTATGAAATTAGATTTGCATTTTTAGAACTTTTGATATGTTAAATAAATCATATACTATTTTCTCTTTCCTCATGTATTTATGACTTTAAGACTATCCAAATTTTATGAAACTTTACCCACAAGTCATATTTAATGTGTTGGATACAAATTTGCCATCAATTTTACATGTTGGAGTTGTTTGTACATTTATTTAATATTTTGAAGGTTCTACACTCTCTCTCTCCTGATTTCACTTTTTAATCAAACATCTTCCAAATTGGATGAAAATTCACCCAAAGGTTATATTTATTATGTAAATTATGAATCCAAGATTATTTTCCTCTTTTGGAGTCATTTATTATTTTATTTAATATTTTGGGGAAATCATTAATCTTCCCTTTCCAAATTGAATTAAATTAATTATTATTATGTGAATAATGTGAAACTTGACTCCCAAGACAATTGGCACCCAAGGAACACGATTTTTAACTTAGATTTCACTTTTTGGATTTCCTTTAATGAGTTACGAAACAATTAATATTTGTGGCTATTAACATCACATTATTATTTAGGTTATCATCTCATTTCACTATTATCATTATTGCTCATCCATTTATGTTCCATAGCTTAATACTATTACCAAAAGAATTATGTGTGATTACTTGCACATAATTTTATATAATTCATTATTATCTCATGTGACATATTTTATGTGTCTACTATTGGATTAAGGCTAATGTGAGAACATTAGGTTACATTAGGGTGATTTATTCATTCATGAGCTCAATAGAGTTATACTAAACATCTTTTAGGTCTAACCTCAACCTTGTTTGGCTAAGTCCAAAAGGTTAAAATTTTAGGGTAGGGTTTGAGTTCTAGTATGTTACAACACACCACCCCTTAAAGGGATTTTGTCCTCGAAATCAAAACATACATATATAAGCAAACAACTATTCACCACCCCTTAAAAGGATTCATCTTATTAAGTTAAAACTATACTTTGGATACAAAGGGTTCCACTATACTTCCTTACATCCATACATAAAAGCATCATGCAAAAAGGAAACATAACTTGTAAAGACTAACTAAGGAACTATGGGCCAACTTGTTCTTGTCCTTGTTCATCCTCCTAAACTTCTTCACCATCCAAAGCAAAAACTCTTCCATCTCACCTTTCCACAACTCTTCCTCTATTATTGTTTCCATTATTGTTGCCCTGATTCTAAGGAGATACTTATTGTTGTACTGGTGCCTGTCCATTATGACGTTTGGGGCAATCAGGCTGAACATGTCCTGGTTCATTACAGTGATGAAATATCAGTAGTCTATCCTTCATTCTTGAAACATGGGCTTTTGAATGACGATCACCTTCAAGGATTTTCCTCTTATGATTGTTTTCTCTGTGGAACTGAAAACCCAGATACAATACAACTAAGGACTTATCCACCATCTGTTGAAAGGTCAAGGGTAGTTGTGGAATAAGAGCACAACCCACGTTGTAGTTGAGTCCTTGAAGGAATAGGTCATCCCTACATTCCTCACTCAAACCAATTAAATAATGTTACAACAGTAAAAACTTTTATACAAAAGCAAAAATGGATATGGAACCTTACTTCAAACTGTAGAACTCAACTTCCTTCTTCTTTAGGGCAACAATGCAGATGTACTTCCCATGAATGATCACCAAGAACTACTCCCAGGTCATGGTAGAGATATCACAAGTCCTTGCAATTCCATTTCACCAAACTCTAGCTGGTCCATCGAGTACATAAGAAACAAATCTGACCTTCTGGTGTGGAGGACATGCCATACCATCCAAAGTCCTTTCTAGAGCTAACACCCAATCATCAGCTTTATCCACCATCTCTAGCTCTCCTTCACTCTTGAATTAGGGTGGTTGCATCTTCATGAACTCCATGATTGAGTACTGCTTAGGTTTGTCAGACGCACATGGGTTGTTTAACTTCACTACCATAGCTGTGGAGAGAAGTTTCTACAACATGCATGTCAACTCTTATTCAGGAGTGATGACTATTTCCATATTAGCAGCAATAGAGGCTGGGGTTTCTTGTCCTACTGATGGCCCACTTCTGGTTGGAGGAGTTCCTTGTGTCACTGGGGTAGTAAAGGGTGGATCCATCCTTAGCATCCCAAACCTAGGGTTCTATGGTGTCTCATAACCGTACTGGTTGTCAACAGTTGAGTTATCTCCAGTCATGGGGTTTTTCCAGCATAAGGCAAGGTACTAGGTATAAGCAACCTAAGATAAAGGTAAATATCCTAAGGGAGACGAGATTGAAATAGTTAGATAATCGAATGCTAGTGGATCTGATACCATGATGTAAGGAGTGCAATCCCAGAGGGGAACCACTCCCTACTAGAAGTAAAAAGGCAACATCTCTTGAACCAAGCACCACATAATTTTTTTCACCAAATGGATGATGACCAATTCATTCAACATGTATGTATCATAATACAATAAGTAGCAACGGAAGAGAACTTTATATAACTATTACAAATCTTGATATCATTATACATCACTACACCACACATGGGTGAGACAAAAAGGAAAAATATCTTAATCAAACTCAGATCATCTGAGGATCATCTAACAACCTCTTTCAAGTCTCCCAAAGCTCAGCTACAAAGGTTGTTGTCCAAGTCCACCTTGTTATCCTCTCCTTGATCTAATCTTAGGGATGGAAGCATACCCTATAAAAGGAGAAAGAAAAGAGAATATCAGCAAAAGCTGGTATGTCCATACTAAATAGGAAATTAAGCAATATATAAAGAATAAAGGAGGACATCAAGTATAAAAGGCTTCTCATAGAAAAAAAAAGTACTACCCAATCGGGCATAAAAGAATATGAACAAAAAAATAATAATGAAGCAAGAGAGTATATAAACAAGGCATCCATGTGTTTCACCTGTGACAAAACTAGATAATATAAACATGCATGTAGGAAATAATACATCTACCATAAATGTGGGGTGAGCGGGAACTGTATACATCCACTCTAAATATGGAGTGGTAGGGTCTATCAACACCTACCCGAGAAGGAATTTAACATCTGCCCAAATATATAAATATGTAGGAATTTAACATCCACATAAAAACACATGCAATATTATACTAGTAGTCACCACATGATGCATAACAAAAAAATAAGCAAGTATAAACAAATAAGGAGGATGAGAACATCCATCAAGTATAAAGTGAGATCATAGGATCCATGTCATTGAATAATGTGCCATTAAAACATCCACTAACAAGGTGGGAAAAGAAGCACATATCATCATATAAGTCCAACATGCACAAAGCATAAGAGAGAGTCCAAAAGATTATCCATGATCACATGATCAATATCAAATAAGGTAGTTCACATGAACCTACTTTTTTTAAAAGAAAAGACATTGTGTATAGGCTAATGTCTATAGGACCAAGAGAATGATAAAGATAGGCTATTGCTCAATATAGAAGAATAGTAGATGAAAAACATACCTCTCTATAGAGTCTAATAGTCCAAGATCACTTCTAGATCCAAATCCCAAAGCGCCTATTAACATGAATGTGAAATTAGGGTTAGAATTACATTGATTTCACAAACCCTAAAAGTCACCTTTTCTTAATGTGTGAATTATGTTATGAAAACCATGCTATATTGTAATTTATATTATTTGAAGTCCAAAACATATTTTATTATATTTTTATGACATATATATATTTAGTTATAAATTTTATAAATTATTACTTGTTTAGATTAATCCATTTACTTATTTTTAAACATTAGATTTAGGTGAAAAAACCAACACCATTAGAAGGCTTACATTTTTCTAAATTTATTGACTATTTATTTGTAATTTTTGTCTTAGCAAAAAAATAGTTATGAATTTTAGAAATTCGACCATTTGGAAAAATAAAAAAGCCACATCAGCTTATTTCTTACGAGAAACAGAGAGAGAATGAGTGGGCCACATGGTCTGAGTTGGCCCAATTAGGGCTTGCCAAATCGGATGACTCCAAAAACAACTGGGCAAGTTGCCTTAGCACTGAAACAAAACAAATCTCTCATGAAATGATAATTTTTCCCTTATAAAAAAAAGAACGAGAAATAGGAGGGCGCAAGAGAGAAAACACATCAAGGATTCTTCTTCGTGATACCAACCTCACACCATGGCCATGAGAAGAAACTAGCCATGGTTTCTAGAGGGAGCTTCTCTACTTGACCCACACTGAAAACCAACTAAGAGTCTGCGAAAGACCTTACTAAAGCCAATTAGCTTCTGATCAAACCTCAAAGGCAAAAAGAATAGAAAAATCAGACCAGGAATTCCACCATGGGAGATCACATGAGAGCACAAAAGAAGCAAGTCAAGCAGATTGGGGAAGAAAGGAATAACTACGAGACACACAAAGTATCTTGCCAATACAACCAGAATCAAAAAGGAGAAAAATCGAGTAGCGAAGCAAGGACATTTGTCAAACCATCGCCAGAAAAACTGAGGTGAAACCAAGTTTCAAGATAGAACAACTCAGGGCCAACTGCACCAAGATGACGATTGAAAAAGAAACTCTTGGGTTTGAAGATGCTTACCATAGTTCCAAATGCACCGAAGATGGCGGTGGAGGCTGGGTTGCAACTGGGGTCACTAGAGAAGAAAAGCTAGTAAGATTAGGGACTCGGAGACATCAACTATCCAATTGGTAGAGGAGGAGAATTATAAAGCGACCGATGGTTGTTTTCGTGTGCTTGCGTGAAGACAGGTGTGGTGAGGAGTCTTCTATGGAAAATGATGGAGAAAGTTGAACTGGGATTTTCTAATATATATAGATTTAGGGCTCAAGTGCTAGATCAACCTGTGCGGAATCAAACAAGGAATTCATAGGGACAAAAATCATGGGCAAAGGTTGAGCGTAGACTGAGAAAACTAGATTGGAAGGTACTACGTGGGAGTAGGCCTTCTTTCCTATTTTGTCGAGAGGTAGAGGATGAGTTGGCAGCTGTCAAATCAAGAAATAAACGGCCCAGATCTAAGAACGCTTAAACAACCACATGACAGATACAAACTTTATACAAATTGAAATCCAATTGAAGTGGGAATGCAATTAATTTCCTATTTTCTCTCTCCTCCAAATAGGGTGCAAACAAACCCCAAATTGGATGAAATTTGCACAGAGGCTAATTGAAACATATAGATTCTGATTATGAAATTAGATTTTCCATTTTAGAACTTTTGATGTGTTAAATAATTCATATACTATTTTCTCTTTCCTCATGTATTTATGACTTTAAGATTCTCCAAATTTTATGAAACTTCACCCACAAGTCATATATGTGTTGGATACAAATTTGCCATCAATTTTACATGTTGGAGTTATTTGTACATTTATTTAATATTTTGAAGGTTTTACACACACTCTCTCTCTCCTGATTTCACTTTTTAATCAAACATCTTCCAAATTGGATGAAAATTCACCTAAAGGTTATATTTATTATGTAAATTATGAATCCAAGATTATTTTCCTCTTTTGGAGTCATTTATTATTTTATTTGTTATTTTTGGGGAAATCATTGATCTTCCCTTTCCAAATTGAATTAAATTAATTATTATTATGTGAATAATGTGAAACTTGACTCCCAAGATAATTGGCACCCAAGGAACACGATTTTTAACTTAGATTTCACTTTTGGGATTTTCTTTAATGAGTTACAACACAATTAATATTTGTGGCTATTAAAATCACATTATTATTTAGGTTATCATCTCATTTCACTATTATCATTATTGCTCATCCATTTATGTTCCATAGCTTAATACTATTACCAAAAGAATTATGTGTGATTACTTGCACATAATTTTATATAATTCATTATTATCTCATGTGACATATTTTATGTGTCTATTATTGGCTTAAGACTAATGTGATAACATTAGGTTACATTAGGGTGATTTATGCATGCATTATCTCATTAGAGTTATACTAAACATCTTTTTGGTCTAACCTCAACCTTGTTTGGCTAAGTCCAAAAGGTCAAAATTTTAGGGTAGGGTTTGAGTTCTAGTATGTTACAAATATGTGCCCATATAGTCTATGCCCCATACATCAAAAACTTCAATTTCTAGAATTGAATTAAATGACATCTTGTCCTTCCTTGAGATCCCTCCTTATCCTTGATACTTGTCACAAGCTTTAACAAATGCATGTACATCACAAAATAGTGTTGGCTAATAAAAGCCCACTTGTAGAATCTTGGTTGATGTCTTGTGTACTCCAAAGTGTCCACCATAGGGAGAATAATGGCAATATGAAATCACTCCTGGAATCTCTTTGTTGGGAATGCATCTCCTAATCAACCCATCTACACATTGCTTCAACAATAGGGGATCATCCCAATAGTCAACATCGTGAAGGAACTTCTTTTTTGTTGGTATGTGACATCAGGAGGAAGGTGTTTGGTAGCCAGATAGCTTGAAAAGTCAGTAGACCTTGGTGTAACAAGCAGGTTTACCACATACAACTTCTCAATACAAATATTGTCATTGATAGGAACCTTGACTTCAACACTTATGGTGAGACTTGAAAGGTGACCAACTACATTGTTTTTTGTCCCTTTTTTGTCTTTGATTTCCAAGTCAAACTCATGTAGAAGTAGTATCCAATGGATAAGATGAGGCTTGGCATCCTTCTTTCTCATGAGATACCTAATTGTAGCATGGTATGTATATATAATGACTTTGGAGCCCACAAGATACTGGCAGAACTTATCAAAAGCATAGACTATAGAAAGCATCTCCTTCTCCGTAGTGGCATAATTGATTTGAGCTTCATATAAAATCTTGCTTGCATAATGAATAACATGAAGTTTGTTGTCTCACCGTTGACCTAGAACTTCCCCTATGTCATAATTACTGGCATCATACATGATTTTAAAAAGGAGCACTCGAGTCCGGTGGTTGGATGATAGGGGTTGAGATGAGGGTATCTTTCAATTTTTGGAAGGCTATTTTGCAATCTTCATTGAGTATGAATTTGACATCTTTAGCTAACAAGAGCAGAGAGGTTTGCAATCTTTGAAAAATCTTTGATGAATCTTCTATACAACATTGCATGTCCCAAAAACTTCAAACTTCTTTCACGTTTGTTGGAGTTGACATCTTATCATTTGCTTAAACTTTTGCCTTATCAACCTCAATCCCTTTGATTGAAATGATGTGACCAAGTACAACGATTGAAATGATGTGACCAAGTACAACTCCTGATTGTACCATAAAATGGCACTTCTCCCAATTGAGCACAAGGTTGACCTTCTTACATTGTTGCAAGACTTTAGTCAAATTTAACAAACAATCATAAAAAAAAATACCACAAACACTGAAATCATCCATAAAAAATTCTATAATCTTTTCAAAGAAATCAGAGAATCTGGCCATCATGCATCTTTGGAAAGTAGTGGGTGCATTGAAAAACCGAAAAGGCATTTGCCTATAAGCATGTATTCCATAAGAGAATGTGCAGGTTGTTTTTTCTTGATTAGGAAGATATATAGGGATCTAAAAATCCTAGAATATTCATTTAAATAACAAAAATAAGAGTGTTTGGCAAGTCTCTCCAACATTAAGTCAATGAAAATGGTCTTTTCTTGTGGCTTTGTTTAGTTTTCTATAATAAATCCACATTCGCCACCCAGTTACTACCCTTGTTTGAATAAATTCATCATTATCCCCTTTCATTACAATGGTCCCTCCCTTTTTAGGTACAACATGTGTAGCAGTTACCCAAGGTTGTCACTGATAGGATACATATCCCAACATCTTTTAGCTTAAATATTTCCTTTTTAACAACTTCCATCATGCTTTGATTTAACCTTCTTTGTGGTTGTATGCATGGATTAACATTTTCTTCTAAGGCTATACAGTGCATACAAATGGAAGGGTTAATTCCTTTCATATCATTATTTGAATAACCTATTACCCCTTTGTACAATCTAATCTCTTTCAACAACTTATCTTCTTGTTCTTGAGTCAAATCAACATTTATTATAATAGGGGAAAAAAACTCGGGTCCAAGAAAGCATGCCTCAACCCCGGTGGTAGGGGTTTTAGTTCTACCTTTTTTTCATAGTGGTGGTAGTATCACTTGCCTCATTCTCTATTGGTACTTCTTTGGATGATGATTCTGATGTGGAGTCATAATTTCCTTCATTGAAAATAGTCATTGAGTCTTCTTTATCTTGTTCACTTCAAGGTCATCAAAAACCTATTCAGAAATGGTCTTATCTTCTTCTAGAAAAGTATCAATGCTATCTATCAAACAAAGATATTCTTTGGTGATGGGTGCCTTCATTACATCATAGACAGAAAATACAAGAGCTTCTTCTCCAGCTCTGACAATTTGTTTCCCTTCTCTAACATCTACAATGTAGTCTGCAGTCCAGAGAAATGGTCTCCCAAAAAGGATTGGATTTGTCGGATCTTCTTGCATGTCCAGAACTACAAAGTCACAAGGGATGTAGAACTTTCCTATCTACATGGGAATGTCTTCAACAACCCCTATTGGATATTTAATTGAAAGTATCTAGTTGTATCATCATTGATGTTGGTTTCAAATCTCCCAAGTCTAGATTTTGCCTTAGAGAAAAAAGGATCAAACTGATGCTAGCACCAAGGTCAATCAAGCCTTTGTCAAAAGTTGAATCTCTAATTTTTCAAGGGAGAGTGATTGCACCTAGATCATTTAGTTTTTCAGGCAAACAATTTTGAATGATAGAGATTATCCTTCATATAGCATAATAGTTCATCTTGGTTGGGCCTCCTTCTCCTTATGAGAATGTCTTTTAAAAACTTGGCATAGGAAGGTAGTTCGACTATCACTTCAACTAGAGGAAGATTCACATATAGCTTGTTCAAGATATCCATAAACTTGTTTAACTTTGCATCATCTTTTGTGTTAGCAAACCTATGAGGGAAAGGAAAATTAGGCTTGCAAGAAGAGTCACCTTCTTGTAAATTTCCAACAATTTTTCCTTTGGTTTTCAGCAATATCCTCCGCAATGGTGTCAATAACTTCCTTAGATTTCCTTTTAAAGTGGTGAGGATCCTCCTATCACTGCTCCACTCCTTAGTGTCATGATTTTGCATGTTTCCTTAGGATTCATTACCGGTTGACTAGGCAAGGAGTTAGAAGATGTTCCTTGATTGGCTAGAGCTTGTTGAGCAATATGGTTCTCCAATATCTTGGTATGAGTAGTAATGCCATCCACCTTGGAAAAAAACTAATGGATGACATCTTTCATGATCTGACTGTGTTGGTAGAATTCCTCAATTTGCTTCAATTGAGATGAAACAAAACCTTCAAGAAGAGACTCCAAATTGGACTTTGGTTGTTGTTGTTATTGGTTGAAGTTTTTATTGACATTATTGTTGAAACCTGCAGGGTTGTTTCCCATAGGATAGACTTAACGTACTCGGTAATCTTTGTTGAGTTAGTATGATCCAGACTAGAGGGTCTATGAGAAAATGTGTGCTCATTCAGGGTGATACATGGAAACAGTTCTTGTCCTATGTAAGATGTGATGATAACCACCATAGCTAGTATCAGGATGTAAAGAAGCTTTATAAGGGAGGTTGTGTCAGTCACCACTTCATTAAGATGATGTTGGTGAAGGGACCTCGCGAAGGTCAGAAAAAGGCCATAGTGTGTGTAGATGAAGTCGGTTTGATTGTGCAATGGCTGAAAGGAGCTCAGGGATGACATGAGTCGTAAGCTGATGCAAAGTAGACTGACATGCTATTCACTGTGGGAGAATATGTGACATGAAAATCTGACCCCTCTGAGCTATATCTAAGAAAGCTGAATCCTCGATACATGGGTCCATTTGGGATAGATTGGTGGAGTTATTTATGGTTGACCTTACCCCTTAGGATAATGTGATGTGTGATGAGTTCCATGTGTCCAATTTAGAGCACTATGTGAGGTACCCAGGCCATGGGCGGAGCAATGAACCTAGTGAGCCATAAGGGAGGCTGAAATGACCTGAGTCACGTGTGAGGTTTATAGAGGCCAAGGTGAAATAACTTAGAGAAAAGAATATGTGATGATAAAGGTGCTTTGGAAGCACCATGGATAGGGTAAAGCCTCATAGGGGTCAATGATGGACATGGAAAAGCCTTATCCTGAATTGTTTGTTTGCTTGATGGAATTTTGAGGACAAAATTCTTATAAGAGGGGAAGGATGTTACAACCCCAATTTTGCATGTGTTTTCATAATTGAAATATAATGATTTCATGAATATGGACTTAATTGAAAAGGTTGGATGCTTTGCTTCAAAGAATGGATTTCTTTGCAAATCTCCCTTTTGACGGGAATTTCGTGGTCCCTATTATTTTGTTAATCCAATAATGGATATAAAAGTGAAGAAAAGAAGAAAAATCCAAATAATAGAAAAAGATACCAGATAATGCATATTAAGCAAAGTATTTATGAGAAATACATGGAAATCTCTAGAAAGTGGCATTAATGGCCACAATTGAATATATTTCATTTATATGTGAGTTCTAATGGAAGAAATAGAAAAAGAGGGAAAAAAGGAAATAAAAGATAAAGAGAAATCCTTGAAAAGAAATCTTTTAAATAAAGAAGATAATGTAAGAAATTAAAGAGAGAAGTGAGGGTTTGGCCATAATGAGAAATATTTCGAACCCCACTTGCTTTCTTGGATTGCAAGGAATATAAATAATGGAAATAAGAAAATAAGAAAGAGAAAAGATATGAGGAATAAGCCTAATTGAGTAATATCTTGTACCTAAAGAAAAGGCACGTTTTCTTTTAGATAATGAGCCCAATTTTGGTAGAGAGGTATATTAAGTCTTTATAGACATTCCCTTAAAATTTGGTATTAATTAGATAATTGGTTTGAGAGTTATGATTTTTACAAATATCCTAAAGTGGAAAGGATAAAAGAAATACATTAAAATGTCACAATTTATGTTCAAATATAAGACTTGTTAGCCGTTGGATCAAGGATCCAATGGTAGCTGCTCTTCGTCTCAGATTAGAAAAAGGAACAGTAAAGGGAGACTTGCAAATCGATTTTCTTGACACATAAGGAATGTTCAGATATGGGGTTTTCTCCATTTGCTACGGAGGAGAAAACGAGTCCGATGATCCTTGGTTTCCCCTATTTTCGTGAGAGATTGGGATTTCCCAAAAATCCATGTACGAATAGGACATCCGAGCGTTTGATGCAAATCTGGGATTCTCGAGATCGGAGCCTATATAAGGCATAGGGATCCCTGAGCGAGAGGATCGTAGCCCATCCCACAACTTTGCGGAGAGTCTCGAGCTTTTGTGAGCCATCCCGTACGCAAATCATCCTGGCGGCAGATGCCCTATTCCCGCAGTGGAACAGGGGACACGGTTTTGTAGAGAGCCAGGATCGGATGTCCAGTGCTTCTCCTCATTGGTCTCTTGTAGGGTGGCAGGCGGTGCGGAGTATGGCCGAGGCGCAACAGAAGGTTGGGGCGGGCTGCGCTTGCACAAGTCACCAGGTGACAGGGCCAACGGCCGGCGGGCGATGAAGCTCTATTCTCCTGGAAGAACAGAGTCCGCGTGGCTCTTGCATGAGGAAGAAGAAAGGGGAGTGGGTCTGGGATCCCGGGTAGATGGATCCAGCGCCAGATATGCGAGACCAGGGAAGGGTTCGAGATAAAAGAAATAGGAAAAAGACACATGGCAACTCACAATTGGTCCTAAAGGTAATAATTTTGTAAAATTCCTAGAAGATAATTGGTAACTCCGATGGAAACATGTAATATATGGATTTTTACCGGGAGAACTCAAGGAACCCATTAAAATTAGTTTTAGAACCTGAATCTGATCATAGTTCGAAAAGTAGTTAGAGTTGCTAATCTTAATGTTTATAATGAGGAAAACCCTAACTTGATGATTCTATGAAATTAAGGAGATTAATATGTATATTTCATGATAATATTAGCTTGTTGCTAATAAGGAAGACATTTCGATGGCAAAAGAGATGATTCATATGCTTAATAGATTAATTTAGGGTTTTGATAAGTTAATGTGCATTAATGTGCTTGGAAACCCTAATCCAGGTTAATGGTTTATAATGAGATATAGTTTGAAAATGTTTATATAAAAGTGATAATAGGTTAATCCTAAACCTAATCAATGATAAAAAGGCTTTCGTATGATGAATAATTAGGGTTTTACACCTAGAATTGATGTTTTAGGGTTTCATGGACATAATAGAGAAAAACTGTATGTAGATCTAAAGGAACCCTAATGAAACCTTAATTTGGATTAGAAACCCTAGAAAGTGAATCCAATTTAATAAAGCAGATTCTTTATAAAGTGTGTAGTGAATAGAGTACATATTCTTTTTAGGAATTCTGTGATTGTTGAATTGTTTGCTTGGATTGCTTTCTTGGTTGGAATTGCTTAATGCTTGTGAAATCTTCAAATCAGGTATGTGGTTACGCTTATGGTTAATCGCTTTAGTTTCACGAAAATTCCTGAAAGTTTTATCAGTTTCCTGAATATAACTGCTTGGATGACTTTTATTTCATGCAACTATAAAGTGACTATGATTATCACCATAAGTATAGATACATGACTGGCTCAGATCCTGGTCCTCCTCTGTGGCTTTGCTTATGATGAAAATGGTAACCTGGTAAAGGGTCTACTTGTTAAGTAAGGCCATCAGGTTATCAAGAGTTAGAAATTGGGCTACCTACATGTAGTGCCATAAGACTCTTAGCACACCATGAGTAAAGGAGTGGGCTACCTATGGGTAGTGCCATGTGACTCAACCCTAGAAATTGGTTCAACCGTTAGGTAAGATCATGAGGGGTTTAATGGGGATCTACCATAAGGAAGGTAGCATCCAGGTCCACTGTAGGGACAACATATATGTTAGGGTATGTATGGATTGAGAAGTTATGTTGAAAATGTAAAGTTGTTTGTTAAATCATAATTGACTACAATATGTTGTTATCGTAGTTGCACGATTATTGTTTCCCCCACATACCAGCATAATTCATTTATGCTGACCGACGTTTTGTTTGTCGGTGTTTTAGGTACAAATGAAAAGGACAAACAGAAAAGTGTCATATGCAAAATTAAACAAGGATTAAATTATGAAGGAGGATTAGTTAGAATAGACTCCAGTTGTGGATAGAAGTAGTTATTTAAGTTCTAAAATAGGTATGCAAAGTTTAATTTTATTACATCCTTTCAGTTTAGTTGGTAGAATTTGATAATTGTTATTGATTATTTGTCGAACCTTTGATCCGGAAATTGGGATAACAACTCTGACCTCTTGGTCTCCCTTAAATGGAGGTTACTGGGAGGCAAGGTCGTTACATGGCATGTTCCCCATATTCAACAGTTGTTGACCTTGATCTTGTTGTGGATTTTGAGAGTTGTTGTTGTTGTGGTAGGAGAAGTTGGGATGGTCACACCAACCTAGGTTGCAGGTATTAGAATATGGATTTTATAGTTGTTTGCTCCCAAAGCTTCCTACAACATTGCATTGCTCCATGTTCTCTTCAACGGGAGTGAAAAAAGTGTAGCTTGAAGAAGCCACTTGTCAAATGGCTTCACTTGCATCACAAATCATATTTACCACCTGGGATGGTTGAGCAGTCAACCTCTCAAACATTTGCGTCAAAGCATCTAACTTTGTAGAAATTATATCAACAACTTCAATAGCATGGACACCTATTTTCTTCCCAAAAGAAGAAGAAGATGAGAGTGGATGATTGCTCCTTTTAGTACCCCATTGGCAATGATTGATTGTCATATCTTCTATGATATCATAGGCCTCCCTATAGGACTTGTCCATAAGGGCTCCATTGGCTACATCATCTATAAACATCATGGTGTTATAATAAAGCCCGTTATAGAATGTTTGAAGAAGCAACCATTTGCTAAGACCGTGTTGAGGACAAAGATGTTGGAGGTATTCAAACCTCTCCCATGAATCATATAGAGTCTCTCCATCATGTTGAGTGAAATTGGTCAATTGGATCCTCAGTTGAGCCATCTTGCTTGGTGGGAAGTACTTTGCTAAGAATACTTTGAGAAGTTCATCCCAATTGTTGATGGAGTTCCTTAGTAAAGAAGACAACCATGCCTTGGATCTATCCCCCAACGAAAATGGAAACAATAGTAGGTGTATACCATTAGGAGCAACTCCATTGATCTTGAACGTGTTCAGATATTACAAAAATTTAGCTACATGAAGGTTGGGGTCTTCCATGGAATTCCCCCCAAAATAGTTATGCTGAATTATTTGCATGACTTTTGGAATGATGGAGAAGTTGTTCACCTCGATTTGTGGGCTATTGATAGCCCCATTAATGTTGATTGTAGCTAGAATGATGAAGTCCTTGAGAGGATGGTTGTCTTCTGTGATTGATTCTTAGTTGTTCAACAAATATGGTGGTGAAGAATGCGGTGACGATGGTTGTGAGTCTCCCAAGTTTGGAGTTTCTTCACTCCTTCTTGCTCATCTACGGTGGCTAAGAGTGCATTCAATCTTCGGGTCTAGAAACATTGATGGTTGAAGACCAAGATTTTAGATCTCTGCATGCATGCCTGCAAATTCATAAGTAGTGAGAACACTTGACAAACAATGGAAGGTAAACTAGATAATATGAATGAGTGGAATGATAAAATAGTGGTGAGTGATCTAGTCTTTCTTACTAGTTAACACCTCTTACTCTGATAAAATATATTGATGCTCCCTGGCAACAATGCCAAAAACTTTTTATCTATGTGCGCAAGTTTTAATATTTGTAAACTCAAACAATACCCCATAAGTATATATGTGTGTGTAGTATTATCGATGTTGTCTAAGGAGCACAGTATTGTTAGGTGCAAGCATGTTACCGTTCAACAATCTAGATCGATTTGCAAAACTTGAATTTGGTTGTGATCAACTAATCTAGCAATTAAAAGAGGAAATGAGCTAAATTAAGAAGATTTAGATCATATTTAAGAGATCTTGGACATAATATTTCACTTCCATACCATTACATCATATGGAACTACAAAATTAACATGTCAATTAACTTGCTGAGGAGGTTGCCATCATCATACACCTCAAGGTGATATGATACAGTTTTCATTTTTAACATAACACTCCCATGTCTATATCAAAATTCGAATTGCAACTTAGATCCTCAATGTATCCAAGCCACTCCCATGGTTGTGGATTCATTGCCAAGAGAACTACTCCCTACTTCTCTATAAACCTTCCTAGATCATACAAAGAAGCATAGAACATGTAGATTTGGTGGCCAAGCAAACATACAAGCAATTTTCACCATAGAAACTCTTGGAGAAGCAAATTAACTAACATTAGTTAAGATATCTGAGTTCACATGAGTAATAGAATGGGATATACTCTCCCATGCCCAACAAAAAGAGTTACTCGTACATGATGATGAGACACAAGTTCATGGTACAAATTTCAGAGTTTTGCATGATTAAATAGAAGAAAGAGCAAAGGGAAACAAAGAGTGAAGTTGAGTGAAGTAAAACTCCGACTGGAGGATGGAATTTCACCCATGTAGCTACTCCTACTCGGACTATCTTCCCTCTTGAGAAGCTTGGAAGAGTAGAGAAGCTCTGCTTCACCTTTTGGATAAGAAATGGCAAAGACTGGAGGTTCCTTCCCAAGAAGCCTCTTCTTCCTCCCCAAAATCACCTCCTCTTTCTCTACAACTCTCTCTATTCATAGAGTGTTTCAAATGACGAGAGATAATAAAACAAGGGGTGATTATTTTCAAAATTTGTAGAAACCGAGAAAGATATGACATGTTTAGAGAAAGACACGTCATGTCCCAGCGTGTAACTACTGAAAAAACTGCCTCCACAAAGGGTACACAGCGTGTCACACATGAGCCTCTTTAAGAACTTTTATCCCAGCTTGAGAGGCAAGGTAAACGGATTATTACCAACTAAGTCATCTAAAAACTTATATCTTGGTCTTATGCAACAATGAACAACATGATCACTGAAGGCGTCAAGGTCTGCAATTTTGCAAAGTAGAGAATGTTCATCTCCTGGGTACAAGGGAATCATAAGCCTGTAATGAAGGATGGCTCGATACTCAATAGGGTGACATGGACATAGCTACAACCTAAAGATGACCTGGGCAGATGGCACATGTTGTGTATGAATAAACAAACGACATGTGTGTTGGCATAATTTTGAATCATGGATTTTGAATGTGTGGACATATTGTGTCTTAGAAGCAACATGGCGTGTCTTTTATCTACAGTTGGGGGTGAGAGTTTCTGTAAACATACACGATGTGTGTAAACTACCACATACTGTGTCTTTTTCCTTGTCGTTGAGGAATCCCTTTTATAGAAAGATACACATCGTTTGTAAAATGACACATGTCGTGTCTTACTCTGAATCTTCGAGAACTCCTCTAGATCAATTTCAAATCATTAGGGAATCCAACTATGGTCACATTTGGGTTGGATTAACCCTATTTCATCATCTTTACTCTGTACCTGCAATTAGAATCATGCAACAAGTAAAACATCTAAAAAGATGGCAAATTAAGTATGATTAGGGGCCAAATGGAGAGCAAAATGAACTGAATTTGTGTGCGAAAGTGTGCAAAAAGTATATATGAAATGCACACATCACTCCTCCTTGTAGGTTATTCCCACGTATCAAACAAAGAAAAAAAAAGATTTTTTTGTAACATAATAGTTGGAAAATCATCCTAATTTCAGCTTATCACATCAAAGTAGTAAGTGATGTTGCATAATTCATTTTCCACCAACATGGTATAAAAAAGCCCTGAAAAGAGCATTTCAGAACACAAGTGTATGTATTTTGAAATTTCATCCCATATATAATTAATCATATATACGGTTGACATGATGGATTCCCTTTAGTAGATTAGGGAAAAGCATGCAGTTTCGTGTTCATACTCCATTCTAACAAAACAATTAACAAAAAGTTTACCTTTATACATTTTAACCAATATTAAGGCAAGATTAAGGTTTTGCATGCACATTGTATGCTAGTGAACTTAACAATGGTTATATATACATTTATGCTTTTTAACCAATACTAAGGCAAGATTAAGGTTTTGCATGCACAATGTATCCAAATAAACTTAACAATGATTATACAATTAGATGAAGGTAGAAATGTGAAAAAGAAAGGAATCCACAAAATTGCCTCCCATCCACGTCCAGATAACCCACTCAAGCTCCAAAAAGACACTTCTAAGCAAGGTTTAGGGCAAACTAGGATGCATAGAGAGATGGTTCTTTATCTATATGCACTAAGTTCCACCATGGAACTCCTTGGATCTCAGTCAAGAAATAAGAAGAGATTAATAATATCAACAAAATAGTAAGAGGAAGGAATATCTTACATGGTTAAGGCTATAAATGTCACACCCGCATCTCACGATTACCACTAACCATGAGATGTGGACATGAGTTTGAGGATTATACTTAATACAAAGTTCACTCCCGTATTTTTTATTATTATTTTCCTTTATTTCGTTTCAAACTCTTTGTTTTTCTTTTCTTAGCACCTACAAAGATGATGATATATGTTTATGATGGTCTAGAATATTACATTCATCCATGAAAAATTTATTTTGGGAATGAAAAAGGTTCTTGAGCAAATGTGAATAGATAAATCTATCCTAAGTGTGGGGTCAACTCCCACAAGGTACCCTATTTTGAGTCTGGATTGAGACTCTTCACCATCTTTAAGTGTCTGAGAGTATAAGAGGCTCCCTGGTCTATCTTCTCCCCTTCAGTCTACAATTTGCATCTTTGACCATTGACTTTGTAAGAGGATTCTTTTCCATGTAGCTCCACAGTTCCATAGGGGAAGACCTTTAAAACTAAGAAAGGGCTTGACCATTTAGGATGCAGTTTTAATGGAAAGAACTTGAGTTTGGAGTTGACTAACAATATTAGATCTCCTTCTTTGAAGTCTTTGGTACATATTCTTTTATCATGCCATCTCTTTGTCTTCTCCTTATATATCTTGGTATTTTCAGATGCATATAATCTCAACTCTTCTAGTTCTTGGAGTTGTAGTAGCCTTATTTCTCCCACTTTCTTCATGTCATAGTTGAGGAATTTAATTGCCCACAATGCTCCATGCTCAAGTTATACAGGTAGATGACAAGATTTCCCATAGACCGGCTTGAATGGAGTAGTACTAAAAGGTGTCTTATAAGATGTCCTATAAGCCCATAATGCATCATCTAGTTTCACTTCCCAATCTATTCTTGAGTTAGAGTCTCTCTTCTCTCGTGTTTCTTTCATTTGCATATTTGAAATCTCAACTTGCCCTAAAGTTTGTGGATGGTATGGTGTAGAGATCTTATGCTTGACACTATATTTTCTCAGTAGATTGTTGAAGTTTCTTTCATTGAAATGGATTCCTCCATCTGAGATGACTGGTCTTAGAACTCCAAATCTCAGAAAAATAATCTTCTATAATAACTTCATCATTGATTTTGCATCTAGATCTTGAGTTGGAATAGCCTCCACCCACTTTGATACATAGTCACACGCCACTAGGATGAACTTATAGTTGCATGAAGAGGGAAATTGCAAGGAGTGGGATCCCAGAGGGGAACCACTCCCTACTAGAAGTAAAAAGGCAACACCCCTTGAACCAAACACCACATAAAATTTTTCACCAAAGGGATGATGTCCAATTCATTCAACATGCATGTATCATAACACAATAAGTAGCAGCAGAAGAGAACTTTATCTAGCTATTACAAAGTTTGATATCATTATACATCACTACACCACACATGGGTGAGACAAAAAAGAAAACTATCTTAACATACTAGGACCAACTGAGAGTCATCTAACCACCTCTTTTAAGTCTCCCAAAGATCAGCTACAAAGGTTGTTGTCCTAGTCCACCTTGCTATACTCTCCTTAATCTAATCCTGGGGACGGAAGCATACTCCACAAAAGGAGAAAGAAAAGAGAACATCAACAAAAGCTGGTATGTGCATACTAAACAAGAAATTGAGAAATATATAAAGAATAAAGGACATCAAGTATAAAAGGCTTCCCATATAAAAATAAAGTACTACCCAATCGGGCATAAAAGAATATGAAAAACAAAATAATAATGAAGCAAGAGAGTATATAAACAAGGCATCTATGTGTTTCACCTATTACAAAACTAGATAATATAAACATGCAGGTAGGAAATAATACATTTACCATAAATGTGGAGTGAGAGGGAACTGTATACATCCACTCTAAATATGGGGTGGCAGGGTCTGTCAACATCGGCCTGAGTAGGAATTTAACATCTACCCAAATATATAAATATGCAAGAATTTAACATCTGCATTCATATGTGGGAATTTAACATCCACATAAAAACACATGCAACATTATACTAGTAGTTACCACATGATCCATAACAAAAGAATAAGCAAGTATAAACAAATAAGGAGGATGAGAACATCCATCAAGTATAAAGTGAGATTATAGGATCCATGCCATCGAATAATGTGCCATAAAAACATCCACTACCAAGGTGGGAAAAGAAGCACATATCATCAAATAAGTCTAACATGCACAAATCATAAGAGTGACTCTAAAAGAATATCCATGATCACATGATCAATATCAAATAAGGTAGTTCACATGAACCATATTTTTTTTAAAAGAAAAGACATTATGTATAGGCTAATGTCCATAGGACCAAGAGAATGATAAAGATAGGCTATTGCTCAATATAGAAGAATAGGAGATGCAAAATATACCTCTCTACAGAGTCTAACAATCCAAGATCACTTTTAGATCCAAATCTAGGTCTCCAAAGCACCTATTATGACGTATGTAAAATTAGGGTTAGAATTACAATGATTTCACAAACCCTAAAAGTGACCTTTTTCTTAATGTGTGAATTATGTTATGAAAACCATGCTATATTTTAGTTTATATTATTTGAAGTCTAAGACTTATTTTATTATATTTTTATGACATATATATATTTAGTTATAAATTTTACAAGTTATTACTTATTTAGATTAATCCATTAAAATTACTTATTTTAAAAACATTGGATTTAGGCAACAAACCCAACACCATTAGAAAGCTTACATTTTTCTAAATTTATTGATTATTTATTTGTAATTTTTGACTTAGCAGAAAAATAGTTATGAATTTTATAAATTTGACCAATCGGAAAAATCGAAAAAGCAACATCAGGTTATTTCTTGCAAGAAACAAAGAGAGAGAATGAGTGGGCCATGCAGCCCGAGTTGGCCCAATCAGGGCTTGCCAACTTGGCCGACCCCACAGACAACTGGGCAAGTTGCCTCAATGTTGAAATAAAACAAATCTCGCATGAAATGATGATTTTGACCCTTACAAAAAATAGAATGAGAAACAGGAGGGCACAAGAGAGAAAACACATTGAGGATTCTTCTCCCCGATACCAACCTCACACCATGGCCATGAGGAGCAACTGGCCATGGTTTCCAGAGGGAGCTTCTCTACTCGACCCACACCAAAAACCAATTGAGAGCCCGCAAAAGACCTTCCCGAAGCCAACCAGCATCTGACCAAACCTAAAGGCAAAAAGAACAGAGAAATCATACTAGGCTTTCCACCATGGGAGATCACAAAAGAACACAAAAGAAGGAAGTCATGTAGATTGGGGAAGAAAGGAATAACTGCAAGACACATGGAGTAGCTTTCCAATACCACTAGAATCAAGAAGGAGAAAAATCGAGTAGTAAGGAGAGGACATCCGTCAAACCATCGCCAGAAAACTAAGGTGAAGCCAAGTTTCAGGATAGAACAACTCAGGGCCAACTGTACCAAGATGAAGATCGAAAAAGAAACTCTTGGGTTTGAAGATGCTTACCGCAGTGCCAATTGCACCGAAGATGGCAGTGGAGGCTGGGTTGCAACTGGGGTCGCTAGAGAAGAAAGGCTAGTAGGATCAGGGACTCGGAAGCAACGATCCAATTGGTAGAGGAGGATAATTACAAAGCGACCGATGGTTGTTTTCGTGTGCTTGCGTGAAGATGGGGTGTGGTGAGGAGTCTTCTATGGAAAATAATGGAGAAAGCCGAATTGGGGTTTTCTCATATATATAGATTTAGGGCTCAAGTTCTAGATCAACCTGTGCAGAATCAGATAGGGAATTCATAGGGACAAAAATCATGGGCAAAGGTTGAGCGTAGGCTGAGAAAACTGGATTGGAAGGTACCGTGTGGGAGCAGGTCTTCTTTCCTATTTTGTCAAGAGGTAGATGACGAGCTGGTAGCCGTTGGATCAAGAAATGAAAGGCCCAGATCTAAGCGTGCTTAAACAACCACGTGACAAATAGAAACTTTATACAAATCGAAATCCAATTGAAGTGGGTATGTAATTAATTTCCTATTTTCTCTCTCATCCAAAGAGGATGCAAACAAACCCCAAATTGGATGAAATTTTGAACACAAGCTAATTAAAGCATGTAGATTCTGATTATGAAATTAGATTTGCATTTTTAGAACTTTTGATATGTTAAATAAATCATATACTATTTTCTCTTTCCTCATGTATTTATGACTTTAAGACTATCCAAATTTTATGAAACTTTACCCACAAGTCATATTTAATGTGTTGGATACAAATTTGCCATCAATTTTACATGTTGGAGTTGTTTGTACATTTATTTAATATTTTGAAGGTTCTACACTCTCTCTCTCCTGATTTCACTTTTTAATCAAACATCTTCCAAATTGGATGAAAATTCACCCAAAGGTTATATTTATTATGTAAATTATGAATCCAAGATTATTTTCCTCTTTTGGAGTCATTTATTATTTTATTTAATATTTTGGGGAAATCATTAATCTTCCCTTTCCAAATTGAATTAAATTAATTATTATTATGTGAATAATGTGAAACTTGACTCCCAAGACAATTGGCACCCAATGAACATGATTTTTAACTTAGATTTCACTTTTTGGATTTCCTTTAATGAGTTACGACACAATTAATATTTGTGGCTATTAACATCACATTATTATTTAGGTTATCATCTCATTTCACTATTATCATTATTGCTCATCCATTTATGTTCCATAGCTTAATACTATTACCAAAAGAATTATGTGTGATTACTTGCACATAATTTTATATAATTCATTATTATCTCATGTGACATATTTTATGTGTCTACTATTGGCTTAAGGCTAATGTGAGAACATTAGGTTACATTAGGGTGATTTATTCATTCATGAGCTCATTAGAGTTATACTAAACATCTTTTAGGTCTAACCTCAACCTTGTTTGGCTAAGTCCAAAAGGTTAAAATTTTAGGGTAGGGTTTGAGTTCTAGTATGTTACAACACACCACCCCTTAAAGGGATTTTGTCCTCGAAATCAAAACATCCATATATAAGCAAACAACTATTCACCACCCCTTAAAAGGATTCATCTTATTAAGTTAAAACTATACTTTGGATACAAAGGGTTCCACTATACTTCCTTACATCCATACATAAAAGCATCATGCAAAAAGGAAACATAACTTGTAAAGACTAACTAAGGAACTATGGGCCAACTTGTTCTTGTCCTTGTTCATCCTCCTAAACTTCTTCACCATCCAAAGCAAAAACTCTTCCATCTCACCTTTCCACAACTCTTCCTCTATTATTGTTTCCATTATTGTTGCCCTGATTCTAAGGAGATACTTATTGTTGTACTGGTGCCTGTCCATTATGACGTTTGGGGCAATCAGGCTGAACATGTCCTGGTTCATTACAGTGATGAAATATCAGTAGTCTATCCTTCATTCTTGAAACATGGGCTTTTGAATGACGATCACCTTCAAGGATTTTCCTCTTATGATTGTTTTCTCTGTGGAACTGAAAACCCAGATACAATACAACTAAGGACTTATCCACCATCTGTTGAAAGGTCAAGGGTAGTTGTGGAATAAGAGCACAACCCACGTTGTAGTTGAGTCCTTGAAGGAATAGGTCATCCCTACATTCCTCACTCAAACCAATTAAATAATGTTACAACAGTAAAAACTTTTATACAAAAGCAAAAATGGATATGGAACCTTACTTCAAACTGTAGAACTCAACTTCCTTCTTCTTTAGGGCAACAATGCAGATGTACTTCCCATGAATGATCACCAAGAACTACTCCCAGGTCATGGTAGAGATATCACAAGTCCTTGCAATTCCATTTCACCAAACTCTAGCTGGTCCATCGAGTACATAAGAAACAAATCTGACCTTCTGGTGTGGAGGACATGCCATACCATCAAAAGTCCTTTCTAGAGCTAACACCCAATCATCAGCTTTATCCACCATCTCTAGCTCTCCTTCACTCTTGAATTAGGGTGGTTGCATCTTCATGAACTCCATGATTGAGTACTGCTTAGGTTTGTCAGACGCACATGGGTTGTTTAACTTCACTACCATAGCTGTGGAGAGAAGTTTCTACAACATGCATGTCAACTCTTATTCAGGAGTGATGACTATTTCCATATTAGCAGCAATAGAGGCTGGGGTTTCTTGTCCTACTGATGGCCCACTTCTGGTTGGAGGAGTTCCTTGTGTCACTGGGGTAGTAAAGGGTGGATCCATCCTTAGCATCCCAAACCTAGGGTTCTATGGTGTCTCATAACCGTACTGGTTGTCAACAGTTGAGTTATCTCCAGTCATGGGGTTTTTCCAGCATAAGGCAAGGTACTAGGTATAAGCAACCTAAGATAAAGGTAAATATCCTAAGGGAGACGAGATTGAAATAGTTAGATAATCGAATGCTAGTGGATCTGATACCATGATGTAAGGAGTGCAATCCCAGAGGGGAACCACTCCCTACTAGAAGTAAAAAGGCAACATCTCTTGAACCAAGCACCACATAATTTTTTTCACCAAATGGATGATGACCAATTCATTCAACATGTATGTATCATAATACAATAAGTAGCAACGGAAGAGAACTTTATATAACTATTACAAAGCTTGATATCATTATACATCACTACACCACACATGGGTGAGACAAAAAGGAAAAATATCTTAATCAAACTCAGATCATCTGAGGATCATCTAACAACCTCTTTCAAGTCTCCCAAAGCTCAGCTACAAAGGTTGTTGTCCAAGTCCACCTTGCTATCCTCTCCTTGATCTAATCTTAGGGATGGAAGCATACCCTATAAAAGGAGAAAGAAAAGAGAATATCAGCAAAAGCTGGTATGTCCATACTAAATAGGAAATTAATCAATATATAAAGAATAAAGGAGGACATCAAGTATAAAAGGCTTCCCATAGAAAAAAAAGTACTACCCAATCGGGCATAAAAGAATATGAACAAAAAAATAATAATGAAGCAAGAGAGTATATAAACAAGGCATCCATGTGTTTCACCTGTGACAAAACTAGATAATATAAACATGCATGTAGGAAATAATACATCTACCATAAATGTGGGGTGAGCGGGAACTGTATACATCCACTCTAAATATGGAGTGGTAGGGTCTATCAACACCTACCCGAGAAGGAATTTAACATCTGCCCAAATATATAAATATGTAGGAATTTAACATCCACATAAAAACACATGCAATATTATACTAGTAGTCACCACATGATGCATAAAAAAAAAATAAGCAAGTATAAACAAATAAGGAGGATGAGAACATCCATCAAGTATAAAGTGAGATCATAGGATCCATGTCATTGAATAATGTGCCATTAAAACATCCACTAACAAGGTGGGAAAAGAAGCACATATCATCATATAAGTCCAACATGCACAAAGCATAAGAGAGAGTCCAAAAGATTATCCATGATCACATGATCAATATCAAATAAGGTAGTTCACATGAACCTACTTTTTTTAAAAGAAAAGACATTGTGTATAGGCTAATGTCTATAGGACCAAGAGAATGATAAAGATAGGATATTGCTCAATATAGAAGAATAGTAGATGCAAAACATACCTCTCTATAGAGTCTAATAGTCCAAGATCACTTCTAGATCCAAATCCCAAAGCGCCTATTAACATGAATGTGAAATTAGGGTTAGAATTACATTGATTTCACAAACCCTAAAAGTCACCTTTTCTTAATGTGTGAATTATGTTATGAAAAACATGCTATATTGTAATTTATATTATTTGAAGTCCAAAACATATTTTATTATATTTTTATGACATATATATATTTAGTTATAAATTTTATAAATTATTACTTGTTTAGATTAATCCATTTACTTATTTTTAAACATTAGATTTAGGTGAAAAAACCAACACCATTAGAAGGCTTACATTTTTCTAAATTTATTGACTATTTATTTGTAATTTTTGTCTTAGCAAAAAAATAGTTATGAATTTTAGAAATTCGACCATTTGGAAAAATAAAAAAGCCACATCAGCTTATTTCTTACGAGAAACAGAGAGAGAATGAGTGGGCCACATGGTCTGAGTTGGCCCAATTAGGGCTTGCCAACTCGGATGACTCCAAAAACAACTGGGCAAGTTGCCTTAGCACTGAAACAAAACAAATCTCTCATGAAATGATAATTTTTCCCTTATAAAAAAAAGAACGAGAAACAGGAGGGCGCAAGAGAGAAAACACATCAAGGATTCTTCTTCGTGATACCAACCTCACACCATGGCCATGAGAAGAAACTAGCCATGGTTTCTAGAGGGAGCTTCTCTACTTGACCCACACTGAAAACCAACTAAGAGTCTGCGAAAGACCTTACTAAAGCCAATTAGCTTCTGATCAAACCTCAAAGGCAAAAAGAATAGAAAAATCAGACCAGGCATTCCACCATGGGAGATCACATGAGAGCACAAAAGAAGCAAGTCAAGCAGATTGGGGAAGAAAGGAATAACTACGAGACACACAAAGTAGCTTGCCAATACCACCAGAATCAAAAAGGAGAAAAATCGAGTAGCGAAGCAAGGACATTTGTCAAACCATCGCCAGAAAAACTGAGGTGAAACCAAGTTTCAAGATAGAACAACTCAGGGCCAACTGCACCAAGATGACGATTGAAAAAGAAACTCTTGGGTTTGAAGATGCTTACCATAGTTCCAATTGCACCGAAGATGGCGGTGGAGGCTAGGTTGCAACTGGGGTCACTAGAGAAGAAAAGCTAGTAAGATTAGGGACTCGGAGACATCAACTATCCAATTGGTAGAGGAGGAGAATTATAAAGCGACCGATGGTTGTTTTCGTGTGCTTGCGTGAAGACAGGTGTGGTGAGGAGTCTTCTATGGAAAATGATGGAGAAAGTTGAACTGGGATTTTCTAATATATATAGATTTAGGGCTCAAGTGCTAGATCAACCTGTGCAGAATCAAACAAGGAATTCATAGGGACAAAAATCATGGGCAAAGGTTGAGCGTAGGCTGAGAAAACTAGATTGGAAGGTACTACGTGGGAGTAGGCCTTCTTTCCTATTTTGTCGAGAGGTAGAGGATGAGTTGGCAGCTGTCAAATCAAGAAATAAACGGCCCAGATCTAAGAACGCTTAAACAACCACATGACAGATACAAACTTTATACAAATTGAAATCCAATTGAAGTGGGAATGCAATTAATTTCCTATTTTCTCTCTCCTCCAAACAGGGTGCAAACAAACCCCAAATTGGATGAAATTTGCACAGAGGCTAATTGAAACATATAGATTCTGATTATGAAATTAGATTTTCCATTTTAGAACTTTTGATGTGTTAAATAATTCATATACTATTTTCTCTTTCCTCATGTATTTATGACTTTAAGATTCTCCAAATTTTATGAAACTTCACCCACAAGTCATATATGTGTTGGATACAAATTTGCCATCAATTTTACATGTTGGAGTTATTTGTACATTTATTTAATATTTTGAAGGTTTTACACACACTCTCTCTCTCCTGATTTCACTTTTTAATCAAACATCTTCCAAATTGGATGAAAATTCACCTAAAGGTTATATTTATTATGTAAATTATGAATCCAAGATTATTTTCCTCTTTTGGAGTCATTTATTATTTTATTTGTTATTTTTGGGGAAATCATTGATCTTCCCTTTCCAAATTGAATTAAATTAATTATTATTATGTGAATAATGTGAAACTTGACTCCCAAGATAATTGGCACCCAAGGAACAAGATTTTTAACTTAGATTTCACTTTTGGGATTTTCTTTAATGAGTTACAACACAATTAATATTTGTGGCTATTAAAATCACATTATTATTTAGGTTATCATCTCATTTCACTATTATCATTATTGCTCATCCATTTATGTTCCATAGCTTAATACTATTACCAAAAGAATTATGTGTGATTACTTGCACATAATTTTATATAATTCATTATTATCTCATGTGACATATTTTATGTGTCTATTATTGGCTTAAGACTAATGTGATAACATTAGGTTACATTAGGGTGATTTATGCATGCATTATCTCATTAGAGTTATACTAAACATCTTTTTGGTCTAACCTCAACCTTGTTTGGCTAAGTCCAAAAGGTCAAAATTTTAGGGTAGGGTTTGAGTTCTAGTATGTTACAAATATGTGCCCATATAGTCTATGCCCCATACATCAAAAACTTCAATTTCTAGAATTGAATTCAATGACATCTCGTCCTTCCTTGAGATCCCTCCTTATCCTTGATACTTGTCACAAGCTTTAACAAATGCATGTACATCACAAAATAGTGTTGGCTAATAAAAGCCCACTTGTAGAATCTTGGTTGATGTCTTGTGTACTCCAAAGTGTCCACCATAGGGATAATAATGGCAATATGAAATCACTCCTGGAATCTCTTTGTTGGGAATGCATCTCCTAATCAACCCATCTACACATTGCTTCAACAATAGGGGATCATCCCAATAGTCAACATCGTGAAGGAACTTCTTTTTTGTTGGTATGTGACATCAGGAGGAAGGTGTTTGGTAGCCAGATAGCTTGAAAAGTCAGTAGACCTTGGTGTAACAAGCAAGTTTACCACATACAACTTCTCAATACAAATATTGTCATTGATAGGAACCTTGACTTCAACACTTATGGTGAGACTTGAAAGGTGATCAACTACATTGTTTTTTGTCCCTTTTTTGTCTTTGATTTCCAAGTCAAACTCATGTAGCAGTAGTATCCAATGGATAAGATGAGGCTTGGCATCCTTCTTTCTCATGAGATACCTAATTGTAGCATGGTATGTATATATAATGACTTTGGAGCCCACAAGATACTGGCAGAACTTATCAAAAGCATAGACTATAGAAAGCATCTCCTTCTCCGTAGTGGCATAATTGATTTGAGCTTCATATAAAATCTTGCTTGCATAATGAATAACATGAAGTTTGTTGTCTCACCGTTGACCTAGAACTTCCCCTATGTCATAATTACTGACATCATACATGATTTTAAAAAGGAGCACTCGAGTCCGGTGGTTGGATGATAGGGGTTGAGATGAGGGTATCTTTCAATTTTTGGAAGGCTATTTTGCAATCTTCATTGAGTATGAATTTGACATCTTTAGCTAACAAGAGCAGAGAGGTTTGCAATCTTTGAAAAATCTTTGATGAATCTTCTATACAACATTGCATGTCCCAAAAACTTCAAACTTCTTTCACGTTTGTTGGAGTTGACATCTTATCATTTGCTTAAACTTTTGCCTTATCAACCTGAATCCCTTTGATTGAAATGATGTGACCAAGTACAACTCCTGATTGTACCATAAAATGGCACTTCTCCCAATTGAGCACAAGGTTGACCTTCTTACATTGTTGCAAGACTTTAGTCAAATTTAACAAACAATCATAAAAAAAATACCACAAACACTGAAATCATCCATAAAAAATTCTATAATCTTTTCCATGAAATCAGAGAATCTGGCCATCATGCATCTTTGGAAAGTAGCGGGTGCATTGAAAAACCGAAAAGGCATTTGCCTATAAGCATGTATTCCATAAGAGAATGTGAAGGCTGTTTTTTCTTGATTAGGAAGATATATAGGGATCTAAAAATCCTAGAATATTCATTTAAATAACAAAAATAAGAGTGTTTGGCAAGTCTCTCCAACATTAAGTCAATGAAAATGGTCTTTTCTTGTGGCTTTGTTTAGTTTTCTATAATAAATCCACATTCGCCACCCAGTTACTACCCTTGTTTGAATAAATTCATCATTATCCCCTTTCATTACAATGGTCCCTCCCTTTTTAGGTACAACATGTGTAGCAGTTACCCAAGGTTGTCACTGATAGGATACATATCCCAACATCTTTTAGCTTAAATATTTCCTTTTTAACAACTTCCATCATGCTTTGATTTAACCTTCTTTGTGGTTGTATGCATGGATTAACATTTTCTTCTAAGGCTATACAGTGCATACAAATGGAAGGGTTAATTCCTTTCATATCATTATTTGAATAACCTATTACCCCTTTGTACAATCTAATCTCTTTCAACAACTTATCTTCTTGTTCTTGAGTCAAATCAACATTTATTATAATAGGGGAAAAAAACTCGGGTCCAAGAAAGCATGCCTCAACCCCGGTGGTAGGGGTTTTAGTTCTACCTTTTTTTCATAGTGGTGGTAGTATCACTTGCCTCATTCTCTATTGGTACTTCTTTGGATGATGATTCTGATGTGGAGTCATAATTTCCTTCATTGAAAATAGTCATTGAGTCTTCTTTATCTTGTTCACTTCAAGGTCATCAAAAACCTATTCAGAAATGGTCTTATCTTCTTCTAGAAAAGTATCAATGCTATCTATTAAACAAAGATATTCTTTGGTGATGGGTGCCTTCATTACATCATAGACAGAAAATACAAGAGCTTCTTCTCCAGCTCTGACAATTTGTTTCCCTTCTCTAACATCTACAATGTAGTCTGCAGTCCAGAGAAATGGTCTCCCAAAAAGGATTGGATTTGTCGGATCTTCTTGCATGTCCAGAACTACAAAGTCACAAGGGATGTAGAACTTTCCTATCTACATGGGAATGTCTTCAACAACCCCTATTGGATATTTAATTGAAAGTATCTAGTTGTATCATCATTGATGTTGGTTTCAAATCTCCCAAGTCTAGATTTTGCCTTAGAGAAAAAAGGATCAAACTGATGCTAGCACCAAGGTCAATCAAGCCTTTGTCAAAAGTTGAATCTCTAATTTTGCAAGGGAGAGTGATTGCACCTAGATCATTTAGTTTTTCAGGCAAACAATTTTGAATGATAGAGATTATCCTTCATATAGAATAATAGTTCAGCTTGGTTGGGCCTCCTTCTCCTTATGAGAATGTCTTTTAAAAACTTGGCATAGGAAGGTAGTTCGACTATCACTTCAACTAGAGGAAGATTCACATATAGCTTGTTCAAGATATCCATAAACTTGTTTAACTTTGCATCATCTTTTGTGTTAGCAAACCTATGAGGGAAAGGAAAATTAGGCTTGCAAGAAGAGTCACCTTCTTGTAAATTTCCAACAATTTTTCCTTTGGTTTTCAGCAATATCCTCCGCAATGGTGTCAATAACTTCCTTAGATTTCCTTTTAAAGTGGTGAGGATCCTCCTATCACTGCTCCACTCCTTAGTGTCATGATTTTGCATGTTTCCTTAGGATTCATTACCGGTTGACTAGGCAAGGAGTTAGAAGATGTTCCTTGATTGGCTAGAGCTTGTTGAGCAATATGGTTCTCCAATATCTTGGTATGAGTAGTAATGCCATCCACCTTGGAAAAAAACTAATGGATGACATCTTTCATGATCTGACTGTGTTGGCAGAACTCCTCAATTTGCTTCAATTGAGATGAAACAAAACCTTCAAGAAGAGACTCCAAATTGGACTTTGGTTGTTGTTGTTATTGGTTGAAGTTTTTATTGACATTATTGTTGAAACCTGCAGGGTTGTTTCCCATAGGATAGACTTAACGTACTCGGTAATCTTTGTTGAGTTAGTATGATCCAGACTAGAGGGTCTATGAGAAAATGTGTGCTCATTCAGGGTGATACATGGAAACAGTTCTTGTCCTATGTAAGATGTGATGATAACCACCATAGCTAGTATCAGGATGTAAAGAAGCTTTGTAAGGGAGGTTGTGTCAGTCACCACTTCATTAAGATGATGTTGGTGAAGGGACCTCGCGAAGGTCAGAAAAAGGCCATAGTGTGTGTAGATGAAGTCGGTTTGATCGTGCAATGGCTGAAAGGAGCTCAGGGATGACATGAGTCGTAAGCTGATGCAAAGTAGACTGACATGCTATTCACTGTGGGAGAATATGTGACATGAAAATCTGACCCCTCTGAGCTATATCTAAGAAAGCTGAATCCTCGATACATGGGTCCATTTGGGATAGATTGGTGGAGTTATTTATGGTTGACCTTACCCCTTAGGATAATGTGATGTGTGATGAGTTCCATGTGTCCAATCTAGAGCACTATGCGAGGTACCCAGGCCATGGGCGGAGCAATGAACCTAGTGAGCCCCAAGGGAGGCTGAAATGACCTGAGTCACGTGTGAGGTTTATAGAGGCCAAGGTGAAATAACTTAGAGAAAAGAATATGTGATGATAAAGGTTCTTTGGAAGCACCATGGATAGGGTAAAGCCTCATAGGGGTCAATGATGGACATGGAAAAGCCTTATCCTAAATTTTTTGTTTGCTTGATGGAATTTTGAGGACAAAATTCTTATAAGAGGGGAAGGATGTTACAACCCCAATTTTGCATGTGTTTTCATAATTGAAATATAATGATTTCATGAATATGGACTTAATTGAAAAGGTTGGATGCTTTGCTTCAAAGAATGGATTTCTTTGCAAATCTCCCTTTTGATGGGAATTTCGTGGTCCCTATTATTTTGTTAATCCAATAATGGATATAAAAGTGAAGAAAAGAAGAAAAATCCAAATAATAGAAAAAGATACCAGATAATGCATATTAAGCAAAGTATTTATGAGAAATACATGGAAATCTCTAGAAAGTGGCATTAATGGCCACAATTGAATATATTTCATTTATATGTGAGTTCTAATGGAAGATATAGAAAAAGAGGGAAAAAAGGAAATAAAAGATAAAGAGAAATCCTTGAAAAGAAATATTTTAAATAAAGAAGATAATGTAAGAAATTAAAGAGAGAAGTGAGGGTTTGGCCATAATGAGAAATATTTCGAACCCCACTTGCTTTCTTGGATTGCAAGGAATATAAATAATGGAAATAAGAAAATAAGAAAGAGAAAAGATATGAGGAATAAGCCTAATTGAGTAATATCTTGTACCTAAAGAAAAGGCACGTTTTCTTTTAGATAATGAGCCCAATTTTGGTAGAGAGGTATATTAAGTCTTTATAGACATTCCCTTAAAATTTGGTATTAATTAGATAATTGGTTTGAGAGTTATGATTTTTACAAATATCCTAAAGTGGAAAGGATAAAAGAAATACATTAAAATGTCACAATTTATGTTCAAATATAAGACTTGTTAGCCGTTGGATCAAGGATCCAATGGTAGCTGCTCTTCGTCTCAGATTAGAAAAAGGAACAGTAAAGGGAGACTTGCAAATCGATTTTCTTGACACATAAGGAATGTTCAGATATGGGGTTTTCTCCATTGGTTACGGAGGAGAAAACGAGTCCGATGATCCTTGGTTTCCCCTATATTCATGAGAGATTGGGATTTCCCAAAAATCCATGTACGAATAGGACATCCGAGCGTTTGATGCAAATATGGGATTCTCGAGATCGGAGCCTATATAAGGCATAGGGATCCCTGAGCGAGAGGATCGTAGCCCATCCCACAACTTTGCGGAGAGTCTCGAGCTTTTGTGAGCCATCCCGTACGCAAATCATCCTGGCGGCAGATGCCCTATTCCCGCAGTGGAACAGGGGACACGGTTTTGTAGAGAGCCAGGATCGGATGTCCAGTGCTTCTCCTCATTGGTCTCTTGTAGGGTGGCAGGCGGTGCGGAGTATGGCCGAGGCGCAATAGAAGGCTGGGGCGGGCTGCGCTTGCACAAGTCACCAGGTGACAGGGCCAACGGCCGGCGGGCGATGAAGCTCTATTCTCCTGGAAGAACAGAGTCCGCGTGGCTCTTGCATGAGGAAGAAGAAGGGGGAGTGGGTCTGGGATCCCGGGTAGATGGATCCAGCGCCAGATATGCGAGACCAGGGAAGGGTTCGAGATAAAAGAAATAGGAAAAAGACACATGGCAACTCACAATTGGTCCTAAAGGTAATAATTTTGTAAAATTCCTAGAAGATAATTGGTAACTCCGATGGAAACATGTAATATATGGATTTTTACCAGGAGAACTCAAGGAACCCATTAAAATTAGTTTTAGAACCTGAATCTGATCATAGTTCGAAAAGTAGTTAGAGTTGCTAATCTTAATGTTTATAATGAGGAAAACCCTAACTTGATGATTCTATGAAATTAAGGAGATTAATATGTATATTTCATGATAATATTAGCTTGTTGCTAATAAGGAAGACATTTCGATGGCAAAAGAGATGATTCATATGCTTAATAGATTAATTTAGGGTTTTGATAAGTTAATGTGCATTAATGTGCTTGGAAACCCTAATCCAGGTTAATGGTTTATAATGAGATATAGTTTGAAAATGTTTATATAAAAGTGATAATAGGTTAATCCTAAACCTAATCAATGATAAAAAGGCTTTCGTATGATGAATAATTAGGGTTTTACACCTAGAATTGATGTTTTAGGGTTTCATGGACATAATAGAGAAAAACTGTATGTAGATCTAAAGGAACCCTAATGAAACCTTAATTTGGATTAGAAACCCTAGAAAGTGAATCCAATTTAATAAAGTAGATTCTTTATAAAGTGTGTAGTGAATAGAGTACATATTCTTTTTAGTAATTCTGTGATTGTTGAATTGCTTGCTTGGATTGCTTTCTTGGTTGGAATTGCTTAATGCTTGTGAAATCTTCAAATCAGGTATGTGGTTACGCTTATGGTTAATCGCTTTAGTTTCACAAAAATTCCCGAAAGTTTTATCAGTTGCCTGAATATAACTGCTTGGATGACTTTTATTTCATGCAACTATAAAGTGACTATGATTATCACCATAAGTATAGATACATGACTGGCTCAGATCCTGGTCCTCCTCTGTGGCTTTGCTTATGATGAAAATGGTAACCTGGTATGGGGTCTACTTGTTAAGTGAGGCCATCAGGTTATCAAGAGTTAGAAATTGGGCTACCTACATGTAGTGCCATAAGACTCTTAGCACACCATGAGTAAAGGAGTGGGCTACCTATGGGTAGTGCCATGTGACTCAACCCTAGAAATTGGTTCAACCGTTAGGTAAGATCATGAGGGGTTTAATGGGGATCTACCATAAAGAAGGTAGCATCCAGGTCCACTGTAGGGACAACATATATGTTAGGGTATGTATGGATTGAGAAGTTATGTTGAAAATGTAAAGTTGTTTGTTAAATCATAATTGACTACAATATGTTGTTATCGTAGTTGCACGATTATTGTTTCCCCCACATACCAGCATAATTCATTTATGCTGACCGACGTTTTGTTTGTCGGTGTTTTAGGTACAAATGAAAAGGACAAACAGAAAAGTGGCATATGCAAAATTAAACAAGGATTAAATTATGAAGGAGGATTAGTTAGAATAGACTCCAGTTGTGGATAGAAGTAGTTATTTAAGTTCTAAAATAGGTATGCAAAGTTTAATTTTATTACATCCTTTCAGTTTAGTTGGTAGAATTTGATAATTGTTATTGATTATTTGTCGAACCTTTGATCCGGAAATTGGGATAACAACTCTGACCTCTTGGTCTCCCTTAAATGGAGGTTACTGGGAGGCAGGGTCGTTACATGGCATGTTCCCCATATTCAACAGTTGTTGACCTTGATCTTGTTGTGGATTTTAAGAGTTGTTGTTGTTGTGGTAGGAGAAGTTGGGATGGTCACACCAACCTAGATTGCAGGTATTAGAATATGGATTTTATAGTTGTTTGCTCCCAAAGCTTCCTACAACATTGCATTGCTCCATGTTCTCTTCAACGGGAGTGAAAAAAGTGTAGCTTGAAGAAGCCACTTGTCAAATGGCTTCACTTGCATCACAAATCATATTTACCACCTGGGATGGTTGAGCAGTCAACCTCTCAAACATTTGCGTCAAAGCATCTAACTTTGTAGAAATTATATCAACAACTTCAATAGCATGGACACCTATTTTCTTCCCAAAAGAAGAAGAAGATGAGAGTGGATGATTGCTCCTTTTAGTACCCCATTGGCAATGATTGATTGTCATATCTTCTATGATATCATAGGCCTCCCTATAGGACTTGTCCATAAGGGCTCCATTGGCTACATCATCTATAAACATCATGGTGTTATAATAAAGCCCGTTATAGAATGTTTGAAGAAGCAACCATTTGCTAAGACCGTGTTGAGGACAAAGATGTTGGAGGTATTCAAACCTCTCCCATGAATCATATAGAGTCTCTCCATCATGTTGAGTGAAATTGGTCAATTGGATCCTCAGTTGAGCCATCTTGCTTGGTGGGAAGTACTTTGCTAAGAATACTTTGAGAAGTTCATCCCAATTGTTGATGGAGTTCCTTAGTAAAGAAGACAACCATGCCTTGGATCTATCCCCCAACGAAAATGGAAACAATAGTAGGTGTATACCATTAGGAGCAACTCCATTGATCTTGAACGTGTTCAGATATTACAAAAATTTAGCTACATGAAGGTTGGGGTCTTCCATGGAATTCCCCCCAAAATAGTTATGCTGAATTATTTGCATGACTTTTGGAATGATGGTGAAGTTGTTCACCTCGATTTGTGGGCTATTGATAGCCCCATTAATGTTGATTGTAGCTAGAATGATGAAGTCCTTGAGAGGATGGTTGTCTTCTGTGATTGATTCTTAGTTGTTCAACAAATATGGTGGTGAAGAATGCGGTGACGATGGTTGTGAGTCTCCCAAGTTTGGAGTTTCTTCACTCCTTCTTGATCATCTACGGTGGCTAAGAGTGCATTCAATCTTCGGGTCTAGAAACATTGATGGTTGAAGACCAAGATTTTAGATCTCTGCATGCATGCCTGCAAATTCATAAGTAGTGAGAACACTTGACAAACAATGGAAGGTAAACTAGATAATATGAATGAGTGGAATGATAAAATAGTGGTGAGTGATCTAGTCTTTCTTACTAGTTAACACCTCTTACTCTGATAAAATATATTGATGCTCCCTGGCAACAATGCCAAAAACTTTTTATCTATGTGCGCAAGTTTTAATATTTGTAAACTCAAACAATACCCCATAAGTATATATGTGTGTGTAGTATTATCGATGTTGTCTAAGGAGCACAGTATTGTTAGGTGCAAGCATGTTACCGTTCAACAATCTAGATCGATTTGCAAAACTTGAATTTGGTTGTGATCAACTAATCTAGTAATTAAAAGAGGAAATGAGCTAAATTAAGAAGATTTAGATCATATTTAAGAGATCTTGGACATAATATTTCACTTCCATACCATTACATCATATGGAACTACAAAATTAACATGTCAATTAACTTGCTGAGGAGGTTGCCATCATCATACACCTCAAGGTGATATGATACAGTTTTCATTTTTAACATAACACTCCCATGTCTATATCAAAATTCGAATTGCAACTTAGATCCTCAATGTATCCAAGCCACTCCCATGGTTGTGGATTCATTGCCAAGAGAACTACTCCCTACTTCTCTATAAACCTTCCTAGATCATACAAAGAAGCATAGAACATGTAGATTTGGTGGCCAAGCAAACATACAAGCAATTTTCACCATAGAAACTCTTGGAGAAGCAAATTAACTAACATTAGTTAAGATATCTGAGTTCACATGAGTAATAGAATGGGATATACTCTCCCATGCCCAACAAAAATAGTTACTCGTACATGATGATGAGACACAAGTTCATGGTACAAATTTCAGAGTTTTGCATGATTAAATAGAAGAAAGAGCAAAGGGAAACAAAGAGTGAAGTTGAGTGAAGTAAAACTCCGACTGGAGGATGGAATTTCACCCATGTAGCTACTCCTACTCGGACTATCTTCCCTCTTGAGAAGCTTGGAAGAGTAGAGAAGCTCTGCTTCACCTTTTGGATAAGAAATGGCAAAGACTGGAGGTTCCTTCCCAAGAAGCCTCTTCTTCCTCCCCAAAATCACCTCCTCTTTCTCTACAACTCTCTCTATTCATAGAGTGTTTCAAATGACGAGAGATAATAAAACAAGGGGTGATTATTTTCAAAATTTGTAGAAATCGAGAAAGATATGACATGTTTAGAGAAAGACACGTCGTGTCCCAGCGTGTAACTACTGAAAAAACTGCCTCCACAAAGGGTACACAGCGTGTCACACATGAGCCTCTTTTAGAACTTTTATCCCAGCTTGAGAGGCAAGGTAAACGGATTATTACCAACTAAGTCATCTAAAAACTTATATCTTGGTCTTATGCAACAATGAACAACATGATCACTGAAGGCGTCAAGGTCTGCAATTTTGCAAAGTAGAGAATGTTCATCTCCTGGGTACAAGGGAATCATAAGCCTGTAATGAAGGATGGCTCGATACTCAATAGGGTGACATGGACATATCTACAACCTAAAGATGACCTGGGCAGATGGCACATGTTGTGTACGAATAAACAAACGACATGTGTGTTGGCATAATTTTGAATCATGGATTTTGAATGTGTGGACATATTGTGTCTTAGAAGCAACATGGCGTGTCTTTTATCTACAGTTGGGGGTGAGAGTTTCTGTAAACATACATGATGTGTGTAAACTACCACATACTGTGTCTTTTTCCTTGTCGATGAGGAATCCCTTTTATAGAAAGATACACATCGTTTGTAAAATGACACATGTCGTGTCTTACTCTGAATCTTCGAGAACTCCTCTAGATCAATTTCAAATCATTAGGGAATCCAACTATGGTCACATTTGGGTTGGATTAACCCTATTTCATCATCTTTACTCTGTACCTACAATTAGAATCATGCAACAAGTAAAACATCTAAAAAGATGGCAAATTAAGTATGATTAGGGGCCAAATGGAGAGCAAAATGAACTGAATTTGTGTGCGAAAGTGTGCAAAAAGTATATATGAAATGCACACATCACTCCTCCTTGTAGGTTATTCCCACGTATCAAAAAAAGAAAAAAAAAGATTTTTTTGTAACATAATAGTTGGAAAATCATCCTAATTTCATCTTATCACATCAAAGTAGTAAGTGATGTTGCATAATTCATTTTCCACCAACATGGTATAAAAAAGCCCTGAAAAGAGCATTTCAGAACACAAGTGTATGTATTTTGAAATTTCATCCCATATATAATTAATCATATATACGGTTGACATGATGGATTCCCTTTAGTAGATTAGGGAAAAGCATGCAGTTTCGTGTTCATACTCCATTCTAACAAAACAATTAACAAAAAGTTTACCTTTATACATTTTAACCAATATTAAGGCAAGATTAAGGTTTTGCATGCACATTGTATGCTAGTGAACTTAACAATGGTTATATATACATTTATGCTTTTTAACCAATACTAAGGCAAGATTAAGGTTTTGCATGCACAATGTATCCAAATAAACTTAACAATGATTATACAATTAGATGAAGGTAGAAATGTGAAAAAGAAAGGAATCCACAAAATTGCCTCCCATCCACGTCCAGATAACCCACTCAAGCTCCAAAAAGACACTTCTAAGCAAGGTTTAGGGCAAACTAGGATGCATAGAGAGATGGTTCTTTATCTATATGCACTAAGTTCCACCATGGAACTCCTTGGATCTCAGTCAAGAAATAAGAAGAGATTAATAATATCAACAAAATAGTAAGAGGAAGGAATATCTTACATGGTTAAGGCTATAAATGTCACACCCGCATCTCACGATTACCACTAACCATGAGATGTGGACATGAGTTTGAGGATTATACTTAATACAAAGTTCACTCCCGTATTTTTTATTATTATTTTCCTTTATTTCGTTTCAAACTCTTTGTTTTCTCACATCCAATCACATAAACAAACTTTACAAGAGAATTAAACTTTTATTACTCTAATATGATCTCAACATCAATGATACACATCCATACATTCATTCTGTTTCTCACACTTCCATGCACATATGATATGACAATCATATACATTCTCTCTTATTAATGAAACAAAGATACAAAACATCATTTAAAACTCTCTCACATCTATACAAGGACCTAGAGTGACATGGACCAACTAAACTTAACTGATCTCATACTTAACTCATATGGTTGATCTACTCTGATGCATTGACCTTCTTCAAGACCACATGATTTTCCTAAAAGTTGTGAGTAGAGGGATGAGCCTACTCACTCAGTGAATGAGTACTTCAAAGAAATAGTTTAAAGCACTTATATAATTACAGATATATTTCCGAGCAACTGATATCAATTATAACAACAGTAAGCTTTAAAGAGTCGAATCATTGACAATCATAGATATTGTAGGATACTCTAGATATTTACAAGAGTGAACCAATATATGAATATGCTTGATTGATCATAAAAAGAACTAATAATTCAGAAACATAAAATGAATAGTTGAATAACTATGCATACTTGTTTAACCTCTCATTCATCTTATTATGCCCTGAACCCATATGAGGTGTACCACAACATGTGAAAGAATCGCAGCAAGCTATGATCTCACTGTACAAGGCTTAGAAGCATTCCCGGGATCCTAAGCCTATCTCTTGAGTAAGACCCCGTCTGCAGCGGGCCTCGGCACGTCTGCCTCTCAGTGGCTAATAGGAGCGGCCAGATATCTCAGACTCCACCTCTCAACCTGGGTACTCAGGCGGCGAGTCAAAGCCCTCAGGCTTATTGTGCATCAGTGGACCTACTGACCACTGATCACTCAACAAGTAACATAGGTACCACCGGAATCCCCAGTTGGTGTTGGGTACCATACAATTGTAAGGAGTTTGCCCTACTGGTCAAGACCCCCACACCCTACTGGTGCGCTCTGGCTTACCTCAATCTGGACTACCTCTAGTCAGGAAACCATTCCCTCCTTACAACACAGGTCTCATCCTGTGAGGATTCTACAGTGTTTAGGGCATCTACATGTCTAATTCACTCTTTAAATTCACAATTCAATCATCACATAAACATATCTTTGTTTAGCTTTGTAAACCATTCATTTCATAAATCATCTGATAACATATACCACAACTAAACTGTTAAGCATCACCACATCTCAAGCTGAGAAACATTGAAATCACAATACTTGTTTCACTAAACATCCTATCATTAGGGTTTCATTTACCTCATTCACTTATCACATAACTCTCATAAGGATTGAATACATCATAACATCATTCAATAAGAATTGCTCTCAACAGTTCACATATAATCGAATATATATATGAAACCCTATAATAAACTAAAATAGAGTTTCCATGCCAAACAAAATGAAAAATCTTATCTGACATATATGTAATACACATACAAATAAAACAAACATTCGTAAGCAAGGAGATTCAACTAGACAAACTTCTTTATTCAATTATACAACAATTTGAGTCGTAGCGAAATACCCTAACTTTTAGTTTACTTTTATAACCTCTGCAAACACTTTAATAATTATCATTTAGATGGATTGTACTCATTTCTTATATGATTTAATCATCTAAAATTCATCACAACAGATCAATCATCCATTTCATATCAACTTGCAAAGGGCAGATCAAAAGACCATGTGCGGTTTGTTTCATGCATACTAAGCAATTGAAAATTAATGATGATTTAACTCATTTTCATGCAATCTACTATTTAAAGGAAGTACCCACTTACCCTAAGGTGTGAGAACACCTAAACACGCAACACATCTCTAAAACTCTCTAATCCATATCAGAATTTTAGCAAAATCTACAATTTCTTCTTCCTTTCAACCCTAAACGGGGTCTACTGAAGGTAGAAGATGAAGGTCAGAGGTTAATCCAAACCTCAAAGTCTCTGAATCAAGGGTTCCGATCAAGGGGAAGTGAAGAGAAGGAGGAATCCTCGGCATAAACTACTTACCAAGTCAAATTATAGCAACCCTTTTGGATTTCTACCGTTCTTCACATTCTTCCCCAAAAATCACCCCATAATCACCCTCCATGTCTCCCTCTCATAGAGCAAATTGTCTGGGATGATAGAGAATCCAATTGCGGTTCCAACGCACTTCATTTTGATGAAAATGGATAAGTGTTACTCGAGATAAGATCGTTTTATGATTGGCTGTCCTGGGTGACGTCGACCGCGGTCGCGGTGTCGACACAGCATCGGCCGCGGTCGCGGTGTGCACCGCGGGTCGCGGTGTCGACATAGTGTCGATCACGGTCGCGGTGTTCTGTATATGTTTACAAGAATAACTCTCTCATTTTAACTCTGATTTGGTTCATTCGTTTTTTTGGATTCATAATGAAATTCTCTATAATCCTACAATATTATTTTGATAAAATTCTCAGAGGAAAAATTATTATTTATTTCCTTCAATGTCATTAACTCTCTTCTTGCATACATGTATGGGTTAATGCTATGTTAACTACAACTCAGATCTTTATAGTATGCTTACGTCATGATTATGAGTTGCCCAAATAAGTATTTAAGGTTACCAAAGTTAATATAAAGCACAAGATAAAATATTACTAACAAAAACATGAAAAGCATTAAGATTATCTTAAATCTCTATGATTACCAGCAAAGCTAGGAACGGGTTGTAACAATTCTCCACTCTAATAAAAATTTTGTCTCGAAATTTCTAAAAGAGGAAAAGATACTTGTTAAACATATCCAATTCTACTTTCCAAGTAACTTCTTCTATACATGATTCCTTAAAAAAACCTTTACTGGGGGCATCTCTCTCCTTTTAAGCTTTCAAATACTGCGGTCTAGAATTTTATTTTCAACATTGAGTCATTTGTTCCTCTTCAAATCACAACTTTTAAAAGATATAAAATGTGTGAAACATAATTTCTCATCTCATCATCACATGGTACTATTCACTTGCCATTCATGTGACCACACTAGTCATCATACTATCACAAGATATAAATCCTTTTCACAATATCCCAGGGTATCAACATAAGAGAATTACACCTCATCTTGGGCTCAACCATGCCCAAAGGTCATTAAGACCATCATACTATTCCCTACAAGATCATCGTTATCTTTGCATGCCTTATAACAAGGCTCAACAACATCACTTACATATAATACACCGAATCAACACAATATTGCATTAATGAGTTAGGAGATATTCATAAACAATCATAGTAGGTTTATATTAACATTAAGAACATTCCTTTATTACATCAACATGCAAGGAATCTAGATATAATTAACCCTCATCATATTCATAATTCACATGTTTAGCATAAGAAAGTATCAACCATGTGGCTATGATAACCACTGATTAGCACATTAAGGTTATGATCATGTTAAGGAGGTTATTCCACCATCATTCCATCATATAAGAATGTTAAACATGAATACTCATAGTTATCTATTTTTATTAGAGTTAAGTTCAACAAGATAAATTATATTAATGTTACCAATCAACACTTATACCCAAACCCTTACTCACGACATTCCTAGTTGGATCATGGATGCATAAGGTGAAGCATCACCATCACCATCACATTCCATACTATTCTCAAGTATGAACCCACACATAAATCAAGTTGTAACCATCAGGTTATAGCATACTCTGGTTTCAACAATAGTAACAGAGTACTCCATGATTGTATTAGTCATTCAAGGGCTATTCATACCCAATTGCCATCACTTAGTTATATTAAAGATAGGTATAATAAGCTATACCTCATTAGGGTTACATATCAATACAATATGATTATCATCCCTTCTATTCATATGAGTGAATAGGTAAGACTACCTTATTCAGGGTAACCCTCCATTTGTTTTATCATCATTTGACCCATATCACCATACCACAATTATACAATACTAATATGGATTACTGGTATGAATGACTAAAACTAATAGACACCTGAAATTAACATATTGCTTGCACATGTACACTGAAATCATATGTAGAACTAATTTACATCCCTCATTATACCTTCAACAAATTACACTTCTAAAAAAAATTCACATATTACTGAAAGCCATTGTTTTCTCTTATTGTTCTACTCATTCATTACTACTTACTTTTTGTTACTTATCCTTCTCATTTTGATAATATAGAATAAACATCCCTAAAATTGAAACATACACGATACAAATAGATTATTCATCATTCTTGCTATCACTACAAGAATTTATTTCATATCACACTTCACTCATATTATATTTCTCCTTTTGTTCAAAACACACCTCTTATATTTCAAATCTATTTCTTATCCTTTGCTCTAAATCATTTCCATATTTTTTTATCAACCTTTCAGATTAGCTACCTTTAAACCCTAGATTACTATCAGTGCTAGTTTACTTCTCATAGTGAAAATCTCATGATCTTGCTTTATAGAGATGCTAGTATTCAAGGTCAAATCACTGGTGACATCCCTTGAACTACTACAACTCTAAACATTCTAGGGTTTCCTACTTATCAGTAGCATGCCGTTATTGTTGTGTGACTTTGCTCCCTTAATTTAAAATTCAAACTTTGGATCTCACAAGTTTTACTAGAGTCTTCCTTATCTTATCAATTGGAATTCCTTTCTCTTACTTGGCCATTCAGATAAATTACATTCTCAATTTACCTTGTTAGGGTTTCATCCTCATATTGTGTGAGATGTCTCTACCATGGTGGTTATGCATCATATATGATTCATTTTCTTATCACTTCATTCCCACATTGCTCTCATTAAGGAATATATGAAAGAGAAGATGATTCTGAGACATATAATTCTTATCTTAAAACATTCCCTTATTACATTTCTTGTATGTAGGTTTAATTAGTTATCAACAACAATACTTAACTAATTAGCACTTGCTTGAATGTTGCAACTCTTTCTTTTATAATATATATTACTCCATCATGCTTCAAACCCTTCCTTATTTTCCATAATCCTCTTACCATATACTATTCTTCCACATGTTATCTTTAACTTCTAATTTTCTCTTATGATCATGTTGCTTATTCATGTGTATGATCATGTATACCATGTAGAATATATTTCTTTTTATCCTTCTACTAATGTGAAGTTGAAATTCTAAATCAACATTCTCTCTACTAGTTTCACTTCATGTTTAATACATTACATATCCTTCATTTTAAATCAAAGGGCTCATGCATGGTTCAAACTTAGTTTTTCTTTCAATCAAGTTTTTCCTTCGTGAATATAGTCTACCTTTGTATGACTTATTCATTTTCTAAGCTACACTTTTATTCTTCTTTTAGAAACTAGTTTGCTGTTCTATAGAGACTTGAAATCCAAAGGTAGTAAGGATGAATGTATTAAACTTTATAATAAAGGTATACATTCCATGCTCTCAATTATATCATAACCCTCATTCCTTAATCAAGCTCATCATTTCGACATTTCTCTTTGTTTCAACTAAGTTTGTTATTCTAGTCTTATACTTTACATATTCATCTAATTCTCTTTACTTTAACTCATCTGAAGAATCTTCACTTCTATGTACTTGTTGTATACTTAACTCTTATTTCTTCTATTTTTCCTTTGCTTCAGAGTACATAAAAGCATTGTACTCGATTATATGATCCATTCCTCATGATTGATTTTGACTATATTGGCCCTTGCATACCTTTCTCATATCTTTTCCATATTTCATATTTCAAGTTCGTATAATACAAATCATTAAACTTAATCTAAACCTTATGTCATGTTCCTTTATTCCCAATTAAGGGTTTCTCATATGAGGCCCCAAAGTTGGATCTTAGATATCATTTCCAACTGATTCTTAGCTATTCTAATCTTTCCCATATGTTTCAACATCTTAGTGTATGTACATTCTCACTATGATGTGGGTCTAATTTATCCAGAGTCTACTCTTATAATATTATTAATAGGTGTCATTAGATCCCAGTACCACATCCTGCCAGCCAGACCAGGCCGAACCTACAGTCCTGAAGCCAAGATCTACTCAAGATTAACCAACTCCTATTAATCTCAAACATGTGGAAAGAATATCCACTTAGGGAAAACTCATTTAAACATAACTTCTGGTCTACTTGACACAAATAATATAAACAATAACAGAATCACTTCATGATACACAACAATATAAAATAATCATATATATATTCTACAAACTCATAATTTGAATTCATACATATAAGAGCATTTCTATTGATCTCCAATCAAAGAAGCAATATAAAAGCAAGAGTTGTATCACATTCTATGTTTAATCTCTTACTCCTTCATTACTTTCTGGTCTCCTAACCATAAGGTTTCTAGGGTTTCTGTCTAGCCTATATTCCCACTGCATGCCTGGCCAGGGCATTCAGAAAAGACACTAGTACATAACCGACCTTTAGTGTCGGTTTTTTAAGGCCTTTAGTGTCGGTTTCTAAGCGACACCTATGTGGGCGACACTAAAAGCCCAGCCGTTACGCGTCGGTTCAAAAACCGATGCCAAAACCTTCATGTGCCACCGAAAATGCGCCAACAGGGGACTATCGGTGTCGGTTGTTAGATAAGAAACCGACACCATATACCTTCGCGCCATAGAAAGGGCGCCATCTTGGGCACTATAGGCATCGGTTATTAGATAAGCAACCGACGTCATATCACTCCCAACACGGCCATGCTGGCCAGCACGACCATGGTGTTAAGGAAATAGACGTCGATTATGAGTAGAAACCGACATTGTAACCGATGCCATATCACTCCTAGCACGGCCGTGCTGGCCAGCACGACCGTGGTGTCTGGTCCGCTGCCACGGTCATGCTGGCCAGCACAGCCGTGTTGTTAAGGAAATAGACGTCGGTTATGAGTAGAATAGACAAAGTAGCTTGATACTAGTCAGCCTAGGTGTCCAGATATCGGGCCAGGGTATCCAAATACCTAGACTTCCCAGAGCTATAGACACATCACGTCCTATCTGCCACACTTATAACTCTAACTTTCTATCCTAATAGTCCCTGACGACTCAACCTAAGCTCTGATACCAAAAGATTGTCACGCCCACATCCCATAATTACCACTAATCATGAGATGTGGGCATGTGTTTGATCATTATACTTAATACAAAGTTCACTCCCATATTTTTTTATTTTCCTTTATTTCATTTCAAACTCTTTGTTTTCTCGCATCTAATCACATAAACACACTTTACAAGAGAATTAAATTTTTATTACTCTAATATGATCTCAACATTAATGATACACATCCATACATTCATTCTATTTCTCACACTTACATGTACATACGACATGGCAATCAGATACATTCTCTCTTATTAAGGAAACAAAGATACAAAATATCATTTACAACTCTCTCCATCTATACAAGGACCTAGAGTGATAGTGACTAACTGAAATTAACTGATCTCATACTTAACTTATGTGGTTGATCTACTCTGATGCATTGACCTTCTTCAAGTCCATGTGATTTTCCTAAAAATTGTGAGTAGAGGGGTGAGCCTACTCACTCAGTGAATGAGTACTTCAAAGAAACAATTTAAAGCACTTATATAATTACAGATATATCGTCGAGCAACTGATATCAATTATAACAACAATAAGCTTTAAAGAGTCTAATCATTGACAATCATAGATATTGCAGGATACTCTAGATATCTACAAGAGTGAACCAATATATGAATATGCTTGATTGATCATAAAGAGAACTAATAATTCGGAAATATGAAATGAATAATTGAATAACTGCACATACTTGTTTAACCTCTCATTCATCTTATTATGCCCTGAACCCACATGAGGTGTACCACAACATGTGAAAGAATCACAGCAAGCTACGATCTCACTATACAAGGCTTAGAAGCATGCCCAGGTTCCTAAGCCTATCTCTTGAGTAAGACCCCATCTACAGCGGGCCTCAACACGTCTACCTTTCGACGGCTAATAGGAGCGGCCGGTTATCTCAGACTCCACCTCTCAACCTGGGTACTCAGGTGGTGAGTCAAAGCCCTCAGGCTTATTGTGCATTAGTGGACCTACTGAAAACTGATCACTCAACAAGTAACACAGGTACCACTGACATCCCCGATTGGTGTTGGGTACCATACAATTGTAAGGAGTCTTCCCTACTGGTCAAGACCCCCGCACCCTACTAGTGTACTCCAGCTTACCTTGATTTGGACTACCTCCAGTTAGGAAACCATTCCCTCCTCACAACACAAGCCTCATCCTGTGAGGATTCTACAGTGTTCAGGGCATCTACATGTCTAATTCACTCTTTAAATTCACAATTCAATCATCACATAAATGTATCTTTGTTCAACTTTGTAAACTATTCATTTCATAAACCATATGATAACATATACCACAACTGAACTGTTAAGCATCACCACATCCCAAGCTGAGAAACATTAAAATCACAATACTTGTTTCACTGAACACCCTATCATTAGGGTTTCATTTATCTCATTCACTTATCACATAACTCACATAAGGATTGAATACATCATAACATCATTCAATAAGAATTGCTCTCAACAGTTCACATATAATCAAATATATATATGAAACCCTATTATAAATTGAACTAGGGTTTCCATGCCAAACAAAATGCAAGATCTTATCTGACATATATGTAATACACATACAAATAAAACAATCATTCATAAGTAAGGAGATTCAACTAGACAAACTTCTTTATTCAATTATATAACAATTTGAGTCATAACCAAATACCCTAACTTTTAGTTTACATTTATAACCTCTGCAAATACTTTAATAATTATCATTTATATGGATTGTACTCATTTCTAATATGATTTCATCATCTAAAATTTGTCACAATAGATCAATCATCCATTTCATATCAACTTGCAAAGGGTAGATCAAAGACCATGTACGGTTTGTTCATGCATACTAAGCTATTGAAAATTAATGATGATTAACTCATTTTTGTGCAATCGACTATTTAAAGGAAGTACCCACTCACCCTATGGTGTGAGAACACCCTAAAAACACAACACATCTCTGAAACTCTCGAATCCATATCAGAACTTTAGCAAAATCTGTAGTTTCTTCTTCCTTTCAACCCTAAACGGGGTATGCTGAAGGTAGAAGATGAAGGCCATAGGTTAATCCAAACCTCAAAGTCTCTGGATCAAGGGTACCGATCAAGGGGAAGTGAAGAGAAGGAGGAATCCTCAGTTAAAACTACTTACCAAGTCGAATTATAGCAACCCTTTTGGATTTCCACCGTTCTTCACATTCTTCTACAAACATTGCCCCAGAAACCACCCTCCAAGTCTCCCTCTCATAGAGAAAGTTTTCTGGTATGATAGAGGATCGAATCGCGGTTCCAACACACTTCATTTTGATGAAAACGAATAAGTATTACTCGAGATAAGATCGTTTTATGATTGGCTGTCCTGGCAGACGTCGACCGCGGTCGTGGTGTCGATGCAGTGTCGGCCGCGGTCGCGGTGTGCACCGCGGGTCATGGTGTCGACGCAGTGTCGATGCAGCGTCGGTCGCGGTGTTCTATATATATTTACTAAAAAGGGCATAACTCTCTCATTTTAACTCCGATTTGGTTCATTCTTTTTTTTGGATTCATAATTAAATTCTCTACAATACTAAAATATTATTTTGATAAAGTTCTCAGAGGAAAAATTATTTATTAATTATTTCCTTCAATATCATTAACTCTATTCCTGCATACATGTATGGGTTACTGCTATGTTAACTCCAACTCAGATCTTTATAGTATGCTTAAGTCATGATTATGAGTTGCCCAAACAAGTATTTAAGGTTACCAAAGTTAATATAAAGTACAAGATAAAATATCACTAACAAAAACATGATAAGCATTAGGATTATCTTAAATCTCTATTATTACCAACAAAGCTAGGAACGATTTGTAACAATAAATGAAGCTGCCAAGCTTTGGGAACACCTATTGGAGCTTTATAATCAACAATCAAGGAAATGCAAACTCCTTCTTCAACCTATCGACCTCCAAGTGAGGGTATAGAGGCTCTTAGTCTCCCTCTCCAGTCCAAGCTAGTGACTCAATTGCCAAATGAGGCAAGGGAGCCAAGGGTGTTTTGTATATACAGAAGGAAGGATCAAAATGCTGTCTTTCTGGACATGCCACACTAATTTCAATGATTCAAATATTTACCATTTGTGTTAATAATATGAGAATTTAGTGTTTCATATGATCATGGAACATAAACAATATACAATATTCAGTGACGAATAAAATGCAATCATATGTGTGTTTTGATGCTTGTGCATCAATTTGTACCTAGATGATGCTTACTATAGGTGTAAATTGTACAACTTGATGGGATTGATACAAGAACAAGTCATGAATGGCTAAAAAACCATCCCAAATCAACTTTTATACTTATATACATCCATTAGGACAAGTAGACAATTTACATATTCATTTGAGCTATTTTCCATATTTCAAGACCTATTGGGACAAAGTGATTTTTAGTCAAACTTTAACTTGACCGCAATGCATTCCAATCAAGCTTTAGATCAATCTGGAGATTACCATTAGACCAAAGGTGGTCTGGTAGTGCTTCAATCAAACTTATATCCAACCAAAATGTATCTCGACCAAACTTTGATTTGACCAAGGACAATTCAACAGAAAATCAACTAGTGTGTAATTGGCCATTTTAATCTCAACCAGCCATCCTAAATGACTAGTGTAACACCCAGGCCCACTGCCCAAGGATCTACTAGAGTTTTAGGAATGACGACTGACCCCACAGACCACCATGAGTCTTGAATGTGTGCTTTGTACTCACTCATGCGCTAGTTGAGATTAACTTCCCGATTGGTCACCCATCCTAGTACTACTCTGGGATGAACAAGCTTAACCAAAAAGTTCTTAAGTGATGTATTTCCTACAAAATGAGGTGCACCTTGGTGATATATTTAGTTCGGTCATTCCTTTTAAGACATTTATATTTTAGGTCTCAAGACCTAGGACGTTACAATCTTCTACACTTAGACTCTTGACGTCCTTGTCAAGGCTCAACTATATGGCCTCATAATCATTCCCTATTTCAGTCGTAGACCTATAATGACCTATGTGTACATCACAGATACCAGTGCAAGGGTGTATACATCACCATAGACATCTATTTCCGACATGCCTAGACCGCACAGATCAAGACAAGTATGCCACATGCCCAAGTGGGCTCCACCTATTGAAGTGGTTTTAATTTTGATACCATCTTGTAAGGAGTCGGACCCAACAGGGGATCCACTCCTCACTTAATTTTGAGGAAGAAACCCATATAATACAAACAAACTAACAAATATGTTGGAATAGGTGTATTTTTTCCTTTTCTAAAATAAATGGCATATAAGACCAAAGTATAACAACAGAATATAAAAGATCTAACTATTACAATGCTTGTTTATATCATGATTCATTCACCATATAGGGTGATATATAAGAAAGATAAACTATAGCATAGGACTAGTAGAGGGTTATCTAACCACCTTGAATCTATCTCCCAAGAAGGAACAACTACACCTAGAGGTGTCCTGATCAATCTCGGCTCTCTCCTCCTTGCTCTCTACCTAAGGGTTTGGAAGCATACCCAACTAGAGAAGACAAATGGATGTTGTCAACATAAAAGATGGCATGAACATGTTAATAGATATTTAAGCAACTTTAGGAAAAAGGACATAAAATATGACAAGGCTTTCCATCCAAGAGAATATCAGCCAAGTGGATATCAAAAGAATATGAGGTTGAATAAGGTGATAAACAATAACATATTTCTTGCCTTAAAACAATGTCATAATAATAAGATCACAATTCATAAGCAGTTTCATGGTGAGTAATAAGAAAACTAGAATATACTAAAAAGTAGGGTATGAATCCATATATTCCATACCAAGGGACAAGAGGACTAAAACCTTAGTGCCAAATAAATATAGATTTTTGTAGGGGAATAAAACCCAATGCATGGAAAGAGGATTAAAACCTTAGTGCCTGGTAGGAGGACCAAAACTTTAGTGCCCAAAATAATATATTACAGGAGGACTAAAGCCTTAGTGCATTGACAAGAGGTCTAAAACCTCATTGCCTAAATTAAATATGGTGTCACTACTTCTAATTATGACTAGTCAAACACACATGCAAATATGGCATGCAAGATAAAGTATAATCATTATTAACAAAGGGATGAGAACATGCAACTAATGTAAAGTGGGTTTAAGGACCCATAAATAAGTATTCAAGCATTTCTACAATTAAGATACTTCACAGGGTCACAAAATTCTGTACTTTGTAAATTAGGGTTTCTCAAGGCATAAGATGAACAAGATATAAATAAGAATCTAACAAAATAAGATGATCACAAGATCCATACCAACACATAATTTCTTACATAAGTTAACCTCTTAGAATAGAGAGAATGCGTATAGGATAGTATGTCCTAAAGGACCAAGAGAGGAGGACAAATATGGGTGATTTCTCAATATGATAATAAGAGAAGAAGTACACCTCTATATGTGAGTCAACTTGTTAAAGTTCAAACCCTAGAGACAAGTCAAGGTTCCAAGGTTTGAAACACTGATGGTTGAGTAAAGATCTCCATATGAATTGTTACATGAGATTAGAAGGCCTTGATGGATCTTCCAAGGAACTTGAATAGGAGGTGGGAGCTAGGATAAGGGAGAAGGTTATAAGTCATGCCTAATTGGATATGAGGGGAAAAATACACATAAATGAGCCACAAAGGTGCACAATAAGAAAACTTGCCATGAAACATGTAATGATTTCTATGTGTGTGAAGGACATGAAGAGGGGTCTCTATAAATAGAACTATTAGGCTTGCTAGCAAGAAACTTTTCTATTTTTGTTCATTAGGGAAAATATGTAATGTATATTGTAAAGGAGAAAGACCAATTGAAAAAGGTATAAAATTGGAACTTGAATAAACTATGGGAAGTAAACGAAGAGGTTTATGAATCAATGAAGGAAACACAAATAAACAAAGAGAAGATAAAATTGAGCTTACAAATAATCATTAAATCTTGAATAACAAAGTAGAAATATAGAGAAGTGAAGCATATGGTCAAAGATTTAAGAAAATTAATATTTATAATATATTTAAGTATTATTGATTGAGGGAATTTTTTTCCTAAATTTATTAGATAGAAGAAAAATAAAATTGGTAGGATCACAGTAAGAGGGAAACTCTTGTGAAAAATTAATATGAAAAATATTATCTAACTATAAGGAGAACAGTTAAGTAGTCATTGACACATAATAGGAAAGAATAAATATAAAAATATCATTTCCTTCCATATCTTTATGTCTATGTTTTATAATATATTTCCTTTTTTTTCAATAACTTGGTCACAAAAATATTGAGTATTATATTTACAATAAAGAGACTTGTAATATCTCATTGGAATTATTTACACAATGTAAACGTGTATAATAATTTAATGTACAATTGTGTAGGGTACACTTATTGAATTCCTTTCTTATCATTTCATTTATCATCCTCTTATGTACACTTATTCATCCCATTATGAAATAACATTGTCACAATGTTTCTCTTCTCAACTTTAGAGTCATTAAAACATGTATAACACTTTTTTTTAATAAAAGTTATATATTCAATTCATATTAAGTTACATCCAAATTTGTAAATTTGAGACAACCATTTATTTTGGTAATATATTTTACATTATTTTTTTGTCGAGGAGACAAGTGCTAATAATCCAAAACTAGTTATCATAGACACATGGATTTCAAATCAAAAGGGTGAAAACATTATCTATCAAACCATTTTCCTTTTTTCCTTATTATTAACAATTTGTGGAGGTAATAGGGAGGTTTACTAAGGAAATAATTTATGAAAGATTATTATTGTTTCATATTTGGTCTAAGTAACTGATTATATAAATTCAAGAATGTTTATTTGTTCCCAAACAAATTTATAATCGAATTAAAATATTTGTTTTCTATATGACATGTTAACATGATTGATTTCATTTATTTATTTCTTTCAAACATTAAAAAGAGAGAATTAGTTCTTTACATCTTGTTATAATTTATCAAAAGATCTTGTGTATTCCATATTGTTGCAATTACCTCAGTTTATATTTCTATAACTCGTACTGTATTAGAAAGAATATCCTTTTGAAGATTTTTGACCATGATAAATTTTCCATGGATTTATCATGCATGTACAACATTGTTTCCCTTTATCTTATACCACAACTTTATTTATTACATGTTCACTAAATTATATACATATAAGACATACAATTTGGTTCATACTATTTATTTAATATATTAGATTTTTTAAATCATTAATTTATTTATTTTGGCCATATCTTACATTTTCTTAATATATTAGGATAGTTATGATTGTTCAAATAGGGTGAAACTTGGCATCCAAGGTAATTGGGACCCAATGGGCATGTTTTTACCATTATATTTTTGTTTTGAAGATTCCTTATATGGGTTTAATATAGTAAGAGTTTTGGGCTCATCACCATTGTATTATTATAACATTACATCATCACCATCATTATTTATTATTTAGAGTCACAATATATACATATTGTTACCAACAAAGTTTCCTTATATTATTATGCACGAATTTCCATATTTTGCCTATATACCATATTAAGTCCATTAAATACATATTTCTTTATTAATGGTACATCACTCATATGTATAATCATGGAAACACTGATTATTATTCTAAAGCACAATATAACTCTTATTAAACATATTTTAGCCATTATTTGCATATTAATTAGCAAAAGAAACATATGTGATATGCTTAATGAATTTACTTACTTGCTAGCACATACTTAGTTATTATGTTTATATGAGTATATTTTGATATTTAGTGTTGATTATAGAACCTAATGCCACTAAATATGTTATATTTATTTTCAAGCCTAAGCATGTTATCAGTTACTATTGAGTTATTCATGTTAGGCGCATTAACAATATACATTAAGGTGTAACTCTATCCTTGTTTGGACAAACCTAGCAAACCAAGCTTGCCAACCTTCTAATCATATAATAGGGTAATATTCTAGGTTTTGGTTCGTTATATCTAATTTCTGACCAAACTCCTCTTGAATAATCCCAATAGCTATGTTAGCTATTCCTAAGTGTTTCCTATATATAAGAGATATATACAGAAACCCAAAGAACACTTGAGCATTGCCTCTACACGATATCTCTCTCAATATTAGCATTATACTATGCTACATTCAGTTGCTTCCAACCAAGTCTAAGCATAGTCTAGCTCTAACTCCATGAAATATAGTCTTGCCTAAACTCACATGGAGTTGATCATCACTTGTTCATTAGTTCTTCAATTATATATCTTATGAGATTAATACATTATTTCTTTCTTCCTTCTTGTAGTCTATTTGGTCATTGGTTCATGCTTCTTGTTGCGAGAAGGTTGTGATAAAGTTTCTTTGAAGCTACTTATTATGAGAAGGTTGTCTCCAATGGTGGTGGAGGTAGATTGTGATATTCTCTAAAGAGGGTGTGGGCCTTCTGTTGTCCCAAAAAGAACACAATACTTATCCTTGAGATCACAAGTAGGTTGGAATTGAGCCACAAATGACATTGGTGATTGTATTTTGTATCGATATAGAAAAGACAAACAAATAAATGTTGGAAAATCTTAGTTGGAAACAACTAGGTAATGGATTGATGGCATATTAAGCTAAAACCACTCTACATATTGTGTCTTGTGTGGTTTCCTATCTTATCCATTACTTGTTTTACTCTTTTCATTGTAATATCTTTTAAGCAAGTTGCAATTAAACAACCTTTTTCTTTTTAGTTGCAAAAATAGGATTTTATCTATTCTCCCCCACCTCTAGAGATTTCAATTGGTATCATAGCATGGCTTCAAGGAGCTTTAAAAAGTCTTGAAGATGGAGATCAATCTCGTGGGCTAGCTCAACCTTGAAGGTGTGAACATAAATTGATCAACCCTCTTTGACAACTTCGACAACACATATTGAAAGAGATGCATGCAATTCTTCGTTCAAGGTATTAGCTTTGACCTTTTACAGATGATCATCCTACCATACATTCCTCCAACAATATAACTTAAGCAATGGGATGTGACTACGGTAATAAATGACACTTTGCATGTTTAAGTTGTAAGTATTCTATATTTTTTCCTATGTCCTTGGAGTTTTACAAAATCTCTTCTAATGGAATTGCTTATGATATTTAAAGAAAAATGTCTACTACTCATGAAGGAACCAAACAAGTAAAGGGTACTAAAATTAACATTCTTAACTATAAACTAGACTTATTTCACATGGAAAACACAAAGCTATTTCTAAAATGTACTCTACATTTACCTCTATTATATGTGCCATGAAATCTTTTGGTAAGTATATTGAATATCATTATATTGTTACCAAGACTTTTCATTCACTAACCTCTAAATATGAAAAGAAAATTACTTCCATATAAGAATCTTTGAATCTTTCTACTTTACATCTTGAAGAACTTATAGGTAACTTAGAAACTTATCAAGTCAAGCTCTAATAACGTGAGATGGAGAAGAAAATCATGCTAAGAAAAAGAGAACAACCCTCAATGCTAGGGTTTCAATAAACCCTCTTCTTCATCAAGTTCTCATCTAGTAGTGAGGAAGAAAATAGCTACAAAGGTAAGAAGTCAAATTCATTTTCTAACAAAAACCTTAGGTATTTTTCTACCAGACATCATGCTTGTAGGGAAATGGGACATTGGAAGGTTGAATGCACACGACTTATAAAGAAGAATTAAAAATCCAAAGACAAAAAGAAGAAGACATATTATGCCTCTTAGGACTCTTCCTCAAATCTGGGGTCAAATGATGAGGATGAAGTTTGCTGTAAAGAAGTGAAATCACCTCCTTACTAAAAATTTGAAGAACAAAACATCCATCCCAAACATACTCAAAAGGTATGATGAAATGGGTGTAAAATTTTCAAATCTTTATATAATGGTAATCAAAAGACCAAAGTATAGAAGCAGAATTAAAACATGACTATATTCAATTATAAAACAAGGGAACATCTGAAACTTACAACATAAGGATCCATGTAAAGGAAATCTAAACCACCTCAAGATTGTCTCCAAGCTTTAATTTCACAATCTAAGTCTAGGTCATCAAGCCTTGTCATCAAAGTCCTCCACCTAGGGTTGGAAGAATACCCCACAAAATAGAAACAATAGGATACATCAACAAAGGCTGGTATGTGCATACTAAATAGGAAATTGTGAGCAATATAAGGAAATAAAGGACAACAAACAAATAGAAGCTTCCCATAGAAAAGAAAAGTACCACCCAAGCGGGTATCAAAAGAAAAGAATTACAGCAGAAGAGATACATGCCATAAAAACAACATAAAAAGGATTGTGCCATATAAACATCCACTACCACGGTGGGAAACAAGCACCAGTAGGGCACACACCCCACAATCAATATCCCGCATGCATGTGAGATAAACATAGCCCTAGAACAATATAAATACAATTGGCGGCCAACCCTCATAAAGTTGAAACCTGATAGAGAAAGGAATACTGCCAATCTCCCAAATATATATAAAATGGGTCAATACACACATCTTGCCCAGGGTATGAGGTTCCTTGCCATCCCAAAAAGAGCAGGAAATATCACATCTGCTCGACAGGAAATAACACATATGCCGTAAACAAAACCAATGCAATTACACTACTCTAGTGCTACTGAATCACATAGAATGTTTAATGTAGAGGCAAGTAGACAAGTGTGGTCAGAATAATACAATGTTGCCATCACACAATGTATAACACAAACATATAAACATCCACTTCAAAGTGGGCACATAACATTATTCAAAACCAACATGCACCAAGGCACAAGATAAGATATCAAGAGAATATCCATGATTACAAGATCAATAACACTTAAGATAGTTCACATGACCCATGATTTAAAAAAAAAGACATGGTGTATAGATGAATGTCAATAGGACCAAGAGAAAGATAATTTAGGTTAATTGATCAACATAGAAGAATAGGAGATGCAAGACATACCTCAACATCATAGCCAAAGTCACATCGAGGTCCAAGCCTAGGCATCCAAAGCACCTATTAGCATATATGTGGAATTAGGGTTAGGTTTCCATTAATTATTCAAAACCCTAAAAATCGCCTTTTTATTATTATTGAATCAGGTTATCAAAACCATGCCATATCTTAGGTTATAGTTTTCTGAGTCCAAAACATATTTTATTATATTTTTCTGACTTATAAATACTTAGTTATGAATTACACAAATTATTAACTTATTAATTAGATCCATTAAAATCACTACTTCAAAACATTAGACTCAGGCAAAAAAACCAATACCATTATAAAGCTTACATTTTTTTGAATCCAACGACTATTTATTTGTAATTTTTGGATACACAAACAAATAGTTATACATTTTAGAAAGTCGACCAATCATAAAATTAGGAAATTCTAAATAAGTAAATATAAAATCGTGAGAGAGGCCTGGACCCACTGACATGGCCCAATAACATGCGGCCATGTCATCAAGTCAACAGTTAGCTCGACTCATTTAAAGCAACACATGATAGGGCGAAAAGACAATTTTCCCTCCACAGAAAAACAAAACAAAAGAGAAAAGTAGGAGGGTAAAACAGGGAAACCAGGCAGAGGATTCATCTCCTTCCCAGGCCATGCCATGGCCGTCACCCCTGTGAAGTGCATGTTGTGAGGAATTGGGTGAAATTGGAATAATAGCCAAAACTCCAAAGTAGAAGCACAAGTACCTTCGTTTGAACTCCACAGACCGAACCAAGCTCTCAACGAAGCTGTCAGCCTCTTCCGTGAGCAAAAGCTGGATCACAGAGCTGTTGTCAGAGGCTGAGTTTTAGGGGAAAGGTTCTCGGGCCCATTGAGACCAAACCGTCATGTGTGGATGACCAGGAGTTGCAAATGAGTAGGAGTACTGTAGCGGAGATCTTGGTGCACAAATACAGAGGTCTGATGACCCACACTAGCGGGAAGATGGGTCTGAAGCGGTAAACAGTGGAAGGGAGAGACCCTCTTGTTGACCGGGAACACCCAATGAACATACCCCCCCATATATAGGGGTCATAAAGAGCAGAATCGTGCGGTGATGGTAAAAATGAAGTCAAACAGAACTGAAAAGGAAAGATGGGAAAAGAAAATCACAATTGAAAAAGAGAAACACCGTAGCTGGAGAAAAGGAGTCCGATTGGAGGTAGGAGACAACTCCTCCTCCATCAGATCCACATCCAACGCCCAGCAAAAAAGTGTGCATAAGAGAAATTTGGGAATCAGGAAACCATAGTGTGACAACGTGACAAAATACCAATTTCGAATCTGATTTTAATAAAGTGTGAATGCATTATTTCCTTATTCTCTCTCTCTTGATTTGGGGGTTCAAACAATATCCAAATTAAGTGGAATTTTTCAAAAAGGCCAATAAAGGCATGCATATTCTGATTATACACTTAGTTTTGCCTTTTGGAAACTTTTTATGGGTTAAATAATTCAAAACCTATTTTCTCTTTCCTCCATCATTAATGGCATTCGGATTATCCAAATATGATGAAACTTGACCCACAAGTCATATTTAATGTGTTGGATACGAATTTTCTATCAATTTTACATGTTGGAGTTGTTTATATATTATTTAATATTTTGAAGGTTCTACACACTTTCTCTCTCCTGATTTCACTTTTTAAGCAAACTTCTTCCAAATAGGATGAAAATTCACCCAAAGGATGTATTTATAATATAGATTATGAATCCAAAATTATTTTCCTCTTTTGGGGTCATTTATTATTTTATTTAATATATTGGGGAAAACTTAGATCTTTTCTTTCCAATTTGAATTAAATGAATTTTATTATGTGAATAATGTGAAACTTGACCACCAAGGTAATTGGGACCCAAGGAACATGATTTTGAACTTAGTTTTCACTTTTGGGATTTCTTTTAACGAGATATGTCATATGGCCCGTTAGTGGCCCATTAGCTTAATTACTTATTCAATTAAGTTCTTTATCATCTTATTATTACCAAATGAATTAGATTACATGCATTTTTCATGCATTAAATTATTAGGGTCACTCGAACCTCAAACTTGTTTGGCTAAGCCCAAATGGTCAAACTTCTAGGGTAGGGTCCAAGATCTGGTATGTTACATTTGCCACCATGTACTTGAATGTTTAATGGTCAAATATAATGAAAATGATGAACAAGAGTAAGAAGGTACTCAAAGTGATGATAGTGAGTTAACTCTCGCAACTTTTTCAAAAGATGAACTTACTGAACTTGTTAAACTAGCATCATAAAAAGATGAAAAATATAAGAAAAAGAGAATGAAATTGGCAACTATAGTTGATCATTTAAATGTAGAAATTAGTGAACTAAATGATCAATATGCTAGTGAAAAGAAAATGACAAATGATATTGTTTCTCAAAATACTTACTTGCAAACTCAAGTTCCTTTCTTTTAGATAAGTTGAGTAATATGGAAGAATAAACTATTTATTTCCCACATACTGAGTGAACTTTGAGTTAAATGATAAAAGTTTTATCCTTGATGTTAATATTTCTAGTATTATGAGATGCTTAACTTCTACTTCAAAAGACACATTTATGTTTTCCAAGGAAAATAAAAACCTTAAGGGATCTTTAGATAAATTTTCAAATAATAGAAGTAAATGTTGAGAAATATATTTCAATCTAGCAGTGATCATGTAGGTACAAGTGGTCTTGCTTATGTTCCAAGAAATGAAAATATAAAGAAGAAGAAATGTCCTACATTTCTTAGAATGAAATGCTAGTTCTTCTTTCTCCATTAACCATGTTACATGTTATGCTTGTGGAAGATTTTTCACTATGATTTCTCATGCTCATTTAAGAGGAAGAGTCACAACAACAAGGTTTGGGTTCTAATAACCTCTCTCTAAATGAGGACTTGAAAGATCATAAGCTTTAATAGATATATATTTGATCTTATTTATTTATTATCTCTAAATGGGTTAATCTTGCTGTCGATGGCTAGATTTTCAATTGGTATTTATTTTGTATTCAATTGCTAGAGGTTTGTATTTCTGCTAGATTAATTTTTCCAACATACTGCCTCGTGATCAAAATGTAGTTTGACTGAGGAGCAGTTTGTTTGAAATGAAGTTCAACCAAACTATTGGATGCCAAGTTTTATTTTGGTTAAGTTCCAGTTGGTATTTAGATTTGGTATACAACATGTATGTATGTTCTTTAGGGTCTCAATGAATTATTATACATAATGCAACTATATGTTAGTTCTTTAAATGGATATCTTTATCATTGTGGTTTGACCTTCATTGCTTCAAATATATATATTTTGAGATTGAGTTGTAATTTCCTTCTTCCTTCTTACTCCCTATTTGGTTCATTGCTTTGTGCTACTTCTTGGGAGAAGGCTATGTCCAAAGGTGATGGAGGTATATTGTGATCTTCTCTAAGGAGGGTGGTGAGGTTGGTTTTTAGCCACAAAAGATACTGATAATTGTATTTTGTATTATTATAGAAAAGGTATAAAATACAAGTTAGAAAATACTAATTGGAAACAACTAGGTAGTGGAATGATGCCATTTTATGCTAGAACTACTCTACATTTTGTGTCTAATGTGGTTGCCTATCTTGTCCATTACTTGCTTTACTCTTTTTATTTTTAATATCTTTAAAACAATTTAAAATTAAGCATACTTGCTTTTTAAGTTGCAAAAATAGATTTGCTCTATTCACCCATCTCTAAAGCTTTCACAAAAGACTAAAACAAACCCTAACTTGAGTGGTTATTAAAGGGCAAGAGAGGGACGAGGTATCATGATTCTGAGGTGTTGAGGTACCATGCAGAGGGTTCTCCCAACCAAGGGACATGTCAAGGTTCAAACACCCATGGGCTATCGGGCTCATGGTTAGATCTATAGAGATTGAAAGACAAGCATGTTGAGGTACAAAAAATAAGGTCTATCGAGATTATCTCATACATACCTATCCAAATACCCCTCTCCACACATATATCATAGGTCCAACAAAGTTACTGATATAGTCTCAATAGGTATACACCCAAGGGACTTTTAATATAAATAATATCAAAATTGGAAAGGCTCCTAGATATCAAGCCTTAAGGTTCAACATGTCAAACCTCAACAATCCAAACCACCAACCTATGGTAGGTTCAAGGTTTGAAGCCAAGATTGAAGCCTTATTCAAATCAAGTTCAAAAGCATCCAAATCATATTAAATTAAAATATATTATTAAGGAAAACATGCACTTTGATATTTGTACACAAATATGCCCTCAATTATGGTGAATGTACATGAAATTACAAAATTGATGCATTCAGAGGGAAAACTGAATCAAATTAGATACTACTCTTGATAAATTGATTTCAAAACTTAATCAAGCATTACATTATGATAATAAAACGTATTAGGGATATATTAGGGTTAATATAGGTTGTGAGGACTCCGACCATAAACCCTCAATAATGATTTATACCCTGGAATCCTAATAAAACAAAGATGGGTATACCTTATGCATCTCATCTCCTACATCGCAGGGATCTCTTGAGTTATGGAACTCTTTGCCTTAGTACAAACCGTGTGAGCTAAGAGATCTTTATAACCTTATATCAACAACTTCTCTGCTACTTTGGAACTACAATCCAAACAACCTTGTACTTCTCCAAATTGTCATCCCTAGGATCACATCAAATCTATCCATATCAAGAGACACATGGGTCAAAAAAAAGTTGTATACATAAGAAGAAGTAGATAGTCAAAAGGAAAAAGTTCCATTTGAATATCACAACTCATGGATAGATGACTCCCTCTAACTGATTCATGGCACAAAATCCATTTCATGTGCGCTTCATAGACCTTGACCTCTATATGTTGGTCCTAAAGACCATGTTTGAGAAATCTGGCCATGACCTCTTACACTGGAACTATGTTGTTGTGAGCCATGCTAGCTCTATCCTCACTGTTGTAACACTTCATGGTTCAAATAGAGGACAACAACTTCACATACCCAAACTATCCACACTTATATCATAGCCTTGTCTCACAAAGACACAAACTAGTATGGTGCTTATTGCAAGAGAAGCACTATTTACCATGACGTGGCATAGATGACCTTGTCACTAGAATAGATCTTGGACTATTTTCCTTAGAAGGTGGAAAACCATGACCTTGGTACTCACTCAGAGACTATAATGGTTGAATATGTGATCTCAACATGGACATTTCCAACCTCTACTATGGATTTTGATTGTGTTGTTGATGTTGTAGTACACAAAAAACTTAGTTTCTTATAGGCATAAGATTGTCGATCATAATACCAAGTAGGTTGTTTCCTTGAGTCAGCATCACTGAGGCCCGCCATAGTCCTCATTGTCCTCCATACTATTTCCAAAAAAGTGGAAAATTTCTCACATACCACCAGACACCAACTATACCAACTCAACATCCAACCCCTTCTTAAAACCTCCTGATCATCTCCTTCTCTATATCTTCCATATATATGATGACAAAACCTCAAAAAATCCATGAATTGCACCTCATAGTCATTCACAAACAAAATTTCCCTTAGCAAACTCTCAAGCCAAGCCATCTCCTTCATCAGATGATACCAAGGGAATTATCAACTGTCAAACTTCTTCATAAACTCATACCACATGATTGCCTCACCAAGCCTCTTATCCTCCTCTATGGCCTGCTAGTTGCCAATGCTACCCTTCAACATGTAGATCGCGTGCTTGATATTATCCTCCCCAATGATGTCCAAGATCATGAATGACTTCACCAACTCTGTCAACCATAGATCTACATCTACCAGATGCATTGTGCATGCATACTTTATGGGACAAACTCACTTCTGTCCCTCAAAGGTCTTTCTCAGACCCTATAATAATTCCACATGCGGTGGGGGTACACTAGGTGAAAGTAATGGTTCCCTATGTGTCAAAATGAAAGCTAAAAAAAGGTGTACAAACATTGCCTAGAATGATGGGTCCACTAGTGTTGTTAGGTTCAGGAGAGGTGATACAAGCTATTTTGGCCCCATATCAGGACTCTTTTTTTAGGTACACTCAACCAATGGCCACCTCCCAATGTTATATAGTGACTCTCGACTTTCTCTTCATGTGGATCAACCATATCTACATAAAAATAAGTGATAGTTAGACACATAGTGAAAAGTTTGAGATTCGAGAACTTCTTAGTTGGTCGGAAAAATTGAAATTATGAAAAAAAATTAGAAAAAATCATTAAAAATCGATATACTTCAGTCAAAGTATGGTCAACTGTTCAAAAATAATGTAATGGTAGTATTACTACCAGGTTTAGCTTTTCCTGCTTAATTAGTGATTTTAAGTTGAATTTGAATTTTGCTTGCATGGGGAGGGCTAGATGAATAAGATTGCCTCCTAGCTTCTTCAAAAAAAACCGTTTAGAAATAATTGAAAATAAGTTAGATATATATACATATACATATATTGATATATAAACATATATACATATATGTGTGTATATAGACATATACATATACACATACATATACACACACACACAAACACACACACATATATATAAATATATATATATAAATATAAATAAATAAATAAATAAATTATATATATATATATATATATATATATATATATTTGTGTGTGTGTGTGTGTGTGTACATATATATATATATATATATATCTGATACAAATGTAACTATTAAGGTCATTATATGTACAATCTTATTGAGTAAAAAAGGTAGGACAAGAACTAAAGAATAGTTAAATAATAACAATGGACTGTCGGGAGAGTGGGGGGGTTAGAGGCTTAGTGTATATGGAATTTCATGTACACAATTTGGTAAAAAAACAACAAACAATTTAAAAGAAAAAGGTGAACAAACGTGAAAAGTCATGTAGAATTGTGAAAAATCGCATGAATCGTGAAAAAAAAAATCACGAGGAGTTGCAGAAAATCAGTGACTAACATATTAATCGTGGTGAACATTCAGGAACCTATAAAATCACAAAATAATGCTGACTTTTCATAAAATTCAGAGACTTTTGTTACTATGGTACTTAGACATGGTAAGCATGTAAGAATATACATGACATCCTATGTCCGAGTAGCCTTAGTGAACCTTGGATTTGAGACCAAAAATTGTGAGCATTCACCACACAAGTGCAAGATTACCCAATACAAAACAATTAATTGATCCTAATTACCAACATTACCAAAATGGTATAGAAGAAACACATAATACAAAGTTTTGATTCATTCATCCATAAATATGGCACAAAAGGCACATAACTTTTGTTCATTTCCAGGTAACTTTATAAGATAAATTTTGGTGAGTCACACCTATATACAAAAAATATACAACTAACATAGTTACAATATGTACATCTATACTACGTATGCAAGCCAAAATTCAAATTGTAGATACAACCGACCAAATACACCCTGCCAATCCTAAGAGCACATGAACAACTCTAAGACACCACACCAAAAGATAACCCCCAACCTCCAAACTACTAACATCCAACAAACCAAAGGCTCCTCTTCACCAAAACCCTAGATACACTACTGGTCATCGAAAGGATGTAGATAACCACGAGGTGAGACCCATGTCCTGGGAATATGCCATGAAAATATTATAACATCTTAGTGCTTACAAGAAAATTATTTAATAGGATAACTAAATTATATTAATTAAAAATAAACTAACTATATGTATGGTGCATACAAAAATGAATGCAATATAAGAGTAAATGAGTAAAACGTGTAAATAAACCCTAAATATATAGACTAATATTTGGGTTACTGACTGAATTATTAAGACATGGGTAGTTCGAGGCATACCACTCAAATCACTATATAGTGACTCTGAAGTTCCCTAGATTTGTATATAATAATAGGTTTACTAGACTCCATAAGATCTCCTAATACTTGCTCAGCATGGCGTATAACAAGTAGTGGCACATAGGTCAAACCTACTGTTGGGGGCATCACATGGACAACCCACAAAACTAGGTCCTTCCTGGGTACTCAGCTCATGGAAACTAATACTTAGGCATTATACCCATATTTTAAGTTATAGCCTTGACCGCTCTCATACATATAGAACTTGAGTTATGATCTCAACTGCTCTCATATCTCATAATCACATTAAGATGTTGGGGAAAAAAACCCCATTGACATGCATATTGACAGAACTCCAAATGTCGCACCAATACAAACCCTAAAATAATAACTCTTAGGTTTAACCAAAAGTAGTGCATTAATTCCCCACTCCATAGGGATGGAAGCCTTATTGCAGTATACTTTAGGATTAAACCCAAAGGACAACCTTTTTAAGCAATTATATGTTCAAAAGTATTAAGGGTAATATTTAACACTGAGAAGTTGGATGATTGGTTAAACTAAATTGTTTACAGTAGCAACAAAGATTAAAGAGGTAAATAAATGATAATAAAAAGGACCAGGGCATGGGTTTTCTCTTTCTAAAGCATGTGTAATTATCCTAGAAAGATATAACTCCTTAATAGTAGTTTACTAGATAGAGGCTTATCTACTATACCCTCACGAGATACAAATTGTTGCTTGGATTAAACTCCCCTATAACTGACCAAACTCAGCCCCAAGCTCCTAGTTTATTCTGATTAGGCTCCCTCACTATGGCCAACCACTCTTGGCACATAAGTAGAGCCTAACACAATCACATCACTATGCCTTGACACTTCATGAGGATAATAAGATCATTCTAAATTTCTAATCACTCTCACAACAACCTACACATCCGCGATTATAACAAATATGCAAAACAAGTTGTCAATTTGCAAAGTAAGGAAATAAGCTTAATGAAAATTTATTTAGAAATGGTATTATTGAGTTTTAATACAAGATAGAACAAAATATGGGTTGTTGGGGCTAGTCCCCATGCCCTAGCACAAACGTCTACTCCCTCATGGCGAGAGACAACATTAGAAAGATAGAAAGAATAATGGAGGGGGGTCATGATGCCTGGTGTAGGAAGACCAATCTCTCCACTACGGCTTCCACCTCCTCACTCCTCGCTAGGTTTGCACTACCCAATGTGGATTCTAATCACTAATCAGAGACTCGTTTGAATGGACAATAATGGTTCCCTTTTATAGATGCATTCCTTGCTGCTGAAAACCCTAATTTTGAATACTTGCGATCAAAGGCAGCTAACTTGCATGGCCCAAACTCAGTACAACAAGAAACTCACATAGGTTACTCAATTTGGACCTCACGTCTGGTTCTCTGATAGACCAACGCGGGTTGAACCAGAGTACGTTGGATGCTATGAGTTCCCATCAAAGTTAAATAATATGGAAGACTCAGGGTAAATAGCGGCTCAAGTCAGGAAAATGGAAAAGCCGATCACTTGACTGGGTGGTTGGAAGGTGGACAATGGAAAGCTTCTGGGCCCTTCCTTCCATTGAGGTGCGACATCGTGAGGGCTAGATCATCCATCTGGGCATTGAAGTATATTCTTGGTTGGTTCTGCATAAGAAATATATAAAGTGAATTAAAGTCCAGAGTAGAGAGGATAACTGCATTTAAGTAGATCTAAAGCTAAAACTAGGAAATAGAAACACAACAACCCCTAAAAAATGAGTAAAATAGCATGCAAAGATGGGTATTAATATACTCATAAAACAACCCCGAACTTAAACATTTGTTTGTCCCGAGTAAAGCAAAATATAAAGGAGGATAAACAATTGATACTAGGATCCATGATTTCCTTTCCCAACTGAGAATACCTTGGGCTCCCCTTCCACCAAATATGATCAAGTGGCCCTAGGCATTCGGGGCCACATAGCCACACTTGGATATCCCTTGATTGGGACTTGTTCTTCCATTCGTGAGACTCTAGAACCCGCAATGAACTGCTTTCATCTCAATAATACTCTTGATTTGTCTACGCAAAGTGGAAGAAAGACAAGTCATGGTTGATTGCCTATTCTGGGGAAATTTTTTAATAAGTCCCCTGGGCATGAAAATTAGATGAAAGAGGGGGAAGAAGACATGAAACAAACATGTTTCCTTCATCTCTCCTCTATTTGACTCGACCCCTTATTTGGGATTCAATTATTTTATTTTTCTATTCTCTATTTGACTCGATACTATTATTGGTGGCGGTTACATTGACCACATGTTTTCTTTTGGGCTCATTGGCCTCTTTTATTTATGCATGTTTGTAGACAAAAAATGAGAAGGAGGTGTATTTTTGGAAGGGATGCCACCCCAAACTTAGGGTTTGGCATATAATATTATATATTTTTTCTTCTCATTTTTGTGGTTGGTGAAGAGATATGAAATGATGGAAGAAAGGTGGAAACAAGAGTTGACTTGTGCTTCTTCATTTTATTAGTTCTTTGGAATCATATCATCATATTATATCAGTTAATTCATTTTATGTAGACTGAAGAAGTGTTTACGAATTTTGTTGCAAGTCATATAGAGGGCACATGCAACTTGACCTTTTTTACTCTTTTCACTTATCGTTATTTCCATGGGGAAAGAATTCTCAATTACTGTCATTGGGTCTCAGATCCGTTCAAGACATGTTTGTTCCTTAAAATTTCCTTTTTCATGGGTTAGCTCAAGAAAAAGGGAATAGTTCATTTATGTATCTCCAATTTTTGCATACATCAAAGTGACCGACTAGGTAAAGACCACAACTCAAACAAAACAAATTAGTTCTAAAAATAAAAAACAAGACAAATTCAAATAAATTTGTTTGAAGATAAAAAGGCAAAGGTAAGAGTTAAAGTGGTGGAGATGATGTACCACCCACCCTCCACCCCCAACTTCAAAATTCTTCTCATCCTCTGGAAGATAGAAGTTAGAGATGGAGGGCATTTGATACGCATGGTGATGGAGATGGAGGGGGTAGGGGTGTTTCTCTTCATCCGAGAGCACACAATAGAAACCCTAGGAATGGGTTCCTCTTCCATTGGCAAGGCCCTCATTTGGGTGCCTACGTGCCCACCAATTGCCATGATATTTGTTCGGTGGGGGTGGGGGTGGTTGCGAGCACGCACCCCATTCTCTGCAACCTGCATATAGACAACACCTTATCTCTAGGGAGATGACTTGTTGATCATAAAGCAGTTGATCACTGCATCTAGATCGGCCAGTGGAAGTCCTCGTCGGTGTGTCGGGTGGGTGAAGCGAGCCTCCTAGGGAACATAGGTGGCCTAGGAGTAGTAAAGTTGGAGATCCCAGTCAGATGATATATCGTCTATTGCTGAAGGGCTGCGATTTGAACACTAGAGTACGCCGTTGAGGTTGTTGGTTGGGGATGCCATTGGTGGTGTCACAAGGGAGAAACCAAGAATGAAAAACCTTAGGATTGGTGTGACAAATATGGTGTGATTCAAGACCCTATGCCTCAATCCCTTTCATAACTGCATAATAGAGACTTTTACAGTGACATGAAAGGTTTGGCGGTTATGAACCATGCATGTGTTAGATACGTCACCGAACCGATAAAGATCACGTCAGTTCTTGGAAAGTATAGGTTACATTAAGATATTATGGCAGAGAATAATATGATGATAAATGGGATTAAAGAGGCTATAATTTTTTAGTAACAAATATGAAAAATAGAAATATCAGAAAGAATATTGTACAAATAATAGCAAGGAACACATTCAATTAGAAGAACACATCTCTTTTTGGCTGACATATTCCTCTCTCTGCATGTTTATCCAATTATGAGATTATGAGATCTTTGCATCATCAATCAGATGCCTTTGATGAATGATCGATAGACAAGTTACAGAGTCCATCATGACACGCACCACACCAACTTTCTATCGAATCAATTGGGCTGTCAAGGCCATAGTCGTCCCCTTTCTCTCTCTATCTTTTTGAAGTATTTTGTGAAAAGAAAGACAAAAAACTAAAAATAAAAATAAAAGAAAAGGAAGAATTAAAAGGTTGGGTTGCCTCCCAACAAGCATTCCAATTTAACATTGCAGACCCGACAAAAAATATGTGTTGCTCACATAGGGTGTATGGGTGGGGTTTCTGAATCTTTGATTTTTTGGATCCATAGGATATAAACCATGGTTAGATGAGGTACATACCTTGCTAGGAGGTGAGTCTTTTTTACCTTGTTCAACGTCTTGGAGATCTTATTATTCTGGTTCCAGATGGCCTATTTCCTTGAATGCTTCGATCGAGTTATGCACCCTCTTTAAGTCTTTGAGGACTCAATATTCAATAGTCTTCTGTCCTGGTCTTAGGATGAGTTTACCAGCTTCAAAGTCCACTAGGGCTCTCGTGGTGGATAAGAATGGTCTCCCTAAAATAAGTGGTAATCCATTATCCTCCTTGATTTTCATCACCACAAAATTGTGTGGGACATAAGTTTCATGTCCAAGCTTAACGAAATGTCTTCAATTATTCTCAAGGGTTTTGTAATAGATGCATCAACTAGTTGAATGGTCATAGCTATAGATAGGAGGCTAGTGAATCCAAGGAATTTACATAGTGTGTACGACATAATGGATATGCTTGCACCTAAATAAGCAAGTCACTTGCGGCAAGTGTCATCCCCTAAGAAATAGTCTATTCCAAATGAGCCAAGATCTTTTTGCTTCTGAGGCATCTAATTCTGAACTATATCATAGGTCATCTACGTTAGATTTACGATCTCCCATTCCTCAGACATATATTTTCTAGATAGGAAAGTTTTGAGGTATTTGTACCAGGTTGGCATTTTGGCTAGTGCATCGAGGAACATGATGTCAACATGGAGTTTCTTCATAGTGTCCTTGAATTTCATGAATCTATCATCCAACTTGGTCTGCTTGAGGCGGCCCAGATAGGGTACACGGGGCTTGTGCACAAGTTCTTCGGGTGATGTAGATGGTCCATGGTTGACTGATGGTGCTACAATAGTTGAATTCTCACTGGTGCCTGGATGAATTGGCTTTGTGCGTGAGTTTGTTGTCTAATCTTCTCCTGGACTGACCACTGGAAGGTCAATCAGGCAACTCAAGGCTCTGACTGGGATGCCTTCATCTCTTCTAGGAGGAATAGAGGCATGAGTGGAGGCTGTGGATGTGGAGTACACGTACCCTGACCTTGTCATTAAGACATTTAGCTACTCTATATGCTTGGGATTGTTTTCTAGCCGACCTATGATCGTGCCTATTGGGGGTTGTTGACTAGCTTCAAGGCGGGCAATTTGTGACTCCAACACCTTCTAATAGGTTATGGCATTGGCCAACTAAGTCTAATAAGTCACCATCATTTGCTGGAGTGTCTTCACTGGATCTTGTGTTGGCATTGACTCTATCTGCAATGGTGCAAGTTGATTCAAATTTTGATACTACTACTGTTGTTGGTAGTTTGTGCTCCAAAAATTGAATCTATAGTTTCCCTAGTTGCACGGGCTAGTGTAGTTCAATCACACTCTAGCTTGAGTTGATTGTAGCGAGGTCTGTTGGTTGGGACTCTCAGCTACATCTAGACTCCTGTATTGGAAACCTGGGTGGTTGCGATCCTGATTCAGGTTATAGTACTCATGTCCTGGGATAGTATGAATTGAATTCACATCTTTGGATTAGGTAACAATGTACTATTGCTCTATTTCATGCTCATGAAACACAACGTACAACTATTGGCTGCGAATTGTGCTATGATCTACTACATGACAAAATTCACAGGAAGGTATAATGATTTGAACTTGAGGCATATGGTTCTTCCTCTCATATGCACTGAAGGATTTTTCAAGGTTATCTTGCTTGAGGGTGAAAACTCTTAGTGATTCAGATATGTAATTAAGTCTTGAATGATCCTCCACCATATCTACTTTAAGAACATCTTTGCCCAAGAGTCTGGTCCAATGAGTCTGATTCTCAACCACAAGGTTGGCTATATTTAATGCATTGTCGAGGCTTTGTCGCATTAAGCTTCCATTAGAGGAAGAATCGAGGAACTTCTTTTCCTCTTTGTCAACACCCTGATAGAAAAAATTGATGATTTTATTTTTAGGGATGTCATGATGTGGACAATTGCGTAGGAGTTCATTGAATCATTCCCATGTTTCATATAGAGATTCTTTGGGCACTTGATTGAATCTTGTGATTTGTCCTCTAATTGAGTATGTCATCAAAGGTGGGTAGATTTTTTCTAGAAATTTATTTTTTGGGGCCTCCCAAGTTGTGATTGCCCCCCCCCCCCTGAAGGGAACTATACCATGCTCTAGATTTTTCGATCGGAGAGATTTAAAAGTTACACTCACATGGCATCATCAGTGGCGTCAGATGCTTCATCATCAGGCAAAGGTCGATGAATTTAAGGATATGTTCATGATAGTCATCTCCAATCCTTCCACTGAAGGCAAATTTTGTAAGAGACTGACCCACTGGCCTCTGTACTCGATCATTTTGCCTGGAGGTTGTATTGGATGAGTCAAGTTGGTGCCTTTAGTGATAGAAAAATTCTATAATTCTTTGGCACATTCTGCGGCTTGAGTAGCTTCTATATTGGTCTTGAATTCAACTTCTGTCTGTGTCCGGGCTTCTGTGGCAAGTAATTCTCTTTGGGCCATGATATCTACTTCTATTCATTCTTGAATAGCTGCTTCTACAGTTGCTACGTCTGCCATGGTATTTTCCTTGAGAAGTCTTTTGAGAGTTCCTAGGATTTCAAGAACAAACACCAATCTTGAGTCAAAACTTTTGGATCTTCACATATGCTAGGAGTACCTAAAAAGAGGCATATCGATTATGAGTTGGCGAGTTGAGTTCTAGATGATTTCATGATATCAAGCATAAAGAAGAAAACCCTAGTTATACTTATAGAAAATATATAATTACCATTCCTTAACAATGACACCAATTTTTGATGTGGCTCCAGATGTCGCACCAATAAAACCCTAAAAGAATAACACTTAGGTTTAACTAAAAGTAGTGCACTAATTCCCCACTCCACATAAGTGGAAGCCTTATTGCAGTATACTTTAGGATCCAACCTAAAAGACAACATTTTAAAGCAATTATATATTCAAAAGTAGTAAGGGTAATTTTTAACACCGAGAAGTTGGATGATTGATTAAACTAAATTGTTGGCAGTAGCAACAAAGATTAAAGAGGTAAATAAATGATAATAAAAAGGAGCAAGGCATGGGGTTTCTCTTTCTAAATCCTGCATAATTATCTTAGAGAGATCTAACTCCTTAATAGAAATTTACTAAATAGAGGCTTAGCTACTGCACCCTCACGAGATACAAATTGTTGCTTGGATTAATCTCTCCTTGAACCGACCAAACTCAGTGCCCAAGTTCCTAGTTTATTTTGACTGGGATCCCTCACTACAATTGACCATTCTTGACATGCTAGAAGATTATAACCCAATCACCTCACTATCCCTTGTTGACACTTAAGGGGGATTATAAGATCATTTTGAAGTTCACAACAACATGCACATCCATGATTATAACAAACATGCAAAACAAGTCATCAATTTGCAAAGCAAGAAAATGAGCAGAAAAAAATTTATTTGGTAATAGTATTGTTGAGTATAGATACATGCTAGAACAAAATATGGGTTGTTGGGACTAGTCCCCATGACCAAGAACAAATGTCTACTCGCTCATGGTGAGAGACAACAATGGAAAGATAGAAAGAACAATGGAGGGGGGCATGATGTCTGGTGTAGGAAGACCAATCTCTCCACTGTGTTCGCCGCCTCCTCGTTAGGGTTTGCGTTGTGTAATGTGGATTATAATAACTAATTATAGACCCTTTTTAATGGATGATAATTGTTCCCTTTTAAAGATGCATTCGTTTCTGTTGAAACCCAAATGTTAAATGCTTGTCGTCGAATACAACTAACTTGTATGGCCTATACTTGGTCCAACAAGCTGCTCACATGGGTTACTCAATCTGGACCTTGCATCTAGTTCTTTGGGACCATCATGGATTGAATCAGAGTAGGCTAGATGCTACGAGTGTGCATCCAAACTAAAGAATTCAAAAGACTCCGCGTAAAGAGCAGCTCGAGTCGGGCAACTGGCAAAGCCGATCGCTTGACTGGGTGGTTGGAAGGTGGACGACAGAAAGCTTTTGGGCCCTTCCTTCCCTTGAGGTGCGACATCATGAGGGCTTGATCATCCATCTGGGTATTGACATACATTCTTGGCTGGTTCTGCATATGAAATATATAAAGTGCATTAAAGTCCAAAAAAGAGAGGATAATTGCATTTAAGTAGATATAAAGCTAAAACTAGGAAATAGAAACATGACAACCCCTAAAAAGTGAGTAAAATAGCATGCAAAGATGTGTATAAATATGCTCATCACATATACTCAAAAGTATATGACTTTGAGTATCTTCTCACAATCAAAGACTACTACTAGATTTTTGGTTTTACTATCCTACCTCTCCCACACTAGCATAGCTTTAAAATCACATGGCACTTTGTGACTTTGTCTACACTTGATTAATTTGGTTAGTTACTTGTATTTTAGTTGCATCAATCAAGTTAAAAACAAGATATAGAGATGTAATTATGACACTAATCAGGTGTAACAATTTTAGAAGATATAAATGTATCACAACCCATACCAAGTTACCCAATCATGGTGCAATTTACCATCTCTAGCCATACTAAGGCCCATATCACCAATTTAGGACACATCATGAGGGAACCCAAACAAGGATTCAAAATCCACCTAAAACTTGGCATTTATATTCACATGACATCAAAAAGCACCATGCAAAATTTTTGGTGGAAGTTATTTGGTTTGCTGCTTGGCAATATGGGACTGACATCCAATATTTAAGCCACTAGAGGAGATACTTGAGAATTTTGTAACATGGTTTCACATCTTAGATCTCCCTCTACATATGTATATTATGACCTTTATATACATCAACTTAGCCTAGGGAAGACTAATAAATGCTGACAACCACACATTCTGTCAAACATGAAACAAGTTTGCCCAATTGGAGATTGAGGTAGATACTACTCTGCCATTGTGTCCTTCTATTCTCATTAATGACATCGAGTACATTGTTGCATATGAAGTGGCATCGCACAAGTGCAACATCTACAAAAGAGAATGTCACTGGGATAAATACTGCAAATCAAGCATGATAAAATACAATCAAGGTGAAGAGGTATAGAAGGAAGATAAATGGCAATACCATATAGGAAAGTGCAACAAATCAGAACAAAATTACAAGCATAAAAACACTTTGAAAAGCCAACTAACATTCCCATAAGTAACATAGATCCACTAACCTATGAAATGAAGAGAATGTCAATGAATGAGATGATGATTAGGAAGGTACAGAAGCTACTATGGGGTCTAGTGGTAGTAGTGGAAGGAAAACTAAAGTGTGAAAAGAGAACAGGAATGTCAAAACTACAGACCAAAGGAGATATGTTTTGAAGGAGGTAACTAATACAAGGACTAAAACATCCAAATACAAAACCACAGATTGGCATGAGCAGATAATGCAAATAACCATACTATCCTAAATCCTGGGCTTGATGAGGAGTCACCTAAGGTCAGGAAAAGGACCCTACCAAAGCATTATTATCATTGAATAAGAAGAAACAAACACAAAGAACACTCAAAACTGGGAGAAATGGATAAAAGCATGGAGTGACCTCTAAAAAGTCATTTGGATGTGAAGATGTCATCTTTGTAGAAGTCAAGATGAATGAAGATGTCAATAAGGATGCAAAACATGAGACCTATAAGGAAAACCCTTTAGCTGACAACACAAGTTGTTTGAAACTACAACCCCCCTTGGATGAAAATAAATGAAGCAACTCTAAATGAAGACATCAGGATTCAAGCCTCCCTATGAAAAAAGGAGGAAAAGCCCTAGGCTAAACCCAGTAGACACAGAGGTAAATATCACTAAGTAAACATGAGATAAAACAAAGGATACAAATCAAGGAAGTAGTCCTTAGGTATCATAACATGAAGGCTCATGTACTATTATGAAACTCTTAGGGTGTTTATGATAGATATACTTTGTTGGAAAGCAAGAGTGACTAAAAACAATGACAGATGTTGAGTCATCAAAGAGCTTATGTCCATTCATTAGCCACAAATTACTACTAATCTTGAGCCAAGGATTAGTGTTTTTTCACCAAAAACCTATTGAGAACCTAGGGATCAAGAACTCCAATCTTGTCGAAGTAATATGGTTCACTGGAGGTATTTGGGATTGCTGAGATGTTGAGAAATTCAATGTGAATATAATGAGACCATAGACAATTTATTACTTGTAAGTTAATAATGAGTTCTATGTCACCTTCGTCTATTCCACTCTGTAGATTTTAGTGAGACAAATTCCACAGAAACATCTGATTAACATGGGAAAACAATTCACAACGCCATGAATAGTGAACCCCTATGAAAAAAGTGAAATCATCCATTACAACTATAATGAAGCTCATTAGTAACACATTGATGGAGGTTGTTCTGTCTGACTGGGGTTTTTCTTAGATGAAGTACACATGTAAGCACAAAACCTTACAAGAAAGGTTAGATAGAGATACTACTAACACAACTTTTATTTGGAATCATGCTGAGTAGTTGTTGAAAACCTGCTATGAATGGGATTGGACCATTTCCCACTGTTAGTGAGAACTATTGCGATTAGGAAAGGAGCATCCAAGTTCATCACTAAAGTGTTCTAGTATGCTAATGCACAATTTGTGAATACATTGTAAGAGAATTGGAACAACAACCTAAACTTTAATGAATCTTTGAACCAAGCACAAGACTATCATGGCCTAGGATAAAAAATACATGAAAGAGAAGAATCAAAGAAAAGAGATATTTATGAGGAAAATTAATCCCCTTAAAAGGGATCTCACTATGCAATATAATGATATAACAAATGATTTGTCTACTAATATGCAAGATGAATTGGACAGAGTATTGAAAGTAGAGAAAGAGGATTTGAAACAATGAAGCCACATTAGCTGTCTAAAATGGTGATAACAACACAATTTTTGTCTTGCCTATGTCAATCAGAGAAGGAGAGGGAATATTGTAACTACACTCAAGAACTTGACATGTGAATTGGTTACTGATGAGCATAATTTATAGGACATGGCAATCAAACACTTTGAAAAGGTGCTTACTGAACTGAGTAGAGCTATAAGGTGACTAAGATAGACCTAACTATGAAAAAGAATACAACACTATTTTCGTACATGGGTTGATCCATACTATGGAAAGTAAGAGAGGTGTGAAGATGATGGCAATTCAGATTGATCTGACTAAGGCCTATGAATAGATGTCATGGAGTTTCATTGAAGACACCAACAACTAATTTGGTATACATGACAATATCAAGACATATATATCATGTCATCAATCACATAAGGCAAACATCCATCATACATAATGAAAAGAAAACAACAGAAGTCAAAGAAAGTTGAGGCCTTTGGTGAGAAGATCCCTTGTGTCCAAATATATTCATATTGTGCATAGAGAGATTAGGCCAGATGATCTAGTACAAAGTTAATCTAAAGAGTGCAAACCGATGTATTTAGGTGTTGAAGGACCACACATTTCCCATGCATGCTTTTTAAATGACTTAATCCTATTCTTGCAAGTAATTAAAAAACAAATGAGAATGATAATATAGTGTTTCAAATTTGAAAAAACATTCGGACAACTGTGTTAGTATCAAAAACCAGAATCTACTTTGTTAAGAGAGCTCCATACAAGATGAGTAGAAGAATAAGAAGGGTCAGCGAATACCAAGCTGCCAATGACCTAGGAAAGTTCCTAGGTGTTCCTATTCTCCACTTGAGAATTACCAAACATACTCACTCCAATGTGCTAGATAAGGTAACCAAGAAGATTAATGCTTGTCTGCACATAGCTTGTCCCTCACATGGCCCTCACATGAGGAGTTTTCCTAGCAAAGGACACTCTCTCAATGGTCCCAAGATTTGTAATTTAAACTACTAAGTACATTTAAAACTATATAATAACATTTAAGGAACCATATACATTTAGGGGGAACCATAAAGCACATCCTATAGCTCTGATCTTCTAGACAAGATGACAAACAACAAAAATAATGGCATATTAAAGGTCAATGCAACGAGGGAATGGAACCAGGCACTACTTCTTTAAAATGATTGGGGTCTTAGCATAAGAAGAAGCAAAACATGGTGTGCATTTCTTAGAAGGAGGTTCATACTTTAGCAGTAAAGGATTTGCTTCATCCATAGTGGGAAGAGCTTTCATTGCTGGAAAACAATTTTTTGAAGAGAATTCATATACATAACCTTAAATGGAAACATCATTAGGTTCTGGGAAGATATTTGGTGGGGGAATGGACCACTACTGAAAAATCATGTTTTAAGGACTATTCTGAAGGAAATTCAATATTTGAATGTAGTGATCCTAGTAAATTTTAATGGCAAATGGGACTTCATTTCTCAAGGAATGGGTTCCTAAGCACGTAGTGAAGGCTATTCAGAATATATAGACACCAATATCTAAAACTTGTGAAGGTATGAGAGTGTGGCCACTTACAACTAATAATCACTTCTCAAATAAATAAGCATAGTCAAGGTTGAGAGAAAGGAAGACATCAATATTAGTACAAAATGGAATGCCATATGGAAGGCAAAGTCTCTACTAAGATCAATATGTTTTGTTGAATTCTAAATCATGAATATATCCTCATGAATCCAATAAGAGTGAACCAACATATGGCACACATAAGTACATGTCCTAGATGTCGGGTGCATGGGGAATCAACATTGCATGCAATAAAGGATTCTATATATGTAAAAGAGGTGTGGGAGGTATTCTCAATGGTGATAAACTGAATAGGTTCTTCTTCATTAGTGAATTCAAGGAATGGATCTAGGTCTATATAGAAGAGAAAGAACAAATTGTCATTGGGTGTATGACATCCTACTAATATATATGGACATATAGGAACAAACATGTTTCTAAACATGAGACAAAATCTAGTAGCCAACAAATTTGATTAATCAAGAAAGAAGTCCAAATCTAGTTGAAAGCATGGAATAGAGAGGATAACCCACAAGAAACTTCCAAGGTCTCCATGAAACAAAAGAAGGAAGTGTGCATGATGGTCATAGGAGATGAGCAAGGCATATGAAATGGGGATGTTGCAAAAAGGGTAGATGTAAAACCCCTAACCATTATTAAAAGTGTTGAACAAGCTTAATTACCATAATTGAGTGCTTAATAACTTAACTTAACCTTGTGATATGTTTTGTTATCATTTGACAAGCTTACGTTTCAATTTTGGTCCAATTTGGACACAATTTGTGCAAGTTATGCAATTTTGTGTACATTTTGGACTTCTCTAGAAATTGCCCATATGAGAGGTTTTTCATGCAATTTGTCATGATAATTATGATCCTTAGATGTTTTCATATCATTCTTGATTTTTTGGGCCATGGGATGCTCAGTTTTACCTTGGTTTGGTGGTGTTTCTCTTCAAAGGTGACTTAGGGTTTTACCCCTTCATGGATGAGCTACCTTTGAGATCATAACTCGATGGTCCTCCTATTTGTTTGGGTTCCTATAGTTCTCCTAGTTAGAGGAAAACCTTTGGTGATCCTTGGAGATGTCAGGTTGATGGTTTTCTAGTTTTGGTTCGCTTGGACCGATGGTTCACTTAAAAGAGGTGATCAACCGACGGTTCACCACTTAAGTGACTAGGGTTGCAAAGAATCGATGGTTCCTTTTCTTGGATGTTTATGGTTGTAATATAGAGCTACCAACTGATGGAGAAACAAGTATCTACCACTAATGGACCTAATTTTGCATGGCCGTGGAATCTCTTATCCATGGACACATGGAGAGCTACTAGGACACCTCAAGCTTCTCTCTTTCCTTATCCATAAGTTTTATATACCTATCCATTAGCTCACAAAAGAAACCTTTGGTCCCTTATAGCTTCCCTCATCTATAGAACTTCGTCTTCCCCTTCTTATTTGTGAATAGAGTGCCCAAGGAAGAAGAAGTAGCCTACCTTCTTGGTTTAGCATCTACGGTTTCATTTTGCTCTCTTCTAGGGTTTGTGGAGCTATCCTTGCTGTTTCTGACCTAAGATAGTATGTATCTCCTTCTAATCTTCAGTTATTTTTCTGTTCTTCTTCCTCCTACCTTATTCCTGGACGAAACCATGGTTTTCCATGGTAAAGCTTTCTCTAAAGCTTATAGAACCTACCTTTCTTGCTCCTTATGCTTAGGGTTTGCTTCTCTTATAGAGAAAGGTGATACTTGGCCGAGTTCAGAGCTTAACTAGGGTTTTCCTCCCTTTTTTGCTAGAGTTTTCTTACTGCTTGGAGTCTGATCTTCTTTCTAGAGGCAAGTTTTATAACCCTCATCACTTTTATTGCTTACTACAAGCTTGCTTACTCATGTTCTTGCTCTAAAAACAACGATCTAAGATAAGATAAGCTATGTATGCCTAGGGTTTCGATTTTAATGTTGTTCCTTGATTAGTTTCCATCTGTAGATGAACTTGAAACTATGTTCATGATATTCCTAAGGTATAAGAAGACTTATGTCAGGTTTACATTGAAACCGATGGCGCTAAGTACCCATCAAATGATGGCCTATACTTAGAGTTTTTAGGCTGTTTTTACTTTATACATGAACAGATGGATGACCTTTTATTAGAAACGATGGATATACCTTTTTGGAAATTGATGGTGATGACCAATTGTGACAACCGATGGTGTCAACCATTGCTCACACCTTAGGTCAGTTTTAGACTCCTTTGAAAGCTTATGAACCAATGGTTTAGTGCCCTAGAGATAGCACGAACCGATGGTGACCTTAGTTCAATATCTGATGGAGACATATGATGGTAGTACTGACTCTATGTAACATACTCGAACCTAGTCTCATAACCTAGACCCACTTCTTTTCTAGGCTATTTTCTAATGTGTTATTATCTAGTAGTTTTCCCCCGAAAATTTAAATGTATTAAGATGAAATACTTAAATAAATTCACTACTAGGGTTTGAGGTGAAAATTTACCAATTTATGAGTCTTGAAATTACTTTGACACTATAAAACCTTACTAAGTGTAGTTGATGAAAACAAAATATAAAATGATGTATAAATAAATTAAGAAAGACAATAAATGCATAATTGATTAATTAACACACAAGGAAGAGATAAAATACTAAACATTTTTAAAAGGAGAATCTGACTCTAAAATGGGATTCCTCATGTCTTATTTAATCTACCTACAAAATTTCATGCCAATCAAACTTTATTTACTCCTCCAATACAATTTGAAAGAGACATATTCTACTTACCCTAAGTTTGATTGCCAAGTCAATTATTACATTTATTGCCATCTGTTACTTCTCCCCCAAAACCCGGTCATGCGGCTTAGTCCTTCGTGACTCCTTCCTCTTCACAACAGACACCACAAACAGCAGATCTGTATTCCCTCTTCTCTTCCTCAACCCGCGACTCCTCTTCCTCCTTTTCTTTGCTTTCCTCTTCTTCTATTTCTCCCCCGCCCTTCCTCCGTTTGCTCTTCCTCCACCTGCACCCAGCAGCACCAAGTGATGTCGAGAAGCCCTGAGCGTCGCCAGCCAGTGGGGGCAACTCAAGGAAGCACATATGACAAATACTAGTTCCCATCTTCGTTCTTCCCCGGCCTGATACCCCAACGGAGGCAGTGCTTCTTCCCCACCGCGGAGCTACAGATGCAAGAGGCTTAACACCATAAATCATCGCCAGCCGACTTGACAATGAGCGACGGAGGCTGCTGGTCGACCAAGTGTGATGACACATGCCCCGCCGTCTTCAACTTTGGGTCTCCACCATCACTCGACATGTCCTAATCACTGAATCCTCTGGTTCTTCCATCTCAGAACCTGCAACCATAGAGGACGACGCCACCTGCAATCATAGATGCTACCTGCAACGTACGGAGGTTGCGACCCTTGACCCTCATCGATTTGCAATGCCTCCTCCTCCTCCTCTTCATCTTCTTCATCTTCCTCCTACCTCCCCATCGTGATCACGCCAACAGATCCTAGCCGCAACAAACAATGACTCTCCATCAACCACGACGCCTATAGGGCTTCCATCACCACTGAACTCCTCCTCTGCCTATCTTCCTCCTCTGTCACCATCTGAAACCAACACAACTTGCAGACCACCTCACACCCGCATCCACAACAACCTGCATCCTCCATCACCTGGAACGTCACCATCACCACCCCTTGCCACCATAGGGATTGCCAGCAACTTCTTCTCCCTCATCCATCACCTCCTCTTCCTTCCAAACCCTCTTCGCCTCCTCCCTCATGCCCTGTCATGCGCCAAGTCAACAAGAAGTCACTACCACCGAAAACCTTAACAACCTCGGCCATGGTAGACACCCAGAAGCAACATCCTTCATGCCTTGCATTTCTTCATTGCCACTGCCCCTTAGACCTCACCTACAACCTGACCTACACTTGTTTCTGAAACCATCTCTTCACTCAGACTCCAATGGCCTCGTCACAGTTCCTTCCTCGTCAAGTGAGACCCCATCTAGAACACTACAAACTACATCCAAGCCAAGACATGCTCGAGTTCACAGGAGTCTGCCAGACCAATCCAAGGGTGACTCACATCTCCTTCGCCAAGGTTCCAGGAGGTTGAAGGACCGAGCACAAGATTTCCTTCTTCCCATCATCTACCACGGGAGCTGCCACTCCAAGATAGTGGTGACCTATTTGAAGAACATGTAAAGTTCTAGACAACTCCTAATCTGCCTCGTCACTGTACAACATGTCTACAATCGATCTACGTAACTTTTTACTCAGTTAATTCTTGCTTCTACTAGCATAATTTGATGGGAGGAACCAATCTATCTATGGTTCCATTAAGGATCAGTCAACCGAAGGTCAGTATTTCTCTCTACAATTCTAATTTGGAAAATCGATTAGATGATGAATGAAACTGTTAGACTAATGGCATTGGTCAGTTCATTCGATCTTGCACCCTCAAAACATATACATAAGTATATTAACATCCACATAGATAAGTATCTATATTAAGCATTCTACACCTATATTAAGTAATGTATTCAATGAACCAATTTATGATTCATTAAGATGGTTTCTAGATGACTTTATATTGAGAAACTTGGTTATGATAACGAATCAGATTGGTTAGATAAGTTGTTAGGAAATTATTTACAAACTTTATCCTTGTTAATAAAAAAATTTAGCAAACTTATATCATTCTTCCCATGTTCCATACAAATCCTAGATTCCCATATATGTGCATATAGATTCAATGATGATTAGTAATGCATATGGAGATTAGAAATACATATGTCGAGGTTTACCTACTTTGAATGAGATGGGATAGTATGGGATAGGGAATATTACTAGAGAAGATTTCCATGTAAACACGAGCATGAATGAAATCATGGTTAGTCGTAATATCAAAGTATACTTAAATTATCTAGACAGCACATACTGGAATTAAGAAACTGATATAAAATGTGTATGTACATATACATGCTAAGTATGATGCTAGGATAATATGGATTCACATTATATAGAGCAAGAATGATGTTACCAAACTTGAATTGGAATAATGCATACTGTTACCCATAAATATATGTAACTTAACCCTAATTAGACTTAGGTGGCCAAATATGGATATTAGAACTAAAATAGATATCTATGAATCATATGTTCAATTTTATAGGTTGAAAACCCCAATAGACCATTGGGTGATTCGGCCTAGGGTAAGAATGATATGAAAATCTATAATGAGAATGTATACACATGTTAGTTTTTCTTTGACTAACATACATAATATATTTCTAGGATGAAAACTCGACCTCACAGACCAAGTATATAGATTGAATAAAGCCTTAGTGGTGAAAGATCAGGTATGTACATTCTCTATTTTATTTTGGGCATTATTTGACTGAACCTACATTTCTTTAATGAGGCATCTCTTAAACTATCAATTTTATTTAAAATCTAATTGTTGGACATTCATACTTGCTGCTTTTGATTCATATAAATTCATGTGATTGCTAAAATATTCATTTATAATGGGCCTTTGGACCCCTCCTTCTATGATTGCCATTATATGTGAAATTGACTAAAATGTTAGTCTTGCCACTCTATTTATGCATGCTACGTGTTTGACTAGAATATCTAGAATAGTGGTACTTATGTACAACCATACTTATATAGGGCGTGCGTATTCCGCCCGGGGTGTGCGTTTCCACCCTTGTTTATTTTTAGGCCATGATCCTATGGTGTTATGGCCCTATTTTAGGTATATTTAGTCTACATTGTTATGCATGCAAATATTCATTGTTTAATATGAATATGTGGATGATTGTTATGGCAAGACACACTTTATTATCATGCTTACAAATCTGAATTTAATATGCCTCATTTATTTTGTTACTTTTCTCTTGAACATTCCTAAATGCAAATAGCCCCCTTTTCTTGTGGGAACATCTTTCTTCTAACACTTATAACCCTATATAATGCCCAAAGTGTTTTATATATGTACATACTCAACCTTTGCTGACCTCTTTGTTGTTTCCTATGTTCTGGGTGATGTTCCCTTCCACCCAGGTTTAGGTGCATTAAAGATCAAGGTTGCTCGAAGATCATATAAAGAGAATTGTACTTAAGGATAGCTTGGAATGGCTGGGTTACCTTCTGTTACTGGATTTAGTTGTACTTAGTTCAAGTTTTTGTAATCACCTTCTATGGTGAGGCACAATTGTATAAATGAATCATGAAGTGACTTTGTAATAGTTTTGTTTCCGCTGCTTTATTATTACATGGCTATTGTATTATATCATTTGAGTGGATCCCCTTTCGGGTCTCACTCTTTACAAAATGGTATCAGAGCCTAAGCAGTCGGTAACTTGACTATTTCAAGTTATCCTTGGTTGACCCTTAATTAGATAGGTGACCCTTGGAGGTTATTGATAGACCTATTTCCTAGTAGTCAATACCAATTCGGGTTTACAAACCCTGACTAATTTGGTCACTTGCACTACTCGACCCACCTATGTGAACATGAGTTAGTCGTTAGTAATCTTTAACACCACACCCTCTTTATGGAGGTGGGATGAAGTCACATCAAACTGACTCTTATAGTGTTTGGTTTACATCTCATAATTTTCTAGGATATTAGTCTAAGAGCTATGAAGTCAGATTGACTTAAATAGTCATACATAGGCATATTCTAGTTCTCACCTTAAATCCCTTTACCTTTGTTATTATCTAGCACGCCTTGCATACACCTACTATGAGGGTGCTGAGAACGCATGAACTATAAATATAAAATTTCCGATGTAAATCTTAGGAATTTATATGTTTCCCTTGTTACTAAGTGATGTTATGAACGAGCTTAGTTATTATTAGGCATACCTTGCCTTCAATGTGAAGAATCACAACATAGGTATGTCCCAAGACCACTCACCTAAGGTTTGGATACCATGTTTGATTAGCTTTTATGCCTCATACATGAGGTTTAGTGAGTGGACGCTATTAAGTTTTGTATAATATTCTTAGGAGTTTGCCTCTCTTGCCTCCTTGGTGCAATTAGATTACCCAATGAATGATGTTATTGGTAAATTTACTATATAGTTCATCTTGTCTTGTGATGAGACTATGGTAATAAATCGTCAAGTGTAGAAGGAACACATATACCTTACTATAATGGTTAGATGATCTTATGACTCCCTTAGGCCTTGTGATGAGGCTGTGTCAATTATGATTAAGAGTGACATGGGGAATGGCAGATGTCTTACCTCATTCAGGTTTGATGAATTTGACCACATGTAATAGGAAACTCTTCTCCCTTCCATGTAAAAACATAGTTGAGGTGTAGTCAAATGTCCTATGTGGTATCTAAAGGATTAGATCCTTTAAGCAAAAGGATGTGACGATAAATAATAGTATGTGGTGGTTGAATTGGTTCTCTGGTTGATTTTGGCGCCAATTTTGGATTTTTCACCGCAAGTTTTGCATCGTCAAATTTATTTTCATTATTAATATATATGTACAAAAGAAAAGTTTTCAGATTTTATCTATGGTTTTTGGAACCAAGTCGCCACCACAAGAAAGTTGAGTAGCAGAGAATCTCTTTAGTGAAGTACCTTGTTTGACATGTTCAACCCTAATACCCTAGTCCTAAGAACGACATAGTTAGTTTCAAATATATATATCAGACCTAGTGAATCCACCCTTTTCCCCCTCTAGGTTATGCACTAAGATATAGTTTAAACCTTTTAAGGGGTGGAGTTTCATACAGTTTATTCATTAGGAATCAAACTAACTTAAGAAAGAACCATGATTAATAACGGTTACAATAAGTAAAACCTGGACAACTCCTAGTATTAATGTCAAACATATGTAGAGGCTACCAAATTGAGAATTCCAGACAAGCCTTGCTAATCATACCATCATAAAAATTACCTCAACAATTAATATAGATTTTAAGATTTTATCTTGAGTTATCCTTAATAGATGTAGGTAAAAGTAAAACTTCACTTCAAAGCTCAAATTAACATTCTATACCCCAAACCACTAATAATTAAATGGTAAGGATGACTATATAGTATAGGCTAGGGTGAACATACTCAATATGGTGTAATTTCGGAGCTTTTCCCATGTGACCCTTTTAGATAATAAGATGTTGATGATGTTTATAATGATGATGAGGAGTAGGTGATGATGTCAATGATATTAATGGTGATGATGTTGTTGTTAATGATGAAGATGATGATGATGATAATGAGTAGATGAGAAGATGGTGACCATGATGATGTGGATGATGAGGACGATGACACTAACGATGATGATGATGATGATAATGTTGAGAAGGAAATTCTCCTTAGTAGTAATAATGATAGGAATCATTGTTTTTGAGATTTATTCTTATACGCAAAAGTAGTTCACCAATTTAGCGGTCACAATTTGAATGGTTCTATTGGGAAATTTGTAAATGAAGATTGGTTATTCATGCTTAATTGATGGAAGATGAGGATCTGTAGAACAAACTAACACTCAGGTCTAGCGGTGGATGGATTTCAGGGACGAAATCCTCTTTAAGGGGTGGAGTGTTGTAACATACTCGAACCTAGTCTCATAACCTAGACCCACTTATTTTCTAGGCTATTTTCTAATGTGTTATTATCTAGCAGTTTTCCCCCAAAAATTTACATGTATTAAGATGAAATACTTAAATAAATTCACTACTAGGGTTTGAGGTGAAAATTTACCAATTTATGAATCTTGAAATTACTTTGACACTACAAAACCTTACTAAGTGTAGTTGACGAAAACAAAATATAAAATGATGTATAAATAAATTAAGAAAGACAATAAATGCATAATTGATTAATTAACACACAAGGAAGAGATAAAATACTAAACATTTTTAAAAGGAGAATCTGACTCTAAAATGGGATTCCTCGTGTCTTATTCAATCTACCTACAAAATTTCATGCCAATCAAACTTTATTTACTCCTCCAATACAATTTGAAAGAGACATATTCTACTTACCCTAAGTTTGATTGCCAAGTCAATTATTACATTTATTTCCATCTATTACTTCTCCCCCAAAACCCGGTCACGCGGCTTAGTCCTTCGTGACTCCTTCCTCTTCACAACAGACGTCGCAGACAGCGGATCTGTATTCCCTCTTCTCTTCCTCAACCCGCGACTCCTCTTCCTCCTTTTCTTTGCTTTCCTCTTCTTCTATTTCTCCCTCGCCCTTCCTCTGTTTGCTCTTCCTCCACCTGCGCCCAACAGCACCAAGTGATGCCAAGAAGCCCTGAGCGTCGCCAGCCAGTGGGGGCAACTCCAGGCAGCACAGATGACAAATACTAGTTCCCATCTTCGTTCTTCCCCGACCTGATACCCCAACGGAGGCAATGCTTCTTCCCCACCGCGGATCTACAGATGCAAGAGGCTCAACACCATAAATCGTCGCCAGCCGACTTGACAATGAGCGACAGAGGCTGTTGGTCGACCAAGTGTGATGACGCATGCCCCGCCGTCTTCAACTTTGGGTCGCCACCATCACTCGGCAGGTCCTAATCACTGAATCCTCTGCTTCTTCCATCTCAGAACCTGCAACCATAGAGGACGACGCCACCTGCAATCATAGATGCTACCTGCAACGTACAGAGGTTGCGACCCTCGACCCTCATCGATTTGCAATGCCGCCGCCTCCTCCTCTTGATCTTCTTCATCTTCCTCCTACCTCCCCATCGTGATCACGCCAACAGATCCTAGCCGCAACAAACAATGGCTCTCCATCAACCACCATGCCTACAGGGCTTCCATCACCACTGAACTCCTCCTCCGCCTATCTTCCTCCTCTGTCACCATCTAAAACCAACACAACCTGCAGACCACCTCACACCCGCATCCAGAGCAGCCTGCAACCTCCTTCACCTGGAACGTCACCATCACCACTCCCCTGCCACCATAGGGATTGCCATCAACTTCTTCTCCCTCATCCATCACCTCCTCTTCCTTCCCAACCCTCTCTGCCTCCTCCCTCACGCCCTGTCGTGCGCCATGTCAACAGGAAGTCACTGCCACCGAAAACCTTGACAGCCTCGGCCATGGTAGACACCCAGCAACAACATCCTTCATGCCTTGCCTTTCTTCATTGCCTTGCCTTTCTTCATTTTAATGTACAAGTAGTTTTAGAATTCTGGTTCAATAAAATTAAGAACATAGTCAAAATTTGAAAGCAAACATATTGATAACTTGAGAGATATAAAATGTTGAAATAAATTGAACTTAATACAATGTTTCTATTAATGAAGATACAACGCAAGTTGGTATTAACGATATTGACCGCGATCGTTTTTCTCCACTAGCCTACTTTATTGCACTAAAACTTACTTTTATCCGGTCATCCTCCTCTTCACCGTGTTTTACTCAAGGATTCATGAGATTATTTAAACCTCCACCTTACGGTGCGAATCAATACGATCGTGTCTCGGTTACCAATTACCGTTAAGGCCACCCAAACCTATAGCTTCGACGATTAGTCTTCTTAAACTTGCCTGTATCTGACAAAAGTCCACTAATGGTCATCTAAACACCTCGTAATAGTCCAAGACCTCTATTATAGTAGGTCCTCCGCAATCTAAAGTTCATAACATTCAACTGAACGCCTCCTTATAGACCTCTATTACAGACATCTGAACGCCTCACAGACCTAGCATAGCCTTCCTCACCACATAAAAATCATATATACCATTCAACCATATTTCGCATCCAGATCTGGAGGTCAATCATCTTCGACCTTAGGATAGTGTTTCTGCGAGGACAGTGTCCTTGTGGTCCATCATCAGTTCCTCTCGTCTACTCCACTACAGATCGCAAAGATGAAATCAATCGTCCAACAATCAACGCCACCGTTCACCTGACACCTCGACGATCTGCTTCCATCCACAATTATCTGCAACCATCCCCAAACCATTGCCATCTGCAAACTCGACCTGCACTCTCCCCAAACATGTCACCTCCTAACCAGTGCGCTGCCTCACCAACACCCGGAGGCACTACTAAATTTGTAGTCGACGGTTGATGATGCAATTAATCCCGGCGAAGCCGGTATTCCAGATGCAACCCACACAACTTCTTGTTCATCTTTGCAACTGCGACCTGCTATACCACGACAATCACTCATCCTCGCCAGTCTGCCATCCACCCTACGGCGTCACTTGCCTATTTCGCCAGGACACGTTGTACCACCAGATATACAGCGGTCTACCACTCTCCACGACAGGTCAACCTTTCCGCTCATCTCTTCCACCATGGGTACGAGATCAAGTCGAGTCGCCAACCTCTGATGACCCTATATGATCCTTTATCAATCCATGAGTCCCCTCCTTCACCGTTGTTGACCAATGGTCTGAAGATAGGTCTCGACGGTGTCACCTCTTCTGTTAGATAAATGACTTTTGCTGTTACTGTAGCAACACGTAATTAGTGTAGCAAGTAATTACTGTAGTGTCATTACTCTAGCAAAGCATTTATTTAGCATGGGTTAAGCCCAATGTAGTACAGCAACTACATATGAGAATGTAGTGTTGTTTCTAGTGCAAATCACAAAGAAGTTTTATCCCACAGTACTCACACCTAAAACTTTTGTGGTCCTCATTTGTAGGATCACATGGGGCACTAGTGTCCAAAGAAGTCCTAAGAAGGAGGTATGCTCACCTCCTTGGTGGGTGGGACTGCCACATCACAACGCGCGCGCCTCGCCCCGCCCGCCTCGCCGGGCCGGGCTCGGGCTTGTGGAAAACGTCTTCCGTCTTCTTTTTGCACTAGAATACGACTAAGTAATTAATTACTCGTGTAATTAATTGTTGCTTTCTTATTCAGATTTCTTAATCCTAATAACGCACGCACGCGCGGGCGCCACGACACGCCTCGCCGGGCCGGGCCGGGCCGGGCTCGGGCTTGTGGCTTGTGGCTTGTGGCTTGTGGATTGTGGATTGTGGATTGTGGATTGTGGAGAATGTCTTCCGTCTTCCGTCTTCTTTTTGCACTAGAATACGACTAAGTAATTAATTACTCGTGTAATTAATTGTTGCTTTCTTATTCGGTTTATTCCGTATTGTGTACAAGAGCAACCGAGTGTTTGCGTCTTACTGGGAATAGGATTAGGGACATGCGTGGCTATATATACACATCCGGTCATTAGGGTTAAACACACCGAAAACAGTCTTCTGCCGCCGTGTGTTTTGAGAGCCCTAATCCCGAGTGCGAGAGTTGTCGTCCCTGGAGTCGCTTTGCGGAGTTGTCCTCCTGTGCGAAGCGCGACTCAACCTTCCTGTCTCCGAGATGTAGCTGTCAGGCGGTGGTACCTGCAGTTGCTGTGCTGCACTGGTAGCAGTGCAACGTGCGCGAGCAAGACGTGCAACAATCCAGGTTCGTGCCGGATCAATACTGGGAGAACGATGCCTATCTGCGAGGATTGCCGGGCACTGATTTCTTTAAGTAACACGTTCGTTTCTCAACGAACGATCTGGTTTGCGAATCTAACTTCTGTTTTCTGTTCTCCTGCTTCGTTTGTTCTTTGATTCTGATTTTTGGATCTGCCTAAATTGTTAATTAAATTGCACATGTCGCTGTTGCATGAACGACAATAACCAATATTACCAACAGTCTTAAAGAAATCAGTATCTGTCGTTAATTAACTATGGCTGGTGAGGGTGGTTCGGGATGTAAGATTGATACAACTAATATGCCTGAAAAATTTACTGGTACGAACTTTTTCCGTTGGCAGAGTCGTATGGAAATTTGGCTGAATATTGCGGGTTATGATCAGTATTTAATTGAAATTGAACCTGTGTCTGATGAAACAATTCCTGATAATGCAAGCATTATTGCTAATTGGAAGAAGGGTGATAAAACGTGCCGCGGTTTGATTTTGTTTGGTTTAAATAACAAACTGTATGATTCTTACTCAAAGCTGCCAGTCACTACGTCCAAGGTTTTATGGGAATTGTTAATTAAGAATTTTAGCACTGAAAATCAGGGTGTTGAAAAATATTGTGTGTCTAAATTTCTTAAGTTTCAGATGGTTGAGGGTAAGTCAGTTTCTGATCAAACACACGATCTACAACTCCTAGTTCATGAACTCTCAGATGCCAAGATGGTGTTGCCTGAGAAATTTGTTGTTATGTCTATCATAGAAAAATTCCCTAAGTCCTGGGAGTCGTTTAGTATGTCTCTGAAGTATCGCAAAGGGACACACACCATGGATGAATTAATGATAGATATTAATATACAAGAAGAACATTTAAAGGAGAAAGGGGTCAAGGTGCCTACTGATGCTAATCCAACTGTTAATCTTACTTCTACGAAAAACACCAAAGATAAGAAATCTAAGAATGCACATAAACCCAAGGCAAAGATCCAAAAGAAACCGAAGAACAAACCTTATTGGACTTGTGGACAGGTTGGCCACTGGAACAAGGATTGTCCTACTAAGAAGGCAAAGAAAGCTACCACATCTGTAACTGAGGAGGCTGTGGTCAACATGATGACTACATCCTTGAACCTCAATGATGGGTACGTGTCTATTAAACCTGAAATTCTTTCTATATTTGAACCACTTTATTGGATAATTGACACTGGGGCTAATGTACATGTGTGTGCTTATAAATCCCTGTTTGTGTCTTATCAGGTCTCTCGAGGCCGGTCCATGACTTTGGGCGATTCCAGCTCTGCAGAAGTCAAAGGCGAAGGACGGGTGGACTCGAAGTTCCCTTCGGGGAAGGTTTTGACTCTTAACAGGGTCAGACATGTTCCAACCATTCGACGCAATATCCTTAGTGGCGTCATATTAGTTAGAGAAGGTTATAGAGTAGACTGTAAATGTAATAAGGCTATTATTACACGCCTTCATGATTCTTTGTTTTTCGGCAAGGGGTACTTATGTGATGTGGATAACTTGTTTAAGATTCATGTTGAACTTGTTTCAAATTCCGTTTTAAATTTGAATGATTATAGTTCTGTTTGCATGAATCTTGTTTCATTCGATGTATGTCATTCACGTTTGGGACATGTTAATGTTGCCTCAATGAAGCGTATGATGAATCTAGATTTGATCCCTAAATCTGAAGTTAGCAACAATAAATGTGAAATATGTGTACAAGCTAAATTACCTAGGAAGCCTTTTCATTCTGTGAATAGGAATTCAAAAATGTTGGATTTAGTTCATACAGATATCTGTGAATTTAATGGTGTTGCTACGAGGGATCAAAAGCATTATTTTATAACTTTTATTGACGGTGCGAGTAGACACTGTTATGTCTATTTACTTAGAAGTAAAGATGAGGCATTGGATAAATTTCATATTTATAAGAAAGAAGCTGAAACTCAAACCGGTAAAGTACTTAAGCGATTAAAGTCTGATAGGGGAGGAGAGTATACCTCGAATTTGTTTTTGGAATTTTGCCAATTACATGGTATAGTTCATGAAGTAATTGCTCATTATTCACCACAATCAAATGGAATAGCTGAACGTAAAAACCGAACCTTAATAGATATGGTAAATACCTTACTCCAAACATCTGGATTACCCAACTTTATGTGGGGGGAAGCTTTGAATACGGCTTGCCATCTTCTGAATAGAGTTCCCCATAAACATTCAGAGAGTAGTCCGTTTGAGTTGTAGAGAGGAAGGAAACCGAGTCTTAAATATCTTCGAGTGTGGGGGTGCCTTGCAAAGGTACTTGTCCCTGAACACAAAAGGAAGAAATTAGGACCGAAAACGGTTGATGCCATATTCTTAGGTTATGTAGAGACAAGTTATGCTTATAGATTCCTGATTGTAAAATCAGATATCTCGGGCATTTAGGTCAATACAATTGTGGAATTACGTGATGCAACATTCTTTGAGGATGTGTTTCCTATGAAAACTGGTGTGCCCAATGAAGTTTCTCAAGAAGATTCATTTACCACAGGTTCCATTCCCGAGCACATGGAAAGGATGACAAATGTGGGGGGTGACTCAGAACATACTATTTCTAAATCTGATGATTCTGAAGAAATAGTTGAACCAAGGAGAAGTAAACGGCCTAGGACATCCAAAGACTTTGGAAGTGAGTTTCTTACTTACAATGTTGAGGATGATCCTGTTACTTTCAAACAAGCTATGGAATCTCCAGAAGCTAAGTTTTGGAAAGAAGCCGTTAATGATGAAATCCAATCAATTCTCTCGAATGGAACTTGGGAATTGGTGGATTTGCCTCCTGGTTGTTCTGCAGTTGGTTGCAAATGGATTTTTAAGAAGAAACTTAATGCAGACGGGACAATCAATAAGTATAAGGCTAGGTTAGTTGCTAAGGGTTACACACAAAGGGAAGGAATAGATTATTTTGATACCTATTCACCTGTTTCTCGTATGACCACAATTCGAGTGCTTTTAGCATTGGCTTCCATTTAGAATCTCTATATCCACCAGATGGATGCGAAGACCACATTCTTACACGGTGATCTTCAAGAAGAGATATATATGGAACAACCTGAGGGATTTGTAGGTCGTGGGAATGAGTCCAAAGTGTGTAAACTTGTTAAGTAATTATATGGATTGAAACAAGCCCCTAAGCAATGGCATGAGAAGTTTGATTCTGTGATATCATCATTTGGCTTTATTTCTAATGAATTTGATAAGTGTCTCTACTGCAAGATTGTCAATAATGGATTCATTTTGTTATGCTTATACGTCGATGATATCCTGCTTTTTGGTTCCGATATGAAAGTAGTAAAAGAGACAAAGTCATTCTTGTGTAGCAAGTTTGAGATGAAAGATGTGGGTGTCGCTGATGTGATTTTAGGGCTTAAAATCATAAGGTATACTGATGGTATAACTCTCTCGCAGTCTCACTATGTTGAGAAGATACTGGAGAGGTTTGAGTACACATCACGTAAACCTGTTAAGACTCCATATGATTCATCCAAACCCTTATTCAAGAATGAGACTGGGGTTCCAGTGTCTCAATTACGATACTCTCAGATTATCGGAAGTTTGATGTATCTTATGAACTGTACACGTCCAGACATTGCGTTTGTCGTGAACAAGTTAAGTAGATACACCAGTTGTCCCGACAAGACCCATTGGGAAGCTCTTGACAGAGTTCTGAGGTATATCAAGGGAACACATTCCCTTGGGCTGCATTATAGTAAACATACTTCCGTAGTCGAAGGATATAGTGATGCAAGCTGGATTGCCGTGAATTCTGGGAGTAATGGTGTCTCAGGATATGTATTCCTGTTGGGAGGAGGAGCTGTTTCCTGGAGGTATAAGAAACATACCATATTGTCTCGGTCCACTTTTGAAGCAGAGTTGTGTGCTTTAGATGAATCTGGAATGGAAGCTGAATGGCTACATGGACTTATGTCTAGTTTACCTATGGTAATGAAGCCGCTTCCTGCAATTTCAATTCACTGTGACAGCACTACAACTATTGCTAAGATAAAGAGTTCCAAGTACAATAAAAAACAGCATAGACACATCCAAGTCATATTGAAATCTGTAAGGGAGTTAGTGTCTAATGGAGTCGTGGTTGTGGACTACGTCAGTACCAAAGATAATACAGCTGATCCTTTCACTAAAGGTCTTACCTTGGCTTTTGTGGAAAAATCCAAGTTGGGTATGGGACTGAAACCCCTATAGATTTGTAGGCAGTAGCAACCCAACCCAAAAGAGTAGAGATCCCACAAATTGGGTTCAATGTGGTAATAACAAGTTGTCAGGTAAATCAGATGACACTATGTATTCTTGTTTGATGCTTCTTACATCTGTGTGTCTATTCCCTGGGAAACCTGTTAGTGTCATGACTGCAAGTTAGTAAGAGAGTAGTCTCTTGATGGTGTCAAGTCTTAGGACAGGATGTTAGCAGTACATCTTTGGAGACTCCAGCTAAGTGATTGATGTTGTGTAGGTCGCAACAGGAGAATTGGGTTGTTCTGTGTTATCAATCATGATATAAAGTTTTGTATGCATGACCTTAATGCATTGTTTTCTTTTCTACCATGTCTTTATTGTGTTGTTACCAGCCTATACTCTTGTACCCAAGGTTCAGGTTCAAGACTTTTGTTCACCTAGTTCCTACAGGAGTCACAGTTGGATAACTCAGGTAGATTCAAACCGGAAGGTATCTGCTGAAAGCACAGTATGGAGGACTGAATGGTAGAGCACACTACACATTGGACTTTGTGGGGGATTGTTAGATAAATGACTTTTGCTATTACTGTAGCAACACGTAATTACTGTAGTGTCGTTACTGTAGCAAAGCATTTGTTTAGCATGGATTAAGCCCAATGTAGTGCAGCAAGTACATATGAGAATGTAGTGTTATTTCTAGTGCAAATGGCAAAGAAGTTTTATCCCATATTGCTCACACCTAGAATTTTTGTGGTCCTCATATGTAGGATCACATGGGGCACTAGTGTCCAAAGGAGTCCTAGGAAGGAGGTATGCTCACCTCCTTGGTGGGTGGGATTGCCACATCACAACGCACGCACGCACGCACGCACGCGCGCGCACGCCACGCCTCGCCTCGCCGGGCCGGGCTCGGGCTCGGGCTTGGGGCTTGTGGATTGTGGATTGTGGAGAATGTATTCCATCTTCCGTCTTCTTTTTGCACTAGAATACGACTAAGTAATTAATTACTCGTGTAATTAATTGTTGCTTTCTTATTCGGATTTCTTAATCCGAATTAGAAAGTATTTCTCTTTTACGATTTATTCCGTATTGTGTACAAGAGTAACCGAGTGTTTGCGTCTTACTGGGAATATGATTAGGGACATGCGTGGCTATATATACACATCCGATCATTAGGGTTAAACACACCGAAAACAGTCTTCTGCCGCCGTGTGTTTTGAGAGCCCTAATCCTGAGTACGAGAGTTGTCGTCCCTGGAGTCGCTTTGCGGAGTTGTCCTCCTGTGCGAAGCGCGACTCAACCTTCCTGTCTCCGAGACGTAGCTGTCAGGCGGTGGTACCTGCAGTTGCTGTGCTGCACTGGTAGCAGTGCAACGTGCGCGAGCAAGACGTGCAACAATCCAGGTTCGTGTCGGATCAATACTGGGAGAACGGTGCCTATCCGCTAGGATTGTCAGACACTGATTTCTTTAAGTAACACGTTCGTTACGAACAATCTGGTTTGCGAATCTAACTTTTGTTTTCTGTTCTCCTGCTTCGTTTGTTCTTTGATTCTTATTTTTGGATCTGCCTGAATTGTTAATTAAATTGCACCTGTCTGCTTTTGCATGAACGACAATAACCAATATTACCAACATCTTCATCATGACACCTTGGTCCTATGCCTCCCCACCAACGATCTGAAGATGTTAGACTACACACCCATTTCCGTGATACTCCTCGTGCTCCCTAGTATGACCCAACCTCTGAAACGGATCACTCCCTCGCCCATGCTGCAACCTCCTCCGGTGATTCCAGAAGCAACAATCATCTAAAAGATGGATCTGCAATCTGCATAACTGCTATGTCTTGGTTCATCTATGGCCAAGCCAACAAAGCTTGAACAACCCGGTACAAGGACCACCTGCTCGTAGATCATGTGCGTGCAGATTCAGAAACCGCCAGTCCATGGGTAAGCTACTTTCCCCTAACATTCTTAATTTGAGAAACTAAGTAGGGTAGGAAAACAATATATCAGAGAAAGATCTGAATATCTAAGACATAAAATATGTATTTAGTACATTGATTTAATCATAGTAGTTGTATGGACACATATAAGTGTATTAAGTAAATATCGAGTATGTTGATTATATTCAAAACCAATCAGTAAAGGTATAATAGACTAAGGGTGATATAATAACCACATGTTTTACACAAACATAGTGACCGTGATGACCCAATCTATAACCCACAAATCAAATGTCTTCCACATTATTATGTGTATATATGTTAATATGAAAATGATTTATAATCTAGTAACTTAAGTTGTTATGAAAATTTTAACCTTATTATATGAAAAACCTTAGAAATATATATACTCAAATATAGTTGGTTATAAAGTCGTCACTAATGAATCATTTTAACCTAGGGAAATATATCTCAATGAAGATTTGAGAAAATATAAAAGAAAACCTAATCGACCATAGATAATATCATAATTCAAAATAGAACATTTAAAGATAGTCAAAGATTAAATGATACAAAGAATCCGCCTATTCATATATTAATAAAAGTGTAAGTACGTTCATATGCATCATTGAGATTTATATATTAACATTTGAGTCCAGTGGTGTTCTCCTAATTATAATAAAAACATTATTTACCTCATTATTAGGGGATTATGTTGAATGATATGGTACCTAAGATGTCTTCCCACTTTTGCATAGATAACCCTAATATATTTGACAGTAATGGGGGTAATATTACTACCTCAGATACAAACTAATGGAAAGAATAATAAACTGTCACCCAAGACCATTTAATAAGACATTCCAACCCATATAGTGACAAATACTTCTTCATATTTGTAGATCTGTCTCTTTTCATAAATTCTTGGAGCTCAATACTTGAGATTTGGATTTTCACTAACTTTTGGTACAAAGGTATGAAATCTCTATTTTTATTTGGAAAGTTATTTCCCTCATTGATTGCATACATAATCAGATAGGCTGGTTGACTTAAAATTGTTGTAAACCTCAACCTTCCTTCTTGAAAGACACCAACAATAAATCTTGAAAAAATAGTAGCATATTTTTTAAACGTCAAAAAGGGCAGGCTAGTGTCCATGGTTTAGTAGAATAACGCTTCCACGATTCTGTGCACAGAGAAGGACATGAGGTCCCTCAATATACTGGGAAACTCAGTTGGTGTGTTGTCGTTCTCATGAAGAGAACATACGACTTCCCCAACAACATAGACATTCACATGTGCTGACTATTGAAAATTGAATGACTAGTTTTAAAATTTGGATTTTGAATATTACTGAATTTTAAAATCCATTGCTACCTTTTAATACTTGCCTACATTGTTCATTCCTTTGTATTTTGTCATATTAATTCTTTATAGATAGATTCATATATTTTTCTTTCCAAATATCAATTTTGTACCAGCTTTGTTGACCTCAATTATCCTTATTTGGGCCCATGTGTGGTTTTGTTCCCTCTGGGAACTCATGGGTAGGTGATCAGAGAAGACCTAGAAGAGACTGTATGAGATATCCCTCTATGAGAAGATGAAGATTAAATTTATTAAAGTTTTAGTATTCAATGTATATGTATCATTTCAAATAAGAAGTATCATGTACTCAAGTGTGTATGAATGAAAAGATTGTTTATATTTTCTGTTGCAAATTTTGTAAATATTTGATCATAAAGATCAGGTCCTTACAACATGGTATCAAAGCATATAAACAGTCGGCACTCATGCATGTCTCGTGAAAATTATGGTTCAAAATAATACATCTAGAACATAGACAACCCCTAGTATCATTACTTCAATTATTGAGTTGTAGCTAGTCTACTGGTTGGATACACTAAGAGACTAGAATGCGATGTATGTACCTTAGTTAAAAATTCATGATACGTACTTAGCTCATTTCTAGATTTTGTAGTCCCCTAGGTGTAGATTTACATGGGGACATTATTTAAGATGTATGTATGTAGATTTAAGAATATGGCCCTTGAAACATCTAAGTCACCACCACAAGTATATAAAAGGAAAGAGAATAAATAAATATCATAGCATTGCAAGATCCATATATGTATAATCACATTTGATAAGTTCAACTGGAACCTTGAATATAATTGAGAATGATGTAATGTCAATAATATACCTCAAATTTGTAAATTGAGAATAGGTCATCACCATGTAAGTGAAATTAGTTGAGGTGTCCTAGTAAGAAGATTCCAACATAATTACTCACATTCCATTTTGGGGTGGAAGGATTCCTTACTTTACATATCAATCTGGATAAAATAATGTCTACAACTTGGAAAAACCCTAATTTAAAAGTTAGTCACTAACCTAATAAAAATAATTCTTATATGTTTAATCATCTTCAGTATAGAGGGAATAAATGATAATAATAAGGACTTAGATGAAAAATCATTCTAATATAAAACTTGTTCAGAATGAAAAAAAATCATCATGATAACTTTGACATAGACAATCCCTTAAAAAAGTTAGGCTTCCCTTCTACATATGTAACCATGACATCTATTAGAAAACATTGTTACGAATCAAATATTAGATCTATATAGATGAAAATTTGAAATAAAAAAAGATTTAAAATTACATCAAGATAATTAAACAATTAAATTTGATAAATATTAGGACCTTTCAATTTCTTTAAAATTTCAATTTTTAGAGATATTTAAAACTTTATATAGATAGTGTTGAATTAAGCATTATATTGATGTAAAACCATGCACACTGAATTTTTTTTGACACAATAAAACATCACATAAAGATTAATGACAACAATATTGAGTAAAATTTAAGAGTTTAAACTTGATTATGATAACTATAGTTTTGGGTGTAACACAAAACTTTGATATTCATGATTTAGATTTTTAATCTAGACATGTGTACATGACTCTAGAGGGATTATATAGACTACACATCACTAAGTGATTAGGTCACTCCTTATACTTTATAAAAATCTAAATTTCCAAAATATCTCAAGTCATTAGGATGATGGAGTAATAGAAATTAGAATGTAGACATTAGGTGATTGTGACTTGATTCTTGCATTGAATTTGACCGATTTTTGTTTTACATCAAAGAGTTTTTATATAAAAAAATTTATTTTCTATATCATACTATATGTACAAAAAATGATTTTATGGAATTTTATCAAAAATTCTTAAGCTAAGTCACAATCAAGTAGGTACGAGAAAACCCTATAAGTGAAACCTAGAGTTGATGAAGGATACTACATTGTAACTAGTACACCTATTTAGATTTCTAGTTGAGTCATATTAAGAGGTGAAGAGTAGCCCCTAATTAGGTTATAAATGTGTGGGTTTTGGGGTAGAAATCCTCCTTAAAGGGTGGATAGTTGTAACATACTCGAAATTCAAGTTATATCTATTTTAATTCAATTTTTCCTATATGACTTCAGTTACAAATTAGCCCTTAATTTCAGTAGACTTTCTATTCTTTTATCTATTTATCGGGACTCATGATTCTACTCAGTCACATTTGCATCTCCCTCCCCCAAATTAGATATTTTCACCTCTATGCAATTCTTCTCATTAACATTTTTCCTACCTAAATAAATTGACCAAGATTTTTGCAATATCCTAGAAATCCCATTTTAAAGACTTTTGGCTTTTGAAACATTCAATAATAATAAATTATTCAAATATAATAAATGGGTAAATAGTAGAGACAGACACTAGTACAGAAAGGGTCTGTAGCGTCGGTTTTTTAAAGCCTACAACGTCACTTTTCGACCGACGCCTAGGTGGTCGTCGCTACAGAATTTGGTCTATAGCGTCGGATTATTTAACCAAATAAAACCGACCTTACAGAGTAAAAACCGACGGAAAAGGTTGTAAAAATGCTGACCTAGGCAAGAAAAAAGGAGCCTGTAAGGTCGGTTATTTCATAAAACCGACCCTGTAAACGTTCTCGGTCAAGAAAATTGTCGACTGAGAATGTTTACAGGGTCGGTTTTTATGAAATAACTGACCCTAAAGATTGAATAACATTTCAGTGGTAACTCTCGGTCGAGAAAATTGTCGACCGAAAACGTTTACAGGGTCGGTTTTTATGAAATAACCGACCCTAAAGATTGAATAACATTTCAGTGGTAACTCTCGGTCAAGAAAATTCTCAACCGAAAGTATTTCGGTCTCGACCGAGAACCCTCTATAAGGTCGGTTTTTTAAAAATAACCGACCCTAAAGATTGAATAAAATATTTCAGTGTAACATTCGGTCGACAAGTTTATCGACCGAGTCCTACACTGCAATGTTTTAATCAATCTATAGGGTCAGTTATTTCAAAAAACCGACCTTATAGAGGACATTATAGACTCGGTTTTTTACAAAACCCGACGCTAGAAGTTCTATTTCGGTCAAAAATTGTTCGACCGAAGAGTGTACAATCTCTAGGGTCGGTTATTTAAAAAACCGACGCTAGAAGTTACGATTTTTTTTAAAAAAATTTCTGTAGAAATTGATATAGAACAGAAGAACAAGAAGATTCATATATTCTGGGAGAGGGGAGCATTGATGCTCAACCGTCACCATTCAAAACCACACATTAATAACAAAAATGATAATCAATATCATAATTTACAAAATGATAGAGTGCAAGTCTGAGATGACATATTACAAAAGTAAAAATATGAAAGAGTACGTACTCAAACCACATACATAAATGGAGCCGACATATTTAATCCAATACTATTTCGACTTCACTTATAAAACACTTTGACCACTCTTCTTGGAATTCATTCAAGTCCACATGTGTGTAAGGCTGAGTTGTAAAGATCTGTAACAGAAAATGCACATGTTAATATTTTATAAAAATGACTACAATCACTTGTAAATTTATGATGTTATTCTTTATTACCTGACTTATAGTCTGAATGTCATGCAATGCTTGTTTGACAATAGCTTGCATGTATTTCATTACATAGTAGCCACAAGCCCAGTCATTATTTTGCATAGGACACTACAAATAATAAATTATACTTAATGTTAGTAAACTACTATAAACAACAATTGAGATAAGAGTATAAGAGTTGACATATTACAGTTGAAAATTAATACATAAAGAGTAAGCAGTTGTCAAAGTAGCTTCCTTGACATTTTTCAAAGTCAATGTCTTTAATTTTGTGGGTATTTGTCCTCCAGCTTCACGAAAAGCCTTTATACCCCTATCAATTAAACGATAGTTGGTAAAATAGAAATTCTAAATAAAAATATCATGTTGAAGCAATTGATTAAATTTATGCTTACTCCATAGCTGACAATTTCAGTTTGTGACTCCTTGTTGTTTTACCCATTGGGTCAAGATAATAAAGAGTCATCAATTTTGGGACAATCACCAGTAATTCCCAATGTCTAGCTCTGAGTAAGAGTAAAAAAAACATTAAAATAAATAGTTTCATTCATTATTAAAATTATATTGAATAATAATACTTACTGGACGTTAAAAGGAATTAGGATAATTTCCTTCCCCTCACTAGCAAAATATTTGAATGCATCAGAGAAGTACTCATTCACATCCTCAATATTTGTCTCCACCTGACTAGTGACCGAAGGAACTAAGAATGCAATATTCTTTATATCAAAGTTGGTGACCTCGGTATATAAATGGCCGTTAAACATTTGTAATTATTTTCATATATAGAAATAAGCTAAAATGTGTATTGGAATTTTCTATATATTATTGATATATACTTACCTTATCCATACTTCTATTATCGAAGTGTTCAGCCAATCATACCAGAACAACTCTATAATATCATCAAGAAAAATAAAATTCTCAAAGTCCCTCCCAACTGCATCTTCTGTTAACTTGACCATCATATTTGATCCCAATTTTTGGTTGGCTAAGTATCGACACAAACCTTTAGATTTGCTTCCCAATTCGTCGAATGTAGTTTCGAGAATGAAAGATGACTTGGGTATAGGAGGATGACTAACAGAAGTTTTACTTTTCGGTTTACAAACCTGTTAATTAAATTACATACTTATATTACATGAGTTCATATATGTAGTCAAATATGAAAAATATGATAGAAATAAGGTATACCTTGTCATTGATAACCAAGTGTCTAGGCCAACCCACCATAGCACCCTCAGCTTCTTCAACTGTTCTATATTCAGCATTAGGTATGGGTAGTGGTTTGTCCCCCATTCCGTCATACACAAGATGGATGGACACACGGCAGATGTCATCAGTAATTTTTTGACAATGCAATGTACCACCAAGGTTGTACACTTTTCCCGCTGCCACAACATTATATTCTGGAACCTCCACTGCAAGTTTACAGTTCATACCAACCTAGATTGAAATAATATAAGTTATATAAGAAACAGTAGAACAGATACATGTTACAACTATATATATTATCAATATATTTATCATATTAATAACACAACATAATAGAACAAAAACTTACTGCAGATTGTTGTGGTGGTTCATCGGGAGTGCTCCCATGACCTTCTACAACTGTAGCATGGGCTTGTACCTCATCACTTGAGAGACGTGCAGTATGAATAGGTTGAGAAGGTTGAGTAGGCTGATATGTAGACATTATTTCTTATACTTTCTGCGCTACTAATGCTTCAAGATCCTCTTGTGTAAGACCTCCTACACGACCTCTTTTAGATTGCGAAGGGCCAAAATAAGACTTGAATCCTATGCCAGCTCCTAATCCCCTAACACGGCCAGGATGCTCCTTCGTACCAAGAGCAACTGCTAGTTCATCCATGTAGCCAGTTGGGATGAACTTTCCTTCCTTCCTTTGCTCGTGGAGATCAATCTATTCATAGTTAATAAAAATATTAAATCACAATATCAATTAGATATAAATAAATCTAAGTTTGTAGAAGTTACTCTTTACTTAGTTGGGATAAACCTACCATCTTTTGTGCCACCTCCTTAGTTGCTGGGTTGACAATTTCACCGGCTTGATTCTTTCTAGCATCAATCCATGTCATGTGTCGGGGTGGTCTCTCAACTTGAGTTGTACTAGATTCTTCTCCAGAAGATGATTGCTTCTCTTGTAGTTGGCGGCGGAAGGCATAACCACCGAGCCCCAAGCGATGGTCATGCACATTTTTAGCCCGTCTTTCCTTTTGAGCCTGGTGAATAGCCTGATCATTTAAAATGAGGTATTGCAATTTAGACTTGGCAAACATGTATATTTCCTTCAGCATGATAATAAAATAAATAATTCAAAGAATACATGCCTTTAGTATTGGTTGAGTTGTTAGTCAAGGAAAATTCCTTCAACATGGTCTTGACATTTATAATATTCATCGGTGTTATCTTCAACATTTACACTTGGCAAACCAACTGAGAATGGACTAGAATCATCATACTTTTCGTAGTATTCTTCTTCATTTATAGAATCTACAGTAAACTGTCTTTTTCCATTAAGAACGACAGACCAATTTTTATTTGTCGGGTCATCAATATAGAATACTTGTTTTTCTTAGTTTGCCATGATGAATGGCTCATCTTTGAAACCAATCTTTTCAAGATTCACCAATTTGAAACCCAACTCATCCACTAAAACTCCTTTATTGTTGTCAACCCAATTACACCTAAATATAGGAACTTGAAAATTTGTATAGTCCATTTCCCATATGTCCTCAATGACGCCGTAATATGACATCTCAGCTTCGCGTGGTCTTTTATCTTTGGCACTAGAAAAATACAATGAACAAGCTTTAACAGTGACCCCACTATTTTGAACTACACTACTTTCATCTTGACGCTTTGTGTAGTATGAAAATCCGTTAATGTCATAACCTTCATATGACATGACATCCATTTTTGAGTTAAAGGTGAGCCATTTAATTTATGTTCTCAGCAACATTATTTGGCGATTCAGATAGTTGATTAAATACTTTCTCTTCAAACCACCTAATAAATGTTCGATTATGCTCTCTTGCAAGCCACATTGAACTAGATCGCGGATGATTTCTCTTGATAAGATCATTGTGTTCTGTGATGTAGCTACTAACTTCATCGATGTTGTGTAAAATATACAAATGCGCTTGGTCCCACAACTCACGACTGATTCCTTTCACTCGTCCTCCCAAAGTTCCTTTTCCACAATAAGATCCAGTGTGATGCGAATTTTTTTATCGCTATAAATTTCATTGCAATTCAAAAAATCATTACAAAAATCCATCACCTCCCTAGCCACGTAACCCTCAACAATACTCCCTTCAGGCTGATAACGATTCCGAACATCACCTTTAAAAACACTCATGTAGCGTTCAAATGGATACATCCAGTGTAAGAAAATTGGACCCAACATCTTCACCTCCCTTGTAATATGTACTACAAGATGAACCATGATATCAAAAAATGAAGGAGGAAAGTACATTTCAAGTTGACACATGGTAACAATTACATCTTTCTGTAATTTATCGAGAGTATCAGGATGTATCACTTTGTTGCATATTTCATTGAAGAAGAAACATAGTCTTGTGATTGCAAACCTTACAAGCTTCGGCAATATAGATCGAATAGCCACATGTAAAATTTGTTGCATTAAGGTGTGACAATCGTGAGATTTGAGACCTATCAGTTTCAGATCCTTCATTGATACCAATCTACAAATATTAGAAGAGTATCCTTGTGGAACCTTAATATTATACAAGAACTCATAGAAAGTCTTTTTCTCTTTCTTTGACAAAGTGTAACAAGCCGGTGGCAAATATGTGCGGCGACCCCTGATCTCCACTGATAATTCTTTTCTAATACCCATTAATTCTAAATCTTTTCTAGATTTGATGCCATCTTTAGTCTTTCCTGGTATGTTCAATAGCGTACCGATGATGCTATCACAAATATTTTTTTCAACATGCATGACGTCAATGCAGTGTCTAATTGCCAAAGATCTCCAATAAGGAAGATCCCAGAATATTGACCTCTTCTTGTATAGAGATTTGTCACATGTGAGTGTATGACTACTTGAACTCTTTCCAAATTCATTAACAATATGTTTCACCCTATCATATACAACATGTCCTGGTATAGGTTTAGGAGCACTTCATTCCTCAGTTGACCCATTAAAGGTTTTGCGTTGCCTTCGATAAGGATGCACCGGTGGGAGAAATCTCCGATGACCAAGATATACGATTTTACCACCATGTTTCAGTCTGATTGAATCAGTATTTTCCTCACAAACAGGACATGCTTTGTATCCTTTTATGCTATATCCAGACAAATTTCCAAAAGCTGGAAAGTCATTAATCGTGCAAAATAACATAGCACGCAAACTGAAGATCTCTTTACGTGAAGCATCATATGTCATAATACCTTCTTCCCATAGTTTCATTAGGTCATCAATTAGAGGTTGAAGGTAAACATCAATATCATTTCCAGGTTGCTTGGGCCCTGATATCAATGTTGACAACATCACATACTTATTTTTCATACACAACCAAGGAGGAAGATTGTATATAACAATCATAACAGGCCACGTGCTATGTTGGCTGCTTAATGTACCATAGGGATTCATTCCATCTGTACAGAGTCCAAGTCTTAGGTTTCTTGGTTCTTTACCAAATTGAGGGTATAATAAATCAATTTTCTTCCATTGTGGTGAATCAGATGTATGTCGTAGGACGCCATCATCATTGACCTTTAACTCCCCATGCCAAGACAAATTTTGTGCATCTTCGGTTTTAGCAAATAAGCGTTGAAATTGTGGTATTATTGGTAGATACCACATCACCTTGGCAGGAGAGCCATTTGTAGCCTTAGATGAATTTGTAGTCTTATACCTTGACGCACCACATTTTGGACAATTTATCAAATTACTATAGTCCTTCTGAAATAACACACAATCATTTGGACATGCATGAATCTTCTTAGCCTCCATTCCCATTGGGCACATTATTTTCTTTGCTTGATATGTTGAAATTGGAAGCTCGTTGCCTTCAGGAAGAATTTCCTTTAACAAAGACAACAGTGAAGTGAAACTCTTATCGCTCCACCAGTTTTGAGCTTTAAGAGTGTATAATCGCATCACAACACTCAACCTCGTGAACTTAGTACAACCCTTATATAATGGTTTTTCAGCATCATGGACAATGTTTGCAAATAAAGAAGGTGGATCAATGACATTGTCCCGAAAACTACGTAGCATCTCATCAATCATATCATCCTGAATCTGGTCATCTTCAATTGGTTCATCATTAACATTATCATCATTATCTATATCTTCTATGCCACAACTATTAGTATCGACATTTTCTGCTCCATAATTCAATTTCTCTCCATGCCAATACCATTAATTATAACCTTGTATGATCCCATTGCATATGACATGATTCTTAATTTCCTCATCAGTATCAACTTTCAAATTGTTACAACAATTTCTACATGGACAATATAGCCTATCTGTAGGTAGTTTCCTATGTTCCTCAACAAATCTGATAAATTCATCAAGACCTTTGGCAAACTCTAGACTGCAACGGTTCTTGATAGACATCCAACTTCGATCCATTTTCTATATCACATTAAAATTAATTATAAAACTAACAGTTTAATATTGATACTATAATAATATGTAAGTTTTTATTGATAGAAAGTGTACCACCTATCCCATTTTTGAATATTTAATCTCACTAGTAACTGTATAATGTATGTTTAGTTTTGAAGAAAATTTCAACAGCATTTCCCCTAAGTTCTCCAAGTACACCAATGTAAATGGCAAATAACCACTCACATATGTACCCAGAGAACAAATGGAGAAATCGTACTGAAATAATCTACAAAACTAAACATACATTATACAGGTACATCCTAAGTGAGATTAAAATATCCAAAAATAGTCCCAAACCGGGGACTATCCAAGGTTTACTCCTAATGAGTAAATTTTGAACGGGTTTCTAAGTTAATATATAAATGCATTATTTTCATATTTATATATTAAGTTAAACATCATGCATCAACCCTAAAGTGTCAATCTAGGAGTACACATGTCTAATCTAGTATTAATTTCTAAAATTTATATAATGATTACATATGAAAAAAGACATGCATGTTTTGATTACTTATACAAATTAGCAAAGTAAGGTCGTTTCCAACAGTCCAAAGATTGAAATCATTATAATATTCATAACTATTTGTGAACATTACAGAAAATATGATTAAAACATTTATAGCTTCAACATAAATAAGTTTCAGGTCCATCTCGGTCGACAATTAGTCGACCGAGAGCCCACCTGCGCGCAGCGTCCAGGTCCACTCTCATTCGACAAATTGTCGACCGAGAGTGGACCTGGACGCTGCGCGCAGGTGGGCTCTCGGTCGACTAATTGTCGACCGAGATGGACCTGGAAGCAGCAATGGCGGCGGGCGGAATGAAGGTAACAAGGAGAAGGAAGCTCGAACTTACTTGGAAATAGCAGCGAGCTTCGTGGAGGAAGAGACGAACTTCACGGAGAGGCGGCGACCTTCGTGGAAGAGTGGAAGGCGGCGATGACGAGCTTCACGACAACGAAAAGCTTCACGGAAAGGAAGAGAGCTTCACGGCAAAGAAGAGAGCTTCACGACAATGACGGGCTTCGTGGAGTAAGAGTGGAAGGCGGCGACGACGAGCTTCACGATCTTCTTCACGGCGCCGACGAGCTTCACGATCCTCTTGGAGGCGTGGAGAGGCGGCAACGGCGGAAAAAGAGGTTTCGCGGCGCCACAGGAGAGAGATTAGAAAAGAGAAAAGGGTTTCGCGAGAGGAAGAAAGACTAAAATTTTGGCTTTTTGCACGGAGCGAAAAACTCTAGCGTCGGTTAACAACCAAAAACCGACTCTACATATAAACGGTGCCCATGTCGGGTTGTTTAATAACAATCAATCGCAAACTCAGTCGACGAATTTGTCGACCGAAACGATCTATAGGGTCGGTTATTATGTAAAACCAACGCTACAAGTGCTAATACGAAGAAATCTGGCTGGTTTCGATCGACGATTTGTCGACTGAAAAGAAGCAAGACTTCCTTCGTACAAGCACCTCTAGGGTCGGTTTTTTCGTATAACTGACCCTAGAGGTGCTTATACATGTGTGAAAAACTAAACTGGATATTGTCGGTTGACAATATTGTCGACTGAGAACCTTATAGGGTCGGTTATTATAAAAACCGACCCTAGAGGTGCTTCTAAGAAAGAAATCTGGCTTCATTCGGTCGACAGATTCGTCGACCGAAGATGTGTGAAAACTAGATCGAAAATTCATTTCGGTCGACAAATTGTCGACTGGGTATTGTTCTAGAGTCGGTTATAAAGGAAAAACTGACCCTATAGGTGCTTATACACGTGAAATCTGACTCTAACTCGGTCAACAAATTCATCGACCGAGGAGCTCTAAAGTGCTTCCACAACCCTAACAATGATGTTATGTGAAACTTTAATATATGGTGATGTCATATGAAACCCTAATATGGGATAATGTTATGTGAAACCCTTATATGGAATGATGTTATGTGAAACCCTAACATGGAAATGTTATGTGAAACCTTAATATAGGGTGGTGTTGTGTAAAAACCCTAATATGGGATAATGTTATTTGAAATTTTCAATATGGGATGCTGATATGTGAAACCTTAATTGATAAAGATGGAAACTCTAACCCTAATGAGGGAATAGAGATGTTATTTTTGTATTGCATGATGTTGATATGAAATTGATATGGTTGATATGAAATTGAGATGATTGTGTAACAAATATCCTGAATACCTTGGTCAGATGACCTGAAGGTAATAGTTACCTGATAAGTGATAACCATGTTTAGTGATGAACTAAGGGTTTAAATACCCAGAATCAGCAAATGTGATGATGGTGGTATTGAGGGATGTGAATTCCCAACAATGAGACAAAAGATTGAGATCCCAATGCTTTATAACGTTTTGAAAAATACTAAACTCTATTCAAAAATTCTGTCGGTCGACTATTTGTCGAACGAAAAAGCTCTAAAGTCATTCTCGGTCGACTATTTGTCGAACGAAAGAGCTCTAAAGTCATCCTCGGTCGACAATATTGTCGACCGATTTGTCTCGGTCGATAATATTTTCGACCGAAATTAACCCTGTTTCAATGTTTTAAATTAAGTATCAAGTGTGTGTGTATGAGATTAACCAAGTGATGCTTTGTCAAATTTAGCCATAATTTATTTTTCAATCATTTGAAATAACAATATTCTTATATAACATGTATATGTCCAAATGAAGCCATGGAAAACACTTTTATTCATAACAATTTGATGCCCATACACTTTATAAGATGAAACATGACATACTTGCTTTATAAAAAGATAAACATTACATCATTACAAAGATATCTCATAATCTCACTGAAAAGACCAAAGGATTACATCAATGTCTGGATCTTTTCCAAGAAAGGGCTCAGCTCCATAATAATTGACCAGTGTCTGCCACTCCAAGGCACCTGTCTTGGTTAAGGCATAAGCCTCCTAGAAGGTGGGAACACGATCAAAGCGAAAGTGGGCAGCAATGTCTTGAAGTTGAATTGGGGAAAACTGAGTATGTGTGAGATCAGGAGATGGTGGAGGTGGAATTTGATAGTAGTTGTAGGAAGGATTGTATGGATTTATCATGCCAGGATTAAGGGAATAGGGATATTCATCAGGTTGGTTAGGAGAGAGAGCTTGCATCCTTTGGTTTAAATAAGTCATGCCATGGTGATTATAATCCAATTGCCTACTTAGGTGATATTGGGATCCAGCAATGTATGTCAAGGTGTTTGTAATAGGATCATGGGGTAGGTTGGTAGGAGGAGGTGGTGGAGGTATGTCTTGGGTGGATGTCTCCCCTTCAGTCCTAGCCCTTTTGTGGCCAAAGTCGATTCCCATCTTTTCCACCGCATTTTTACTTATTTTTTGGGGTTTTCTACCCCATGTGTAACCTAAGTCGTCCTCAATATTCTTCTTAAGAAAATGTTGAGTGATTTGGCATACAAAGTCGGCATATGGTGGATTTCCAGAAAACTCAAACATATTCTTAATGATGATACGAATAAATTTTATGGGAATACTTTTGAGAATGGCATAGATAAGGTACATACGAAAGGTGGGTACCTCAGATTTGTTTGCTCTAGGATGGATATTGGTGGCAACAATGAGATTTATGATCCTAGCTTTAGGTTTTAAATTTATGGCATAATAGGTACCCCTATCTTCATGACAAGTCGTATTGGATTGAAAGATGGCTGTTTTGACATCACTAAGGCTAATTGCAGTGTTATCTTGGGAGAGTTTGTTGAGTGGAGTTCCTCTAGTGAGATCAATAAAAATTTTATATTCTTCTATATCTATGTCAAGCATTTCAAGAATACCCTCCTCAGTAAAATGGAATCCATACCCACCAACCATAGAGGAGAAGGAATCATGGTCAGGATGTTCGACTAAATTGGCATAGAATTCATTAACTAGTTTGGAGGAGTAGGATTGGAAGGAGGGATTTAGAAAATCAGTCAAATGTTGCACCTTGAAAAGTTCCTCCAAATCGACAATGCTTTGGAAGTCCATGACGTCGACTGGCCGTCGTGGAAGAGGAGTTTTTGAGGAGAGCCTGAGGTAGCGGTCGCCTGCAGCTTGGTCGATGAAAGGGACGTCGTTGATGAACGACATCGGTGCAAGGCCCGTCCTTCCTTTCCTACCTGCAACTTGCTTCTTTCCGCGCGTAGATGATGAAGCCATTTCGTTGCTTTGAAATGGAGAAATAGCAAGCAAGAATTGGATGTAGAGAAGCTGAAGATTTTCACAAGAATACACTAGAGAGGAGCTAGAGAAGTGAGAATGTGAAGGTGTGAAGAAATGGATCGTTTTGGGTGCTATTTATAGCAAAACAGACCCCATTTCGGTCGACAATTCGTCGACCGACGCCCCCAACGGTCGTCTTCTGGACCGTTCTCCTGGTCGCCCAACGGTCGTATTTATGGCCGTTACGACGGTTGAAATTCTAGCTGTTATGACGGTTGATTTTTTTACCCGTTACGACGGTTGATTTTCTGGCCGTTGTGACGGTTGGTTTTTTTAGACGTTATTCGGTCGAAAAATTAGTCGACCGATATGATTCGGTTGACGATTCGTCGACCTAGATTGAGCCAAAATTCATTCGCTTAAGTACCTATAGGGTCGGTTTTTAGGTTAAAACCGACCCTAGAGGTACTTATTCATGTGTGAAATACTAAACTGGATCCTAGTTTATCTCGGTCGACAATATTGTCGACCGAATGTGCTTCTAAGGTCGGTTATAAAGAAAATACCGACCCTAAAAGTTGCTTATACACTTGAAAACTGACTCCTTATCGGTCGACAAATTTGTCGACCAAGAAATGCTCTAAGGTTGGTTATAAGAGCAAATCTGACGCTAGAGGTGCTTGTACATGCGTGAATTATCTGGATCCAGAATAGATATCGGTCGACAAATTTGTCGACCGAGAAATGCTCTAAGGTCGGTTATAAGTGCAAATTCGACGCTAGAGGTGCTTATACATGCGTGAATTATCTGGATCCAGAATAGATATCGGTCGACGAATTTGTCGACCAAGTATATCGGTCGAAATATTGGTCGACCGAGGAAGCTCTAAGGTCAGTTTTAAGTGCAAATCCGACGCTAGATTTGCTTATACATGCGTGAACCTTGATCCAGAATAAATATCGGTCGACAAATTTTTCGACCGAGGACGCATTTAAGGTCGGTTTTGTAGAAATAACCGACCTTAGAGGTGCTTAACCGAGGAGGACTGTAAGGTCGGTTATAAAGAAAAAACCGACCCTATAGGTGCTTGTATACGTGAAATTCAGCTCGTTTTCGGTCGACAAATTTGTCGACCGAGGTGCCCTTTAGGGTCGGTTATAAGGTAAAACCGACGCTAGAGATCGAGGCATGAAACCAAATTTTTTCCGCGGAAAAAATTGTCTATAAGGTCGCTTATTTTAGAAAAACCGACCCTATAGAGATGTACTACAAGGTCGGTTATTTTATAAAAAGCGACTCAAAAGGTCATAAGTGGTGCCCGTGATTTTTATAGACATATAAAGTCAGTTATTTGGAAAACCGACCCTATAGAGATACACTACAAGGTCGGTTATTTTAAGAAAAGTGACCCAAGAGGTCTTAAGTGATGCCCGCATTTTTTATAAATATATAATGTCGGTTATTTGGAAAACCGACCCTATAGAGTTACACGAAAAGGTCAGTTTATTTAAAAAACCCGACCTAAGAGGTCTTAAGTGGTGCCCGCATTTTTTTTAGACATATAAAGTCGGTTATTTGGTAAAATCGACCCTACATGTAGTGACGTTATAACTCATTTCTGTACTAGTGAGAATAAGTCAATTACAATATCGTCTCATTTTAATGTGCAAGTAGTTTTAGATTTTTGGTTTAATTTTAAGAACATAGTAAAATTTGAAAGCAAACAGATTGGTAACTTGAGAGATATAAAATGTTAAAATAAATTGAACTTTTATTAATGAAGATACAAGGCAAGTTGGTATTGACGATCTTGACCGCGATCGTTTTTCCACACTAGCCTACTTTATTGCACTAAAACTTACTTTTATCCGGTCATCCTCATCTTCACCGTGTTTTACTCAAGGATTCTTTAAATTATTTAAACCTCCACCTTGACGGTGCGAATCAATACGATCGTATCTGGGTTACCAATTGCCGTTAAGGCCACCCAAGCTACACATATAGCTTCGACCATTAGTCTTCTTAAACTTGCCGGTATCTGACAGACAAAAGTCCATTAATGGTCATCTAAACACCTCGTAATAGTCCAAGACCTCTATTATAGTCCTCCGCGATCTAAAGTTCATAACATTCCACTGAATGCCTCCTTACAGACCTCTATTACAGACATCTGTACGCCTCACAGACCTAGCATAGCCTTCCTCACCGTATAAAAATAAAAAAAATCAATTTAGCACGCTTTTATAAAAATATTTACCAACATAGCATACTTTGTAAAATATTTTTCAAAATAACACTCTTTGTATGGAATCCACCACTTTTAGTGGCGTTTTTATATGCGAGTTTGAAAATCGTTATAATAATTGGCGTGTCTACTTATAAATAAAATTTTTTGAAAAAAAAATAAAAAAATTTGAAAAACGCCACATGAAGTGGCGTTTTTCAAAATTTTTTATTTTTTTTCAAAAAAATTATTTAAAAGTAGACACGCTAATTATTATGACGTTTTTCAGTCCTGATTACAAAAAGCTCCACACAAAGTGGCGTTTTCAGACCAAAGTATGCTATGAGAAATATTTTGCAAAGTGTTCTATATTAATAAATATATTTACAAGAGTGTGCTAAATTGGTTTTTTTCTTCTAAAAATCATACCATTCAACCATATTTGGCATCCGGACCTGGACGTCAATCATCTTCGACCTTACGATAGTGTCTGCCTTCTGCGACAACAGTGTCCTTGTGGTTATCATCAATTCCTCTCGACTGCTCCACTACAGATCGCAAAAATGAAACCTCTCGTCCAACAATGAACGCCACCGTTCACCAGACACCTCGACGATCTGCTTCCATCCACAATTATCTGCAACCATCCCCAAACCATTGCCATCTGCAAACTCGACCTGCAGTCTCCCCAAACATGTCACCGCCTAACTAGTGCGCTGCCTCACCAACACCCGGAGGCACTACTAAATTTGTAGTCGACGGTTGATGATGCAATTAATCCCGGCGAAGCCGGTATTCCAGTGGCAACCCACGTACGCAACTTCTTGTTCATCTTTGCAACTGCGACCTGCTATACCACGACTCATCCTCGCCAGTCTGCTATCCACCCTACGGCGTCACTTGCCTCACCTCGCCAGGACACGTTGTACTGCCAGATCTACAGCGGTCTACCACCCTCCATGACAGGCCAACCTTTCCGCTTATCTCTTCCACCATGGGTACGAGATCAAGTCGAGTCGCCAACCTCTGATGACCCTATATGATCCTTTATCAATCCATGAGTCCCCTCCTCCACCGTTGTTGACCAATGGTCTGAAGATAGGTCTCGACGGTGTCACCTCTTCATCATGACACCTTCGTCCTATGCCTCCCCGCTAACGATCTGAAGATGTTAGACTACACACCCATTTCCGTGATACTCCTCTGAAACGGATCACTCCCTCGCCCATGCTGCAACCTCCTCCGGCGATTCCAGAAGCAACAATCATCTAAAAGATGGATCTGCATGACTGCTATGTCTTGGTTCATCTATGGCCAAGCCAGCAAAGCTCGAACAACCTGGTACAAGGACCACCTGCTCGTAGATCATGTGCGTGCAGATACGGAAACCGCCAGTCCTTGGGTAAGCTACTTTCCCGTAACATTCTTAATTTGAGAAACCAAGTAGGGTAGGAAAGGGGTAGACAATATATCAGAGAAAGATCTGAATATCTAAGACATAAAATATGTATTTAGTACATTGATTTAATCATAGTAGTTGTATGGACACATATAAGTGCATTAAGTTAATATCGAGCCTGTTGAGTCTATTCAAAACCAATCAGTAAAGGTATAATAGACTAAGGGTGATATAATAACCACATGTTTTAATACAAACATAGTGACGCGATGACCCAGTCTATAACCCACTAATCAAATGTCTTCCCCATTATTATGTGTATGTGATAATATGCAAATGATTTATAATATAGTAACTTAAGTTGTTATGAACATTTTAACCTTATTATAAGGAAAACCTTAGAAATATATATACTAAGGTATATTTGGTTATAAGGTCGTCACTAATGAATCATTTTAACCTAGGGAAATATATCTCAATGAAGATTTGAAAAAATATAAAAGAAAACCTAATCGACCAAAGATAATATCATAATTCAAAATAGAACATTTAAAGATAGTCAAAGATTAAATGTTACAAAGAATCCACCTATTCATATATTAATAAAAGTGTAAGTATGTTCATATGCATAATTGAGATTTATATATTAACATATGAGTCTAGTGGTGTTCTCCTATTATAAATAAAAACATTATTTACCTCATTATTAGGGAATTATGTTGAATGATATGGTACCTAAGACGTCTTCCAACTTTTGCATAGATAACCCTAACATATTTGACAGTAATGAGGGTAATATTACTACCTAAGATACAAACTAATGGTAAGAATATTAAACCATCACCCAATACCATTTAATAAGACACTTCAAGCCATATAGTGACAAATACTTATCCATATTTGTAGATCTATCTCTTTTCAGAAATTCTTGGAGCTCAATACTTGAGATTTGGATTTTCACTAACTTTTGGTACAAAGGTACACAATCTCTATTTTTATTTGGAAAGTTATTTACCTCATTGATTGCATTCATAATTAGATAGCTTGGTTGGTTTAAAGTTGTTGTAAACCTTAGCATTCCTTCTTGAAAGCCACCAACAATAAATCTTGAAAAAATAGTAGCAGATTGTTTAAACGTCGAAAAGGGTAAGCTAGTACCACTGGTTAATTTAGTGGAATAACACTTCCACGACTCTGTGTAGAGAGGACATGAGGTCCCTCAGTATACTGGGAAATGCATTTGGTGTGTTTTCATTCTCATGAAGAGAACATATGACTTCCCCAACAACATAGACATTGACATGTGCTAACTATTGAAAATTGAATGACTAGTTTCAAAATTTGGATATTGAATATTGTTGAATTTAAAAACCCATTGCTACCTTTTAATACTTTCCTATATTGTCCATTCCTTTACATTTTGTCATGTTAATTCTTTATAGATAGGTTAATATTGTTTTTCTTTCCCTATATCGATTTTTTACCAGCTTTGCTGACCTCAATTTTCCTTATTGGGTCCCATGTTGGTTTTGTCCCCTTTGGGAACTCATGGGAAGGTGATCAGAGAAGACCTAGAAGGGACTGCATGAGATAGCCCTCTGTGAGAAGATGAAGATTAGATTTATTAAAGTTTTAGTATTCAATGTATATGTATCATTTCAAATAAGAAGCATCATGGACTCGAGTTTGTATGAATGAAAAGATTGTTTATATTTTCTGATGTAAATTTTGTAATTATTTGATCATAAAGATCATGTCTTTATAACGGTCATGCCTCAAATATTTGTATATATGATGTGACTGAGTATGCTGTGGGTGTATATTAGGTGGTAGAGAATTGCTTTGCATACCATGGTGTCTAGTGTCGTTACCTGTACCAAGGGAAAACTAGTTGTTTTCAGATTGACTATTATGTCATTGTATTTTCAACCCGTACTGACTGGGCATAGTTGAGATCTTAGGAATCTAAATTTCCTAGATCTTATGCAGAACTGATTTTGACTTCACAGTGGTTAGTCGGACTTTGAGTGGTATGACTCAAACTCCCCATGGTATAATAATAAAAGACGTAATACAAGTCGTGCAGTATATCTGCTAGGGTTAAATATGTTCACATCGACTGAGTAGCCCTTGCCTTGTCTTTTATATCACACAACTGTATATGATGAAATCATTTGAAATCTGAGTAATCACTGATAGAAGAAATAGATTTATCTATTTCATGTATTGACTCTGATAATCATACTTGTTGGTAAACTTATTTTCTTAACTTGCTTAGTATGCTTAAACTGTTCAATCTACTCAATTGCTTATTCAATACTCAATATGATCAATCTATTATTGTTAATTAATTTGTTGTAATCAATATCTATTGGAGAGAGATATAACGTGGTTGTCATCCCTAGGTCACCACATCTTTTTAGGTGGTCGCCGACAACGTGGTCAAGATTGTGCTGTAGAAGAGGAGCAGCCTGGTGATCAGTAGACATAGAAGGTTGGACAGCTTTAGTTGTTAGAAGTAGAGTCTTAGTGTCATCTCTTTACTCTCAGTTCCGGGTATGGGAAGTGTTTTGTAAATGATAAACTTGTATCGACACTAGTTTTTGATAGTATGTCAATGCTTGTATATATGGCTTGTACATGTAGAGATATCTCTTTTGTATACATGTTGATACAAATGTAAATACATGTTATCGTATATGAGTTTATGAAAAAGATGGACCTTGATGGAGATGTTTTATAACTTGTTATGATGTTGAAATCAGTTTTAATTCTTCCACTTTTCTAGATAAGTTAGTAATTGATTGTGTTTTATGTTTTGAGTAATCTCATTTAGCATGAAAAGGTATCACAGTTAAGTTGGTATCAGAGATCTAGGTTCGCTGAGTCTATAGGGACATAAGACTTAGGTTTTAGTGTGTTCTTATGTATCCAACATATATAATCATAGTTTATGTTGATGTAGATATGTCTGGAGGACATAAAGAACACGCTGAGAGCAGCTATGTTGCACCAGCAGGAGGTGCTAGGAGACAGGCATGCGATGACTGAGTGCTAGAAGCAGGGTCGGAGCAGCCCGCAATGCCTCAGTTTGACCTGACAATGATGGAGAATCCTGAGTTTCAGTCTATCTTTAGGTAGATGATGGCCACAATTACACATATAGCAGACAAAGTGACATTACCTCAAGTCAGGGCACCCGTCCATAATGTGGAATCCCAAGGTGTTGGGAAGATGTTTGAACATCTAAGGCGTGTTGGGGCGATCGAGTATGCTGGTACTTTAGATGCAATAGATGTTGACATGCGGCTAATAGAGTTAGAGAAAGCGTTCAAGATTCCGAACATCCCTTAAGAAGACAAAATTAATCATGTTGTGTACCTGTTGAAGGGTAGCACTGGCCACTGGTGGGCCATAGAAGAGGATAAAAGGCCAGGAGTTATGATAATATGGGAGGAATTTTGGCAAGAGTTTGTCAGCCGGTACTTCCCAGAGACATATCTAGATGAGAAGATCTCTCAGTTTGAGAAGATTCATCAAGGATAAATGACCATCAATGAGTATGAGTTGAAGCTATGGAACTTCTGAGGTTCTGTCCTCAGATGGAAACGGCAGATAAGGAAAAGATCTATAGGTTTGAGAAGGGTCTGAGTACATAGTTGGCTACTACGACATCAACTTTGGAGAATAGAGAAAGGTTTTCCACCTTTGTGGAGTCAATTAGGCAGATTGAGAGGTCTTCTATAGAAAAGTGTGAAGCCAACACAAAGAAAAGACCGACTCAGTTCTAAGGGAAATCTTCTGGAGGCTTTAAGAAGTTGAGTTTTTTTTGCCACAGTCACAACAGAGGTCAACTTTTATTGATAAAAGGTCACATACACTGTCATAATTGTCTCTTAGTAGGGACAGAGATCGTAGTTTTCATCCATTAAAAGATTGTGGTACCTCATCAGTTTTAGTGATAGGGCTGTCTAGGCCATGGTACAAGGATAAGACTTGTTTTAAGTGTGGAAAGGTCAGACATACAAGATCATTTTGTCCTATGAAGGATGAAGAGGTGACTTAGCAGCCAAGGCAGAGTCAGCGTGGTTCACAACAATGATAGTTTAGCAGTGGTGGTGGTAGAGGACACAGACAAGCATCACAGATAGGATCCTCTAGATAAGATAGAAGAGGACGTGGATGGTAGCAGATGACGACTAGGTTTTATGCTTGGAGACAGCTAGAAGCAATGATCAATCCACGGGTCATGACATGTCAGATATAATTATTTGATTCTAATTTGTCAGCTTCTTGTTTCATATCTATACTAGTTGACCCAGGTGTGACACACTCTTTTATCACCAGAGAGGTGATAAATAGTTGTTATGTACTCATTAGTCGTGTGTCTAATAACTAGAGACTCCTTTGGTTGGTTCTGCTAAGTTGCGGGAGGTGTGTTCCTATTGTGTTCTTTCTTTTTCGGGATGTAGCATTCAGGTAGACCTAATGCCACTTGACATGCATGGGTTCAATGTAATCTTAGGGATGGATACCTTGGAAAAGTACAAGGTAGTGTTGAATTGTACTTCCAAGATAGCAACATTCCATAATGGAGATGTCTCGTAGATTTTTCTAGGTGATAGAAGATCCTTCCTACATGTTTGATGTCATCTATGATGGAAAAGAGGTTGACGAGTGAAGGGTGTGAGGCCTTTTTAGCTCATATTGTGGATACAAAGAGGAATATTCATGGTATCCAGGAGGCACTAGTGGTGCATGAATTTGAGGATGTCTTTTTATAGGAATTTCCTTGTGTTCCCCCTCCTAGTGAGATTGATTTTGAAATCAATCTTGATCTTGTTCCTGGAACACAACCCATATCACAATCATCGTACAAAATGGTGCCAGCATAGATGTCAGAGTTAAAGAAATAGTTGCAGGAACTGTTAGACAAGGATTTTGTCAGATCAAGCACTTCCCGTTGGGGTGTTCTTGTGTTGTTTATCAAAAAGAAGGATGGTTCAATGAGGTTGTGTATAGATTACTAACAGTTGAACAAGGTGACAATAAAGAATAAGTATTCGTTGCTACAGATTGATGATCTTTTTGATCAGTTGAGAGGTGCCACTATGTTTTCAAAGATTGACATAAGGTCAGGTAACCACCAGTTGAGAATCAAGGCAGATGACATACCCAATTCAACTTTAGGACTAGGTATGGTCACTACAAGTTCGTGGTTATGCCGTTCATGCTAACCAATGCACCAACAACCTTTATGGATCTGATGAATAGGGTATTTACACCCTATCTTGATCAATTTATTGTCATGTTTATAGATGACATCTTGATATAATCTAAGAATAGACAATATCATGAGCAACACCTTCACCAAACATTGAATTTGTTGAGGTAACACCAGTTATATGCTAAGTTTAGCAAGTGCAAGTTTTGGTTGTCTGAGGTGTCTTTTCTGGGTCATGACATACCATCTAAGGGCTTTTTTGTAGACCCTAAGAAGGTTGAGTATGTTTGGGAATGGGAAAAACCTAAGACACTGACATATTTTTGTACTTTCCTAGGTTTGGTAGGCTACTATAAGAGGTTTATAAAGAACTATAGTTCTGCAATGTTACCCTTAACTAGGCTAACCAGGAAGGATGTTCCTTTTTCTTGGGGTGACAAGTGTCAACATTCTTTCCAGCAGTTTAAAGAGAAGTTGATCAGTGCACCAGTGTTAGTGCTACCAGAACCAGAGAAATGCTACATTGTCTTTTGCAATGCTTAAAATAATGGGTTGGGATGCGTACTGATGTAGGATAAAAATGTGATTTCTTTTGCTTCTCGACAGCTTAAGAAACACGAGGAGGGAGCTTGTAATGGTGTTCCATGTCTTAAATATCTAGAGACACTATCTTTATGGAGAAAAGTGTCAGATCTTCACTGACCACAAGAATGAATCTACACTATGTCTTTTCAAAGCAGGAGTTGAATATGAGACAGAGGAGATGGATGGATTTGATCAAATATTATGATTGTACGATAGACTACCATACAGGGAAGACGAACATAGTAGGTGATGCTTTGAGTAGGAAATCATCTTTGTCATTATCTACAAACCAGACACAATTATGTTCATTAGTGTTCTACAAGCGAGACATGTTGGTATCTCTTTGCCAGATGAATGTAAACTTGGAAGTTTCTTTATTGGCAAGTTTATTGGCACAATTACAAGTCAAACCACCTTGAGACAGCAGATCTGTGATGCAAAATAGAATGATATTGTGATACATAATATTCTACCAGAGTTCGGTAATGAGAAACATGATGGCTTCCATGAGACAGACGATGGCACATTTTGTTTCCATAATAGGATAGTGATTCTGGATGTTGACGGGCTAAAGAATATGGTACTTGAGGAGGCTCACTCCTTGATGTATGCGACACATCCTGGAAGTACCAAGATGTACCATAATCTTAAGGACATGTATTGGTGGCTAGGATTAAAGCGTGATGTAGCAAAGTTTGTTGCCAGGTGTCCAGTTTGTCAGCAGGTTAAAGCTGAGCACTAGAAACCTACAAGGACACTACAACCATTACCAATACCACAGTGGAAGTGGGATCATATTACCATGGGGTTTGTGGTTGGTCTTCCTAGGACAACTAAAGTTCATAATTCCATTTGGGTGATAGTGGATAGATCAAATAAGTCAGCTCACTTCCTTCCAGTCAAGACAACATTTATAGCAGAAAAATTGGCCCATGTATATGTTGATGAGATATTCCATTTGCATGGTATTCCAATAAATATAGTTTGTGACATAGGTCCACAATTTACAAGTCATTCTTGGGAATGTCTGCATTCATTGATGGGAACAAAATGGAAGTTTAGCACAACTTTCCATCTGTAGATAGATGGCCAGTTTGAAAGGACTATTTAGACTCTAGAAGATCTCTTGGGGGCATGTGTGTTGCAGTTTCTTGGTAGTTGGGATGTACACCTGAGTTTGATAGAGTTTGCATACAACAAAAACTATTAGAGAATAATCAATATGGAACCTTATAAGGAACTATATGGAAGACGTTGTCGGTCTCCAATTTACTGGTATGAGACGTGTATCAACTCTTGGGTCTTGAGCTTGTACAACAAACTACAGAAAAGATTGAGGTGGTACAAAAATAGTTGAAAGCCACCCATGACACACAAAAGTTTTATGCAGATAAGCATCACAGGCCGTTATAGTTCCATGTGGTAGACAAAGTTAATCTTAAGGTTTGTCCTTGGAAAGGTGTATTGAGGTTTGGGAAGAAGGGTAAGTTGGCTCCTAGGTTTATGGGACCATACCCAATCTTGGCTCGTGTTGGAAAGGTGGCATACAATTTGGAGATACCTCCAGACTTGTAAATGTTACATAATGTATTTTATATCTTCATGCTGAGGAAATTTCATCCAGATATAGAGCAGACAATCCAACCAGTGGAGGTTAGTTACATGTGGATGTTTCCTATGTTGAGGGTCCTGTGTTTATCCTAGATCGAAGGGTGAACAATTTGAAGAACAAAGCTATACTATTAGTAAAGTTTTTATGGAATCACCATGGCATATAGGAAGCTACATGGGATTTATAGGATGATATGCATAAGAAGTACCCATCTATCTTTGCGTAGGATTTCAGGGGCAAAATCCTTGTTAGGGGTTTATAGCTGTAAGACCCCTGACCATGCTGAAAAGTGTTGAACAAGCTCAATTATCATAATTTAGTGCTTAAAAGCTAAATTTAACCTTGTGATATGTTTTTGTATCATGTTACAAGCCTAAGTTTCAAGTTTGGTCCAATTAGGACTCTGTTTGTGCAAGTTATGCAATTTTATATACATTTTAGACTTTTCTACAAATTTTCCCATATGAGAGGTTTTTCTTGCAATCTATCACATGATTATGATCCTTAAATGTTTTCTTGTCGTGCTTGAGATTTTTGGGCCATGTGATGCTTAGTTTTATCTTGGTTTGGTGGTGTTTCTCTTCAAAGGTGACTTAGGGTTTCACCCCTTCATGGATGAGTTACCTTTGAGGACATAGCTCGATGATCCTCCTATTTGGTTGGGATACAATGATTCTCCTAATAGAGGACAACCGATGGTGATCCCTGGAGTTGTTAGGTCAATGGTTTTCTATTTTTGGTTCACTTGGACCAATGGTTCACTTAAAAGAGGTGGTTAATCGATGGTTCACCACTTAAGTGACTAGAGTTCCAAAGAACCAATCGTTCCTTTGCGAATATCAATGGCTGGCCTAGAGAACCACCAACCAATGGCCAAGAAGGTCTGTACCACCGATGTTCTAGTTTTTGCATGTCCATGGAAGCTCTTATTCGTGGACACATGGAGAGCTACTAGGAAACCTCAAGCTTCTCTCTTTCCTTATCCATAAGCTTTATATACCTATCCTTTAGCTCACAAATGAAAACTTTGTTCCCTTGTATCTTCCCTCCTCTCCAAAAATCTGTATTCCCCTAATTGGTGGTGAATAGAGTGGCCAAGGAAGAATATGGCATCTGACCTTCTTGTTTAAGCATCTAGGGTTTTGTTTTGCTCTCTTCTAGGGTTTCTGGATCTACCTTTGCTATTTCTAACCTAAGCTAGTATGTATCTCCTTCTCTCCTTCATTTTTTTTTAATTCTTCCTCTTACCTTGTTCCTGGAAGGAACCATGGATTTCCATGGTAAGTCTTGCTCTAAAGCTTAAAGAGCCTACCTTTCTTGCTCCTTATGCCTAGGGTTTGCTTCTCTTGTGGAGAAAGGTGCTACTTGACCGAGTTCAGAGCTTAACTAGGGTTTTACTACCTTCTTTGCTCAGGTTGTCTTACTGCTTGGAGTCTAATCTTCTTCCTAGAGGCGATTTTTACAACCCTCCTCACTTTTATTGCTTACTACAAGCTTTCTTACTCATGTTCTTGCTCAAAAAATGATGATCTAAGATAAGAGAAGCTATGTATGACTAGGGTTTCAATTTTAATGTTGTTAATTGATTAGTTTTTAGATCTAGATGAACCTAAAACTATGTGCATGATCTTCCTAAGGTAGTGGAAGACTTAGACCAGTTTGACATGGAAACCAATGGTGCTAAGTACCTATCAAACAATGACCTATACTTAGAGTTTTTAGGCTATTTTCTACTTTATACATGAACCGATGGATGACCTTATATCAGGACCGATGGAGATACCTTTGTGGCAATTGATGGTGATGACTAATGGTTACAACCTCTGGTGTCAACCGATGGTCACACCTTAGGTCAGTTTTAGACTCCTTTGAAATCTTATCGACTGATGGTTTAGTGCCCTAGAGATAGCATGAACTGATGGTGACCTTAGTTCAATATCTGATGGAGACAAATGATGGTAGTGTTGACCCTATCAACTGATGGTGAGTCACGATTTTAAATGTTGCTTCATTTAAAGCCCTAAACCAATGGTTTCTTGGGTCAATTGATTCAAAGGTTATACCTATACTCAATGGATGGTTTTGAATAATGAACCCGATCCAATGGTTGAGATTTGATGCTTTAACATTCAGAAGTTTGGAATGAAGCCTATAGTATAATACATTGGTTCTAATGATGTGAATTTGATGGTCCAATGCCCTTAAACTTGTAGTCTTACCTTTACCCTCATATAAATATATTGGATAAATCACCGTAATAAGTGAATGTGTAACTTTAATGAAATCTGGCTTGCTACACCTAACCTTAATGTAACTAAGTGATGGTGTTTGATTGCAATCAGCACTCTTGCATGATAAATGTGACAAGATAACAATTCTCTTAATGTTTTTGAAACCCTAAAATGGTGCTCTCTAAACAATATAGTTCCTTGCTATGTTAAATCTTATATGTCACATGTGTGCTGATGATCTGTTGAGCCTTATTCTAAGGCATAGAATGATATTGATGATCTTACAAGGATTGATGTGATCATATTAATGACCTTTGGGCATGGTTGATCCTTGAAGGTGGTGGAATCCTCTTCATAATAGAATAAGGGTTGGAACCTTGGAACTTTGTGATAAGAATTTGTACCTTATAATGGTATGATGACAAGTATGGTCCCATGATTGGTAGTGAATAGTATAATGTAGTAATGCAATTAAGATTTATCTCTAATACATTTTATATCTTTTTAAGTTGCAATATGTTTACACTCGATAGAAATGAATTAGGGTTTGTATATCCATTTGTATGACGTAGCCTTAATTCTCTCAATTGGCAATAACTAATCAAGTGTAACCCTAATCATGTAGTGTCATATGTCGTAGATCCATCTTCAGTGTCAGAACTTGTTGGATGGTGAAATGAGTATTCCTAAGGGAAACTCAGAGCACATACTATTGAGTATGTGGGTGTGGCAAGTTGAGTGTATATGCTTGTCATCCACAATTACAAATTATGGAGGATGGTTGTGGTCATGCCTCAAATATTTGTACATATGATGTGACTGAGTATGCTATGACTATATCTCAGGTGGTAGGGAATTACTTTGCATACCCTGGTGTATAGTGTCGTGACTTGTACTAAGGGAAGACTAGTTATTATCAGCTTGACTATTATGTTGTTGTATTTTATACCCATACTGACCCGACATAGTTGAGATCTTAAGAATCTGACTCTCTTAGATCTTGTGCGAAACTGATTTCAACTTCACTATGATCCGTTGGACTTTGAATGGTACGATTCAAACTCCCCATGGCATAATAATAAAAGATGTAATACAAGCCATTGTAGTATATCTGCTAGGGTTAAATACCTTCACAATGGTTGAGTAGCCCTTGCATTGTCTTTTATGTTACACAGTTGTTATATGAAGAAATCACATGAAATATGAGTAATCATTTATAGAAGAAATATATTTATCTATTTCCTGTATACATGCTGATAATCATAATTGTTGCTAAAATTATTTGCTTAAGTTTCTTAGTATGCTTAAACTATTCAATCTGCTTAATTGCTTATTCAATACTCAATATGCTCAGTCTATTTTTGTTAGTTATTCTATTGTAATCAATATTTATTGGAGAGAGTTATATCTCTTACTGGGAAATGGGTCTCACCCATGGGTCACCACATCTGTTTAGGTGGTAGCTGACAATGTGGTTGAGATCGTGCTGTAGAAGAGGAACAACCTAGTGATAAGTAGACGTAGAAGGTTGGACAACTATAGTTGTTAGTAGTAGAGTCCTAGTGTCATCCCTATAATCTCAAGTTTGGGCAAGGGAAGTGTTTTGTAAATGATAAACTTGTATCAACACGAGTTCTGGAAGTATGCCAGTGTTTGTATGTATGGATTGTACATGTGGAGATATCTCTTTTGTATACTGGTTGTGGCTAAGACCATTGGAAACAAATGTAAATACATGTTATGGCATATGAGTTTATGAAAAAGATGGACCTTAATGCAAATGTTTTAGAACTTGTTTATGATGTTGAAATTAGTTTTATTTCTCCCACTTTTGTGGATATGTGATTAGTTAGTAATTGATTGTGTTTTATGTTTTGAGTAATATCATTTAGCACAATGAGGTGTCACAGTAGATACACATGATGTCACTAAAACGGAGCTAGGTTGTATTAGCCTAGATATGGAACTAGCTAATAACAATCAGTGGAGAATTGTCATCATAGAAGCAGACTTCCAAGCAACAATGTAGATGCTTGAGGATGAGTATAAAGAAAATTTGAGGTATGCACAATGGATAGTGAAGATTAGTAGCCTAAGGAAGTTGGAGTGGGAAGTGGAGTATGTTCAAAGATAAGGAAACAAAGTTGTGGACATGTTGGCCAAGAACCATCTAAAAAATTATGTGAGGTGTAAACCTTATACTATCCCACCCAACGAAATCAGTAATATCTAGCTCAAGATATATGTAAGTGGTAGTAGCACTACCAAGTTCAGTGATTTCAGCTTAATGAGTGATTGTAGCTTTCATTGGATTTTGGTTTCCAAGGGAGGATGATATTAAGAACAAAGCCTCCCAAATTGTCCCATCCCCCCCAAAAAAAAAAATATTCTCGTTAAAACTCACTTGTATGTGAATGTTGGAATTAATGCAAGATTAGGTATAAAATAACCCTTTTAAGTATTTTTAGGTATCAAGCATAAGTCCCAAGAAATTTCATAAGCAAAATAGATAGGAAATCATCCTAATTTCATATTAAAGTCACATGCAAATAGTAAGGAATGATTCATATTTTGTTTTCTGCCAACATAGTATCAAAAAGCCTTAAAAGGGGAATTTCTAGAGCATAAGTGTTTGTATTTCAGAATTTCATCCCTTATACGGTCAACATGTCATATGATTCATGGATTACATTTAGAAGATTAGTGAAGGAATGAAAATTCATGTTTGTAATCCATTCTAACACAACAATTCATAAAATGGTCCATGCAAGATTAGGGTTTTTCATGCACCATGTAGGTGAAAGAAGTTAACAATGATTATATCATTCGCCTTGTATGATGGTGGAAACATTCAAAAAGAATACTCCATGAGATAGCATCCTATCCATGTCCAAATAGCACACTCAAGCTCTTAGAGGACACCTCAAAGCAAGGTATAGGGAAAACTAGGACAAAAAGAGAGAGATAGAAGGTTGTATAGTTATATGCACTAAGTTTCACCATGGAACTCCATGGAGCTCATCAAGGAAGAATAATAGATTAAGAACAAAAATAAAAGAGTAAGAGGGAATAATGTATATCATGGTTAAGTCTAGAAAATAATCTCCTAAGATTTGGGAACACCTATGGGATTTTGATCATTAACATGCAAGGACATGCAAGTTCCTTTTTAACCCATCGACCTCCAAGAAAGGGTTTCAAGGATTAGTCTATCCTTATACAAGTACAAGCATGTTCATTAATTGATAAATGAGGCAAGAGGGATGGGGGTGTTTAGTATAAGAGGGATGGGGGTGTTTAGTACATATAGGATAAAGGGTCAAGAGACTGAAACAACCCCTGAATTAAGTGGCATCGATGGATGAGGGAGGGAAAGGCTATCAAGGTATCATGTTTCCAATATGTTAAGGTAACATATTATGGGTCCTCACAACCAAGTGACATAGGGTCAAACACCTAAGATCTCTCAAGGCTCATGGTTACACCTATCGAGGTCCAAAGCCAAGCATATTGAGGTACAAAAAGCAATATCTACCGAGAGACTCTCATGCATACATGTCAAACCACCCTTGTTCACATACCTACTGAATTTCCAACCAAGGTATTGATGTATCCTCAATAGCCAAAAACCCAAGGGACCTTTGATGGTCATGCTATCGAGGCTGGGCAGACTCATATATACCAACCCTCAAGGTTCAAGCAATCGAACCTCAACCATCCCAAACCACCAACCTAAGCTAGGCTCAAGGTCTAAACCATGATTAAAACCTTATTCATACCAAATTAAAAATAATATAACTCAAATTAAATCAAGAATATTAATAAGGAGAACATGAAATTGTATGATTTGTACACTAATCACAATTAGTTCCTCAATTATATAATATAAATTGTGGGAATGAGTAGAATCTAATAAAAATGGGTTAATAACCCAGTTCTACTTATTATTTAAAAGTTTCTTTAGATGTACTCTTTAAATAAAGATTCATATAATAAATACAAGACATGATGATATAATACGATTGAAATGATATTTAAATCTTAAAATAAATGATAATTTTTGGATTTGTTCTAAAAAGAGTATTTTTGTGATATTGATAATCCCTATAATGTTTATTAACAAACAATCTATAAAATGAAGAAATTTAGGGTGTTGGATGACTTTAGGGTTTCTACCTAAATTTAGGGTTGAAATGATACATAGATTAGAACTCATCTAACTCTGGTCCTTTCGAAACTTGGACCCTAGGTCCCTTAATAAAACCCTAGAAAAGTTTGTTGGAATATTTTTGTAACACTTTAATATTGCAATGTTATCTTTAGATTAAATCTTTGGGTTGATATTGCTTGTACTCTCTCATTCCTTGAAGAAGGTATGTGCGTTATTTATGGTCTACCCCTTTTAACTATGCTCAAATTTATGGATTTTTTAGTTTGTCTAGAAAATTTATTGTTTGCTTTATTTCCTACAAATTTATGTATGCATTGTCTCATTTAATTGTAATTTGACAATTGAACCCGATAACATAATCTCATGAGGGTATTCTAGGGATAAAACCCCTCTAACCTCTTAAGGAATAATCACTAGGAAGGTGAATGAAAACTAGTATGAAAATGAGACAGAGTCTATTACTAGAATAAGCATAAGTTCATCAAGTGAGATAACTGAATTATGGGTTGAAATGTGAACTAGATTGAAAAGTTCATTATTTACAAAATTATTGTTCATTTCATACCATATATTGTTTACTTCTATGTGCATGTTTGTGGTTTCATGTACTTTGTTGGTATTTTAGGTTAAACATGGGATCCAAGTTTAAAACAAAGATATGGATGAGTCACATAAAAAATGAAGAAGCATAAAGCACCTGGGGGATTTATATAGTACCATGATTTTTGTGTGAATTTGGTCTTAGAAATATGAGATAACCTCTCTTTCCTATGTAGCCCTCATTTATGGGAATTAAAGGATTGAGGGTCATTGTTCTAACCTTTTCCCTTCACCTTGAGGGGGAAATCAAAGCTATGGGTGCAAGGAGTGGAATTTGGTTCCATTTAAACATGGGGTGCCCTCTTAACGTACTTCATGTAGAAATTCTTCCCACCAAGCCAGATGAGTGAGCTCTTAAAAAAGATCTTCATATTTGAGCAACAAGATGGAGAAACTTCACCATATGCATGTGATATATACAAAAAGCTACTACAAAGGTTTTAAGATCACAACTTTCCCATGTGGACTCAGATATGCACTTTCTATAGTGGGCTACCCCATGACACCACTTCCTCAATTGATACAATAGTTGAAGAAATTTATGGATGTAGAAGGCAAGTGAGGAAGGAAATTTCTAGAGACAATGTCCATGAACCAACCAACTATAGGTGTAGAGAGGAGTAAAGGGATGCATAGTTTTGATACAATTACAACTCTAAATGCCAAGATAACAACATCACCAAGCAGCTCAATGTCATAAATGTCGAACAAGTGCAATCAATCATGGGGTGTGACTTTTTTCATGGTCCACACTGCACAATGGATTGTAATATAACCTTGCAACCTTAAGGTGGTACTCAATAAGTGAACTACATAGGATATAATAAAAAACAACCAACATTTAAGTTCCTACAATCCATAATCGATGATCTTCCATAATTTTAGCTAGAGGGACAAGAACCAGAAGCCCTATGATTGGTTCCATGTGGAGCGATTGACCACCACAAGTAGAAAAATTCTTTGACCTTGAAGGTCTATTTCCTAATTTTATGCATGGAAATTCTAACGTTTTCTATAATCAAGCTCAATCTACAAAATGGGTTGGAAACTCAAATAATACAACTAGCTAGTGCCATGAATGATGAGAAGAAGAGGAAGGATGAATTCTCTAGTAATGATGATTCCAATCAATGGCAACATGTCAAAGGGATATTGCTTAGGAATAAAATAGAGGTGGACATTCCACTGACATATTTACTCACCCAAAATGAAGACAACAAGTCCAACATGGAAGATGAGCTAGTTTAAGCCAACAAAAAAGGAGGAGCACCATTGGTAGAAGAGAAACAAAGAAAAAATATAGCTCTTATATTCCACCATACTTAAGGGACAAAAGCACAGAGGTACAATGTCCACATAGGTTTCTCCAAGAGAAAGTTGACAGATAACTTGAAGCTTTTTTCAAAGCATTCAAGAAACTACATGTAAACATTCTTTTTGTGGAATCTCTTGAACATATATTGGTCTATGAAAAGTTCCTAGAAAATTTCCTTTCCAAGGAAAGAATGTTATATTTCAATGAAGTCATCACATTAGCCCCAATGTAAGTGATATCATTCATATTAACCTTCCTATCAAACAAAAAAGGTGGCAGTGCAATTTATATCCTTGTTAAAAAGGAATATCTGAATTTTAATAATAAATGGTTGTGATCATGAAGCTAGCATAAATTTATTTCCACTTTTTGTTTACAAAAGGTTGGGTTTAGTAAATTCCAAACAACTTTCCATGTCTTTGCAATAGGCAAATTTATCTATTAAATACCTACCCAAAGGCATTGTTGAGGGCATGTTAGTAAAGGTGGACAAGCACATACTACTTACAAATTTTGTGGTTCTTGATACTAAAATAGGAGAGTCTAACAATCTAATACTCAGTTGTCCATTACTAAAGACAACCATGGAACTCATTGATTTGGACTCTAACCAATTGACCTTTCTCATTTTGACTGAGGAAATTACATCAATGTGAATAGAGCAATAAGGGAATCAGATGATGTTGAGTCATGTCACATAGCTGACAAGGTGTATAATTGTGTCACGTCACATTCAATGGAAGAGTACAATGAAAATGCCTTAGAAGAGTTTGTTAAATACTTGGATTAGGGTTCAGTTATAAGCATTTCCATTAAGGTACACTTGGACCCCTTGCCCCCACCTAATTAAACTCTTCATTGAAGAGGCCTAAAATCTTCTACTAAAACTTGTGCCTTGTCATATAGAATATGTTCATTGTTGAGGGGGGATGACACTCTACTTGTTATTATTTCTACTTGCCTTGCACCTAAACAAGAAGAAAAAATTTTGCAGGTACAAAAAGAGGACAGGGGAACATTATGATGGAAGATAGCCAACATTCAGGGTATTTCACCAGCCCTTTCCAACACTTGACCCAGATGAAAGAGGATGAGAAGCCATGTTCTCAACCAAAAATATCGATCAAACCCAATATGAAATTAATTGTAAAGATCACAAGGTAGTATAATTACATAATGATGAAATCATATATGCTATATATGATAGTGAATTGGTTAAACTCTTTCAAATGGTGCCCAAAAAGGAGGGTATTACTATTATAAGGAAATCTAGAAACAAATTGATTCAGAGTTGGGAGGTCACTAGGTACAAATTTTGTTTGGATTGTCTTTGTCTAAATAATGCAACTAGGAAAGACCATATCCCCTTACCTTTTGTAGATCAAATGCTTGAGAGGTTAGCCAATCATCCTTTCAGTTGCTTCTTATATGGATACTCTGGATACAAAAAGAAACATACCCCAAAGACCAAGAAAAAATTTCATTAACTTGCACCCTTATGGAACCTATGACTTTAGAAGAATGCATTTTGGTCTTTGGAGTGACCAAACCACTTTCCAAGGACCAAATGGAAATCTTCTCATATACAACTCGAAAATTTCTTTGAATTTTTATGGATGACGTTTTGGTCTTTCGGGATTCCTTTGATAATTGTCAAATGAATTTGAGATCTATCCTAGTTGTAAGAAGGATAAGGTTGGCATAAATTTGGAGAAACAACATTTAAATGTTAAAGAATGAATAATAATAGGGCACAATATCTCACACAAAGGAGTTGAGGTATACCCAACCAAGATAGATGTTATAGTGAACCTACCACCACCTCCTGCTGTAAAGGGGGCATGAGCCTTTTGGGACATATTGGGTCTATAGAAGGTTCATCTAAGGATTTTATAAGATCTCCATAACTATGTGCAACTTTAAGTGAATGATAATAGGGTTGGGTTTGATGAAAGACGTGTTGAACCCTTACATGAACTCAAAGATTAGTTGTCTTCATCCATTATGATCACTTCACCATATTGGACCTTACCCTTCACCATCATGTGTGATGCCATTGACTTGGTTATAGGGGATTCTCAAGACAATCTCATGGAAAGGTGTTTCACATAATTTACTACAATAATAAGTTGCTTAATGATGCTAAAATTCAATTATTCAACCACTGATAAGGAACTTTTAGTTGTAGTCTTTGCTTTTGAGATGTTTAAGAAGTACCTTGTAGGGTCCAAAGTTATTATTTACATAGATCGTGTTTCTATAAAATACTTACTCCAAAAGAAGGATGTAATACCAAGATTAATCTGATGGATTTTGTTGTTGCAAGAGTTTAGTTGTGAAATATTAAGGTTAAGGAATGTTCACAAAATGTTATTGTAGGCCACCTTTTGAGGTTGGAGAAAATTCAGGGGGATCAACCAAACATTCCTATAGGGGATGTCTTTTTTGATGACAAACTCTTTATAATCCAACACCTTTTCGGGAAGACCCATACCTTTATAGTTTGTGTAATAATGGGATTATGCAGAGGTGTGCATGAAAGAATAGGCTAAGAATATTTTCCATCATTATCACACATCTCTGGTAGGAGGCTACCATAGTTCAAATTGAAGCATTGCTAAAATCTTACAATCCAACTTTTATTGGCCCAACATATTCAGGGCCCACCATTATGTGCTCCAATGTGATAGGTTTCCAACTTGTAATTAATATATTAAGTAGACATGAATTGCCCTAGAAATCCATGCTGGAGGTAGAACTTATTTGTATTGAGTATTGATTTTTATGGGGCCCTTCACACCATCTAACATGTATATGAATATTCTTGTGGCAGTAGATTATGAGTCTAATTAAGTAGAAGCTATCCCAACTAGAACTGATGATTGTAATGTCATGTGTGTATTTATCAAGAAGAATATATTTTCCGTAACTAACACACCATGAGGTATTATTAGTGAATGGTATAACACATTTTGTGATATCTTTTCTAAATTTCACACACACACATCCATGTTAAACTAGTACATAAAGCCTATTGGTTCATATAGAAACTTAACTTTGACATTAATTCTACAAAAGGGGTGAAACTTCTCCATTTGAATGAATTGATTGAAATTAGACATGATTATTAAGAATGTTTTCAACTATATAAAGAGATAACCAATAAATGTCATGATAGAAAAATTCTTCATTAATGTTAAGTAGGACTTTTGAATATTTCCAACACGTATTGCTTTACAAACCCCTCTTGAGACTTTTTTTGGGAAAGTTAAATCAAGATGGTTGGGTCCTTTTCAAGTTAAAAGAGTGTTTCCTTATTTATCTACCAAACTCATTAACAATATAGGTAAAACATTCAAATTCAATGGACAACATGTGAAGGTTTACTGCATAAATGAGCTCCCACAAGTTGTGCATCAATTTTTTTCTAGCCCCAAGTTGATAAAACACTTCAGCAATAAATCTAGTTGACGGAAAACATATCGAAGCACTTGTGGGAGGAAACCCACACTTGCATCCATGTTTATCATTTATTTACTTATGTTCAATTGAATGGTAGAACTGTACATATCCATATTAATTGCATAGTCTTTGATAATGAGGATATTTGTTTTTAGTAAGATGCTAATGGAAGGAAATAGACAAACTTATGGCTAAAACATGTCCCTGCTCAACATGCTTGATACCAAGCACAATGTGCTCATACATAGAAGGATCTTGGTTCATGAATGATAAGGTCACACAACATGTTGATGATATACACATGATGCATTAAACTCTATAGGTTTCCTTTAAAGTTGCTAACATGAGCACACGACATGCAAAATTTTCTTAGATTTCCCCAAGACTACTAAAGACAAACAAATTGTGCTAGTTATTCAACATAACATGCAACCATAATTTCTTTGATAAGAAAGTGTCTGACTAAATGCACGTCATGCTTGCATATGTGCACCTTGTGGAATGGAAGTACACTATCGATATGACACACTGTATAGAGACACAACAAACACATTCTTTTGCATGTCATGTGTATCTATATGTCCACACATCTCTTTATAGAGCAACACTCTAAGAGTCCAAGATGCATACATGTGACCTTTGTGTTTGGACCAATAACTAGGGTCCTTTCCTTTGACCTTGATGTCCTGCAATGAGCATCCAATTGTGCCATGAACAAGCTTATTATTGCAACACAAACAATATTTCAAATAAACTTGTGGTGGGTGGCAACTAGACTTTTCTATTGTCTATTTTTGCATTCCTATTAGTATGCATGTCATAATTATGTAGTTTCTTTTGGATTTTTAGATATTACACACTCTTATTTTGATGATGTAAATATTTCTCATTTGTGTTACTAACTCGTGGATTTGGTGTTTTAGGTGATCAAGGAACTTAGACAAGCTCCAAAAATAAATAACACACTATAATATATGTGTTTCGATGCTTGTAGGTCAAGTTGTACCATGTATGTGCTTTGTACAAGTGCATTTTTTATAACTTACTAAGAATGATGTAAAAACAATTGATGAATGACTTGTACCTATCCTAAACCTTATTCCGCGCTTATATCAAGACTTTTTGATATTTATGTTTTATTAGAAAAATCATTTGAGTCATTTTCTAAAAATATAGTAGTACTTTTACCAGGATATTTTTGATCAAAATATTTCTCGACCTAAATACATTTGGTCAATCAGAAGTATGCTTCTCAGTCAAACTACACTTCTCCTGAGATGGAGTTCGGTTGAAGTACAATTCGACTAAGAACTGTTTGTAAAGAAATTTCTAAGCAATCAACTAGTCGTTGTAAATTAGACTTTTGACATTCTAACAACTAGATCAACATTTATTTTATCCTAAGCACTCCTAAAAGTGTTCTTATCTACCCTTATAGTTTCTATAAATAGGATTGGTCTATGCAGACCTAAAACACACTTGAGCAACCTACTACATGCTATCCTACTCCAAGCTTAGAATTATACGTTGCTATCTTCATCTTCCCTCAATCTAGTCTAAACCGTATCTTAGTAGTGGTGTCCTACTCCACCAAATATAGTCTTGGCTAATCCTTTTGGAGAATCAATAATCACTTGTTTAGAGAGAGATATATAAATTAAATATCTTGTGGTATTTGTAATTTCTTCTTCCTCTCTTATTCTCTTTTTTTGTTCTTGTTGCTTTCAACTCCTTGCGAGAAGGATATGGGGAAGATTCTCATAGCTACTTCTTGTGAGAAGGGGCTATAATTAGGGCGTGAGGCTTATTTTGTTTTACTCTATTGTGCAAGTTCTCCTTGAGCTAGAAAAGGAGGGTTGTCTTGAGCCACAAAAGATGATGATAATATTTTTGTATTGATTGGTATAGAAAAGGTAATAAAATACAAGGTTTAGAAATCTTGGTTGGAAATAAATAGGTAACAGACTGATGTATTTTGATGGAACCACTCGACATCATGTGTTTTGTGTGGTTTCTTTCATTGTCCAATTACTTGCTTTATAATTCTGTTGCATTATATTTAAAACAAGTTTCAATTAACCTTCCTTTGCATTTGAAATTGCATAAGTTTATTATTAGATCTATTACCCCCTCTAGAGCACAACAATAGGTATCAAAGCATGATTTAAGGAGCTTTAACAAGTCTTGAAGATGGGGGAAGACTGTTTGGGTCAACTCAACCTTGAAGGAACTCAAGTCACTCTGATAATACTCTTTGATGGTTCTAACACACATATTGAAAAAGGCACATGCAATTCTTTATCCAAGGTTTGACCTTTGATCTTTGGAAGATGGTTGCCTTACCACATGAACCTCCAACAATGGAGATGGAGGAATGGGATCTAGATACTATAAAAAAGCTACTCTAAATGTTGAAGCTATACGTATCTTATATTCTTATTTATGCCATGGTGAGTTTAATAGAATTTTCTCTTGTAAAATCTCCAATGATATATGGAGAAAATCCTCAGTTACACATGAAGGAACCCAAAAGTTAAAAGCACTAAATTAATATGTCAAGGCATGAATTCGAGTTATTTCGTATGCCAAAAAAAGAGACCATTGTTGAAATGTATGGTAGATTTGATACTATTATAAATGGTTTAAGTGCTTTAGGGAAAGACATGTCTAATGAGGAACACGTCTCAAAGGTTCTTAGGTCCTTTACACCTAAGTCCAAATAAAAGATATCTGCTATAGAAGAATATGGAAATCTTTCTAAATTGTTCATGGAGAAACTCATTGGAAACTTGGAGACACATGAAGTAAAGCTTCAAGAGGAGGCTGAAGTAGTTGAAAAAGAAAAACTTGCTAAGAAAGGGGGCTTGGGATTCAAATCAATAGATTTAAAGTCATATTATTCTAATGGATCATCTAGTAATGAATAAGAAATACATCATAAAGGTAAGAAATATATACATTCTTCTTGTAACAAAAATGTTAGATCTTTTCCTACTACATGTCGCATCTATGGAGAGAAGGGACATTGGCAATCCAAATGCACTGAAGTAAATAAGAAGAAATAGGGACCAAGGAAAAAGATCATCATGCTACTTGTGATGATTCTTCAAAATCAAAGATAAGTGATGAATAAATATGTCATCATGTAATTGAATGCCTCATTGTCGAACATGAAGACAATGTTCAACAAGAAGAAGACGATGCACAAGGTAATGCTGATGAGGTATCTTTCACAACTTTTTCTAAAGATGAACTTATTGAACTTGTTGGACTTACTTCAAATAAAGTTAAAAATTATAAAAAAATGAAAAATAAATGGGAAAATATTGTTGATTCCTTGAATATAGAACTTAGTAAGCTAAATGATCAATTTTGTAGTGAAAATGAAAAGAGAATCGAACTTGTTTTTAAAACATTTGCTTGCAAACTCAAGTTTTACTCCTATAGATAAGTTGAGAAATATGGAGAAACAATCTATTCATTGCTCACATTTTGAGTATGACCTAATTCTTGAAGTAAATGATAAAATTGATATACTTGAAGAAAACATTGCTAGTACTAGAAAATGCTTACTTTCTACTACTAAAGACTAATTGATCTTGCCAAGGAAAAAGAAAAACATAGAGATCTTGAGATAAATTTTCAAATAATAGAAATATGTTTAATAACATGTTGCATTCTCATGTTGCTACTCATGGACTTGGTTATATTCTAAGAAATGCTAAAAGAAAGAAAAGGCAAGGACCTATTTTTGCTAAACCTCTCATTAAATGAGGTTTGAATGATCTCAAGATTAAACACGTATCCTTTTGATCTTGTATAATTTGAGTTTTGACAAGTTTTACTTTTGCATATTTTTCATTTGATAGAGGTAAAGGTTTTTTGTTGGATAAAACTTTCCAGCAGACAGAGACAACCTCTAGGTCAAAAGTCTAGTTTGACCAAGGGATAGTTCAATCAAAGTAAAACTTGACTGAAAACCCGACTTAAATTCAATTTCTTTGGTTATCTTTCAATTGATTTTTAGACTCATTTTATTAAACGATTTCACAGATTTTATATATGAAATGATTGATTTTACATAATATGTATCTTAGTGAATATTTTCTTTAGTATGAGCTTATTTTTAAGAGTATGTTATTAAAGAAGAGCTCAAATTTACATGATATAACTTGTATATCTATATTGATTTTGCTTTTAGAGGGTTTTCTATATCATTTGTGGGCCTAACATCCATATATAACGATTGATTAATCAATATTGATATTTTCTTTGGTTTTTATGGCAATCTCTATATCATGGAGGAATTCACATTCCTTACATTGATATTGAGATATTCTTTAGAAAAGTAGTGTTTTTCATGGTATCTCTATATCAATGATGGACTTAACATTCCTTGCCATTGGCTTAGACTATTTTTCATACATATTGTGCGTCATGAGATCTTTTTATCATGAAGGACTTAAAAATCCTCTCATTGGTAATTAGACAAACCTTTTGTGCTTTGACTATATATGAATTTTTGTCTATAGGCCTACTATGAAACATATCCTTTTCAATGGTACATCCTTGTTTTTTTTCATTGAGTATATATAATCTGTCTCCAAAATGACTATCTTGTTGAGGGGGAGTGTCTCCCTGAAGGGGAGCATTGGTAAGTCTAACCCATTTTTGACTTGAACAATGGGGGAGCAAAATCCAAGAAGATAAATTTGGTTATCTACATCAATATAAAGATATGATGCTCTAAATTGCTCACTTTCGAGTTATCTTATGAAAATATTTGTCATCATCAAAAAGGGGGAGATTGTAACTTTTTAGATATGCCACGATCTTTTGTTGATAATGCAAATATTTCCCATTTGTGTCACTAAGATGTGCATTTAGTGTTTCAGGTGATCAAGAAACTCAGACAAGATCCATCTTTTTATCATTAAGCATGTTCCCTTTTATTCATATATAACTAGGTGCATACAAGTGTAGCAGGCTATCAAAAGAAATGAAACCCATCTTTACATATTTCTTGATTTGAAGTGCTATATTGTAGCATGCCATACAAAATTGGGATCCAAGTTGACCTCATTAAATACTCTATTTCTCATGTACCAAATGTGATACAAGATTAAAATCACCATGCCGTGTTCTGATTTACTAGTGAGAATAAGCACCTCCTGCAAATAATTAGGAATTGACGTGTATTTTACTACGCGCTAAAAACGCAAGTATACATGTCGAGTAGTACAGGCCTTGTGAGGCCCGAGTCGAACACAGGGATACTCAGAATTGTCGGAGACTCCTACTAACTATTTGCGATCAGCTAAGCCGTATAACAAATTGGGGTTTGTTGTCAAAATTAAAAGAAAATAAAAATGAAACAAAGCAAACAATCGATTAAAGGTTAATTTAATCAATTTAAAAAGGTATCTTTAGGATTGCGGTTTCACCGCGGGTTATCATTGTATTAGATTTCATATAATTCCTCAATCTTCTCTCTCTATCCGGGTAGTGGCCTGAAAACAGAATTACCCACTGTCGTGGTGTAATTCACTACTTAGGTTTAGGTCGATTCCACCGTCGTAGTAATCTATCCCCTAAACTAAGTGCATTACGAACGATCTCTCAGTCTCCACCATTAATTTTACACCTCCTTTGTCAAGGGATTTATCGATTAATGTATGTTTCGTCTCTTTTCAACCGTTAATCCTCCTGTCGAAGTGATTAAGGGCATTAGGTTATTATTATGGTGATCAAGCATAACAATATATGGAGAAAACGAAACTATACCACATATTTAAGAAAGAAAATATGAATTATTAATATAAAACTGTCATACAATGCATTCCCGAGCTACTCCCGGTCCTAAAGATGGAGGGGATTAGCCCCGCATGTTCATCTCACACAAGTACATGGTAGAAATAGGGGAAATCATATGAAAAACATGAATTGAATGGGAAAACCCCTGAACGGAGAAGAACTGATGGATCCTTTGCGTAGAACACAAGCTTTCCCGCCTCTCGGTGGTGAAATCCGTCTTCGGCAGCATCCGGATCGACAGGTATGAACTTCTGGCCTCCGTTCTCCTTTCTCCCGCTCCTCGGCACTTGTGCAATGGCTAATACCGATCCTCCTCCGTCTGGGCGGTCGTCATTAGGTATAAGTCCCTAATTAGGTCGTTAATTAACTCCAGCCGTCCGATTGAAATCAATCTGAATCCAACGCATATCTGACGGCGTCGATACCATCGACGCGAGTCGATGGTATCAACCCGCTACAGTAGCAGCTGACTGCAAATCCTTCCTTTATCGCGCCCTTCATCATCTCGATACCATCGACGCGGGTCGATGGTATCGACTTCCTTTTTGGCGTCGGTTCTGTCATTTTGCAACGCTGTAGCCTCCATGTGTCGATGGTATCGACTTCCGTCGATACTATCGACTGCTTCTTCGCCAGCAACCTGAAGGTGTCTCGATACCATCGACATCAGCGTCGATGGTATCGACTCTTTGCTGCTCCTTTCGGCTGGAAACCTGCGGTCTTGTCGATGGTATCGACGGAAGTAAATACTTGTTTTTCCTAAAATTCAAAGACAAGATTTAATAAATCCACACAAATAATAATAATGTGATAATTAATGCTCAAAATGATAAAACTAAGGGGATTTGACATAAAATGATGGCAAAGACCAAAATGGATGAATTATGCGATATTAACCATAGAAATGACTAATTAAAGCATAAACCACATATAAAATAGGTCTATAAATGCGACTCAAAATCATCGCATCAAACTCCCCTAAGCTTGAACGTTGCTTGCCCTCGAGTAACTAATCTTTAGAATAGAATTGCAAATGTCAACTGAAAAACAACACACCAACCCAACATCCCATATGACTCCCACTGAACATTCACAAACCGGCCTTTCCTAACCACAGAACGGTAATTACCATAAAGGCGACAGTAATCATCAATAAAAGAAATTAACCTCCAAACCGATGAACACTATCACATAAAGCAGTTAACATAATAAAATTCGCCGATGCAGCATTGGTGCATCTTGTGATCGCCTATACTACGTTGCTCGCCCTAACTACCATCTACATGGAAGCAGTTCTCCTGATATTCATTAGTGAGGAGAAATTCACGGTGGCCTACCAATCCGAGCAACGAGTGGATGAAAATGGGTGGCTCATGGAAGAAAATGGAAGTATTGTACAGTTTCAACATGTATCATACAAAAATGTCCTATATGATGCAAATGCACATTAGAAATGCCCTAATGCCTAAAATTGGGTGAAATGATGCATGCACTAACCATCCGCCTCAAAATGAGATGGATATCTAGTCAAACTACATCATGTACTAAATTATTCTGAAATACAAGTGATATCATGTTCCTTTCTCCTTCTTATTTCACGTTCTTCTAAATTCTTTTTTTTTCTTTCTTTATATATTGCAGATTTTCAGCTTTTTTTTTTCAGCCCACATATCCATAATTGCTTAAAGATAATTTTATTGGGCTATTTTCTTCATACTCAGAAATTTTTGTACTATTTAGAAGGTATGGAACAATTTAATTCACCATTGGGAAAAATTGAGATACATGATATACTTTATGCATGATAATCATGAATGCGACTACATGGCATGCACCTAAAGGTAATGTGCATGAATCACTATTTTTTTTTCTTTTTATGCAAACATATGGAAAATACCAATGCAAGTCCTATCTAAATGCTATGCACACAAAAGGAATTAAAACTGCACTTTACTTCCAATTCTGAGGTGGATTATGGAAAAATGAACTGGAACGATCACAAGACTAGATGACTGAACCTTAGAAAGATATTATGTGTCCCTCCTTACTGACCTGTGTAGTAGTTCAGAGGGTTCTCTCTCTTACATCCAATTAAGGTCTCATTACCATTTGGTTAGGTTAGGCTCAACAACCATTTCCGTCCACTTTCATGAATCAGTAGGAGTATAGGTATGAAATGTTGTTTTAAAGTTGACATAATCAATCATTTTCACAGGATGTGTTCCCAAGGTCAAAACAAAACAAGCTATCCAAAGACACAAACTTTTCAAATTTCCTTTGAATTCCCCATGCACTAACAGCAAGATGACACAATTTATGACATCCACAATTACACTAGATAGCATGTGGATCCTATAAAAGCTAAAGATGCAAGAAACAAATAACAATGCTAAAAACTAAAAACAATAAAAGATAGAGTTGTTCCAACTACCCCCCTAAGCTTGAATTCGACTATGGCCTCATAGTCAAAAACAAACTTAAAGATTGGAACAGAGATACCAGATCACTCTTGTGGAGGCGGAGGTGGGTACTGTGGAGCCGTAGGATCCCAAGACGGATACTCCCCCTGGAAGCTCGGATCATAATGGGTCCTCGGCGGAGGCTGTGGATAGCCTCCAAAGTAACTCTGACTCCAATAGTGGTCGTAGAAGGGCTCCTGCTGCATCTCCATCCGTTGCAACCGATTGTGTATCTGTTGTTGGTTGTCGAGGAGGAGACGTTCATTCTCGAACATCGCCCTTTGGTTGTCAAGTATCCGGTTCGTAGTGTCCTGAATATCGGTATACATCGCTCGATGCTGCTGCTGTGTCTGATGGATGTCCTGCAGCATCCTGTACATGCCTTGCATGGAGTAGGCATCCTTGCTCGGATGCGAGGGATGTGGTGATGGCGGCGGAGGCTGTGATGATGAAGACACACCCGGATGCATCCGAGGATGCTTCCGGGGTGCTACTCATGCTCGAAGAGGTGTAAAGGCCTCTTCTTCCTCCTCAACCTCGTCGTCCTGTCCGTCGTTGCCGCCTTCTTCATCATCGGAGTCGATGGCTATGATCGACCATATGAAATGTTGTGCGCCCTCGATGTGGAAGACGAGATCTGGCAGAGCACACTCCTGGTAAGCGTGGTTGACGTGGCAGTACACGTACGCCAAACCATCCCGTAGAAGAATAAGGTTTGAACGGTGCAGATGTTGCACGTTCACCTTACTCCTCGTGGAAAGCGAAGTCATGGTGGAGAAGTTGAGCCCGAGGTAGTGCGCCAACTTGGTGATGAGCCCGCCGAAATGAATCGGAGCCTTCCTCGTACTCCTCTTAACCGCCAGAACTCACTGCAGGAAAAACGCACCCCAGTTGCATTGTTGTCGCTTCAGGAGCATGTAGAGAAAGAAGAGATCGGTCTCCTGAAATTTGCTCATCGCCAGATCGCTACGAGCAAAGAATGTGAAACTCAACATCCGGTGTAGGACCCGGACAAATGGGTGCTCGAAATCCGCTACCGCAGCATTGTGGTAGCTCACTGTCTTGCCCGCCGGCACTGTCACTAGCTCGGCAAAAATTTTGTCATAATCGGTGCGGGCGTCCGGTCGGCGGTGATCGTGTTGGGAGTGGTTCCAGTTGAAGATGTTGTTGAACTGCCGAAGAGTGATGTTGTAGTCGATGTTGAACAGCCGAAATGACACCCGGCCCTTGATCCACTCACGATCAGTAGCCACTACGTCGTTGGGCACGACGCAGACATCAAGGGACGCCATGAATTCCGCCACCAACTCTTTGTAGGTGGGCCACTCGCCGAAGAATGGTTGACCATCCGCATGGTACTCTAGCTCGTTTGGCCTTCTGCTGGTGTGGCGTGCATGACCCTTCAGCACATATGCCAAGTTGGCCTCGAATCCAAGATCGCGGATCATATCCCTATCCACATACCGGGTAGGCTCTATCTTCCGCTTCAAGATCTCTTCATAGATCTTCTTCACCTCCGTGGATGGGTGAACCAGGCGCGGACGTGATACTGACGCCGTAGGGGGTGGCACGAACTCCATGATATCCATAGGATTCGCGCGGGAGGATGATGCTCCGGCGACGTGCACCATTGTTTCAAGAGAAACGGGATTAGAAAGAGAGAGCTCGGTGCAAAATGAAGATATGAATCTCTGCTCGGTGACGATCGTCGCTCGGTGATGCTGGTCTTCGCTCTTGGATGGCTCGGGGGAGTGCTTGGCGCAAAAGGGAGGAGATCACTCTGAAGGTGTGACGTCAATTGACGTATTGGTTCTCCTTAAATAGACTTGGCCGCCGTCACTGTGGCCCGTCGATGGTATCGACACGTCTCGATGCTATCCGCCCCCCTCGCGAGTATCGACGGCTGACGATTGCTTGATCTTGTAACCCGGATCGCTCTTGAGTCGATACCATCGACTCTGGTCGATGGTATCGACGCTGCACCCGGATCGATGACGTGGACGCCGCGATCGCCGTCGATTTCTTTGTGCGGATCGGTGACATAGATGGTTGATACCATCGACAGGTGTCGATAGTATCGACTTGGCTTCATTGCGACACCGCCACGTGCACTTCAACTTGTAACGATGTCGATACCATCGACGAGGCCATCGATGGTATTGAGTTGACTGAGACAAATTGATCTGAACTTCTCCAGAGATCTCGATGGTATCGACGCCTGTGTCGATACCATCGACTGTTGTTGGGCGACCTGCCTGTAGGTGTGTCGATACCATCGACGCGACCGTCGATAGTATCGACTCAGAACGAACTCTGCAGTTGTCAACCTGAACCTATGTCGATACCATCGACAGGTGTGTCGATGGTATCGACTCTGCCTCAGCCTGCACAATGAACAAACGGATCAAGGTATCTTCTTTATACTAAAAATTGAACCAAAAATAAAGCAACCTACGATTATAATTAAACTATCCTAATGTACCGATGGTTGGCTTGCCTCTTAACAAGTGCCCTTATTTAACGTCTTAGGCTAGACGGCTTCCGGGCATCTCATTCATCCGAAAGTGTAATGAGTTTAACCTCATTCACTTTTCTCTTGTAATTCTCACCAAAATACAGCTTTAACCTCTGTCCATTCACCAAGAACGTGGCATCACCATCACACACTAGAATCGCGTCGTGTGGTTTGACCTCTTCCACCACGAACGGTCCACTCCACCGGGACTTTAGCTTCCCGGGGTGCAACTTGAGTCGGGAGTTGAACAGCAAAACACTATCTCCCTTCTTGAACGTGCGCAACTCGATGTGATGATCGTGGATCAGTTTTGTGCGCTCCTTGTATATTCGGGCATTCTCATATGCCGTCATCCATAACTCATCCAGCTCATTCAACTCAAACATTCTCTTTCTCCCAGCTTCATCATAACTCAAATTTAGCCGTCTAAGCACCCAATGGGCCTTGTGCTCCAACTCCACCAGAAGGTGACAAGCCCGACCATACGCCAACCTAAAAGGCATAGTGCCTATAGGTGTTTTGTAAGCCGTTCTATATGCCCACAGTGCGTCCGGTAATAGTGCACTCCAATTCTTCCTTGTGGATGCCACCGTTCGCTCTAGAATCTTCTTGATTTCACGGTTTGAGACCTCCACTTGGCCTTGAGTCTGCGGATGATATGGAGTGCCAATGATGTGCTTGACCCCATATTTCTTCTGTAATGTCGCGAACTTCTGATTCCGAAAGTGTGTACCCCCATCGCTTATTATCATTCGGGGTATCCCAAACCTGATGGAAATATTTTCCTTCACGAACCTGTACACTACAGTAGAATCATTAGTCCTTGTGGGGATTGCTTCCACCCACTTCGACACATAGTCAACAGCTAGCAAGATATACAAATTGGAGTTCGAGGACACAAAGGGTCCCATGAAGTCTATGCCCCACAGATCAAATACTTCAACTTCCTGAAATGCATTCAGGGGCATCTCTTATCGCTTTGAAATGTTACCTGCTCGCTGACACAGATCACATTGCCTTACGAAATCATATGCATCCCGAAACAAAGTTGGCCAATAAAGGCCGCTTTCCAACACCTTAGCTGCTGTTCGCGAACTGGCATGGTGTCCTCCCGTAGGTGATGCATGGCAATGGTGGAGAACACTCTCGTACTCCACTTCAGGCACACACCTGCGTAAGATACCATCCCTGCATTGCTTCAAAAGAATTGGATCATCCCAAAAATAGTATCTTAAAGAATGAAAGAATCTCTTTTTCTCCTGATATGACCAATCTTCCGGGATGATCCCGCAAGTCAAAGAATTAACAATTTCAGCGAACCACAGCTCTTTACAATTTATTTTCAAAAGTTTTTCATCGGGAAACATCTCGGTTATGGGTATGTGCAAATCTTTTTCATTCACCCTTTCTAACCTAGGCAAATGATCAGCCACTACATTCTCAATTCCAGACTTATCCTTGATTTCAATGTCAAATTCTTGTAAGAGCAAAATCCACCTAATGAGTCTAGGCTTTGCGTCTTTTTTCTCCATCAAGTATTTTATCGCAGCATGGTCGGTCCATACAACTACTTTAGATCCAACTAAATACTGCCGAAATTTTTCAAAAGCAAACACGACGACAAGTAATTCTTTTTCAGTAGTTGTATAATTCAATTGAGCATCATTCAGAGTTTTGGAAGTATAGAAAATCACAGCGGGCTTATTATCTACTCGTTGCCCCAAAACGGCTCCTACTGCAAAATCCGAAGCATCACACATCAATTGGAAAGGTTTTATCCAATCCGGCGTTTGAACAACCGGGGCGGAAATTAACTTTTCTTTCAAAACATTGAATGCATGAAGACACTTATCGTTGAAATCGAAAACCGCATCTTTCTCTAAGAGTTCGGATAAAGGTTTTGCAATTTTAGAAAAATCCTTAATGAATCGTCGATAGAACCCGGCGTGTCCCAGAAAGCTTCTCACCCCTTTTATAGAATTTGGTGGGGGCAGCTTGGAAATCACCTCAATTTTTACCGGGTCTACCTCAAGACCTTTGCTAGACACCTTGTGTCCTAGCACTATTCCCTCTATCACCATCATGTGACATTTCTCCCAGTTAAGGACCAAGTGTGTGTCCTCACAACGCTGCAAAACTTTGTCTAAGTTATAGAGACATTCATCAAATGATGCACCATGAACCGAGAAGTCATCCATAAAAACCTCAAGACAACGCTCTACCATGTCAGAAAATATGGCGAGCATACAGCGTTGAAACGTCGCCGGTGCATTACATAAACCAAACGGCATTCACCGGTAAGCAAAAGTCCCATAGGGACAGGTGAACGTAGACTTCTCTTGATCCAAAGGATCAATCGAGATATGGTTATACCCCGAATACCCGTCCAGAAAACAAAAATGCGACCGACCGGCAAGACGTTCTAAAATTTGATCAATAAATGGTAAAGGAAAATGATCTTTAAGTGTGGCTGCATTCAGACGACGATAGTCAATACAAACTCTCCACCCGGTTACCAATCGGGTGGTGACAGGTTCATTCAACAAATTTTTAGTGACAGTAATTCCCCCCTTCTTAGGGACTACCTGTGTGGGACTCACCCACGTCGAGTCTGATATGGCATAGATAATCCCTGCAGCAAGAAGTTTGATGACCTCCTTCTTCACAACCTCCATCATGCTCGGATTTAAACGTCTTTGAGGCTGAATAACAGGCTTGGCTCCCTCTTCGAGCCGAATCTTATGCTGGCAAAGAGTAGGGGAGATCCCCTTGATGTCTGCAACAGACCACCCAAAAGTTCCACGGTGGTTCTTCAGCACTATCAGCAATTGCTCCTCCTCGTCCGCACTCAAATAAGCAGATACGATCACCGGTAACTTGTCTTTCTCAGCTAGAAAGACATACTTGAGATGCGGGGGCAGCGGCTTCAATTCTAACTCTGGCGGGCTGATAAGAGATGAATGCAGCGGTGGGGGAAGTGCACCTAAATTTTCATAGTGCCTCGTATAGAAGCATGGAAGCATCTGAAGCATTTTGGCGCACTCCTTGAGTGATTTACTCCGCATCCAATCATAGGTAACATTCAACAAACAGGCCTCCAGCGGCAATTCCGGATATGCATCAACAACAGAAATAGCAATCGCATCATCCTCCCAAGAGGGCGGAATGTCCTCATTCTCATCATTCGGAAATCCCACAGCTTTACACAAAGAAACAACCTTAGTTTGCTCCATGATATCCACAGCTAAGGTTCCATTATCCATCTTGCTCATCACATGAGCCATGTCCAGAAATGGTTTTCCAAGGTAGAGTGAGATGTTGTGATCCATATGTTTCACCATGTTACATTGTTCTTTTGTTGTAGAAGACACAGTGCTAGAGGGCATGACCATCTCAAAGCGGTCATCTGCTATGCCTAAGGTCAAGCGACCTCTCCCCATCTCTAAGATCATGTCAGATGTAGCTTGAAATGGGCGTCCAAGTAACAGCTCATTGCCATGCTCATCCTGCATTTCCATAACCACAAAATCAGTCGGAAAGACAAATCGATCCACCTTTACTAAGACATCTTCACAGATTCCATAAGGCTTCACCACAGAGTTGTCGGCCAATTGGATAGTCATATTGCTCGGCTGTGACTTCTTTAATCCCAGCTTTTTAAATGTCGAAAGGGGCATCAAATTGATGCTTGCCCCTGAATCACACAATGCTTCTCCAAATTTTTACTTCCCGATATAGCAAGAAATATTGAAACACCCGGGATCCTGTCTCTTTGGCGGCAGAGTGCCCATTATGAAGGCACTCACTTGCTCCTTTAGCACAATGACCTCAGTATCTGGTATTTTCCTCTTCTTGGTAATAACATCTTTTAGAAACTTCCCGTATGAAGGGATTTTCTCAATGGCTTCCAGTAACGGGATATTGACTGAAAGTTTCCTAAAACTGTCCAGGAATTTCTTGAACTGTGTGTCTACCTTCCTTGCCTTTGCACTATTCGGATAAGGGACCGGAATGGCGTGTGCCCTTTGATGAGGTGGCACATAAGACGTCATTTTCTGCAGTTCCCCCTCAACAACCTGTTCTTCAATACCATCCACGTCTATGTCTTCAACTTGCCCTGTGACTGGTGTGGGCTGCTCCGTAGTGGTTTCACCTTCAACTTTATCTTGCGGTGTGCTTGTTTCATCCGTTCTTGGATTCAGCACCTTCTTGCCGCTTCTCAGTAAAATTGCCTTGGCTTGCTGGTTTCCCCCGGGAACATTGGTGTTCCCCGGAAAACCCGGATGTGCTGGTTTCTTCAAACTAGCAATTTTAGCTGCCATCTGCGCCATGGATGTCTCTATGGTCCTCATTTGAGCCCCATGGTTCTGCAATATTTGCCCAAATTGATTCATGTATTCTCCTTGTTGCTTGATTTGCTGCCCGAATGTGTTCATTAACTCTTGATTTTGCTTGATGACCTGATTGAGCAACTCCGTGCTCTTGTCCTCTACAGCTGGTGCGGGCTTGCCTTCCGGATCCTGTAGAAAATTGTTCGAATCCTTCCATGAGAACTTTTTGTCCTTTCTCCATGAGTAGTCATTGTTCCTGTACCCTTGTTGTTGTCTCATGTACTTGACTTGAGCCTCATCCTCGGACTCATTTTCTTCTTTTTGCAGTAACTTCTTTGCGAGAAGATCCATCTTCTCATTCAGCTCTCTCATTGCCTTTGATTCACTGGAGACTCGTGCTTGCTCAACTGGGCCTCTCTCTCTTTCTCCCCAAGACTGCTTACTAGCCATGTTCTTGAGTATTTCCCAGCATCTAGTGTCTGTGTTGTTTAGAAAAAATCCCGACCCGGCTGAATCCAGATTACTCCTATCATGCTTAGAGAGAGAAAAATAGAAGATTTTCACCTGCGTTTCCTTGTCCAACCCGTGATGCGGACATCTCCTCAACATAACCTGAAATCGCTCCCATGTCTCAGAATATGTTTCACCGGCCTGTTGGGTGAAATTGTGAATCTTTCGGATCATGTCGTTAGTCTTCTCAGGAGGGAAGAACCTCTCAAAGAAGACATCCACCATATTGTCCCAAGACTCCACGAACTCATCGTCTAGATTATGTAGCCACTCTCTTGCTGCTCCCGCCAAGGAACTTGGGAAAAGCTTGAGATATAATGACTCTTGTGGAAACCTATCTATTTTTACCATGTCGCAGTTTTCAACGAACTGGCTGATGTGTGCAATAGGATCCTCATTCTTCAACCCATGAAACGCATTTGATTTCACCAAATTAATCAACGCTGGATCGATCTTATATGTCGGTATGTTGATCGCCTTCTTCTTTATAGGCCCCTTTGAAGCTGATGAGGAAGAAGCTTTGATCTTCTCCTATATGGTCTGTGGCTCGGCCATGTCTTTTGGTTCAGATTCAGAATCTATCTCTTCTTGGTACTCGTGCTCAGAATGCTCCTCGTCCTCAGGTCCCGGAAACGGAACCTCGGGTGTGCGATTGTCATATTCTGTACTACGTGTATGCACCATACACAGTACCTGAAATAAGAAAATTCGAGTTCAGTACTATGCTTAGACGAGTATAACAATTATAGTGCAATATAAAAATATTTGAATTTGAATGAAAATTAAAAAGAAATTTGTGGCCTAGAGTGGCCGCTCGTAGCACTCGAAGTGCCAAAAATTTCGCCGTATCCCCGGCAACGGCGCCAAAAACTTGACGTGTATTTTACTACGCGCTAAAAACGCAAGTATACGCGTCGAGTAGTACAGGCCTTGTGAGGCCCGAGTCGAACACAGGGATACTCGGAATTGTCGGAGACTCCTACTAACTATTTGCGATCAGCTAAGCCGTATAACAAATTGGGGTTTGTTGTCAAAATTAAAAGAAAATAAAAATGAAACAAAGCAAACAATCGATTAAAGGTTAATTTAATCAATTCAAAAAGGTATCTTTAGGATTGCGGTTTCACCGCGGGTTATCATTGTATTAGATTTCATATAATTCCTCAATCTTCTCTCTCTATCCGGGTAGTGGCCTGAAAACAGAATTACCCACTGTCGTGGTGTAATTCACTACTTAGGTTTAGGTCGATTCCACCGTCGTAGTAATCTATCCCCTAAACTAAGTGCATTACGAACGATCTCTCAGTCTCCACCATTAATTTTACACCTCCTTTGTCAAGGGATTTATCGATTAATGTATGTTTCGTCTCTTTTCAACCGTTAATCCTCCTGTCGAAGTGATTAAGGGCATTATATTATTATTATGGTGATCAAGCATAACAATATATGGAGAAAACAAAACTATACCACGGATTTAAGAAAGAAAATATGAATTATTAATATAAAATTGTCATACAATGCATTCCCGGGCTACTCCCGGTCCTAAAGATGGAGGGGATTAGCCCTGCATGTTCATCTCACACAAGTACATGGTAGAAATAGGGGAAATCATATGAAAAACGTGAATTGAATGGGAAAACCCCAGAACGGAGAAGAACCGATGGATCCTTTGCGTAGAACACAAGCTTTCCCGCCTCTCGGTGGTGAAATCCGTCTTCGGCAGTGTCCGGATCGACAGGTATGAACTTCTGGCCTCCGTTCTCCTTTCTCCCGCTCCTCGGCACTTGTGCAATGGTTAATACCGATCCTCCTCCGTCTGGACGACCGTCATTAGGTATAAGTCCCTAATTAGGTCGTTAATTAACTCCAGCCGTCCGATTGAAATCAATCTGAATCCAACACATAATTGACGGCATCGATACCATCGACCCGCTACAGTAGCGGCTGACTGCAAATCCTTCCTTTATCGCGCCCTTCATCATCTCGATACCATCGAAGCGGGTCGATGGTATCGACTTCCTTTTTGGCGTCGGTTCTGTCGTTTTGCGACGTTGTAGCCTCCATGTGTCGATGGTATCGACTTCCGTCGATACTATCGACTGCTTCTTCACCAGCAACCTGAAGGTGTCTCGATACCATCGACATCAGCGTCGATGGTATCGACTCTTTGTTGCTCCTTTCGGCTGGCAACCTGCGGTCTTGTCGATGGTATCGACTTCCGTCGATGGTATCGACGGAAGTAAATACTTGTTTTTCCTAAAATTCAAAGACAAGATTTAATAAATCCACACAAATAATAATAATGTGATAATTAATGCTCAAAATGATAAAACTAAGGGGATTTGACATAAAATGATGGCAAAGACCAAAATGGATGAATTATGCGATATTAACCATAGAAATGACTAATTAAAGCATAAACCACATATAAAACAGGTCTATAAATGTGACTCAAAATCATCGCATCAGGAATCTTGGATATGCTACTTTTCACAAACCCATATTATGGTAGAGAATTGGAACTCCCACTTATACAAGATCCAACAATAAAGAACATTTTATAATATATGTGTGTTGATGCTTGTGGGTCAAGTTTTACCATGTATATGCTTTATACAAATGCATTTTGTACGCCTTACTAGGAATGATGTAAGAACAAATGATGAACCACTTGAACCTATCATAAACCTTATTCCACACTTATATCAAACCTCTAGGATAGTTAGATTTTATTTGAAAAACCATTTGAGCCTTTTTTCAAAAATATAGTAGTGTTTTTATAGGGATATTATCTGGCTAACTCTTTCTAGATAAAAATACATTTGGTTGAATAACTTCTCGAATGAGATATAACCATTTAAAACTTTGAAAAAAGTATGCCTCTTGGTTGAACTACACTTCAACCGAAATGGAATTCGGTTGAAGTACAGTTTTACTGAGAACAATATGTAGAGAAATTCTTGAGCGATCTACTAGCCTTTGTAAATTTGACTTTTGACATTCTAATGACTAGTTTAGCATTTATCTCATCCAAAACACATCCAAAAGTGTTCTTAACTATCCTAAGTAGTTTCTACAAATAGGAGTGGTTTATGGACACCCAAAACACACTTGAGAAACCTACTACATGCTATCCTACTCCAAGCTTAGAATTATACATTGTTATCTTCAACTGCCCTCAAGCTAGTCTAAGCCTTCGCTCAATAGTAGTGTCCTACTCCACCAAACTTAGCCTTGCCTAATCCTTGTGGAGAGTCAATCATCACTTGTTCATAAAGAGGTACAAATTTTAAATCAAATGAGAGTTGTAATTTTTTCTTCCTCTCTTGTTCTCTTTACTTTTTCTTGTTACTTCCAACTTCTTCTTGCGAGAAGGTTGTGGAGAAGCTTCTTGGAGCCACTTCTTGTGAGAAGGCTGCAACCAAGGTGAGAGGTTGATTGCGATCTACTCTATTGTACAAGTTCTCCTTGAACTAGAAAATGAGGGTTGTCTTGAGCCAAAAAAGGCACATTAAGTTTGTTGTATTTGTATCAATATAGAAAAGGCAATAACATACAAGGCTGAGAAATCATGGTTGGAAACAACTTATGTCTTTTGAGGGAGTGACTCTGCATCTTGTGTTTTGTGTGATTATTTTCATTGTCCCAATTACTTGCTTTATATGTTTTCTGCATTATCTTTCAATCAAGTTGCAATTAACATGTCTTTGTGTTTGAAATTGCATAAGTTCATTATTAGCTCTATTCACCCCCTCTAGAGCATAATAATTTGTCTTCTCCTTGTGTCATGTTTGCATCATGTTGCATTAAGTGTAAGCAAGTTTATTTCTATGGGAAACTTGACTTTTCTACTGTCTCTTTTAGCATTCGTATCATTATGCATGCCATGATTATGTAAGATCTTTTCTCCTTATGTCATGTTTGAACTATTTTGTGGTTTCTACTTTTTTTGCATGAGTGTAAGAACATCTATTTTTGTTGTGTCTGGATGTAACTACAAGTTTGTTTGTAGCCAAAATGTAAATGATTTTGATTTTTTTTTTGAAAAATATCACAAATGGGAACATGAATTTACTATTGAAATAATTCAACAAGTTGATATTTCCTATGCCATGATCTTATCCACTGATTTCCTTAGATAATGATGAGATAAGTATGATGAACTAGGATTTAAAAAAAAATAAACTTTTCAACTAGCATTCTTGTAATGTTGTAATTTATTCAAGAACATCAGTGCTAAAAATTACTATTGCAACTATTGAAACGAAATTGATATATAAATCTTATCTATTGAGATAAAGATATCTATATCATCCTAAATCAACTGATCTAGAGTGCTTCATTATATAGCCCAAGGCCAATACCACTTATAAAAGCTCATATGTAGATTCTAACTCCATCAGTCTTCATTCAATTGGTGGCAATAAAATTTCCACTTAGTATGCTAATTTAGGTTAGAACATTGATTTGGTCATGATGATTAGCTTCTTTTTCAAAAGTTCTTGAATTTAAATGTAAATATTTAAAACTTGGAAAAGAGGAAATAACAAGCCACAAGTTATGCCAACCTAGTTTGAAGTACTGACCTCATTTTGATAGTAAGTACCATGAGATTAACTTGAAAAGGGTTCCAATGTGTCCATATGTGAAAAGCTATATTTCTTTCATATGAAAATAAATGAGTAAAGATGAGTTGAGATAAAGAATTCATAGGTGGGAGTCTTTTGGTTGTTGTTTGGGCATTAACCTTATCGAATAGCAAGATTCTTGAGGATGATGGAAGATCTTGAATGTTTAACAAACTTTGGTTTATAGTATTTTTCATTCGCATTAACAATCCATTGAATACAACAATAAATTTGGCTGACAGTAGCTTTATTTCATTTTTTGAATGTATGTTATATTCTTTGATCTTATTTTTGATGATAATGATTGAGGTCAAGAAATGTCTTAGGATCAGAGTGGTTTGTTGAACATAGTTCATGCTACTTCTGATGCCCTGATTTCATGCATCGAATGATACAAACATCATGATGTATCCACATTTTAGCTTTAAATTGCATAAACATAGTAATTAGTCTCTTTTATGTCATTTAGACTAATCAAAGGTATTCTGTTGAAGATATTAGGAAGCTTGGTTCATCTAGAACCAATGCCACCTTCATTATAAACTAAGGAAACAATTATATGCAGTAGCACATCATGCATTGATAAAACCTTTGATTGGGCCTTAATCTTGTATCATTTCCCCCATTATTCACATTTAGATGTTTGATTATATAATGCTTCTTCAATAATAGGTATTTTATATGAAATGCACTTATGGATGATATTCACATGATTTTGAGGTACTTTGATTGCTATTCGATGGAAAGGAGAGAATTAGGTGGAATCTAGGGTTTCACTAGGCTTTGTGGAGTCTAAGATGGAGGCAAGATATCATTGAGCCCATCTAGTCATTATACATATATTTGAATGCATTTTAATTTCTAACATGTTAAAAATTGAACAAAAGTTGAGTTGGAGTATACTTGAGGTTAAGTATAAGTTAAGCTTGATGTGGTGATGAAGCCCTTCATTGGGCCTTCATCTTGTGTCGTATTTCCCATTATTCACATTTAGGCATTTCATAAAGCAATCATGACACAATAATAAGTATTTAATATGAAATGCATTTATGAATGCTATTTGCGTGATTCTTAGGTACTTTGACCACTACTAACAAAAAAGAGAGGAGGTGGAATCTAGGGTTTCGCTAGGTTTGGAGGAGTCCAAAACAAATCCAGGATCCATTCCATGATGGTTATGAAAAAAATGGTTAGGAGTGTTATTTCACCTTCATGCATTCAATCTCATACTTCAATACACTCTAAGTAACCCACATGGCATGTAAAGGGTAAAATAATCTAGGTTTGATGCTTCCTAGCTCAAAGGGCATGCATTTGGAAGAATGAATTTACAGTTAGAGATTGAGGTGTTATTACATAGGAGCATTCTTCTTTTCTTTATTTAGGTGTTATTACATAGGATCACTCTTCTTTTCTCTATTTAGGTGTTATTACATAAGAACACCTTTTATTTTCTTTTTCTTTTCCTTACATAGGAACACCTTTTATTTTCTTTTTGTATTTTCTTTTTCTTTGCCCTTGATGTGGTAATACATATGGTGGTAGGGGTGAAGCATAGGGGAGGAAGTGTTGGTGAACCCAAGCTTTTCCTGGGTGACCAAGGCTTATTCTTTTTGTGCTTTTTAACATCTTTTCATGAGGTAGGAAGATATGGAATGATGAAAAAATGCGGATCGAGAGGGGAGTCATGCACCTATCTAGAATCCTCCTCCAATTTCCAATTTTGTTGTGTGACGCACAACTACATCTGCACGTCACACCTAATCCCAAAAGCTGATACTAATCTTAACGCACATCATGTGCAAGATTCAAATGAGCCATGTGCCACATCAATAGCAGGAGCTTTGGTAATCATCATTGTGCATGCCATGTCTGATCAATGGTGTGCCATACAATCTTTTTTTTGTCTCCCTACAAACTCAAATACAACATGCACTTTCATGTACATGACATACCGAACAGTCTACAACCCAACCTTTAGCAAATGATGAGGTGCATGACATGTAGATTCTTATGCACAATGTGCACCAATGCATATGTGAAAATAATACAAGCATGAGGATGGTTATTGGAGGGGTTATTTCAATTCTAGTCCATACAAACTTGGAAATAGGGGGGAGTTGACTAAAGAGGTGAGTCAACTCTAAATGAGGCTAAAAGGAAGAAGAGGAAAGCGTTTGAGGCATATTTCCCTTTATCCTAGCTTGGGAAGCTTCAAGTTCAATTGCATTATATTATTGATGTGTTTTATTCTATACATTCCATGAAACTTGTTATTTTTTTGATGTTCAACCTTGATTATGCATCACCATATCGAGTAGTTCCCTTGTATTTGGTTCCTAAATGAAACCTATTGGTCATGCAATGAACATCAATATTTAGTAAACAAATTTTCTTCCTTGTTTCTCTAAATGTTGTTAAGCACATAAGGGAATCAAAAGCATAGGTTCTCTAAGTCCCCAAATTTGTACCTTGAAATATGTACAAGTTAGTGAAGGGCAATAAATGTAGTTAATGCTATTTTTATGCCCTTGTTTCATACATTAAATGACCTAATTTTATACTTTGTCTACTTAATTAGCTTGTAATTGCTTAATCATATTAACTAGTCTCCTTGCTATCATATACACTAATTGAGGGTGTTTTAATTTAGATTATATGAAGTTTGATTCATATTGAACCAATAACACCCTCTATAACTCAAAGAAAGTTAGAGTCTTGCCTTGATAAGAAACTACACAGTGGGCACCCCCAAGCGCATGCCGTTCGTTCCCTAGGAGCTTTCTTGAATTCACCAAGTTAGCTATGCACAACCATGTCCATGACATGCACAATATTAGAAGATATTGGATACAACAACTCCAATGCACATGACATGCACAATTTTTGCATGGTGTGCGTCACCATACTAGTGGAATTTTTGGCAATCTCCCCCATGCACAACATGCCCAACCAACATCAAAATATGTAATCTTACCCGTAACAACTCCCCATGATCTCTTGTATAACATGCACCTTTAACTAAACGTCATGCCAAATGAGTTTTAATCTCAATCTTGGCAACTATTGAGGTGCATGATGATGAATACATATTCATCCTTGTTCTAGCTGCATTTTTAGCTTAGTTTTGCATTTTGTTCCCTCATTTTACTTTAGAAATAGCTTGCACTTATGTTTTCTTAAATTCATGTTCATTTGTAGGATTTTGATCAAATTCCTGGTCTCATGGTAGGTTTGAGCTTTATTCTATATGCACCAACATTGGAGACGATGGTCGCGTTAAGCGACTAACGGGCATAAAATATTTTTGATAAATTGGATCATATTTTCATTGAAATAACCCTTCATCTAGTTGATTCTCTCATCAATTAGGAGCTTCATTGGTGCATGCCCTTTTCTGCATGACAATAGCCCCCTTTGGGTGGGTTTGTTGCTAAAATAAAGTAGCATTGACCGCCATTATTCAACATCCCATTGGTCAACCTCCATTGACCAACCCGCCATCAACCTCCAATAATCGACCTACCACCGTGCATTAATGCCCAACCCGCCATCACACACTAACGGCTGGGCAAAATCCATCCCCTTATGCTGACCCTCTAATAAGCACCCTACACTGCACATTGATGCCCTACCTCATCTATTGACATGTAGTAGGTTTCAACTAACAAAAACTCTAATCTTGAGTGTCGAGGATCACCCTGGGTGAACCAACTAACGAGTGAACAACATTAGCAACTAATGCCCATCCTCTACTCGACTGTGATGGAATGTTTGTGTGAATCTACTGATGCTCCCACCATTTATGTGAATCCTATGAGCTGTGAGACCCTCATGTACCTCCTATTTCTGCCCCTTCGCATCCATGGAAGCTGAGACTTAAGTGTAAGGTAGTTGGGAAGGGTTTTGAACCCTAACCTTTTGCTAAAAATACAATCCCACAACTCCATAAAAGGGTTTTTCCCCCCATGCCACTAGGATGCCAAAATTAGTTCTGAGGAATCCATATCCAATTTCCATCGACCATCTCTATTAGTTGCTTTCATTAGTTTACCAAATAATGAGTCCCAACCTCCACCGAGACTCCAAGGTCCAGACTTCAAAAGAGGCAAAATAAGGACAACCTCCACCAACAATCCATCACCCTCCACTTTTTGCTTTTCCTCCATAGTTTTAGATCTAGTCCACATGAATGGGAGATTGATGAATTCTAGTTCACTTCCATCAAACGTCAAAGGGTTGTTCTTGTTGCTTTCTCGATGCCATCATCACCAAGTTTGAAGACACAATTCCACACACCACAACTGTGGTTGCATCTTCATCATGACAATGGATTTCTCTCTAATTTCCCCTATTGTACTTGTTATTACTACAATGAGTGAGTAGTCCTCTCTCTAGGGTGCGAGGAGTAGCTCCGCTACCCAAATTTGTTCTTCACCTACTATTGTATGAACCTTGCTATGTTTTGAGTCAGATGTTTATCCCTTGAAATTCTTGTTTGGTCAACTATTTTGCAAGTTTATCAGATCTTAGTTGTAGATAACTTTGAATCGAAGATCTATAATATATCTTGATTCATGTTAAAACCTTGATGATAATTTTAGGAGGGTGTTTTCTGAGGCAATAGGTAAATAATATCTAGGTAAAATGATAGAGAACTTAGAGTAATATTTGTTCAGTTTTAATCAAAACATCAAAAGGGGAATTTAATTAGCCTCAACATATATATGTTCATGCTATTTCTGATGAAATGAGAGAGCGGATGATAGGTAGTGGTTGTGAAAACCATCCATCCTAGTTGTTCCATTATTTGATAATCCATCCTTAATTTAGCCCCATTATTATTTGCAATCTTAATCTGATCAACAAACAACCACCTTTTGTGACAAGTGCTAGTTATTGTGTGGTTACCTTGATAGGATAATTCTAAATCAAGTTGTCTGTTGGGTTTGTCCTAATACATACTATGATAAGATCTGTCTGCTTGTGAGTGGTGATTATTGTACGTATTTAGGTAAAAATCTAGGGAATTCTTTCTAGGTGAATTTTTTTATGCATTCAATCCCACGTCACACAATGTGCAACCTCACATATGTGGGGAAAATATAAAGAGTGGGAAGTCAATTATTGGGGAATATGTCTTATTTGTTATGGTTATAACCATGGGAAAGGGAAGGAGATGACTATAGAAAAGAAGCTGAAATGAATAATAAATAAGAACTTCAAGGCAGATCCATTACTCTCTAATCCATCAAATCACCTAGAAAAACCCAATCACAGAGGACATTTCCTCTGCAATTGTATCCCATTTCATTCATTCTTTAAATTTTTTTCTTCTGGTTACTTCACAAATACTCTTAATTTTATGATTCTTGTTTGTTGGAGCACAACCCATCATCACAAAGTAATATCCAATGTATTGGTTGTGAAATGGAACCTATTGGTCATATAATAAACAACAACTATAATAATTTGAATTTTCTCTCTTATTAAACTAATTGTCATTAATTACAAATAAGAATCAATGGTCACAATTTTCTGTATCCTTGATGTTGTACGTTGAAGAATTAAAATGTCATGGATGATACTTAGAGATATAACCTCTATTACATGTAAAAGAATATAGGTTTTTGCATTCTATCTCCTAGTTTGATAAACACAGTGAGTTTATGATTCCCGAAGAGCGATCGAGGAGAGCTCAAATCTAGTTCTAACTTAATTTGTTGAAAGATAAGAAAGCCTAGATAACTACAAAATCAATAGGTAAAACCATTAATTGAAATGTCATGTGGATGTGGAAAAGAGAGAGAATGATATATATTCTATAAAATTGTTTATCATATGATTAATATGTTTCTAGATACCAGATGCACTATGTGAACTTGATCATTTCAAAAATACTTGTAACAAACTTTGGTTTAACTTAGGACTTAATCAACCAACCCAATTTCTCCTTATAATTGAATATTAAATTATAATTGATTTCCCCATTAGTTTTTTTTTGATATATGTGGATTTGAGGCAAACAATATACTACTTGTGACTAGAACTATTACATGTGGCAATCAACTACTTTAGCTTTATTATTGGTCACACCTTTGTGCACACATCAATTTTGGGGCCTTTTTTGGGGAGCCAAAATTCTTTGCTAATTCATCTAAGTTTAGCTTTTTTTAATTGTGTGATTCCATAGGATTAACCTCCTACACTATTTAGTTCTTGTGTTTCATCACAAATATCTTCAGAACTAAACTCTTTTTCATTTTTTTGTTCAACATGAACCATGCATGGTGCATACCCAGTCTAGTTCAGATTGTCTTCTTGAGTTTCTTGAATACTTTGGGGTAGTGTTAACCAATGGGATGATGCAAGAAAGAAGAAAAACTAATTCAAGGTAGTTTCTGTTACCAACAATGGTAGCCAAGAAGGCATGCTTGACTACACCTCCCTCATCCTAATGATTTGTCAAGTTTGACAATCACGAGACCAGTTATAGATGTCATGTTCTTCAAATTAGACACTAGTCTAATAGGTGTAATGCAAGAAACCTCATGTTTTAAATTGGCCAATGAAGATCCAAATCTTCATGTGGAGAACTTCCTCAAGCTATGGAATACCATGTAGATTAAGATGATGATGGATGATGATGTGCGTCTTTGCCTCTACCCCTTTATGGTTCAAGCTTAAGCCAAGCAATGGATGCAAGGCATGAAGAAAGTGTCTATCTAGATCTAGAATTCCTTACTAACAACTTTTTTGTAGAAATTCTTTCCTACCAAAAAGGCAAGTAAGATTCTTAAGAAGATCTATAGCTTTTGAGATATTGTTGATGTGTGGTGGTACAAAGAGCTAATTCATCGGTGTCCACATAATAACTTGCCAGAGTGGGCATGAATGAGCACCTTCTATGGAGGTTTATCTCATGATACAACCTCAAATATTGATGCAGCCATGGACTGAAGATTCTTGACTAATAACACAAGTGAAGGCAAGCACATTATGAGATCATGAGTATAAATCAATATTGAAGGGTTATGGATAGTGGAAGTAGTTAAAATGACACTGAGGCAATCACAACCCTCATTGTAAAGCCAGAAAAACTCACTAAGCAACTCAATGCCATAAGTGTCAATCAAGTACAATAAGTAATGATGTGTGTCTTCTACAATGGTCCACACTATAACATAGGGTGTAATGTTTTTGCAATATGATATTGTGAGGACTAGGTGAGCTTCATGGGGCAACACCCACCTTTCTCAAACTCCTACAATCCAGGGTGGAGAAACCACCCAAATATCAGCTAGAGCGGACACCAATTAGCCACATGAACAATGTCAATACAACCACATCAATATCCTGAGAAGAATGCCCGTCTTGAAGGTATTATCTCAAAGTTCATGAATGAGGCATCTACTCTTATGTAGAATCAAGAAGCCTCAATGAAAGAGCTTGAGCACCAACTAAGGCATATAGATTCAATGATGGGGGTATAAAGAGAAATGAAGGGCTATTTGAGGCATTGTTGGGGTGAAAATTAGGAAGCACATGAATTCTATCTAGGTCAACCAAGTTGATAAGGAGGGGGGACCAACAAAGCAACCCATGAAACCCAAACAAGTGACATCAAGGGAGGTGTTGAACTCATCTTTTCTCCAATAACACCAATCTATCACTTAAGAGCTTCAATAGGAGTGTCTCAACAACTTAGCTAGAGGATAAGATCACAACCCCATATGTGCCACCTAACTTAAGGAGCAAGAAGGTGCAACCAATTGCCCAACCTATTCCCATCATTACACATGAAGGGGAGATGTAAGATGAGCATAATCCAGAATATCCTATCTAAGGGATTCTAGATGATGAATGAGATGGGAGTGACATCCAAGCTATGTTGTTTGCTTCTAATGCAAGTAGTGGAACACCAACCAACCTCCCTCCTACGTACCAAAATAAAAAAGCTTTCTAAATTTCAAGTAAATAGGTAAATGTAGTTCCCTACTATGTTACGTGAAGAAGGCGTGACCTTTAATATTATGCCACTAACCATATCATCTTATATACATTTAGATGCACATAAGAGAACAAAAATAAAAAAAATTCTAACAGAAAATCATTCTAGAGCAAGGTCAACATCCATGGTGAAATTTTTTCTCATGAAGGTTGAAGATTGCTATGTGTTGATTGATTTTGTGATCGTTAATGGTAATAGTGGAACTCTAGGATAAATTATTATTGTATGTGAATTCTTGTAAAGTGCCAAGGCATTGGTTAATGTTGATAAAGGTGAACTTAGGAAGAATATTTGTGATAAGGAAATAATCTTTTCTATTAAGCATGCAAATAGAGGTGGTTTAACACTTGTGATGGAATTCTGGAGATAGGGAGGTAACCTCTACAAAGATCTCATTGATGAAGACATGACATTTGATCCTAGTTAAAGAAGAAGAAAGATATCATCTAGATGAGGTATGTTAAACCCAAGTGCTCATGGGAGGCAATCCATAGTTACATTTCATATAGATTTCAATTATTTATTTTAGTTAAACCATTTCATTTCACGCATGTATATATGTGTGCAAAAACATGTGTTAGTTATTAGATGATATTTGTTATTCAACATTTAATGTTATGATTGTATATGCATGTTTTGTGAGAAAGTGCAAGGAGAACTCATTAGTGCATGACATGTATGTCATCCAACACCATGTGCACACATTCAGAAGTGATGAGATGAGAATTGCAATCATAGTACATGACATGCCCATCCAGTTGCATGTCGTGCACCATCATTATAGACAAATTTGACTTACTGAGGAGATGCATGACGTGATTGCTCAAAAATACACTATGTGAGATGGTGATCTGAAACTTTAATAACATTGGCTTTGTGCACAACGTACGCATACAACACATGACCCATAGGAAAGTTCACAATATGGGGAATGGTCTAGATATGAGCACACAGTGCATGCTACCTAGAACATCATGTACAACCATACAAGATCAAACAAAGGGGGAAATGACCAACCTAGGTGCACATTGTTACCAAGTCGAGCCTCTCCCACTTTCTAAGAGCATGAAGCACCACCACTGACCAAAGATCTCCCCCACGACCACCTTTTTCCACATCGAGCACCCATTAGGCACCGCCATATGATGCATGCGCCAAGAGGAGGGATTTTCCCTCTTAAAGCCATCATTGCATCTAGGTAGAAGAGAAACAAGCTTCCTCATTTCTAGTCCATGATGATGCCTCAATACCACATTTGAGATTATAAAAGGATCCTCACAAGAATCCTCAACCTCTCCATAATTGATTGCCACAATTTTATCCCCTTCATTGAGCTGTCGCAACAACTTTCATTGTCCTTAACATTTCAAAAAATGACATGCACCCTACCATGCATGATGTACAAGGCTCAAAGAAGACGAACCTTACTGGGATAATACACATCATGTAACATTATGTACACACCATGGACCACCTGAGAACAACAAAATGTTTGTCCCATTTTTAGACCCTTTTCCTTACCATATCTACTAGCAACAAGTTGAGGAGTAGAGGAAGGGGGAAAAGGAGCTAAAGAGATCCGTTTCACACCTAGGAAATCAATCCTAATCCTGAGTTAGATGAGGAGGGAAGTAAACAAGAATAAAATACAAAGCCCCTATGATGTTGTCCTCTTCAATATCCAGTCTTAGGATGAGCTCTAGCATTTCCAAAAACTCTTTCCCATAACATATGCACTATTAGATTCCTTTCCAAGGAGTCACTAGAGGAGTTTTACTTGAACACCATGGTCAAGTCCATGCTCAACAACATATTCATTTTGAAGGTGGTCTCCAAGGGTAACACAAAGACTTTTGCTACTCTTACACGTGAGTTTTTTATGACTTTACCAGAGTGATAGAATCGAGGGAGCTGTGTTTTGAATTTAGACTAGGTGATATAGAGTTCTCTATCAAGATATCAAGTTTTAAAAAAATAATGACTTTAATGAGAGTGGTGGATCTTTACTTTATGTTGAGTTTAATTACCAAAATTTTGGTCTTAGATCATTGATGACATGACATAGGATCTGAGGAATGCTAGATTGAGTTACATCCATAGTTTCAGTCTCCGCATCCTCCACTACATTTTGCAAAATTGATTTTTGAGAGGAAGCAGACATGGGGTGTGGTGTTTAATGATGAGCTTTAATCTATATGATGCATGGTGCATAACAAAAGTGTAAACTTAGGATACTTTTTATTAACAAGGTGTTGAGGGTGTCCGCTTGTGTATGAGGGGGACATACTCATTGGAGGTTTGATTTATAAGATAGAAGCGAAGCTTGGGGTGCTCCCCAAACCTCTTAAGGGGCACGAATTGATATATACCCACCTTATGGAGGTGTCTACCATTATACAAAACAATGTAGGGAACCACACTTATTATGTTGACATGTTTGGGAATCATGCGGCCTCATATTCCCTCCCTTGTCTGGCCTAGCTCACTTGTCTAACCCCAAATAACTCAAGTGGAATCAACAACAACAACATACACATATGGCACTGATTCTTCTTCAACACCACTTACACTACCATTACCGCCCCCACCAAGATAAAGACAAAGTATTCTTGGTCCACTCTTGACTGACACTAGATGTACAACTTCATGCCTACCTCTTTCCAACAATTGTTAGTCCATCATCCACAGTTGGATGGATGCTTGGTCAATTAGGAAACAACACTATCCCAACCCATATGCTCCTCTGTCGGGACTTCACTACCTGAGAACTTACACTTGGCCCCACTGGCCAGGACAACAATCTCAGTCCTTACACCCTGACGACAATAATGAGCATCTAGTTGTGCCTCACACATGCTTATTCTTGTAGCTTAGACATTGTAATGAATAAGCTTGGGGTGTGATGCAACTCGACCTTTTCATTTAGTTATATGTTGTTTATTTTACTTTATTTGATTTTGTTGCATCACCTTTACCACCTTGCCTACCTGAGATGTTTATGTTCCACCAATTCTCTTTGTTCCTAGTTTGCATCATGTGCAAACTATTTTGATTTAGTTTTTTTTGTTATGAATTTTTTGTATTTAGAGTAAGTTGTTCACTTCTTCTTGTGTCTTTTAAAAATTGTAGATTGATTGTAGACAAAATGTGTGGAATATAAATTATTTTGAAACTATCATGTAAAATGGAATATGAATCTAATGTTGAATTAGTTCATCATATTATTTTATTGTCTAGCTATAGCTTCCTATATATTTTTGAGATAATTATAAGATAAGTTTGCTACACTCTTAAATGCATTTAAATTGAACATGTTAACCTAAATTCATCATAGGTATGTAATTGATTCAAGTGCATGAATGATGAACATGAATATTAATATTGAATTGAAATTATCTTATACTTCTTTTTCTCTTGAGATAAGGATTCCTCTCTTCTCGTTACATCCTCAACAAATTTATCTAGAGTGCTTCATTTGTAGCTTGAGGGACCACATATAGAAACCATATTTATCATTAACCCCTAACTATTTTCATCTATTTAGTGAAGAGCCTATAAAATTTACACTTAGTATGCTAACCTAGCTTAAAACATTGATATGATCATGATAATTAAGTTATTCATAAAAACTTTGAAGTAGAAGTGTAAATATTTGAATCCTAAAAAGTGAAAATAAAAAGCCACTTTGTATGCCATTCTATTTTAAAGTACAAATATGGTATTAACGGTTAGGTACATTTAATGTTAAATAAAAAGGCCATCTTCCCCATATGTGTTATGAATCCCTTAATTGGGTCTTCATCTTGTGTCTTTTTGCCCATTCACACCAAGATGTCCATAATGCATTCCATTTTTATGATTGAAAGTCCATATATAAATATATAAAGTTTTCAAACATAAAACATCTGAAAACGTAAGTAGTACATACTCGATCCCTCTAGAACAACACCAGGAGTGTGTTACAGGGAAATCATCACATAACCAAACTATGAAAACAAACCATATATGTCAAATTATGAGCAAGAAAGAAAAGATAGTTGTAAAATGGGGGAGTCACCCTAAAACAATAGGCATCGTCATCATAAAATAGTCCAAAGGATGTTCTAAAAAAACTGGTTATGGTGATAAAATCTAGAAGCCTGTGTCATCAAACAAGATATCCTCCAGTGTGAAGTGTCTGCCCTCACTGTTTTTGTTTCCAAATATAGCCATCTAAGTGTTGGCATCTATCTTCCCCAAAGTGGACATTGTGGCATTTCCTCCAATGTAAAAAAAAGTATATCCCAATGAATTGTGTTTTATATCAAACACACTTATGGATTAATTTCATGTTTTTGAGGTAATTTGATCACATACTGATGAAGGGGGAGAAGGAGGTTGATCCTAGGACTTATTAAGCCATGAAGGAGTCCAAAGTGATACCAAGAGCCCAACCTACCCAAGTGACCAAAGAAAAAATAACCACAGATAGCCAAGTTCAAAATTCAAGTGTCGAGAAAAATATCTCAAAATGGACATGGTATTTAGACATGACCGTTCTACTCCATCTAAAATCACATGGACACACATAATCTATGCAAAGGAAATGGAACCCAGTAGCATGCTCATGCTCACAAGAATAATTTTGGTGAGTGAAGGACATCACGTCCATTTCACTCACCACAATCGACCCATCAAGCCAAGGCCATGCCTATTTTGGCCATTATGACCCATTCCTACCTCCTCACCATGGCATTGATCATCCCATGGGTGTGCATGTGTTTTCTAAAACAAAGTGAATGTCTACACTGGCCATGCAGCCATAAAGTATCTCATGTCCAAAGAAGACTCAAAACCAAGGTTGATCTGATGGATGCTATTATTTAAGGGGTTGTATTTGGAGATTGTTGACAAAAAGGGAATTGAAAATTATGTAGTTGCTCAACCTTTATCCCATAGAAGCCCCTTATGAAGAGTTAAATAGAATCAAAATAACAAACCTCATAAACAACTCATGTTAGTTAGCTCTACATAATAGACATAGCATAGACAACTTCTTAGTTAATGGAAGGATACATGCACATGGACAAGGGAGGAAAGGAAGAGATCGTACACAGTTGTGAAAATTTATGATGGAGATGACCCACATATATTGAAATACTACACCATCTAGATCATTAGGAGTTGTATTCTCAAAAGTCAGTAGCTAGATATATTTTCCACGTACCACTCTGGTGCATGTGGGATCATTTTGAAATAAAAAAATGTTTGCAAAAATTCTTCAATATAATTTATTTTGGCCCACTCTATTCAAAGATGCACATTAACATTACAAATATTTCTTGCAGTACCAACAAGTAGGAACAACTCTAAAGAGGGACATGATGCATCTATCCTCTGTTCTAGTGGTGGAGGTATTTGAATGTGAGGAATTGAATTCATTGTCCCATTTCCCCCTTTTTTTAATTTGTGTATATCTTGGTACATGTTGACTATATGCCTATATGGGTGGAGGCCATTGCTATATGGAAAAATGATCACAATATGGTTTGTAATTTTGTGAAATGAAGCATCTTTAGCCATTTCAGATTTTTACCAGCTATGATTAGTGATAATGGTAGCCACTTCATACCTAGATATTTTGAGATCTTATTGAAGAAACATAGTGTGAACAACCTGGTGGATAATCCATATCACCTTCAAATAAATGGACAAGCAGTTAGACAAAAGGGAGGTAAATATCATTCTTCAAAAATTATTTAGACTAGACTACAAGGATTGGTCAATTCACCTTAATGACACTTTCTGGGCATATAAGATTGCATACAAAACCCCTATTGACACCACTCCTTTCAAATTGATATATGGAAAGAGATGCCACTTTTTGTTTTTCTACAAAACAAGCTCTTTGAGCTTTTAAGGCCATTTATGTAGACTTGGACATTGCTGAAATTCAAATAAACATGCAATTAAATGAATGTGTAGAATTGAGAAATGAGGCCTATGATATCCCTAATAGATATAAAGAGACAATTAAGTTCTTAGATGAAAATATAACAAGGAATAAGACATTTGAACCCTACCAATGGGTTTGGATGTACAAATCCCACATGAAACTCTTTCTGGGGAAGTTGAGGTGAAGATGGGAAGGTCCTTTCCAATTGAAGCATGTGTGAACCTTCAATGCAAATAGTGATACAAGGGAAAGAAGGAGCTAAAGAATTTGTTGTCAATGGACATTGATTGAAACTTATAAGCGAGGTAGGCCCTGATAAGGCAAATCAATGTTTTTATATCATCAGGTTGATTGAAGAGATATATACCATTAGAAGAAGAATAATAGTTAAATGTGAATGACAAAGCCATATATTATGAAAGGGGGGACCCTATATTAACAAGGGGATGATTAAGTCAAGAACATAATGCCTTGCTCAAGGGGAGAAACTTAGCACTAGTGTGAGGGAACTCACATTAATCTACACAATATTGACTCAGTACTTTGTAAGCTTTGTATACTTTTGCTTTTTATAATTCCAAGAAACACACACACTTTTCTTTTTATATTTGTTTTTAAGGAAGAACATGGAAAAAAGATGTGAGAAAGTGCCTCAAAAGTGGGATAAATGCATAGAAGATTTAATTTGAATTGATGTTTGGGTCATGTTTGTGAAATGAACTAAGATTGTCTTAGAGAGCCCCTTGAAATATTTGTTTCCATCATCATAGTCGTGATGATCTACATAAGTTCTTGTACTGTTTGAAGAAGTTTGAAAAGTTGGGCCAAAATGTTCATGGCAGTCACTACAACCATACAACAATTAGCCCAAAACAGTTGTGGTCAGGAGCGGAGCTAGAGCTGAGAGGCTGGGGGGGCCAAATTATGTAAGAGAGAAAATCTAGATCTCCTGTTTGATGGCCTTCTAAGAAGATATGATATATTTTAGCTACTCTAAACTAAACATACAAAAGTCACAAAATTTTCAGTAGGGTGATGGATTTAAAAGACTAAATTTGCAAAATATTACTGAAATATAGATAAACTCTCATTATAATCATTTAATTTCCTCTAAAATACAAGGTAATATGCAACAAAGATGACTAGGTATATATAATTGAATAACATAATAAAATTGGATGTAAAGGCAATCCAATTCTGTAGGTGTCTAGTCGGCAAGTTTATGATTCATGGAGACACCCTGAAAATCTAAAAAAACTTTAGTATTTGATTTCCTCCTCTAGCCGCTAGTATGAGATGATGTGCAGTGACTATCATTGTCCCTTCCATATACTGGTCTTCATTGAATAAACACTAGTTGATTGAAGATAACTAAGGAACAAATAGAACGTGGTTATAAAAACATGGTTAAATAAATTTGGCGACAAAAATACCACATTGAAGAAATAAATATGTAATGAAAACTAACTTTGCACTTATCACTTAGAAAATAAAAGAGAGTTGTTAAACAAAGTAGCCATGGTGACAAAAACACCACATTGAAGAAATAAATATGTACTGCTAGAATGACATTGACTTAATTATGATTAAGTTGATAAGATGAATAAGATTCACTGTCTGTTGGCCTTTAGGAAGTAGTTGTGGCAGACAGTTAACAAGCCACAGATTAATATATCAACAATAATCGGTGCCTCTACGATATAGTTTGGTAACACGTCCAGAAGTGATTTGAGTAGTACTATTTAGATATTATAAATATGGACAGTTGTAGGCAACCATCTGATCACAACATCAAATAAAAGAAATTTTTTATGCATTGGCGGGGTGGGGAGGTGAGACTGCGGTTGATACCATAAAATTTCATTGTGAGAGCTGGAAAATTGTGGACGGTGAAACAAGAGAATGTCTCATCTCAATCCCCAATGAAGCCCGTTTGTCGATGCCGTTATGGAAGCAAATGATCACAGATGGATGAACCTCCGCTGATCAGTGTTGTTGTCTAGTGATCGGTACCACTATTCATTCTAACATTGTAGCCTCTAATCATAGATTGATACATCCTAACGGTCACAGTTGTCTCTGTATCTCAGAGTGTGAGAGATAAAACCTCGGCAAGGTCGTCAATCATAGAGTTTTAAAATCAATCGTTAAATAATTTGAATGAAACCGCAAGCAGTTACATGTTCACTCAGGCAGTTAATTAGATTTTCTTGACTACTATCGAGTAGACTTGGACTCCATACGTCCAAGTACGGAAAGGGAAGCACAAATGAGAAAAGCTCGGAGGGGGACTGCAGATAAATTAATTAGGATAGAAAAATTTATTGGAATAAGACGGAAAGATATGTTCTAACAAGAAATGTGACCATAGTTTGGGGGGGGCACGACCCCTGTTGCCCCCCTTGTTCTTCCGCCACTGGTTGTGGTCCTAACACATCAATCATAGAGATTTTAAAGAACATGGTTGTTGCTCTAGGATCTTAGTAAGAACAACAGTTGCGGTGTCTAGAACAGTCGTGATGGGCCATGGCCCCACCATATAGTGATTATTTTAGGGGGAGGTCACCATGAAACCCCTCATTTCTACAAAGCAACATGGTTGTTCTACATAACCATGCTATTATCGGTGATGTCTGAGCTCCCTTCGTCTGTGATTTTCCTCCTCCAAGCATCAGTGAAGGTTCTTATACTACTGGAGAGCTTAACCCACTTCCTACATCTCATTTACACCACTTTATCTCCATTTCCACCACCACTCCACCCCTCCATCCAAAAACCTAAAAAGCATGACTCTCCACCAAATCCAACCAAAGTCTTAGTTTCTTATGCAATAAAGAAAAAGATGGCAAAGAAGTCTCCAACGGGATAAAGTCCATAACCTCCCATAAGGTCTGCACCAAAAGAGCCTCCGATGTGAGACCACCTTATCATAGCCCTACACCATCACTCTCTGACTCTATCTATGGCTCATACATGCAACTTGATTCCAACATCTAGTCTCACCAATGCTCCTACTCAAGACACCATACCTCTGATCCTGTCTATCACTTAGAGGAGGTATTGTCATTCGACTAGGGGTTGGCTAAAGTGGTGGATTACATTGATATAGAGGCTTTGACTCAAGCTCCACGAGGGAAGAAGGTGATTTCTGTGTCTTCACTGTGTATCCCACTACAACACACACCAATGGCGGCATCAAGACATTTAATCTCATCAATGTAGTTGTCTAGAAAGACTACACCATTGACTATTTCTAGGCTATATACCTCAATTGTTCCTCCTCGTCAACCTACACCGTAAATAGCAAGAAAGTATATCCTTCAAGGAGAAGAAGATGAGGAGGAAGAAGAAGCTCAGGCCAATAGGAGATCACCAGTAAATTGGTCCACAAGTTCCAGATCTAGGAACTATAGTTAGGAGGATGAGGTGGAGGAATCAAATACAATTGATGATGAAGAGTTGGCAGATGAACCAATTGATGTACCTGCACAGTTGGGGGCGATTGGATAATGTACAAAGGGAAAATGAATAAAGGTGTAATCTTGGGAATAGGAGGATGGAAGATAGCTATGAGAAAACCATACAGGGATGATGGCCTTATACATCCCGAGTGCATGAGTTGGAGGGTTATTGCAACTCGATATGCTTGCATGTCCACAATGCAGGCTATGAGGATAAATTTTGACTTTCATGAACTCATGTAAACATGTGTCTTGCATAAGATTCTTATAGAATCTCAAGAATCATTTGTTCAGATCACAAGGAAAATTTTTAGCGAACTAGTAAATGTGTAGTACAGAAGAAAAGATGCTATATGATTCAAATTTATCAATGAAGTACACGTCTTGGAAGCCTCTCACTTGAACAACATATTCATGACTAGCCTCAAAGTTGTAGCTAACTTTTACAAGGGGAGGATATAGAAAAATGCATGGACCAATTACTCTACTATATGGGAGAATATAGGTGCCAAAATACTTTTGTAGTTGAAAATTTAAAAACAAGTGGGTTCGAGAAACTTATAGAATGTACATTCAAAAAGTCCTTGCTTATACACGTAGAGTTAGTCCCCTCAAAATGTAAGATAGAAGGAAGTGTTACCACCATAGCATTGTCTCAAATATGTTATTTGAGTGGTCTATAAAAAGCTAAAAGGACCAATTTATTATATTTGAATTAGTTGTCCTGCTCCTACATGATCTTCATAACCAATGACAATATTATGTAAAATATACACGATGAATACCCTAGTTTTACATTAGAGATTTCTTATCACACTAAAGTTCTCATCGATAACTTGGGGCCAATGCTAGAATTTAGGCCTTATTGACAACATGGGATGAATAGCATCATGGAGAGGATTATTGGGAACCATCAGTGGACTCATCTAAGGGTGAAGGGGAAACCCATGTGGTAGAGCAATATCAACAACATAGTAGTACATTCCATGTGAGAAGACAACAACAAGAATATGATACACAACAACCTTCACTAAATGCATACAACATGTCTACCATCCTGAAGCATTCAACAGATGCAACAAAATATGTGGTTAAATCAACAACATATGCACCATCAAATCAACATATGTATCACTTTCAGCATGCATAATTGCAGAGAAACCCCCAATGGGGGGAGGACTACGGGAGTGCCCTACATGGATACCTTGATAGGTACCCACCTCCATAAGAGGACTATTAGGGCCACAACCATCAGTACCTCCAATCTTATGGAGGAGAACCATATCCACTTCCACTACAATTACTATACCCTATAATTATTAAGTTTTAGTTTCATGCCGAGGAGATCATGATTCAAACCTTGGGGTGGCAGAGCAATACACCCTTTTGAATTTAATCCCTATTATCATTTTGCATGAGGAATTTGTTGATGAGATGTTCATTTACCACCCCTTTATCTATATAGCTTTTCATTTTGCATTGCACACCATTGCATGTTAGGTAGTTCCATTTCTTGAATTTTTTGTGTATTTTTCAAAATTTGTCTTTCTTTCCATGCCATCTACTTGCATCACATTCCATGTAAATTTATTATTTTGTGTGCTTAGATAGAATTTTCTTCCATGTCATTTATTTCTAAGTAGAGTACATCCTTATGTGGATAGGATATGTTTAGGACTATTTTTCTAGATCCACCCAAACTTGAAATTGCTTTCCAAGTGAATGGTCTAGCTTGACCTCTATCATTTTTAGTTAAAACTGAATTGAATGACCTTTGACGGTTGCACTCACATTTACGATTTGGGTATTGCTAAATGAACCATGTTTTGAATCTATACACATTTTACACCTCACTTATGAAATGTTGAATGTTTGGTTGAAATGTTATTTTAGCAAGTCGATAACTTTTAGGGCTATTCATTTCTTATGAAAAGTATATGCCTTGACATACACTCAATTCATCATGGTTCTACCATTTCATGTGAATATTGTTCAAAATATCTTATATGCAAGGACCATTATGTGAACATCCTCACTAGTTCCCCTCTCTTCATCCGCTTTATTCTACCACTCCTTACCTCTCCACCTCATGAAAAGATGCCAAAAGAGCACAAAAAGAGTAAGCCTTGGCCACCCTCCAAAATATTGGGGTGGCAAACCCTTCCTCCCCTATGCTTCTTCCTACAAACATGTTCCTTATATATAAGGGGCTAAATAAAAAGAAATTTCAAAAAAAAAACACTCCTATCTAATAGTACTGCAATAAAGAAAAGAAAATACGAGTGATCCTATCTAACAACACTCCAATATCCTTCCACAAGCCTTTCTTATATTTGCATACCCTTTGGGCTAGGAAACATCAAACCTACTCACCATGCGCCCATACATATGCAAGCGAGTCATTTAGTGTGGATTGGATCATAAGGTTGAATGTGTATAAGAGAAACAACATTCCTAACTATTTTGGCTAATTTCTCACAAGAAATGATTATACCTGAGTCTTTAAGAATGCCATATGTCTTGCATGAATTTGGATACCCTATCTATGAAATCATTTGTGCTCTATGATATTATTGCAATTGTATTGTGTTATAGGTGAGGAGAGAGGTGGATTGCATGTATGGATTCATACTTGAGCTTATTTATTTCATAAACACCATATTGAGTGTATTTGTGATTTCTATTTTGATTTAATTGGAAAAGAGATTAAGTTGAAGCATACCTAAGGACAAAATGTTTTAATCTTGGGGTGATGATGAAGCCCTTATTTGGGTCTCCATCTTGTGTCCTTTCTCCCATTATTACATCAAGATATTCAAAATGCTTTTTATATCCCAAAAAATTGTTTTTTATATCAAATGTACTTATGGATGCTTTTTTCATATTTTTAGGTACTTAGATCAACAATTGATGGAAAGGAGGGAACAAGGTTGATCCAAGGACTCTCGCAGCCATTGAGGAATCAAAAGGGAGACCAAGAGAACGCCCAACCTACCCCAAGTCACCAAAGATCAAAGTGGAGCAAAAATCACCATGGGCGGCCAAGTTTAGAATCTAAGTGCCCATAAAAACCCTCAAAATGACAGTAAATCAGGGCCACAATCATGCCAGGATGACAGGGCCACACCCATTTTGGCTACCAAAAACCTCCCTCCTACCTCCTAACCATGGTTGTGGTACACACCACAGGCATGTCATCCTTATGCCACCATGCCTATGGTACCCACCACGACCATGGTACCCACTAAAACCATGCTACCTACACCATTTCTCTTCTTTTCCCTTGATATTTTTCGACATATACCATGACTATTTTCATCTACCATGATTGTTCCTAAACTAGATACCATATCTATTCTGATCAGAATGATAGTGCTTCCCATCACTACTTTTACCATTCTACCCCCACTTAACCCTAGAATTCCTAGACCATTATATTATACATTATTGGTGGCTAGGTTTTGAGGGTTAGCATCTTCACACCTCATTTACTGCCCTTGGCCACCATCCCACCTACTCCCACATTCCACTCCATATCCCATGCATTACAACCTAGTTCACAACGATGTATTTAGTTCACAAATAAAGATTTCTTAATGACGATCATCTAGAATCGATACAATACTCAGACAACACATTTTTGTACAAGAAATAGTACATCTAATGATCTAAGTAAATTTGATGATCTCCTGCTTAAATTAAATATGATGATCTACACTTTTGTTTAATAACCACAGTAGCAAAAAAATGAATGAAAGAATATATTACTAAAATAATTTCTTGATGAAAGACATTGAAGAAAAATATTTGAATAAGTAGCATATGATTATAGGAGTTTTACATATAAATTAGATATATATTTGTGTACAAAAAATATTTGTGTCAACTTTTTTGGGTCAAAAAGGACCAATATGCAAGCTTCAAACTTGTCCCTAACTATAAAATAAATTATGTGATTTTTTTTTATAATAAGTAAAAAAATTCAAGCAAATACTACCCATTTTCCACCACTAAAACACATAGCCGCCCATCCCCTACCCATTACAAGCTGTCTCCTTTTTATGAACACAACTCACTCGTACTACCCACACATGTTGTCTCTTTCTCTTCCTCCCATTAGATACTACTCAATAACTCACCCACCACCATGTTCTCATCCCTCTTCTTCTCTCTCTTTTTGTTTGTTCAATGCAAAAGATCTAGCTTCTCACACCTACGTTTCTTGTTCATCATTTTCTCTTCTCTCCATACTATTAGACCCTCCTATTCTCCTCTCTCTATCTCTCCCTTTATTTTTTTTTAGTAACCAACCACACTGTCACACACATGGACCCACCAACATTATTTACCTAACAGTTACACATTATCCATTTCTTAATGATGACTTAACCATTCCATTCGTGTGTATGCAATATGTCTATTTGAGATCAGTTTTAGGTATTTGGTACATGAACAAGATGAAATTTGCAAACACTAGATTTCCAGAAATAAAGTTAAAACCAATGCAAATGCATGTTTTGAAGAATGAATAGGAAACCTATCAGAATCATGTTTTAGTTAAATCATCTAAGCACTTTTTGAGCATTTGTCAGAAGTGATTATAGTCTGGCTTGTCAACTGAGTTTGTCTTAGTGACAACTCAGCTGATAGATAATGTGGATCTTAGAAATCCCTAGGATCAGAAAAGTTTGTCTTGGTGGCAACTCGATCGACACCTATACTGGCAAAACAACTTGAAGCAGTCAACAAAGTTTTATACCAGATAAAATCGACTGAAACTTCAAATTGTTTTGTCATATAGCGTTGTTGGTTGAGTTTCCCAAAAGGTAACTCAAGCAACAACAATGTATGATAAAGTGTAGAAAAGTATTTCTATCCATTGAGAGTGTTGCAAAACTTGAACATATATCTGTCGAAATACCCAGAATGACTAGAATTTGATCCTAAGTGTCTCTACTTGCTAGTAGGAAACCTCAACTACCCTTGGACTTCATTCCAAGTTTTCCTTCTATGCTCCCTTGCTATAGTTGAGTGTCTTTGCCTCTAAGAAACCCTAGTCTCCCTCAAGATAGTTTATTAATCTAAATCTAATTTGAGTGAGTTAGGATCCTTGTAAGAGAGCTGCTCCAATGCACATTTTGTGAAGCTCTCCAGTCCTTTTCCCAACATCTCTATAGAAACTTAGTGAAATCTTCTCCTTGGAGAAGGTGAAGACAAAGGTAGAAGATCCAAGTCAAGAGTGGTATATCCTTGAAGGAGGAAGACTAGTTGTAAGAGTAGGTAAGTCCTCGGAAAAGGCCAAAGACTAGTTTTAAGAGTAGGTAAGTCCTTGGAAAGGTATAAGAATCTTGGTCATGGATAGGTAATCCCTTTGTAAGGTTGTTAGCTCCCTTGTCCTTAAAGGGAAGGCTAGGTACCCTTGACCTTGAACATGGTGGTCTATATGTTTTAACTCTTATAATTGAATATAAGACGTGAGACATGGTTGAAAATCCTAGAGATTGACCACTCTAGATAGTGGATGTACATCTCCTATTTTGGAGGTTGGAACCACTATACATCTTAGCCTCTTTTTTGTGTTTGTTCAATCTCTCTCTCCCTTGATTTTCAATTTCACAATATCTTTTAGCAAATATCTTGAAGGTATAATGTGTTTTGTTACAGAATTTTAGCTATATTCACCCCTCTAGAGCCCATATATCCAACAATTGGTATTAGAGCTTGGTCTTCTCCAACTAAGTACTCCAACAAGATGAGAAGATGGGAGAAAATCTATTGGGATTTCTCAACATTGAGGGTGGATTCTCCATGCATCCACCTATATTTGATGGCACAAACTTTCTATATTGGAAGATTAGAATGTAACTATACATCCAAGGCATGAGCTATGATATGTGGAAGGTAATTGGCTTTTCGTACAAAATAGCCGGAGGCAGAAGTTGCTACTTGAGATGAGGCTACCTTGCTGAAATATCAATTCAATGCTAAATCCATTAGCATCATCTACTCTACCCTCACTTCAACTGAGTTCAATTGGATTTCTTCTTCAGATACAACCTATGAGATTTAGAACAAGCTTTACATCACTTATGAAGGCACTAAGCAAGTCAAAGAATCAAAGGTGCATGATCAATGGTCTTATTGAAAACTTCATGATGGGGAAGAAGGATAGAGTTGCTAAAATATATGCAAGACTCAACACTATTGTGAATGGGCTTGCAACTAACTCCAAAATCCTTAGATCTCTTCACAAAAGGTGGCAAACAAAGGTGATCATCATTGAAGAAACAAAGTCTCTTGATGAAATTCCTATTGAAGAGCTCACATGAAATCTACAAGCTTTCAAAGTAAGACTTGACAAGCAAGAAGAAGAGGAAAAGATAGAAGAGAAAGAATCCAAGAATATGAATGAGAGTTCATTCAAGGCTAAAATTGAAGCCATTGTGCATCAACAAGTTACTATCCAAGCTTCTCCATACTCTAGTGAAGATGAGCCTCCTAGTGACCTTGAAGCTCATTATTCAAAGGGAAATAATTTCAAGGACAAACCCTCCTCCTCGTCTACTCCTAGATACTATGAGTATGGTCAAAAGATACATTACAAAAATAAGTGTCCAAAAGCCAACAAGTCAGACCACAAGATCACCCATAGGAATAAGGAGGACTACAACAAGGATAGCAAATTCAAGAAGAAAAAGAAGAAAGAAATAAGGGGAAAAGATGCAACCCATGCCACTTGGGAGGATTACTCTTATAATGATTCTAGATCAAATGAAGGAGAATGCCACATTTACCTCATGGCTAGCACAAGTGAAGAGGTTAGTGAGGTAAGTTTAAATGAACCTTCAAAATATGGTCTTATCAATATGATTCATGCTTGTCGTTCTTGTCATTCAAAGTGCAAATGTAAAAAGAAGATTATAACAAAAGTCATATATGATTTATATGATAGAATTGAAGTGCTTGAATAAAATGAGAAAAATCATAATGATAGAATAGATTCTTTGCTAGATAAATTCCTTGAGCTTGAACTTCAATATAATGGTGTTGCACTGAAAATGGTATGTATCTAAAGAAAATGAATGATCTGAAAGATGAAAACCAAACTTATGCCGATGAACTTGTCATGCTTAGAACTAAAAATACTAGGCTTATTTCTAGACTTAATGATCTTTAATCTAGACCTATCTTTCCTAGTAAAGAAGTAACTATCTTAACTCTTAAAAAGGAGGCAAGAGGCTTATTTAACTAATGCCCTCTGTTTGGAGGCCGACTTATTGCATGCTCAAGATGATCTTGTCAATATTTCTTCTACGATCATAACTCTTAAGTGATGATAACGATATGCTTAGAGCATCCTTGCAAACATTCCTCAAAGGAAAAAAAATCCTTAAATGAATTCCTAGAACACTCTACTAAACAAGTGGGTAGTCGTGGTTTGGGATATGAGGGAGGCCCAAACAGAAAGGGAGAAGGAAAGAAAAAGATCAAGGGCTCCAATATACAATAGAGAGACTTTCAAATCTAAGACATCAATGGTTTGTGCTCATTGTAGGAGTGATGATCATTACTCTATTAATGTCCTTATAAAAAGAAGGGGATGAACCCAAACATGATGTAACACCCCTCCCTAGGGTTTCTTACGTAACCAGCGGAAGCACAGCCTAATCCCCAACATTATCCATAATGTGGGGTACTTGGCATATCAGGGAGGGATTGTCACATGCATGATCTCATATCAAGAAATAAACAACACTTGGCATTCATATAAACATAGATTCATACATGAGTTCTTAGAAAGAAAGCTACATCAATCTTCTAAAGGTATGCTAAACATAAACTAGATAATCATGAAAAATATAGGATCTCCATAGATGGACGTCCCACCAGGAAACAACTCCTAAGATCTTGGATCCTTGGAATCTTCTCAAGAGGTCTTCTTCCCTTTAGCTCCAACTTCTACGGACATCTCGTCCCCAGCCATGCAAAGGAAAACAAACATGGTAAATAAGCGGCATTGGCATATTATAAAGCATAAAAATAACATATAAATTGATTTGACATAAACATGCATTGACATTAACCATTTCTTAGCATCTTTTACATGAAGAATTTGACTAGAAGTATATGCTCCTCTCTTAATACCCCATAAGGAGCCCATAATGCTCGGAAAGCCCATAATTGCTCGGAAAGCCCATATTACTCGGAAAGCCCATAACAAGGTGCATATAAATCTAAATTAATTTCTATTAACCATGATCTTTCTTAGACTTTACTTATCTTCTTAATAACCTAAACTTGGTCTTAATTGGGATTTTTCCCTCTTGAACATAATTGGGATTTCTCCCCATGAAACATAATGAGATTTCTCCCTCTTAAGCATGGATGGGAATCTCTTCCCTCTTAATCTTGGTTTCGTGTATCTAAATCATAATTCATAATATAATTGTGATTTTTATACTTAGACTTAGATTATAGCAATCAACATCCAATAATCATATACATTGAAGAAAAACATACATTTATCATGACTTCAGTATAAAGTGCATAAACATATCATAATCATTTAATAAATCGAGCTTACTATGCCAAGGGAATGGACCACTTACCTTGAGATAAAACACCTAAGTCAAACCTGGTTTGATTGGTTGGATCCTCTTAATCACCTGAAATTAACATAATTATCCTTCATCATATATCATTAAACCCTGATTTGTGTCATGTAATTATTGAGATGTGAAAATAGAAAAATCAGTCGATGAAAAACATAAAATCGACTTCCTCGTCAAAAATCCTTTCCAAAACATATTTTTGCATAATTTTCCGATAAACAGGCGATTTACTATGAATTTTCAAAGAACAGACCAATCACAAACCAAGGAAACTATAGTGCGACAATTATTTAAATCGATTATGAATCTGATGTAAATAAAAGCCCGATTACTAGAAAACCAAGGGCGCGCATTACATTTCATCGAAATGGTGAGGGTAAACTGGTCATTAGGACCGACCATATAAATCGTGATCCATTGAATCAAGAAGTGGAATTGACCATGTTACCCTTGCAACATAAATCAGACGATTGAAAACACTGGCGCAGAGGGGTAATATCCCCCTTTCCACTGCTCCTTGCTTGCTCCATGGCGGGATCAATATCTGGAGCTTGATCTCTGATCATAATCCAGGGAGGCAAAATATGTTGGTGTCATTTGAGATCTCTACAGCATCTACAGTACCAGGGCAAGGCCATTGAGCCTAAGATCGGGCCCTAATGTGCACAGGAGCTCGGGACAGCTCTTTGCAGTCAAGGCCATGTCTAGCGCAGGGGTCAAAAGCTAAGGAGCCAGACCTCGCATCCAACCTGTTGGCAATGATTTACAAATTGAAAAAGAACTAGGCCATCATGTGGAGCCAAAACGGGGTGCGGTTAGTGTCGCCTGAAGCAAAGACACCTGGGACAGCCGTCGCGGGTAAGAACAGAGAAAAGCCAGGGAAAATAGGGGCGGCGGGCAGCGGTTCAAGATCGGAGAAGGCGTGCCTGAATCGACGAGATGAGGGTCGGAAGAGGTTCATGGAGTGAAGGCGGAGCTACAACCAGCACTTTCGTGGTCGGAGGACCACTGGTGTGGTCTGGAGCTAGGGCGTCGGCGAGGTCCGATGGCGGCCCTATAGGACCCATCGATCAGTGAGTTCTTGCGGCAAACTAAAAGTGTGGAAACGAAGCTGAGGTGTCAAGGATGCTCACCGCGGTCAGAATTGGGCTGGGGTGGTCAGAGAAGGCTGAACAAAGCCGGACTCATCGGAGTTGTAGGTTGAGTAGGTCGGGGTTTCTGACGCTGCTGGGGGAGAAATCGACATAGGAGGAGAAGTGCTTGGAGGTCGGTGATGCTTTTGGACTACTTAGGTGGAGGTTCGAGAGGCTAGGGGGCGTCGGGGAGAGCTAGTTGTGAGCCCTAAAATGGGCGTTTTGCCTATAGTGAGTGAGAGGGAGCGAGCTGGGGCTTGTTGGATTCGGGGAGATGAGGCAAACTCGGAGGCGAAGAGATCTCGTGAAACGGTCCCATAATGAGGGAGAGAGAGATCGACGAAGGAAACTGTCGGGCTGACTGCAGAACTTACGAACTGTCGTGAGGTGGAAGACAAACTAGGAGTTGTTGGATCCCGATCCCACGGTCACAGACGCATGCATAGAAAAGGAACGTACGAGTTACTTGTAACAGTGTAAATCGAATAAGTGTGACAAATAACACATTGATTGGTATACTATAAATCATATAAAACGTATAATTAACATTTGGAGGGTCATTTGAAGTCCAAATGACCTCAAATTTCACCCAAAGATTAAAGAGGTACATTACAACACAATGGCTCAGTCAATTTCATCTTTTATCCCACCATCACTACTAATTAGGCAAAAAGAATTCAATACAATTAAGTGAATATATTAAAGCATATAGAGCTATTCTTTAAACACTAAATGGAGATAATTCAGGTAATCAGTCCAAATATCAAAAATAAATATTTTGAGGAACATTAAGCAAGCTTTTATGCATAAAAACCACTAATGATAATCAAAGAGAGGAAAAATGATATAAAAACAACCATTTCTAGTTTCTAAACAATAGTGCATAAATATGCAAGGAAATACTTTCTAAAAGAAAACCATTGTTAAGAAAGTAATTGGACATAATTTTCTTCATATGAAATGAAATTGTAAAGCTAAAATGGGAAAATTGCATAAAGTTCCTCAACATTTATACTATTAGAAAAAGAGCATGCAAAGAATAAAATAATTTGGAAATTTTGCATAATAAGATTGGGGTGTTACAATACTACCCACCTTAAATACATTTCATCCTCGAAATTTCCTAGGGTTTCTACCCACCTTAAGGGTTTCACATAAACTTGCAAAATTTTCATACAACTTTTATTATACAAGAAGCATTCACAAACAAAGCATTATGATTCAACATAAATTACTTAACTACCCTTACCTTGATCATCTCCCTCTTCTCCATCTGACATTTTCATGGTGAAGAGCCTTGGTTTAACCTTGGGGGGAGGATTAGGGTTCTTAACTTGGTTATGGTTGGGATCCTTCTTCGCAAGCTTAGGACAATTAGGCTTGATATATCCTTCCTCACCACAATAGTAGCAAACAGAAGTCCCAAACCTATAAGGACCACCATGGTTTCTCTTACATGTAGGGCATGGGGTTCTCCCATTCTTAGGGGAAGGTTCAGGGGCTTTTCTCTTGTGGTTGGAGGGTGGAGGGGGTTGATGGTGATGATTGTTTTGGGGTACCTCCTTCTTATGGTTCCTCCCAAGGTGCTCCTCTAATTCTAGGGTTGCATCCAAGGCTGATTGCATGGTCCTATGTCCTCTACCAGACAAGGCATAACTTAGGTCAGGTTTAAGCCCTCTAATAAACTTCTTAGCTCTCTTTTATTCAATGTACTCAAGACCATACTTTTGGAGCTTACGAAACTTCATGGCATACTCAGTGACAGTCATGTCACCCACTTGCTTAAGGTTGATGAACTCATCTTCATTCCTTTCTAGCATGGCTTCAGATACATAGAGGTCGTTGAAGACTTCTACAAACTCACCCCAAGTGTAAGGAGGGTCATCATCTTCCCTAGATGCTAAGAGGTTTTCCCACCAAGTACGGGCTGCACCCTTGAGCATATGGGTGGCAAATCTAACCCTACTACATGGGGGACACTCTAAGTCTCTAAAGCAATGTTCCATGTTGCTAAGCCACTCCTCAGCCTTGGTTACTACATCAACCTCATCTTCACCATGGAAAGCATCAGGTCTAATCTTCAAGAAATCTATAAGGGATATCTCATGTACTCTAGGTGGAGCTCTAGGTTGGAGGACATTGGTCAAGGCTGCTACTAAGGCATCTAGGGTGACCGGTGGAGGGGCGTGGTTCATGTCTTCAGTCTTATCACCACTAGAGGATCCTTGTGAGTGCCTTGACTCACCAACATTCTCCTTCTTCTTAGGGGCCATCTGAAAGGGTAAACATAACATGATATTAGAACGTAATATGAATCTCTAATGTTGCCTTAGTGGCCATCTATTCCTTGCTCTGATACCATTAATGTAACACCCCTCCCTAGGGTTTCTTACGTAACCAGCGGAAGAACAACCTAATCCCCAACATTATCCATAATGTGGGGTACTTGGCATATCAGGGAGGGATTGTCACATGCATGATCTCATATCAAGAAATTAACAACACTTGGCATTCATAGAAACATAGATTCATACATGAGTTCTTAGAAATAAAGCTACATCATGCTTCTAAAGGTATGCTAAACATAAACTAGATAATCATGAAAAAGATAGGATCTCCATATATGGACGTCCCACCAGGCAACAATTCCTAAGATCTTGGATCCTTGGAATCTTCTCAAGAGGTGTCCTTCCCTTTAGCTCCAACTTCTGCGGACATCTCGTCCCCAGCCATGCAAAGGAAAACAAACATGGTAAGTAAGCGGCATTGGCATATTATAAAGCATAAAAATAACATATAAATTGATTTGACATAAACATGCATTGACATTAATCATTTCTTATCATCTTTTACATGAAGAATCTGACTAGAAGTATATGCTCCTCTCTTAATGCCCCATAAGGAGCCCATATTGCTCGGAAAGCCCATAATTGCTCGGAAAGCCCATATTGCTCAGAAAGCCCATAATAAGGTGCATATAAATCTAAATCAATTTCTATTAACCATGATCTTTCTTAGACTTTACTTATCTTTTTAATAACCTAAACTTGGTCTTAATTGGGATTTCTCCCTCTTGAACATAATTGGGATTTCTCCCCATGAAACATAATGGGATTTCTCCCTCTTAAGCATGGATGGGAATCTCTTCCCTCTTAATCTTGGTTTCATGTATCTAGATCATAATTCATAATATAATTGTGATTTCTATACTTAGACTTAGATTATAGCAATCAACACCCAATAATCATATACATTGAAGAAAAACATACATTTATCATGACTTGAGTATAAAGTGCATAAACATATCATAATCATTTAATAAATCGAGTTTACTATGCCAAGGGAATGGCCCGCTTACCTTGAGCTAAAACACCTAAGTCAAACCTAGTTTGACTGGTTGGATCCTCTTAATCACCTGAAATTGACATAATTATCCTTCATCATATATCATTAAACCCTACTTTGTGTCATGTAATTATTGAGATGTGAAAACAGAAAAATCAGTCGATGAAAAACATAAAATCGAGTTCCTCAATAGAAATCCTTTCCAAAACATATTTTTCCATAATTTTCTGATAAACAGGCGATTTACTATGAATTTTCGAAGAACAGACCAATCACAAACCAAGGAAACTATAGTGGGACAATTATTTAAATCGATTATGAATCTGATGTAAATAAAAGCCAGATTACTAGAAAACCAAGGGCGCGCATTACATTTCATCGAAATGGTGAGGGTAAACTAGTCATTAGGACCGACCACATAAATCGTGATCCATTGAATCAAGAAGTGGAATTGACCATGTTACCCTTGCAACATAAATCAGACGATTGAAAACACTGGCGCAGAGGGGTAATATCCCCCTTTCCACTGCTCCTTGCTTGCTCCATGGCGGGAGCAATATCTGGAGCTTGATCTCCGATCATAATCTAGTGAGGCAGAATATGCTGGTGTCATTTGAGATCTCTACTGCATCTGCAGTACCAGGGCGAGGCCATTGAGCCTAAGATCGGGCCCTGATGTGCACATGAGCTCAGGACAGCTCTTTGCAGTCAAGGCCATGGCTAGCGCAGGGGCCAAAAGCTAAGGATCCAGACCTCGCATCCAACCTGTTGGCGATGATTTAGAAATCGAAAAAGAACCAGGACATCATGCAGAGCCAAAACGGGGTGCGGTTAGCACCGCCTGAAGCAAAGACACCTGGGACAGCCATCGCGAGTTAGAACAGAGAAAAGCCAGGGAAAACAGGTGCGGTGGGTGGTGGTTCAAGACCGGAGAAGGCATGCCTGAATCGAAGAGATGAGGGTCAGAAGAGGTTCACAGAGTGAAGGCGGAGCTACAGCCAGCACTTTCATGGTCGGAGGACCACTGGTGTGGTCTGGAGCTAGGGCGTCGACGAGGTCCGATGGCGGCCCTATAGGACCCATCGATCAGTGAGTTCTGACGGAAAACTGAAAGCATGGAAACGAAGCTGAGGTGTCGAGGATGCTCACCGCGGTCAGAATTGGGCTGGGGTGGTCAGAGAAGGCTGAACAAAGCCAGAGTCGTCGGAGTTGCAGGTCGAGTAGGTCGGGGTTTCTGAGGCCATTGGGGGAGAAATCGACAGAGGAGGAGAAGAGCTTGGAGGTCAGTGATGCTTTTGGACTACTTAGGTGGAGGTTCGAGAGGCTAGGGGGCATCGGGGAGAGCTAGTTGTGAGCCCTAAAATGGGCGTTTTGCCTATAGTGAGTGAGAGGGAGCGAGTTGGGGCTTGTTGGATTTGGGGAGATGAGTCGAACTCGGAGGTGAAGAGATCTCGTGAAACGGTCCCATAATGAGGGAGAGAGAGATCGACGAAGGAAACTGTCGGGCTGACTGCAGAACTGACGAACTGTCGTGAGGTGGAAGACAAACTAGGAGTTGTTGGATCCCGATCCCACGGTCACAGACGCATGCGGAGAAAAGGAATGGGCGAGTTACTTGTAACAGTGTAAATTGAATAAGTGTGACAAATAACACATTGATTGTTATACTATAAATCATATAAAATTTATAATTAACATTTGGAGGGTCATTTGAAGTCCAAATGACCTCAAATTTCACCCAAAGATTAAAGAGGTGCATTACAACACAATGGCTCAGTCAATTTCATCTTTTAGCCCACCATCACTACTAATTAGGCAAAAAGCATTCAATACACTTAAGGGAATATATTAAAGCATATAGAGCTATTATTTAAACACTAAATGAAGATAATTCGGCTAATCAGTCCAAATATCAAAAATAAACATTTTGAGGAACATTAAGCAAGCTTTTATGCATAAAAACCACTAATGATAATCAGAGAGAGGAAAAATGATATAAACCATCCATTTCTATTTTCTAAACAATAGTGCATAAATATGCAAGGAAATACTTTCTAAAAGCAAACCATTGTTAAGAAAGTAATTGGACATAATTTTCTTCATATGAAATGAAATTGTAAAGCTAACATGGGCAAATTGCATAAAGATCCTCAACATTTATACTATTAGAAAAAGAGCATGCAAAGAATAAAATAATTTGGAAATTTTGCATAATAAGATTGGGGTGTTACACATGAAATGGGTCCCCAAGCTAACTCTAGATCCCCAAGTTTGAATTGGGCAATGATATCTATTTTTCTTTATAGGAAGGAAATGGATTGTTTATAGTGTATTCTCCAAGCATATGACCGACGATAAGGATTACTTCAAAACCTTCACAATAGAAAAGGAGGCTCAATGACTTTTGGGAACAACAAGAAAGGAGAAGTAGGTGTTGGTGATGTAGGTGACTCACTATACATAAGGAATGCTCTTCTTGTGGATGTCCTACATCACAATTTAATTAGTTTGGGTCAACCATGTGACAATGGATATCTTGTTCTTTTTACTTCTCATGAATGCTTGCTTCTAGATTCCCTCACTTATAATGTTATATATAAGGGAGCTAGAAATAGAAATCTCTATATTATTATTCTTGACTCTCCTAAACCTATTCTTGGTAAATGCCTAGTTGTTTATAAGAATGATATACCTTTGTGGCACCATAACCTTGATCATGTATATATGCATCAATTGAAGAAGTTGAGAAAAAAGGAATTGGTCAAAGGACTTCCTAAATTAGACTTTGAGAAGGATGATGAATTCCAACCTTGCACACAAGTAAAGGAAACCAAATCCCCCTTTAAATCCAAAGTAGTCTTTAGCACTAAGAGAGTTATTAAACTTCTTCACATCAATCAATTTGGACCAATAAAACTCACACGCTTCGTGGTTGCAAGTACTACCTAGTGATTATTGTTGATTTATCTTGCTTCACTTGGACTTTCTTCTTGATTGCAAAGAGTGATACACTTGATTTTTTCTTTCCTTTACAAAAGAATTGAAAATGAAGCTTCTTGTAGAATTGTCTCTATCTGTAGTGACCATGGGGGATAATTTGAAAATGATTTGTTTGGAAGACTTTGTGAAAAATCTAGTTACTTGCACAACTTTTCTTTCCCCATACAACTCAACAAAATGGGGTACTAGAGAGGAAGAATAGGTCATTGCAAAAGATGGGTAGGACAATGCTCTTGGAGTCACTACCAATAAGTTTTTGGCTGAAGCCGTTAGCACCGCTTGTTTTGTGTAAAATTAGGTTTTCACACATCCTTTTCTTAAGAAAATCCCCTATTAGTTATTGTGTGATAGAAAACCTTCTATTGATTCTTTCATATCTTTGGTTTTCCATGCTTTGTTATGAACACCAAATTTATCTTGATAAATTTGATGCTAAATCTTACAAGGCTTTCTTTCTTGTCTATAGCACTACTAGTAGATCTTATAGAGTGTTTAACAATAAACTATCTAAAATAGAGGAATACATCAATGTTAAATTTATTGATACTAACCCCTCTATTTCCAAGAATGCTATGAATGATGATGTTGTATATGAAGTAATTCCTATATTTAAAGAACTAGACATCAACAACAAAGGAAAAGAGGTGGATGAAGTTGAAGGCTCAAAAGAAGAAGAAAAGAAGGATCCAACTCCCCACTTTGCAAAGGTCATCCAAAGACCTCATCATTGGAAACCCTTTTGAAAATGTGAAGATGTGGGTAGAATTCAACAAAGAACAAGCACAAAACACCTTCATCTCCCAACTTGAGCGAAATAAAGTCAAAGAATTTCTTGAGGACAATGAGTCGATCCTAGCCAAGCAAGAAGAACTTCAACAATTCAAAAGAACGAGGTGAGGACTCTAGTTCCAAGACCAAGTGATAGATATATCATTGGAACTAAGTGGGTCTACAAAACAAACTTGACCAAAGTGATAAGGTGGTAAGGAACAAGGCCAGGTTAGTAGCACAGGGTTACAATCAATAGGAAGGTATTGATTTAAATTAAAATTATGCCCATGTTGCTAGACTTGATTCTATTACAATTCTACTTTCATTTGATAGTCATAAAAACTTTTTGCTTTGCCAAATGGATGTTAAAAGTGCATTTTTGAATGAAGAAATAGATGAGGAAGTCTATGTGGCTCAATCTCTTAGCTTTGAACATGACAAGCATGTTAACCATGTTTATATATTACACTTTATGGACTCAAACAAGCCCCTAGAGATTGGAATGAGAAATTAAGATTATTTTAAATTGATAATGTCTGTGTCATGGGAAAAGTTGATTCTATTCTCTTTCTATAACATACTTCTAGCAATTCCTTAATCATTCAAATTTATACTGATGATATCATTTTTAATGAGACTGGTCTTGATCTTTGTAAGGAGTTTAGTTTTCTCGTGTAGAGTGAATTTGAAATGAGCATGATGGGGGAGATCACAATTTTCCTTGGCTTCCAAATAAAGCAAAAAAAATATAAAAACCTCATAAACCAAAGCTAGTACAAAAATGAACTCTTGAAGCACTATGCAATGGAGAATACAAAGCCAATGGATACTCCCATGTGCAATGCTTTGCTGGGTTTTGTTTCCAAAAATTATTTCTGCGCATCCAGGGAATCGAACCCTGGTCAGTACCGTGGGAGGGTACTATGATACCACTACACCAGATGCGCTTTTGATATTATTATGGAACTCTGACATTATGTTTTCGCATATATAAATCAGGAAACTGCACAAAGATTTAAGGTTGGTTTGGCTGCGAAATACAAAATTAACAGAGTGATACGACACAGTCGAAGATTACTTACAGAGGACTACTATATGCGAATACACTTCTTTTATGATGGAACTTTTTGGGCATTTTGGATAGGACTTATATAAGTGTGGAGATTATTGATTGGTTTCTTATATAATATTATGCTTAGGCCATTTCACAATAAATAAAAAAGAAAGCTGCGCACGCATTGTTTACGAGTGAGGAAGATGGGGACCTCTTTCTATTGCCTGTCATAATTTTGTTGCTTATCAAGGAATGGTTCTAATTTTCTCCCGACAATTTTTATGGGACTTAAAGATCATGGAAAGAAACAACGAAACCCGATCATGATTCGAGAGGAGGTTTTGACCTTTGGGTTGTTTGTGAAGACAATAGTCAAACATGCACTTGCGTTTCTAGGGTGAATTCATACTAAAGTCAATGCAGGTTGCGAGGGCGTGACAGATTGATGGATAAAAAATATTCAATGATTGAATAAATAATCATTTTGTTGATCGATTGTTTGCTTCACTTAGTGCTTTGACACATCTTTCTTCTTTTATCAAGCGCGTAATACTCTTTTCTTCTCATAACCGCTGAAACACTCAATAATTTGTTATTTATACATTCTACATCAGAAATGAGAGAGAGAGAGAGAGAGAGAGAGAGAGAGAGAGAGAGAGAGAAATTGATTGATTGCGATAGAGAATGATCTTCATTTATAATCTCATGTTAAATATCTTCTTTTATCGTTAAATCTCATGTTAAATATCTTTTTTTATCGTTAAATCTCATGTTAAGTATCTAAATTTAGACAACTCTTACATCAAAATTTCTCTTAGTTATATAGTGTTTTACTTAAGGTAAACACAAATCTATATGCATGTATCCGATTAGGCATCCACAACAACAACGGAACTTGCAAATGTTGGGAGTAAAAAATGCACATATGTGTATCTTTTCTTTTGGTCGCATTGTATATGTGTGTCCAACACTACGGAGCGATGTAAGCGTAGAAAATCAATCCCACATATAAAAAAAGGCCACAAGAAAGAACATCGGATTTAGCATGCAAAACATTCACAGAGTAGAGGAAAAAACCACGGGAGCGCTATGTAGAAAAATCTACTAGGATATCAGGATCATACAATATTTTTCAAAGCCAAACTTGGAGGAATTGTTGGATTTTACAATCCGTTCTACTAAAACTTTTTAAAAGACACTCGTTCGTGGCAAATACACGCGTCCCATGTAGAATAGATGATGCAACAAAATACTCAGATGAAGAAAATCAGAGCGGTGGAGGCACTCCTTATTTCCCCTTCTTCTAGCTGTAGCAGATGAGAATAAACAAGTAGTTGCGAGTTGTCTCAATTGTCATCTCATGTTATTAATTAAATAAGGGATTTTCATCCGCCATTTTCAAAATGGGCGTTTTGCCTATAGTGAGTGAGAGGGAGCGAGTTGGGGCTTGTTGGATTTGGGGAGATGAGTCGAACTCGGAGGTGAAGAGATCTCGTGAAACGGTCCCATAATGAGGGAGAGAGAGATCGACGAAGGAAACTGTCGGGCTGACTGCAGAACTGACGAACTGTCGTGAGGTGGAAGACAAACTAGGAGTTGTTGGATCCCGATCCCACGGTCACAGACGCATGCGGAGAAAAGGAATGGGCGAGTTACTTGTAACAGTGTAAATTGAATAAGTGTGACAAATAACACATTGATTGTTATACTATAAATCATATAAAATTTATAATTAACATTTGGAGGGTCATTTGAAGTCCAAATGACCTCAAATTTCACCCAAAGATTAAAGAGGTGCATTACAACACAATGGCTCAGTCAATTTCATCTTTTAGCCCACCATCACTACTAATTAGGCAAAAAGCATTCAATACACTTAAGGGAATATATTAAAGCATATAGAGCTATTATTTAAACACTAAATGGAGATAATTCGGCTAATCAGTCCAAATATCAAAAATAAACATTTTGAGGAACATTAAGCAAGCTTTTATGCATAAAAACCACTAATGATAATCAGAGAGAGGAAAAATGATATAAACCATCCATTTCTATTTTCTAAACAATAGTGCATAAATATGCAAGGAAATACTTTCTAAAAGCAAACCATTGTTAAGAAAGTAATTGGACATAATTTTCTTCATATGAAATGAAATTGTAAAGCTAACATGGGCAAATTGCATAAAGATCCTCAACATTTATACTATTAGAAAAAGAGCATGCAAAGAATAAAATAATTTGGAAATTTTGCATAATAAGATTGGGGTGTTACACATGAAATGGGTCCCCAAGCTAACTCTAGATCCCCAAGTTTGAATTGGGCAATGATATCTATTTTTCTTTATAGGAAGGAAATGGATTGTTTATAGTGTATTCTCCAAGCATATGACCGACGATAAGGATTACTTCAAAACCTTCACAATAGAAAAGGAGGCTCAATGACTTTTGGGAACAACAAGAAAGGAGAAGTAGGTGTTGGTGATGTAGGTGACTCACTATACATAAGGAATGCTCTTCTTGTGGATGTCCTACATCACAATTTAATTAGTTTGGGTCAACCATGTGACAATGGATATCTTGTTCTTTTTACTTCTCATGAATGCTTGCTTCTAGATTCCCTCACTTATAATGTTATATATAAGGGAGCTAGAAATAGAAATCTCTATATTATTATTCTTGACTCTCCTAAACCTATTCTTGGTAAATGCCTAGTTGTTTATAAGAATGATATACCTTTGTGGCACCATAACCTTGATCATGTATATATGCATCAATTGAAGAAGTTGAGAAAAAAGGAATTGGTCAAAGGACTTCCTAAATTAGACTTTGAGAAGGATGATGAATTCCAACCTTGCACACAAGTAAAGGAAACCAAATCCCCCTTTAAATCCAAAGTAGTCTTTAGCACTAAGAGAGTTATTAAACTTCTTCACATCAATCAATTTGGACCAATAAAACTCACACGCTTCGTGGTTGCAAGTACTACCTAGTGATTATTGTTGATTTATCTTGCTTCACTTGGACTTTCTTCTTGATTGCAAAGAGTGATACACTTGATTTTTTCTTTCCTTTACAAAAGAATTGAAAATGAAGCTTCTTGTAGAATTGTCTCTATCTGTAGTGACCATGGGGGATAATTTGAAAATGATTTGTTTGGAAGACTTTGTGAAAAATCTAGTTACTTGCACAACTTTTCTTTCCCCATACAACTCAACAAAATGGGGTACTAGAGAGGAAGAATAGGTCATTGCAAAAGATGGGTAGGACAATGCTCTTGGAGTCACTACCAATAAGTTTTTGGCTGAAGCCGTTAGCACCGCTTGTTTTGTGTAAAATTAGGTTTTCACACATCCTTTTCTTAAGAAAATCCCCTATTAGTTATTGTGTGATAGAAAACCTTCTATTGATTCTTTCATATCTTTGGTTTTCCATGCTTTGTTATGAACACCAAATTTATCTTGATAAATTTGATGCTAAATCTTACAAGGCTTTCTTTCTTGTCTATAGCACTACTAGTAGATCTTATAGAGTGTTTAACAATAAACTATCTAAAATAGAGGAATACATCAATGTTAAATTTATTGATACTAACCCCTCTATTTCCAAGAATGCTATGAATGATGATGTTGTATATGAAGTAATTCCTATATTTAAAGAACTAGACATCAACAACAAAGGAAAAGAGGTGGATGAAGTTGAAGGCTCAAAAGAAGAAGAAAAGAAGGATCCAACTCCCCACTTTGCAAAGGTCATCCAAAGACCTCATCATTGGAAACCCTTTTGAAAATGTGAAGATGTGGGTAGAATTCAACAAAGAACAAGCACAAAACACCTTCATCTCCCAACTTGAGCGAAATAAAGTCAAAGAATTTCTTGAGGACAATGAGTCGATCCTAGCCAAGCAAGAAGAACTTCAACAATTCAAAAGAACGAGGTGAGGACTCTAGTTCCAAGACCAAGTGATAGATATATCATTGGAACTAAGTGGGTCTACAAAACAAACTTGACCAAAGTGATAAGGTGGTAAGGAACAAGGCCAGGTTAGTAGCACAGGGTTACAATCAATAGGAAGGTATTGATTTAAATTAAAATTATGCCCATGTTGCTAGACTTGATTCTATTACAATTCTACTTTCATTTGATAGTCATAAAAACTTTTTGCTTTGCCAAATGGATGTTAAAAGTGCATTTTTGAATGAAGAAATAGATGAGGAAGTCTATGTGGCTCAATCTCTTAGCTTTGAACATGACAAGCATGTTAACCATGTTTATATATTACACTTTATGGACTCAAACAAGCCCCTAGAGATTGGAATGAGAAATTAAGATTATTTTAAATTGATAATGTCTGTGTCATGGGAAAAGTTGATTCTATTCTCTTTCTATAACATACTTCTAGCAATTCCTTAATCATTCAAATTTATACTGATGATATCATTTTTAATGAGACTGGTCTTGATCTTTGTAAGGAGTTTAGTTTTCTCGTGTAGAGTGAATTTGAAATGAGCATGATGGGGGAGATCACAATTTTCCTTGGCTTCCAAATAAAGCAAAAAATATATAAAAACCTCATAAACCAAAGCTAGTACAAAAATGAACTCTTGAAGCACTATGCAATGGAGAATACAAAGCCAATGGATACTCCCATGTCCAACACCGCCAAACATCACAAGGATGAAGAAGGTGAAAAGGTAGACGAGAAGCTCTATAGAGGTATGATTGGCAGCTTACTATATCTAATGCCTCTAGAGAAAATTTTATGTTTAGTGTTGGCTTGTGTGCTAGATTATAATCAAGCCTCAAAAAATCGCATCTTATAGATTTTAAGAGGATTTTAAGGTACCTAGTCAAAACCCAAAATTTTGGACCATGGTGTTTACTCTTTCAGCCTATATGATGCAGATCGGGTGCTTAGTTGATAGAAAGTGCACAAGTGGCACTTGCTTCTTCTTAATACCATGTTTAGTTTCTTGGTTTTCTAAGAATAAAAACACCATGTCTCTTTGAACTATCAAGATGGATACATAATAGCTGGAAGTTGTTGTGACCAAGTCCTATAAATGAAGCAAATTCTTCAAGATTTTAATGTTTTCTATGGTGCTTCTCTTATATTTTGTGATAATACTAGTCCAATTAATATGTCATACAATCATATATTGCATAGTATAGCTAAACACATAGAGGCCCGCCATCATTTCATTCATAACCACATTGCTAAGAAAGACACATTTATCACTCATGTGGACACGGAAAATCAACTTAAGGATATTTTCACTACACCTCTAGCTAGAGAGAAATTCAATTTTATTCGATCAAAATTGCTTATTACTCCCATTGATGATATCTCTATGTATCCTAGTTAAGATGTTCATATGATCCTCTATGTTGTTTCTCAAAAGTGCTTATCATGTGCTTCCTTTTTCTTAAAATGCTAATTTAAGGCCTTGTATTTCTCAAATAGTGTTTAAATCACAAATCTCTTGTTTTAACACAAATAGTAGCATGTGATTATTGTTAAGCATATATATGCTTTATATACATGATAGGCTAGAAAAATGCATTTAAATATGGCTCTAGGATCCTAGAATTAATTTTCTAATCTTTGAGACAGACCTTGCTATCGAGCGAGTTTTCCCTGGGGTAACTCATCGACAGGCTAATTGAGGATTGAATTACACACAACGTTGACCAAATTACCCAAACAACAAAATCGATCAACAACATTGTGCTATTATTGATAAGTGGATTTAGTCGGTCGATTTTCCTTCCTCTCAAATAGAGTAAGTTGACAGACAACCACCCATTTCATTTCATCCTCCAACCCTAAACCCCATCCTACCTCTTTCCTAGCCTATCCCATCCTGAATCATCTCTCCTAATCCAACCCTAGGTCATTTTTGGGTGTTCTTTCTTCTGATCTGCCACCTGAGTTCCTTTTTTCATTTTTTCTTTTGGTCCGCATCTCTTATGCCTACCAGAAGGAAGAAACAAAGCTCCTCAGTTAGGAACATCTCAAATCCTACCACTACTCTAGCCACTTGCATCCTCACCTAAGATGGAGTCTCTTTTGTTCACACATAACCCATCAATCACTACAAAAAGTTGCTCCCTCATGTACCCTTTCCTTTTCGACCATTGGATGAGACTTTGGATGAGTTCTTGAAGGTTATCAAGAAGATCTTTCTTGACATGTATTGGTGCTCTTTGCATTGACTGATATTGCTTTTTCAAATTTCACACTAGCACTAAGGATGTCCATGAGTTCTATTCCAATTTAACATGGAACTACACCGCTCTTGTACCTCCACCTAAATCACCCTTACATCCATGATAGTAGGGACTCAACTCATAATCTTTGAGGATACCCTAAATTCTTACTTAACTGGAGCACCCTTACATCAAATTGAGAGTCTTCCTATCCAAATCACCTAGACTTGCTTTATCTTGAGGAGCTCTACAAAAGCTTTGAACCCTAATTATCACCATCTTATATTCACAAAGTTTTGAAGAAGCCTGACCTACCTTTTAGGAATAAAGCCATCCTACCTTGTTCTTCCATGGACCTAAGGACACACATCATTTCACGCATAATGAACTGCAATGTACATCAAAAGAGAAATCAAACAGACATTGTAGAGAACTTCACTGTGATTGTATAGTGTATCCTTCAGGGTCTTTGAGTTAAATAGCCCAAATAAATTCTTCATCACTTGACCTGATTTGACTTAAAAAGAACATTTGTGACTCCCAACCTCCTTATCGTGATCATAATTATTTGTGGTCTATTTCATTTACTCACTAAAAATTCTCTTTTCAATGGCTTGAACTATCCTCAAAATAGGAATAGCATGTGTATTAGTGAGACCAAAGTGAACATGTCATCATAGTCATCTCGCTCCTCCACCCCTGGTGCCTCCTCTCCACCTAGCCTCTTCCTCCACCACCTAAACCTTCTAGGGATTCTTTCTCTGTGTCAAATGAGACCCTCATGGGTTACTTGATGTACCAAAATGCCTATTAGATGTAGGTCCAAGAACATCTTACTAGGATCTTGTTCACATAATGTCAAACATGAACTTATCCTACCCTAATTCATACCCATCATACCAACCCTCTTGATATGATACGAATCATGACACTTATGCCTATGATCAATTTTACCATGCTCACCAATATGCCTATTCTGTTGCACACCCTGCCTCTGGTGCTGGACCTACACCTGCTTCCTTTGATTCATAGTTGAGTGCCACTCAGTTGCTTTCCCTCCCACCTGGGCTTGTCTCTGATATTCTTGTTGACTATGATTGGGTTTCTACACCCACTTTTGAACAAGCAAAGACAATTCTTGAAACTGGCATGTCCTAGCATGAGTATCATTTCAAGTGGCCATCTACTCACTCTTTTTCTCCTGATAATGGCATGGAGATAGTCGAGGAAGCTAATGCAGAGGTTGAGGATAATGATGATGATGAAAGTTCTAGTGAGGTAGAAGGTTCTGATGATGATGGAGCTAATGATGATGTTGAGGATGTTGCCGCTCCTACATCTTCTGTGCATCCTGAGTAGGCCAATGATGAGGATTACAACCCTACTAATGATGACCTGGACATAGATTATCTAAATGTTTAGTTCTTGGGTCTAAAGGGTGCCCATGTCATGTATTTTTCATAGGGAACCTGTATCTAAGGCTACTATTTTGTATCTTCATGTCATTATTTGATGGCTTTTGCTTTCATTATTAACAGGTTTCTTTTTTTGTAATCTCTATCTTTGTACCCTTAACTCTTTGCCTTGCTACTATATGAGTTTCATGTATGCTTTCTTATATTTTGATTATGACTTAATATTCTCATTTATATCTAGTTATTTTGTGTTTGGTGCTTGTTTATGATGCTTATGAGTTGGATAAGACTAGACCTAGCTATTCTACCCCCACCTTTTTGATATGACAAAGGGGGAGAAATAGCTTGGCACATATGGAAATTGATCTTAAATCACATATATCTTTCTTATTGAAAAATGCATAGCATATGTAAGTGGTGGTTGTGTTTTATTTGGAGGAATTAACCTTACATGTGAAAGTAAGCATAGATCGAGGGGGAGAAATTGCTTTCATACCTTCATGTGACCCCCTACATAGAAAAGGTTAACATGTTTAAAATTCCTATCCTTTTCAATATGTTAAGGAATGGTATATAATCTTCAAAAAGGGGAATAATGTTGACCTAGAAGTTCTACATTGTCTATATTTTTATGATGACTTAACCATTCCAGTCATATGTATCTAATATGTCTATTTGAGATCAATTTTAGGTATTAGGTACATCAAGGGGGGAAAAATTGCAAACCCTAGTTTGTCGAAAAGCAAGTCAAAATCAATGCAAATGCAAGTTCTGTAGAATTAATAGTAAACATATTAAGATCATTTTCTAAATCATTTGTATTGAATTTATGACTTGTAACAAAGCTTAATGGAAATTTAGAGCACTTAATTTGAACATTTAAGAACTTAGGGCATTTTTCAAAAGTGATTACAAACTAGCTTGTCGGTCGAGTTTGTCCTGGTGACAACTTAGCCGACAGCCAATCTGGCTCTTGGCAATGCCCATGATTGACCGAGTTTGTCCTAAAGGCAACTTGACTGACACCTTGCACTAGAAAGACAACTTTAAGCCATCATCTGAGTTGCATCCCAGATAAACTCGACCAAACACTTCAAATTGTTTTGTCATATAGTGTTGTCGGTCAAGTTTCCGAAAAGGTAACTCAGCCAAAAACTTTGTACGGTAAAGTGCAGAAAAGTTTTTCTAGCCATGGAGCATTGCAAAACTCGAAAATATATCTGTTCAAACAACCAAAATGGATAGAATTCGATCATAGGTGTCTCTATTGGCTAGTAAGAAGCCTGAACTATAAAAATTGGCCCTTGGACTTCATTCTAAATTTTCCTTCTATGTTCCCTTGCTATAGTTTAGTGTTTTTTCCTCTAAGAGCCCATAATCTCCCTCAAGATAGTTTACTAATATGCATCTAATTTGAGTTAGTAAGGATCCTTGTAAGAGAGATTCTCCAATGTACATCTTGTGAAGGTCTCCACTCCTTTTCCCAACCTCTCTCTAGCAACTTTGTGAAACCTTCTCCTTGGTGAAGTTGAAGACAAAGGCGGAAGATCCAAGTCAAGAGTGGTAAATCCTTGAAGGTGAAAAACTTGTTGCAAGAGTAGGTAATTCCTTGGAGAAGGCCAAAGATTTGCTGTAAGAGTAGATAAGTCCTTGGCAAGGTAGAAGACTCATGATCATGGATAGGTAATCCCTTTGTAAGGTTGTTGACCCTTATCCTTAAAGGGAAGTCTAGGTACCCTTGAATTTGAACTGGGTGTATATATATTGTAACTCTTATAATAAAATATAAGGAGTCTGACATGGTTGAAAATCCTAGATATTGACCCCTCTAGGTAGTAGATGTACATATCCTATTTTGGAAGTTGGAACCAATACACATCTTAGCCTTCTTTTGGTGTTTGTTCCATCTCTTTCTCCCTTGATTTTCAATATTGCGAGATCTTTCAATAAATATCTTGAAGGTCTAATGTGTTTTTTTAGTGCCTTTAGCTTTGTTCACCCCCATCTAGAGCCCGTATATCCAACATACATCAACTGATTGTCCATGGTGGCCTTCACTCTCTCCTTAGGCAAATCCTTTCATTTTTCCCTGTTCTCTCTCTCTTCTTTATCCCACTTGTCTCCTGATTAGTCCATTTCTGGGGCTGTTAAACTATGGAGTGTGGATTATATGGAAAAAGTTGAAATATTTTATGTATGGGGTGTGGATTATATGGTTTGATTCCCCTATTTGTATGGCATCTCTTACACCATGGTCGTGGTATACTATATCTCTAAATGTGTTTGTTGGATGTAAGGGTGATTGGATGCTATAGAGGAGGGGTTGAATAGAGCTGAATGCACTTAAACAAAATTCATTAGACCTTCAAGATATATCAAAAGATAAGGTTGATAAATAAGAAGTTTGAGTGCAACTAAAACATGCATAGCAAGGGAGAGAGAGATTGAACATACACCAAGTGACAAGCTATGTAGAGTGGTTCCATACTTCAAACTAGAAGTGAGTCAGTCCACTACCTAGAGAGGTCAACCTCTAGGATTTCTTAACCATTGCACTCTTATATCATTCATAAGACTTACAATACATGACCAACCAAAGGGCTTACCTATCTAATACAAAGAGTATCTAACTTACCAGGGACTTACCCACTTTTCAAGAGTCTTTAGCCTTCACTAAGGTCTTACCCACTCAAGCACAAGTCTTCCACCTTCAAGGACTTTGTCACTCTTCTTGGATCTTCATCCTTTGACTTCACCTTCACTCGGAGAAGCTTCCACCAAGGACTTACCCACTTGAGCAAGGAGTCTTCTGCCATCACCAAGGGCTTACCCACTCTTACTCTAAGTCTTCAGCCTTGATCTTCACTAAGGGATGCCTTCCCCTATTCTTCTTCACTCTATTATCCAAGAGAGAGAACCTTCATCTTCATGGTTTAAATGAGATATAGGGATGTGGTGGAAGTGAGAGCCTTACAAGATATACATGTAGGACGAGCTCTCTTACAAATCTCCCACTCACTCTAATGGATGTAGCAAGTGATCAAGCTTAGAGAGAGAGAGAATAGGTTGTAGGATCACTCAAATATAGAATAGGAACCTTCATAGTTATTGGCTAACCATGGGATGAAGCCCAAGGGGTCCTATTTATAGTTGAGGATGCCTAGAAGCCTTTGAGAACACTTAAGAACAAAAACTAGCCATTTTGTGGCTTGCAACAGTTATATTTTTTATTGTTGCAACTCCACAACGGCTAGTCAATGCATCAGAGTAGATCTACCACATGAGTTAAGTATGAGATCAATTAAGTCCAGTCGGTCCCTGTCACTCTAGGTCCTTGTATATATGTGAGAGAGTTTTAAATGATGTTTTGTATCTTTGTTTCCTTGATAAGAGAGAATGTATCTGATTGTCATGTCATATGTACATGGAAGTGTGAGAAACATGATGAATGTATGGATGTGTATAATTAATGTTGAGATCATATTAGAGTAATAAAAGTTTAATTCTCTTATAAAGTTTGTTTATGTGATTAGATGCGAGAAAACAAAGAGTTTGAAATAAAATAAAGGAAAAAATGGGAGTGAACTTTGTATTAAGTATAATCCTCAAACTCATGCCCACATCTCATGATTAGTGGTAATCGTGGGATGCGGGCATGACAATCTTTTGGTATCAGAGCTTAGGCTGAGCTGTCAGGGACCATTAGGATAGAAAGTCAAAGTTATAAGTGTGGCAGATAGGAGGTGATGTGCCTATAGCTCTGGGAGGTCTAAGTATTTAGATATCCTGGCCCGGTATCTAAATACTTAGGTTGACCAGTATCAAGCTACTCTGTCTATTCTTCTCTGGATGCTCTGGCCAGGTATGTAGAGAAAGGATGGGCTAGAGAGAAACCCTAGAAATCTTAGGGTTAGGAGACCAGAAAGTAATGAAGGAGTAAGAGATTAAACATAGAAGGTGATGTAACTCTTGTTTTATATTATTTCTTTGATGGGATATCAATGTAAATTCTCTTATATATTTGGATTCTGATATTCAGTTTCTAGAAATATATGCAGTCCTTTAAGATTTTTGTACACTATGAAATTAATTCAGTCATTCTTTACATTCTTTATATCAAGTAGACCAGAAGTTATGTTTAAATGAGTTTGCCCTAAGTGGATATTCTTTCCACATGTTTGAGATTAATAGGAGTTGGTTAATCTTGAGTAGCTCTTGGCTTCAGGAATGCAGGTTCATCCTGGTCTGGCTGGTAGGATGTGTTACTGGGATCTAATGACTCCTATTAAAAATATAATAAGAGTAGACTCTAGATAAATTAGACCCACATCATAGTAAGAATGTACATACACTAAGACGTTGAAAGATATGGGAAAGATTAGAATAGCTAAGAATCAGTTGGAACTGATATCTGAGATCAAACTTTGGGGCCTCATATGAGAAATCCTTAACTAGGAATAAAGGAACACAACATAAGGTTCAGATTAAGTATAATTATTAGTATTATATGAACTCTAAATATGAAATGTGGAAAATATATGAGAAAGGTATGCAAGGGCCAATATAGTAAGAATCAATCATGAGGAATGGATCATATAATTGAGTACAATGCTTTTATGTACTCTAAAGCAAAGGAAAAAAATAGAAGAAACAAGAGTTAAGTATACAACAAGTACATAGAAGTGAAGAGTCTTCAGAAGAGTTAAAGTAAAGAGAATTAGATGAACATGTAAATTATAATACTAGAATAACAAACTTAGTTGAAACAAAGAAAAATGTAGAAATGATGAGCTTAATTAAGAATGAGGGTTATAATATAATTGAGAGCATGGAATGTATACCTTTATTATAAAGTTTAATACATTCATCCTTACTACCTTTGGATTTCAAGTCTTTATAGAACAACAAACTAGTTTCTAAAAGAAGAACAAAAGTGTAGCTTAACAAATGAATAAATCATACAAAGGTAGACTATATTCTGGAAGAAAAAACTTGATTGAAAGAAAAACTAAGTTTGAACCATTCATGAGCCCTTTGATTTAAAATGAATGATATGTAATGTATTAAACATGAAGTGAAACTAGTAGAGAGAATATTGATTTAGAATTTCAACTTCACATTAGTAGAAGGATAAATAGAAATATGTGCAACATGGTATACATGATCATACACATGAATAAGCAACATGATCCATAAGAGAAAATTTGAAGTTAAAGATGACAGGTGATAGAGTAGTATGTGGTAAGAGGATTATGGAAAGTAAGGAAGGGTTTGAAACATGATGGAGTAATATATATTATAAAAGAAAGAGGTTAGGAGGTTCAAGCAAGTGCTAGTTAGTCAAGTATCCTTGTTGATAACTAATTAAACCTACATACGAGAAATGTAATAAGGGAATGTTTGAAGATAAGAATTCAAAGTCTCAGAATCATCTTCTCTTTCATATGTTCCTTAATGAGAGCAATGTGGGAATGAAGTGATAAGAAAATGAATCATATATGATGCATAACCACCATGGTAGAGACATATAGTGAATGCAATAATGATACACAATATGATGATGAAACCCTATCAAGGTAAATTGAGAATGTAATTTATCTGAATGGCCAAGCAAGAGAAAGGAAATTTGATTGATAAGATAAGGAAGACTTTAGTAAAACTTGTGAGATCCATAGTTTGAATTTCAAATTAAGGGAGCAAAGTCACATAACAATAACGTCATGCTACTGATAAGGACCAAACTAAAAAATGTTTAGAGTTGTAGTAGTTCAAGGGATGTCACTAGTGATTTGACCTTGAATACTAGCATCTCTATAAAATAAGATCATGAGATTTGCACTATGAGAAGTAAACCAGCACTGATAGTAATCCAAGGTTTAAAGATAGCTAATCTGAAAGGTTAATAAACAATATGGAAATAATTCAGAGAAAATGATAAGAAATATATTTGAAATATAAGAGGTGTGTTTGGAATAAAAGGAGAAATACAATATGAGTGAAGTGTGATATGAAATAAATTCTTGCAATGATAGCAAGAATGATGAATAATCTATCCATACCTTGTATGTTTCAATTTTAGGGATGTTTATTCTATATGATCAAAATGAGAAGGATAAGTAACAAGAAGTAAGTAGTAATGAATGAGGTGAGAAATAAGAGAAAACAATGGCTTTCAGTTATACGTGAATTTATTTTTAGAAGCATAATTTGTTGAAGGTATATTAAGGGATGTAAATTTGTTTTATGTATGATTTCAGCATACATGTGCAAGTAATATGTTAATTAAAGGTGTCTAATAGTTATAGTCATTCATACCAGTAATCCATCTTAGTATTGTATAATTGTGGTATGGTGATATGGGTTGAATGATGATGGAATAAATGGAGGGTTACCCTAAATAAGGTAGTCTTACCTATTCACTCATATGAATAGAAGGGACGATAACCATATTGTATTGATATGTAACCCTAATGAGGTATAGCTTGTTATACATAGCTTTAATATAACTAAGTGATGATAATTGGGTATGAATAGTCTTTGAATGACTAATACAATCATGGAGTACTCTATTATTATTGTTGAAACCCTAGTATGCTATAACCCGATGGTTACACCTTGAATTATGTGTGGGTTCATACTTGAGAATAGTATGGAATGTGATGGTGATGCTTCATCTTATGCATCCTTGATCCAATGGGGATGTCGTGAGTAAGGGTTTGGGTATAAGTGCTAATTAGTAACATTGATATAATTTATCATGTTGAACCTAACTCTAATACAAATAGATAAAGATGAGTATTCATGTTTCACATTCTTATATGATGGAATGATAGTAAAATAACCTCCTTAATATGATCGTAACATTAATATGCTAATTGATGGTTAGCATAGCCACATGGTTGATACTTTCTTATGCTAAACATGTGCATTATGAATATGATGA